>CM047807.1:124497358-125143752 GCA_026214975.1 Gentiana macrophylla | reverse complement strand
TTGCTAGAAAAGAAGTACCTTTAACTTTGATGATAAATGTATGGAAGCCTTTAAGACCCTAAAAGCGAAATTAACTCTTCGCACTAAGATTTAGTAGCACCGATTGGGATTTGCCGCTTGAAATTATGTGTGATGCAAGTGATTTAGTCAGTAGGAGCTGTTTTAGGTCAACGGTATAACAAAATTCTCAAAGCTATCTACTATGCTTCTCACACATTAAACGCAGCTTTCACCTAATTATGCAACTAATGAGAAAGAATGTTAATGTAATATTTGCCTTAGATAAGTTTCGATCATATATTGTTGGTTCTAAGGTAATAATCTACACGGTACCATTCACTCAAGTATCTTTTAAGTAAGAAAGATGCCAAACCGCTGCCTTCTTAGGTGGATTCATTTTTGAGAATTCGACATTGAAATTAAGGATAAAAAAGGAAGTGAAAATGTAGTAGCAGATCATCTAAGCAGGATGGATAATGATGAAGGAAAAGGAAAAGAAATTCGTGATTCATTTCCATGAGAAACTGCTTAAGATAGATACTCCTTCAACCATGCGATTATTAAAAACTAGAATACCATCAAAGGAAGATTCGCCATGGTTTGGGGATATTGTTAACTACATTACCCGTAAGTACATCCCACCTCATTGACTTGGCAAATGTAAAAAGAAGTTCTTTACGACTTAAAGTTTTATTATTGGGATAAACCGGATCTTTTCCGAAGATGCTCGGGATGGAATAATTAGGAAATGTATTCCTGATAGTGAAATTTTAAGTGTATTATCATTTTGTCATGATCGTGAGGCGAGAGGTCATCATGGAGGATGGAAAACTCGCTTTCAAAGTTTTACAATGTGGTTTCTATTGGCCTACACTATATAGAGATGCATATAAATATGCAAAATCTTGTGAATCATGTCAAAAATGGGGAAATATATCGAAAAACATGAAATGCCTATGCAACCGATTTTAGAATGTGAACTATTTGATGTGTGGGGTATAGATTTCATGGGACCTTTCCCCAGTATCTTTTGGAAAAGATTTATTCTAGTAATGGTTGATTATGTTTCTAAATGGGTAGAAAGTCAAGCTCTCCCTACTAATGATACCAGAGTAGTGCTAAGGTTCCTTAAAAGAATATATTCACACGATATGGCATTCCGAGGGCTATCATTAGTGATAGAGGTTCACATTTTTGTAACCGACCATTTACTAAGGTAATTGAGAAATATGGTGTAACTCATAAACTTGAACACCCTATCATCCACAAACTAGTGGATGTGCAGAGGTGTCTAATAGAGAAATTAAAAGAATCGTGGAGAAGACAAAGTGGACTCGAATCGTAAAAGCAAGTGAAAGACTTGATGATGCATTATGGGCATACGTAATGCCTTTTAAAACACCGATTGGCATTTCTCCTTACAAATTAGTATTCGGAAAATCTTGTCATCTCCTCGTTGAATTAGAACACCGAGCTTTATGGGCTATTAAATTTCTAAACTTTGATCCTAAAGTCATCGGTGATCATAGATTACTTCGCTAATGTAACTAGAAGAATTTCGACTGATTCTTATGAAAATGCTCGAATCTACAAGAACGCACGAAAGCTTTTCATGATAAGAAAATCTATAGTCGTGAGTTCCATATAGGTGATCGAGTACTTTTATATAATTCACGCTTGAAGTTGTTTCCAGAAAGCTTAAATCTAGATGGACAGTCCATATGACGTAACAAAAATCTATAAGTCCGAGTCATTGAACTAATCGATGGAAAAACAACTTTTATAGCCAATGGACACAGGGTGAAATTGTTCGTGGAAGGTGAAGGATACCTCAAACGTAAGAAGTATTATTACTTATCGACCTCCAACGAATTGAGGAAGCGAATTTTAAACTCACCGATTACATGTACTATCTTTCTAATTCACCTTTTAATATGCATTTTAAAGTAGTTTCGCTTTTACCGGATGTACGTAAAAGAACTGGATGCCTTTCATAGATAGAATAAAAGTTTTTATTTTACTTTTAAGATTAGGTCTAAATAAGGATGTCGCTTTAAGATAGAAGCCTTAGTTTCTAAATTAAATAAGGAATTATTAATCAAGTCGAGAAAGAAAACTTTGTAATGGAAATTCAAGGAGTGCAATAAAAGAAGAGCGAGGTTTTTAATGAAGTGTAGAATCTGTGGGAAATGGAACATCTTTGGGATGATTGTGGAAGAAATACAACCATATCCCAGGATGAGTGTTTGAATGTTATTAAGAAGGAACGATTAGGTGGTTATCCTAAAATCCCGAGGAATACAAAGAGATAATTCAAACGCATCACTCCTAGGAGAAAGGTTAAGGGACCGTTATGATAACAATCTTGAGAATCTGAGATTGAGGGAGTTAGCAAAAAATCCTAAGAATTTCAGTGTGTGTTTTAATTTTTCAAATTATAATTAAATTTCGTATTTTTAAAGTTATTTTTCTAAACTTAAAAAGAAAAATATTTTTATGAAAAATTTATAATAAACCTATTTTGTCATGTAAAGTAGGTATATTATATCAAAAATATGTGATTTCAATATTATATTAGTTTTTATATTTTATCAAGTTTTATATAGAAAATCGATTAAACTTAGATTATATAACATAAATCATAAGATTAACATCAAATGATTTTTATGTGATATAATTAGAGCTTATTACACATAAAATGACAAAATTCCGCTTTTTGGGGCCATGTGACCGGCACGCGCGTACACTACCGCACGCGCCCGGTGTACACACTTAAACCTAAAAATGCGCCCTTTCCTCATTTCTCACACCCTAAATTTGAATTGAAGAATGTACTCGACTTCTCCCTCTCTTCTCCTCAAAATCAACAATTTTCAATCAATTTTCTTCACTCAAACATCACATAAGTGTTAATCTCTCTTCTTCTCTTCAACTTAATCATAAAAAAAAGATACCCATTGGAAAAAGTTGAAGCTTGGCAAGCTCAAGGCTCTCTTTTCTCTCATTCAAGCGACCCCCATTAATTCCGCACCTAAGCTTTTCATTCTAGCTTCTTAAGGTAATAATATATATATATTTCAAATATTTCAAATTTTAGTCAATTTTCTAAATTTATTTTGAATTTATTTTGATTTTATAGCCTAAGTAATTGTTTGTTCTTGTTGTTGGTGTTGTTTGTTTGTGTTGTTGTTTTGTCATACCACTATCGTAGATGGCCTCATCATCTAGAAGTAATCCTAAGAGGAAAAAGATGAAGTACCAATCGTAGTACCGTAGTTCAAACTAGACCTTTAACTAAAAAGGAGAAAAGTTTAACCTTTGAGAAAACCGCTAGTCACGTGTTAAGCGGGCACATGATGAGTACTTTAGTAAAAGTAAGGTTTGGTTAGAACGAGGGATTGATTTTTCAAGATTGGGAAAGAAGTGAAAGAAATTTTCAAGATGAGGATGGTTGGATGTAGCTATGGATAGAAAAGATAAGATTAACGCTTCTATGGTATCGAGTTTTATTCAATGATATCTACTTATGATCTTGATACGGTTGAGAGATGACTTATATCCTCAAGAAGTGTTAATGTTACTTTTTACCCTCGCTATGATTAATGTATTCTATGGCTTAACTGATATACCAGAGGAGGAGGATTATCATAATGTATGGGGTTTTAGAACATCCTATGGCTCTACAAACCAAAGCTTATGAAGCCCAAAGCAAGCCTTTGACCTCTCTTCTTGAATGGATAGAAAATAGGTTTGCTTATGGGAATTGTATTAGGGACATACGGGCAATAAAACAGTTCTTAGGCCATAATGTATGTCCTTCCACACATGTTTGTGCATTTGGTCGAGAGGAAGTAGTTATTGCTTGGGCCATGGTGAATGATATTCCTATAAATCTGGGGAAATTGATCTTTTCTAAGGCTTGTGAGTTTGCAAGGACTCGTTATCGAGGGGGCGTCTCCCGTTCCTCTAGTCTCATTTCTCGCTTTGTGTGAGCTTGCGAGAGTCCCCTGTCTTACCTCGGATAGAATCATGTCTCCCTACATTCCTCCCATTGGTCTTAAAGCGAGAGCCTTACCTCACTGGAGTAATAAATTACAATAATCCTAATCGTCAAGAACAACAACCTCCACCTCCTATTCACACTCCAGTACTAGACCACCTGAGACAATCACATCGTACAAAGAAAGTCAAGTTGAGGCTATGTTTCAAAGATTTAGTTCAAGCTCAGGCTAGAACCGATGCTAATATAGCTTTAGCCTGTGGAGCGAGAATAGACATTGGGCCGAGGACATTAGAGTTGGTCGAGAGAGGATTTCGAGATGCTATGAGTGAGTTTGATCCTAGATTTGCTTGAGATTTCTGCTAGACACCCCTATAGTCACCTTACCCGTATACTATGCCGGATTGGATTCCGCTTGATTCCGCCACCTGCTATTTATCGTGACTATACGCCGTCATCCATAAAAGGGGTGGTATGTTTACTGTGTACACCAGGGACATCTTTGGGCATGGGAGGAGTGACTGTATCATAATGAGATGTGACAAACAGATTGGGTGCATTTGGACTTCAGGGATCGCTTTCTATGTCGGCACGATGAGGATCGAGACATCATTTCGAACTTCGTATCGGATCCACAAAGAGCTTCGATTATGGTATTCATACGACACGATCATAAGCGGTGATTTTACTTCGTTTTTATCTACATTTGGATCATCATCATCTCGATCGATCTTACCGGGTGACATCGATCTTAACTATGATGAGGACGAGTGATTTCTTTTCTTTGTTGTTTAACTATCTACTTTTTGGTTTGACTTCGTTTTTGTTATGTTTGTTTTGTACGTTAAACTTTTGATGCACTCTCGGGGTAGTGCACATTGTTATTTTGTATCTTTTTCGTAGTTTTCGGATGTTTTTAGATCTTTTCCCCGCATTTTAGAAATATGCAGAATCATTTGTCAGAAAATAAATCCTGAATCAAGCTAGAAATTGGAATATCTCTGACTGAGAACTATTTGACCGGCACGCGCCGGTTGGTGTCCGGCACGCGCCGGTGTAGTAGGCTGCAGGATCTTCTCAGGATATTTCCATTTCAGTCTCAGATTTGCCTATAAAAGGAAACAGATGCAGCATTCCTAAAATGCTCATTTCCTTCCTTTACCTTTAATTTTCTTGCTATAAAGAGTTTAAAATGTCCGATCGTTCGTCAGTTAACAGTTATTCACCTCCACATACACCAAATTCTGTCATTCCAAATCCATTTTTTCATCAAATCCCTTACGAGCCTATGTATGCTTCGGTTCACAACCCTTATATAAGTAATTTCAATCAATCACCGGTGTTGATTGAGAGAGGTTTAAATTTTAGAAAGGTTGACAACTGGGCATTTACGAGGATGGATATAGATGGGTGGGACTATTTTTGTCGATGCCGAGAGGTAGGATTAATGTTACTTGTGGTAAGAGAATTCTATTCAAGATCGTCGAAGCTCATCATCGTGTCGTTAACACGATCATTCTGATGAGAGGAGTTGTTGTTCCTTTCACCTCCACCAACATAAATCAAATTTTCTTGATTCCACCACCCAAACTTCACCTACCATTTTGAGTACCAATGGAGATTGGATACCGCTTAACGGTTTTATTACAAAATATTCGGAAGCTTGTCCACTCTTGTTCTACAATTATGATATTGATCAAAATGTCTCTACGATCGCTTTACTTCCCCATCTTAGAACGTGGAAGCGATTCATCAATTCACGTGTTTATCCAACTATTAATTTCTCGGAAGTTAGTGATGATGAATTGATGCTTCTTTATGCGATTACAACTGAGTCGTTATAGATTTGAAGTCTTGATTAAATCACCGTGAGTTTTGCGTTAGGGAGAAGACCGAATTATCATCCTTTACCATTTGGATGGTTGATTTCTAGGTTATGTGTTCGTTTGGCAAGGGTTCGGAAAGAGCGACGGATGAATATTTTCCAAATCGTATTCCTCGTGTTGGGCTTTTACCACCGATATTCGGGAGGATCGCTGTGGTGAAAATTAGATAACTATGTTGGTAGTCAGGAAGGAATAAAAAAAAAAATAATAATAATAAGAGTAGTACGGTACGTTAAGTAACAATAAATTAAAATAAGTTAGTTTAAAAATTTAGTTTAAATTAGTTTAACTTAATTTACGGTTTTCTAGTTTAACATTCCTAGTAGTTTTAAGTTGTGTTTTAGTATTGTAATATATTTGCATGTTTTTAATTTATGTTTTTAAATGTTTTTCTTTTATATTATATAAACGCTCGTCTATTTGACACCTAAAATACTCTAACTATGATAGAATTCATTTTATTTTCTAATCCAAATTTTTACTACTCATTAGACATCGGGACGATGCCAATTCGTAAGTGGGGAGTAGAGATTGGTTAGTGAATAAATTGAATTTAATACATCAAATACTTATACACTTAGTTTAATAAGCAATAATATATAATTATTTGATAAAAATGATATATTTGGATAGAATAAATTTTTAATTAAGTAAAGTAATCTTGATATATTATTCTTATATTAATTATGTCTATTTTAGATTTTTAATAAGATTTTAAGTATATATATCTTGATAAATATTATGAAATATTTTTATGAAATTAGACAAAAGTTACTTATAATTATAATGAAATTTTAGAATAATTTTCTTTTCAAGACAAAGTATGAAATTGGAATCGGATTAGGAATGATGAGATTTTTGGCATAACTTTGATAAACCAGAGCCAAATAAGCCTACTCGAACATAATTTCCAATTTTGTCCCCACCTCACCTTGTAAGTGATCAAGACTCACCGAAATAGCCATTATTATTAACTAGAAATTACAACCCTAACTTAATAATGGTCTACATTTCTTTGAAAATCCATGCAAGTTTAGTATGTATTTATGGATAGCGGTGATGACATCGAAATTTGGTATATCTTTGAGATTGAAATGAATGTTATTCGAAGGCGCTTTATTATCAAATATGGTTATTCTTAAAAAAAAAAAAAAAAAAAAAAAAAAAAAAAATAAATCTAAGAACAGAGTATTATAGGTATCTTTTCTTTTCTGCTTTTGATCGACAACCCAAAAATAAAATATCGATAAAGTTTGCTGATGATAGTAGTCCAAATTAGGGTATTATCACGAAATGTCCTATCATTTGGGAATGAAGGTATATGCTATAAATCGATGAAAAAGAAAAAGTTGAATCAAAACTATCAAGAATTATCACGAGTTTAAGGAAACCGGATTCGTGATTTTCGATCGAAAGAGTATTACTCCGATCAATCTTGATAAAGCAATGCCTATGTTCTTAAGTTCTTAAGTTCTTAAAAAAAAAAAAAAAAAAAAAAAAAAAAAAAAAAAAAAAATTTTGGAAGTTATTAAAGTTAAAAATTGAAAACAATTAATAAAGTGTTCTTGATTGAGAAATTTTTGATCGAAGATGAAGGTGTAAGTGACGCATTTACTTGCTTCTATCTCTTTTGATTTCCTTTTGTTATCCTTTTCGATTAGCCAACTACCCTGAGCCTGAACGTTACAAGCCAATTTGCCAACTACTTGACTTAGTCATTGATTCCGATAAATCATACAGTGGAGATTAAAAAGTTGTTCTAAATATTTTATTTATACTTATAAAGTGATTCATGAAAAATTTCATTTAAATAATATTTTATAACTAGTTTATTAAGTTATATACACTTTTTATCTTCTAAAAAATCTTAGATAGATGAAATTAATATAATTATAATATTGACAACATAATGTTACTAAGTTAGGAATTTAATCTAGAAGAATTATATTATCGCTTATTTTGCTTTAGAGACGATCAAAAGCTAAGTGGGAGTTGTGATGTATGAAAAATATATGATCAAATTATAAGACTTTTTATTATTATATTTATGATATTTTAGTATAATTTCATATAAATGCATTAAAAACTTATAAAAATCATAGTAGTTATAATTAGATGCATAAGTTATAGAAACGATAAAAATGATAGTTTTTATCGATTTACGTTTGGTGTTTTGTTGAGTTTGTTGCGAGGATCGGATGTTTACCGAGATCCCAAAATATGACATACTTTGAAGTATAAATCATGAGTTTTGTGGGATAAAAGATTATGCCAAAATCTAACAACTTTGAACAGATCAACTGTCTTTAATGTTTCTACCGTAACTCATCTTCAACGGACATTTGATCTAACTTAGAGGCATTTTCAGAGAAAAAGTCCTTGATAAAAGTTGTAGGCCTTCAAAAGAGCTTTCCAACGAATATCAAATCATGTCAATCTGAGGTCTACAGCTCGAGATAGGTTTTTATGAACAAAGATATGTTGTATGTCCGGCACGCGCCCGGAGAAGGCCGAATATTACAGAAAAATCTCTGAAACTGGGCCCACAAATCTCTGACAAGGGAATATATACTGTGTAGCCGGCACGCGCCGGTGGTGGTCCGGCACGCGCCGGCCTTGTGGTACACTCTATAAATACCCCTCAAATGCAACCATTTTGAAGTGTACCAATGCATATATCTCTTCTCTATATCTATATATAGTTTCGTTTTGTTGTTTTTAGTTAAATAAAAGTCATGAACGGCACTCTGCCGAATAATCTTTGTAGTATAAAGTATCGTTATAATGCTTAGAAGATGTATCAAGGCTCATTGATGTAAAGGAGTTGCTATTTCCGGAGGATACAACTCTGAAGCTTCAATTGTAATCTGCAACTTTTCTAATGTATTTATGTTGTTATTAGTATCTTACTTATAATGATATTAGGCTAACTTAGTATCTAGCCAAGATATGAAATTGGATTAGTATTATCTTTTAGGAAATGGATGATGACTATACTAAAATTGGATAAAAATCGGTTATAATGAATCTCTTTCTATATTCGTATTGAATTAGCTACTTGATATGAAAGAATTCATAATCTAATTATGAATTGACGCCTCGTAGTTAGGTTATGAACTCGTTAATAGAAAGACCGGAGGGTAAAATTGGCCGAGTGAAAACGCGTGACAACGGAATCCGATTTCTAAACCGGGGTAGATTTGTTTCGGGAGAAACAAACTCTTATTGAAATATGTACTCGAGAGATTATTACGCTTAATTCATTTGTTTAATTGACATACCTTAAAATTGGCCGAATGACAAAACGGGAGTGACCCATGCTTGAGGATGACCTTGGACAAATGATTGGACATATGACAATTTCGGATGCTCGTGTGAGAATGAATTGTTTAGTTTAGAGTGCACCGTTTACGTATAATTGATTTAACTTAAAATAAAGATCGAGCACATCCAATTCCACTAAAAAGATATAAGGATTCAATAACATATTCTTGGCTAGTCTATAATTATAATATCTATCTCCTCCTTAGATATTGTTTTGGTACTATATATACTTATATCTATATATATATATGTATTGCTATATATCTATATATATATTTATATACTTATATATATCTGTTTTAGTTTTATGCTTTGTTAGTTTAGAGTTTGGTTGGATGATAAAATTACGACTTAGATTGAGATAATAATGAGCTTTCTTGGTGTTTAATCACACGGTGAATTACCAAGTTTTCCCTGAGGATCGACACCTGACTCATCACTCTATCACTACAATTTGACCCGGTACACTGCCGGTAAGGATTGATAGCATAGAAAAGGTCCGTCAATTGGGCAACATATACTTGAAGATTTTAAAAATGGTTCTTTTTCGTTAATGGTGGATGAGTCTAGTGATGTATCGGGCAAAGAACAAATGGCTATAGTTGTATGATTTGTTAACTCCCATGGGAATGTGAAAGAGAGGTTTATTCGTATTATCCATGTGATGGAGACTTCTGCTTTGTCCTTAAAATCTGCTATTGATGGTTTATTTGCCGAGTTGAATTTGAGTTTGATGCAAATCCGGGGTCAAGGCTATGATGGAGCAAGTAATATGAAGGGTGAATTCAATGGGTTGAAAACTTTGATTATGAATGAAAATGCGTCTCATATTATGTTCATCGCTTTGCTCATCAACTTCAATTGGCTCTTGTTGTTTGTGGCTAGAAAACATGTTGATATTGCGGATTTTTTTAATATGATATCCACTTTATTGAATGTTGTTGGGGCGTAAAGACATGATTCGACACATTCAAGGAGAAAACCTACAAAAGATATCGCTAGTGGTTTGATTGAGACAGGAATGGACTAAATCAAGAGCTAAGTCTTAAAAGAGCCGTGACACACGTTGGGGTCTCATTATAAATCATTGTTGAATTTGGATATTTTATTCTCTCTTGTAATTGAAGTTCTTGAATTTGTTAAATGTGATGCCAGAGATTCGTCTAAACAAGCTCAAGCACGTGGTTTGTTGAGATATATTCAATCATTTGATTTTGCCTTCAACTTGCAATTGATGGTGATTATATTGGGGATCACAAACGAGTTGTCAATAGCTTTGCAAAAGAAAGATGAAGACATTTTGAGAGCTATGACACTTGTTAATATAGTTAAAGCACGACTACAAGCGATAAGAGATGATGGATGGGAAAATCTCTTTACGTAAGATCACTCTATTTTGCAACAAGAATCAAATTGATTGCTTGGATATGAATGATGAATTTGTTGATCTTGATCATCCTCGGCGTAAAAGTAATACAACAAATGATTTTCATTATCGTTGTGGAATGCTTCTATGCAATTGTGGATATACAAATTTACGAGATTAATGATCGATTCAATGAGATCAATTCGAGTTGCTTCGTTGTGTTGCTAGTTTGAGTCCAAGTGATAATTTTGGTGATTTTGATGCAACAAACTTGATGAAGCTAGCTCATTTTTATCCTAATGACTTCTCTCGTTATTGATTGTATGATGCTTGAGAATCGGCTAGAGTCATATATTTTGGATGTCGAAGAGATGGCAAGTTTAGTCAGTTGAATGGGCTCGAAAATCTGTCTACATTGCTCGTGCAAACAAGGAAACACTTGTCATATCCATTGGTGTATCGGCTTCTGAAGTTAGCATTGATTTTGCATGTAACAACTGCAAGTGTGGAAAAATGCTTCTCAGCAATGACTATTGTCAAGGCAATTTATGAACCGGATTTATGATCGATTTCTAAATGACTTGCCTTACTTGTTTCATTGAAAAGGATTTGCTTAGTAGTATTAAAAATGAAGATGTAATTAAACGATTTCAAAGTATGAGAAATCGTAGGGAGCAAGTGTAGTTTGCAAACTATTCATTGTAATAAAATGTTAATGTTTTTTTGGACCCCCATGAAAAACAATCCTAGATCCGCCACTGATGGATGACTCAATTTTTTTTAAAGAGTCATAGATGATTCAAACAATATTTGATTGTGGCTTCCTTCACACTCTAAGCTTCGTTGCTGCGGGTTGTATTTGTATTGGTGCTACTACTCTCCTTCATCTACTTGTTCTTATCACGTCCAGATTGGTGATCCAAAGGGAAGGGATGTTGGACCTGTCTGAAGATTTGGAAAAGATTTGCAAACGGTGTGGGAGATCATAATGATAGAGCAATTTGTTTTGATGAATAAAAATATCAACGAGAAAAAAATTATGTGAAAGAAGACAGTTGAGGGGGGGTGAGAGTTTGTGTAGATTACGATAACGAACCCCACCCAAACAAATTTCTTTACGATTGACCATGATTTAAAAGACGTTAGTCAAACAACTATAATACGATAGTGAGAGTAATAAAACTGAATTTTCATTGATTTGTTTGAGTACAATAGATATGATTATATACTACACAGCCATAATATAAACACAATAATACACGATCAAAGCGATTGATTACAATGATTTATTTTTCATGATTTTGTGTATTTTCTCAACAAGTTCATTTGTTCATATGATACAACTTTTAACACTTAAAGCCTTATTTATTATATCAACAAAAAGGAAAAATGGATATGCTATCAATATTTGACTTTTGATCCCAACTCTCACAAAAGTCTAAAATACCATTGGATACAAAAAAAATTAAAAATAACAATAGCTATATTGATAATGAAAGTTACAGGAAAAAATAAACATTGAGAAAATTTTACTAATTAATTAATTTATATTATATAAATATAATACTCCGGGTTCAAAATATAAGTCATCCTACACTTTTACTTCTATCCCATAATATAAGTTATTCTACATTACCAATGCAACATTTATTTCTCTTTTCTCTATCTTACCCCTAATTTATTATCAATTCAACCACTTTTCATTAATTAACAATCCCACTAAAAAAAAAACAGTCTATTGCTACATTAGTTTTTGTCACAAAAAAAAAAGTGTGGCTAATATATACTTGGTTAGACTTTTTGCCACGCTCTTGTGGCTAAAAATAAGTATATAACAATATTTTTTTGTTGTGTGACAAACAATAGTGCAGCAAAAGAGTGTTTTTCTTATAAAGAACTATTGCATTAATGATAGTCAAGAGTATTTTAAACATTAACCATCAAATTTATGACATTCAACCATTTTCTTAATCTGTGTAAAAACACCTAAGATGATTTATATTTTGTATAAGAGGTTGTATAAGATAACACTAAAAAATCGAAAATATTTATTTTCTGGAAGGAAGTTTATAATGTAGACTGACTGACAAGCTTCGACAATCGCAGCAGTCATAAATAGTGCGCTAAGTTTCATACTGGTTGGTAGAAAGCAGGGATATTATATAAAATGGCTATGCTGAGGGGATATTTTCGTGTAGTTGAAAATTTTCTACGTTTCACGCCCTCCGAGGAAAAGTTTTAGGTGCACTCATTCATCATACGTGAAGTGCAGCCGTGTTGCGTGATCGATCTGTAGACGATTGTTTTTAAACCTGATTTAAACTATTGTTTATGCATATTATCTTATTTGTTGTGACAAGTGTCCGCTTAGTTTGATAATCATTAATCACCATAAAAATTATTCCTTATACTACAATAAAAAATATGTTGAAAAAACCAACACACGTGACACATCTCCCTTTTGTGGAAAAAAAAACATATCGCAAAAATCGTATAAATTGAATGCAATTTTTTTAAAAGAAAAGATGCGTTTATTCAATAATATTAAAAGACCAAGCTTTGATTACTTCATAAGGTGACCTATTGTCCTGTTGTTTAAGGCCGACCAAATGTAAACCTTCGTTTGCCAAAGACCAGTTGATCGATTGAACTTTTCTAGGTGTCCAATCTTACCGACAGTGTATCGGGTCACGTAGTCTAGTAAGGAGGAGTCAAGGTCGTATCCCACAGGGATGTGATGTTAAGTACCGAAAGACTATATTGTTTTAGTCCAAGTCAACAAACATGTAAAAGTATTAAGATCAAGCTATAAGGCTCAATCAAACTAAAACTAAAATGTCTTAAGGGTGATTAAATAGGTAAAAAGCCTAGCCAAGACAATGCAATGATCAAGTCATATCTTTACTAGCATATTAGGAATGAATTACCTACCAGCCATCCATAAGTGATCAAGTGTTGTGTTATTGGTTCAAACCTCTAATCTTGTAATTACACCTCATACGAGTGTCCGTAATTACTCTATGTCTCCTCCATGGTCTAAAGAAACTCTAGACCTAATGATTCAACATGGTGAGGCTCTAAGGTTGCATATATGAACTATAAACCCCAAATAAGAAACCGAGGTCCACTTAAGGTCGGTTTTACCTTTTGGTCCCCCTATCCCTTTTTCCACACAAAGAATCTCCTTTCGGACACATCAAAGTGTGTGGGTGCAAGTGCTAGGTAGCTATTCTAACACAAACAAGCATTCAAATCAAACAATGAGAGTTAACAAACACAAGATGCTAACAACAATGCTCAAACATTTTCGTTTATTTAATAGATATACAAACTATCACAAATGCATAATCTTGGCTATGCAAAAGCTCAGCCTTCCATAGCTAAGGATTTCATAACTATGAAATAAGAACTAAAAGTAAGAAAAGAAGTTACCAAACCAAGATTGCATGAACTTCAATGAAGATAAATGCATAAACTTCTCAAGGTTCTTCCATGGAGAAATTACAAAAAGGATACGAAGATTCTTCCACAAAATTTCCCTTAAAAGATCCAAATAAGGTTTCTTCAATGATTAGAAGTAGAATTAATAGCTAAACTATTGCTAAGGTTGGGCTAGAAGAGCCCTTGGAGAAATTGTCTTCAAGCTTGGAGAGTTGGGTTGTAGTTGGGTGTTGAAGAGATATGGTCAAATCCACCCAAAATAGAGTTTTCAGACTGAAAAACAGTGTTCTGCGACTCTCAGCGGACGCACTATAAGTTGGCGGACGTCAACTGACATCTGGGGCCAAAAAATATCTCTGACAACGATTGGCGTTCTCCACTATAAGTCTGGCGCCCGCCAACCTTCACAACAGTTCAGTAAAATGACAATAACTTGAGTTGTAGACCTTTGATTTATGTGATTCAAGATGCGTTGGAAATCTAATTTCCCGATCTACAACTCTCAAGAAGAAGTCTTTCCAAGAAATGCATCTAAAGGGAGTCAAAATTCCGTTGAAGATATGCTACGGTAGAAGCACTAAATGACAAATGACCCATTTGGACTCGTAAGCTTCCGGCACACTCTTCTAGCCCTCAAAAGACGTGTTTATTCTCAACACGTGTCTTTACTCGAGAACTTGATTAACATATAATCCTGCAATAAATCAAAGAAAATACCAAGTAGCCCAAAACAACACTCCGTTACAATAACCGTATAACACCTATCAAAATATGATATTTTAAATAATATTACTATCCACACATTTGGATGAAACTAAGCAAATAACGGCTCGAATCGGTGCAATAATGCTCAAATGTGTATCGAAAATGGGGATAAAATGTCATGACAATGAGTGACAATTTGTCTCTCATCAACAAGGATGTGTGTTACCTTCACTTTTGACTAAAGACAAACTATAAGAGGAAAATCGACTAACATGATCCAACAAGCTTGAATATGCTCCCGACATTAGAGAAATCACGATTATCCGAACCAACCTATTATAAACAATTTGGGAATCCTTTAAAAGACAACATTGAAATATCCCAAAGTTATAGCAAAGACAATAAATGGCTACACCTCCTTACTGAAGATCATAATTGACTTTTAATAAGTAAGAGAAGGCGCCAAGAATATATGTCCCGTAATCTCGAAACACTCGACCAATTACTACTTTATTTTCACATCCACATTGAGCATTGACAAACCTATAGGGCGGTGATGGCCAAAATAGTGACGGTCCAACTTTAATCGACGATTAATACCGAGTCGGATGCACTATAGTACCAAGCAAGGTCGATTCCACGAGGAATCAATCGAGTCTTCAAGTCAATTTCAGACTTAGTTTAGAGTCAATCAACGATTGTTTGTGTTTTGATTATACTATTTCGACAATTAAACTAAAGATAATGAGATATAAAGAGAGAAGCATAGCCAAACCACGATCCAATTGAATACTTTCACCCTTCTAATCGACTATCTCGGGAACGAGCTTAACCAACCTACCAACCTAACACTTATACCGACTCATTCATGGGTGCAAACTCCTAAGCTGGTGTAAGACGCCATTCAACAATCAAACACTCTTTGCCCGGTTCAACGATGCGCTTTAGGATTTAAGCGGACCGAAACAAGATTAACGCACTAGAGTTGCTTGATTTCACAACCGAATAAACCTCACTCCCTAATCAATCTAAACAACTCGATTGATTATAAGGACTGATCTTAAAACCCTTTTCCCACACCCTTCGCAATATACATTTATAAAAGTGGTGTATGAGATCATGAACTAGGTGTACAAGCTAATTCAAGCATTAAGAACAAGTTTTAAGACATGAATTAAATCGATACAACAACAATTAAAGCACTACCCATTCCCAATTTCATCAATTAGAGGATGATTTATTCAATTTTCACATGATTTGACTATGATATGTTTAGCTACTCATCATAAAGCAAGAAATAACAATCAAAGAAGAGATTAAAGCCATAAAAATGAAAAGAGGAATGATTAATTACCAAAAACGCAGGAAATTGAAGTTGCAACAATCTTCATCCAAACCCATTGTCACTTGGGGAAGAAGACTTCAAAAACAACAACAAGAAAGAGAGAATCTATGTTAAATTGTGTTTAATCTAAGGGAAAGAGTGAAAGAAAAGCTAATCTAAGGGAGAAAAGTGATGAAAATCGACCTAAGAGAGTCTAAATGAGTCTAGGTATGAGTTCCTATGAAATGGGGGTGAAAAATCTATTTATAAGCGCCCAAAAATATGCAGAAAAAGCAGTTTTGGCGTGCCCCAAAGTCCTCGGAGCGCGCTGAACTTGTTCTGTGACTTCATGTGGTCTCTGTTCTTCTTTGGCGCGCACCAAAGTCCTTGGCACGCGCCAAAAATCCTGGACTGATACACCTTCGGTAATCTTGTAATATCTTTGCGAGTAGAGCTCCGATTTGAGTGATTCAAAAGGAGTTAGAAAGGTCATTCAAGTATCTACAACTTTCATGAAGACCACAAGTCCAGAAAAGGCCTCCAACATTGCTCAAATTGCAGATAAAGTGAATGTAAGGCGAAAACACCAACTATATTTGATCCGTTTCCATTCCTGGGCTTCGGTTATGCCACTCTAAGCCTCATGCCTCATCGTCCGGTTCATAAGTCACCTAGATCCTGCATCACAACATTCAAACACATACTGAGCATAACTCCGCAAGATAACTAGGGCTCGAAAAGGGTCAAAATACCGTAAAATGGTGAGGTTTTCCATCTATTTGACGGTTTGCCTCAAAGTGAGTGTACAATGCATTTTGCCCTATAAATGGTCTGAAAATACCTAATACAAGCCAAAAGTGTCATAAATGGGGGTTAAAACATGTACCAAAGCTTAGTAAAATTGACTCTCATCAGGCGGTTTCCACGATTTCTGCTGATTTAATGGATTGGGTTATGGTCAAATTCTCTTTGTCGCTTCAATGTTGGCCGAGACTTCAATTTCTGTCCGGGAGATTATTGTCTTAGGTGGTCTCCATTCGTTCTCAAACACCCACACGCATTTACTCTTCCATATGCATCAGCACCACAATATCCAAATTATTCTAGCAACTCCCTTATCATCTTCTTTGTCGACGAGAATTCAAAAAAGCCATGAGACGATATATGTCATAAATTGCGCCAAAATTTACATCATGCAGTTGTCTCCAAACCTTCCTAGATATGGTGTAGTCGAAAATACAATGACATGTCGTTTCGTCATCTTGGTTGCACACTACGCTGATGCCATTATCAACTTCTCATTGTTTTAGTCCCATCGATGTGGGTAAAGCATTTAAAAGGGTTTTCCAGAAATGTAGAGGATCTTTGGTCGTACCTTTTTGATATACTTAACCCGCAACAGGACACTGTTCCAATGGATTGGGCCAGTCAACCCGGCCCAATATAAATATCATGGGCCTCGCCGGCTTAGCCGCCCCATTTATAGCAAGGCGGCGCCAGTCTGGCCGCCTCTTCTCGTCCGCCACTTCCAAACCGGACGTATCTCCTCCATCATATGGTTTCCTCTCCTTACAATCAAGGCAAGATCGTACCAGCCGCTCGCCATCACCACGCTATATCGTCGCCGCGACAATAGCGCGCGGCGCTGGCATGACTATTTACTTGATTCGAGTGCATCTGAGATATTTATTTAAGATACTTATGACACTTGTATATGTTACTTCTTATTATATCATTAGCTGTCTAATCAAGAGCAGTAGACCGACTTACTTGTCTATAAATAGAGGATCATATGTAACGAAGAAAGAGAGCTGAGAATTAATACACACAGCCCAACTCTGCCCTTTTGCCGCTAACCACCGGCCCAATCTGCTGTTATTTACTTTATGCTTATTCCGCCACCTTGTTCTAAATAACCGCCGTACCCTCTCCGGAGGAATCACCTATAACAGCCTTATATCCTCAAGATTGACATCATTGCCGCAAAAAGCGATATTCCACGCAACATCGATTGGCTCCGTTACGGGAAAAGCATCAATATCATTCTCGTCAAGATCATTTGCTCCACCGCAAGAGTGATCTCACGGCGGCGACAAGGTTGGATAAGCAGTCAGATCGTCACAACCGGAAGGAACTCCTTCATCATCATCACATGCAAACTACACTCGAGTCCATCTATAAACATAAAGGTTGGTTAAATCTCTAGCTCGATTTCTTAATCATCAAGGATTCAAAAGAACAAGAGCCCTTAAACTATCGCTTTACTCCCAAACATACCATTTCGAAAAATCATCAAAACTACTAGCCAAATATCCCCATTTCGCACATACCCCTAACAACTTTTCTAAAAATGGTTGGAGGAAAAGCTATAAACCCTACCACCCCAGCTAAGCAAATTCACGAAACCCCATGAAGAAGGGGAGGAGAAAACCGAAAGGTGATTTCTTACTGGGGTGGTCTTTGGGAGGATATCACGCGGACATTAGGGATTTCATACAGGAAAAACTCGTGCCGCTTGGGTTGCGTGAGGAGAATTTAGCGGGAACTTCGTTTGAATGCTACGATGGCGAGATAAGGCATCCGTACCGCCAAATTGAATAGATTAGCCTTGCAGGCACATATGGAGTATGTAGAAGAAATGCGGTTGGGAAATGAGCTTTTAATCGCTGAGGGGCTTCCACCTCAGCCTATCCGAAAATTCAAATCTCCCCAACCCGCACCACTCGAAAATCGACTGACAGCGGCTCCCAAAAACTCAAGCTCGGCAAAGCGAAACACAGGGGCGCGATCATGCGACGTCGCGGAAGAGATCGACTTTTGTTCGATTGGGGCCCACGGTCGCGGCGACGCGATGCGACTCCCGAACACAAAGAAATAATCGGTCGATTTACACTCGCATGGAGGCGCGGGGATTCTCGGATAAAAGGGTTATCGCGGCGAACATACCCATCCCCGAGAATAAGGAAGAGTTGGGGGTAATGAAAAAAGCGGATAGAGGAATTACAACGCGGGCCAAAGGAGCAAAGGTCGTTCCCACTGGGAACAAGTGTGCTTCACCCCGATATTTTGAAAGAAGCGCCCGAGAGGGAACGCATTATCCCAACTTTACCAATTATCATGGAATAACAGATCCGTTGGGTGGCTATCCGCCTTTCAAAGCGAGATCGGTTTGTATACGCCTAGCGAGGATGCATGGTGCATTGCTTTTGTGGGTCTATGCGAGGATAGAGCGCGTCATGGATTCGAGGTCTACCTCCGGCCTCGGTTACATCGTGGGGCGACCTCATTAACAAGTTCATAGCGGAGTTCCGATCGGTGGGGGGACCAAAGAAAACACACATCGATCTATCGAGGTCCGTCGATGCGAACGAGGAACTCGCGGCTATTACGGCGATTCTATAAAGTTTATGAGCTAACGAGAGGCCTGGCGGATAACGTCGTGATGGCGGCCGAAGCGAGATTGAGTCCGGGTACCTGAAATCATTCTTCGCGCTAACCCCACCAGCGAACTTGCGGAGATGTTGAGCTCGACGAGGAAGTGCGTCGCGACAAATGGGTAATGAGGAGCATCTTCCTCGAGTAAAAATAAGCAGAGGTGAGCGCGATGGGCGAAAGATACCCGCAGAGAGGTAATGAACGGGACATCAAGAAACCGGTAAGTTCAAAGAGGAGCATTTTACCCCATCAACATCTCCTACACTCAAATGCTAAACGAGGTTCGAGATGAAGTACCGAGCCTTATCCCATGGTCGCAGATTCACGTCGCGACGCTAGCAAATTCAGTGGGTACCACCAGGATAAAGTCACCACGACCGAGGAGTGCATCTGATTTAAGCGGGCGGTGGAGAAGTTACTTGCTCGCGGCGGCCACGACGAGATACAAGCAAAACGCTAGGGGGTCGAGATAAGCGGAATCAACGGACCCGCCGGTTTGATCGGAGTATAAGGATGATAACCGAGACTCCGCCCGGCAACAATCGATTAAAGTCGCGTTGGCTCGATCAACAAACATGTGGAAAAACCGACCGCTTTGCGAGAAAACGAGCCCTTTGGCTTTTACTCGAAGTGAGTTGGTGACTTCAACCAATGCCGAGGACATGTGTTTGTGTGTATTAGTCGTGTTATCAACCGTGCATCGTAAAACGGGTGATGATCGACACGGGAGCTTGCCGTGACATTCTATACTCTGATTGCTTGAGAGAGTTGGGATTTGGCGACTCGGTTTGAGGCCGCACAACGGCACCCTTGAGGGGTTTACAAATCACAAAGTAAGTGTCAAGGGCCATCGATTTAGACGTGCAAATGGGCGATTACGCGCTTTTAGTGCGAAAAGGTCGCTTTCTTGGTGGTCGACCTACGGTCCAACTACAATATGATCTTAGGGATACCGGCTCTACGTCAATTTCGGATGGTAACCTCCATCCTCATCGTCATTGGCAAAAGTTTTATGTTGGTGATCAGTTGGAACGTCTATCAGCCGAGCCCGCGATGATCCTCAATTATATACGAGAAATGAGGACTGAGGCTAAGAGACCACGGATTGAGGTAGCGGAGGTTGAAGGAATGGTCAGCATGATCAGGAATGTGAGCGAGCAAGCGCCCAGCAGGTTGGAATGTGAAACGCTACAAGTCAGGGATGAGCCCGATTTCAACTGCGAAGATGAACTAGTAGAGATAGTCATCAACGAGGAGTACCTGAGCAAAAGATTAAATTTGGGGCTAGGTTAAGCTCTGCTTTGAGAGAGAAGTCGGTAAAGATGCTAAAGGAAAACACGAGTGCCTTTGCATGGGTTGTCCTGAGATATATGGTGAGGTCCGGATCAAGTCGCCCTCATCATCTGGCGTGGATTCAACCGTCAAACCGGTACAACAATGAGCACGCCCGGTTTTCATACGAAAAAGAGCGGCAATTTGTAAAGATAGAGGTGCAAAGCTTCTTGAAGCGGGTATCATAAAGGAGCTTGCTTATCCTACGGCTTGCAAATGTGGTAATGGTCAAGAAGCATAACGGCAAGTGGAGGATGTGCGTGGACTTCACCGATCTCAACAAAGCTTGTCCCAAAGATCCTTATCAACTTCCTCGAATAGATAGATTGGTGGATTCGATTTCTGGCTTTGAGGTGTTGAGTTTTTTGGATGCATACTCAGGTATCATCAGTGCAAATGGCTGAATCCGACAAGGAGATGACCGCCTTGAGTCTCTTTGGGGCCTTTATTACTATGAGATGATGCCGTTTGGGTTGAAAAATGCGGGTTCGACGTATCAACGAATGGTCAACCAAGTTTTCAGCTCGCAAATTGGAAGGAATATGGAGGCTTATATAGATGACATGGTGGTGAAGTCGACAGGACAGAGCCACGTTGACGATCTTCGAGAAACTCTCAACAATGTTAAAAGCACTCTATGAAACTCAATCCAAAAAATGTACATTTGGGGTTCGAAATGGCAAGTTTCTAGGTTTTATGGTTAGCCGTCGCGGCATCGAGGCAAACCCGAAAAGATACAAGCTCTCCTCGATATGAAGGAGCCCACAACGATCAAGGAAGTTCAAAGGCTAAGCGGCGCATTATCGCACTTGGTCGCCTTCATAGCAAAGTCGGCCGAAAAGTGTCTTCCACTTCTTTAAAATTACGAAAGGAGATAAGACATTTTCATGAAGTGGAATGTTCGCAAGCTTTTCAAGCCCTGAAGGAGTATCTGGGCAAGCCACCTCTCTTAGTCGATCCGGCGGTAGGGGATGTGCTATTTTTGTATCTAGCGGCTTTGAGTTGGTGCCGCCCGTTCTTGTAAAAGAGGCCGAACCCTCCAAAATCCCGTGTTTTATGTAAGTAAAGCTCGATCCGGTAGAGAGCCGCTATTTTAACATTGAAAAATTAGCTTACTCTCTTGTTATTGCTTGCTGCAAACTCGGGGGCTACTTCACATCCCATACAATAATTGTTTTAACAGACGATCCGATCGACAAATTTTGCACAAACCGGACCTTTCAGTGTCGCCTCCTCGGTGGGCAATCGAAATTACGAGTTTGATATCGGTATCAACCTAGGAGCGCAATCAAGGGACAAACCTTGCCGGACTTCATCGTAGAAACAAGTTTTAACTCGCCACGACCAAACTCGCCTATCCCAATCGGACCCGCGAGGTCGAGAAGCGAGACGAGCAATGTTGGTTGTTGTGCGTCGGCGGGCATCGAGTCGTAATGGTTGTGGGCGCAGGAGTCATTTTAATGGAACCGGGAACTACGGAGGAGATCGAAAAGGCTTTAAGGTTTGAGTTTGCCGCCACGAATAATCGGGCCGAGTATGAAGCGATCATAAGCGGGGCTCAAACTCGCAAAGGAGTTAAACGTAGAGAATGTGGAGGTTTATTGTGACTCTCAGCTTATCGTCAAACAAATCTCGGGGGATTATGACACGCATTGTGATATTCTCGAAAAATACGGTAAGGTTGTCCGAAAGCTAGCAACGGGTTTTCAATATTGCGAATTTATCAGAATCAAAAGAGAGGACAACGGCGAAAGCGGACTACTTATCAAAACTCTCTCTGGAGGAGGAGCTCGCGGACCCTTCCATCATGATCGAATATTTAGCGACGCCCTCAATCGAAGCAGCAGAGATTATGGATATAGATACATCACCTGTGGTCGCATGTTGGATAGATGAGATACAAGCATACATCGAAACGGGCATTTTGCCCGATGAGGCGGACAAATCACGCACCCTCAGAAGAAGAGCTGCGAAGTATGTCATCATGAGCGGAGTTCTTTATAGAAGGTCGGCTACAAAGCCCCTTTTACGGTGTGTTCGACAAGAGGAAAGCTTGGTGATTCTAAACGAGATTCACCAAGGCGTGTGCGGAGGACATCCAGCAAGCCGCTCTCTGGCACAAAAGGTTTTAACCGCCGGGTATTACTGGCCTAGTATTCTTAAGGACTCGAGAAGCTAGTCGTGGAATGTCCTAAATGTCGAAAGCATCGCGGATATCCCACGATTACCATCCGTCGGCAGAGCATTGTGGTCGCACCTTGGCCTTCGACACATGTGGGGACTCGATCTAATCGGACCATTTCCACCAGGAAGAGGCGGATGCAAAGTTATCATAGTAGCCGTCGATTATTTTACAAAATGGATTGAGGCCAAACCTATGGTTAAGATAACCGCAAAAGCGGCGGGTTACTTTTTGCACGATCAAATTTTCTCTCGCTTTGGCGTTCCATGCGGCGATGGTGTCGGACCACGGTCCACAATTTCGTCTGGATTTTTCAAACCTTTGCGCGAAATTCAAGGTAAAGCATTGGCAATCATCTCGTAGCATATCCACGTGGTAACGGTCAAGTTGAGGCCGGCAATAAGCAAGTAATTAAGATGCTAAAGAAAAGTGTGGATGATAAAGCAAAAGCGAGGAGGGTGGGTAGGCGAAAGTTGCCCGCCATCTTATGGTCTCTCCGCACCACCATCAAAACACCAACAGTGAAACTCCTTTGCTTTAACTTATGGATCGGAGGCAATGAGTCCGGTCGAGATGGCCACTGCCAAGCATCGTGGTCGCTCTTTCACGACCCCAAGGATAACGCGTTGAATAAACAAATCAATCTCGATCCGATAGAAGAAAAGAGTAATGACCTATCGGCGGTTGTTAAACTACAAGCGAGATAGCGAAGAGAGAGCATGATAAGCGTATCCGCGACCACTGCGTTCAAAGTAGGGATTTCGTTCTTCGCAATAGGAAAGCAACGGGCATGGAACTGACAAGGGGTAAACTTACAAATGAATCCAGGGAAGGACCTTATCGGTGGCAAAGGAGATCAAAAAAGGAACCTATGTCTTGAAGAACCACGAAGGTTCTGAGCTCAACAGCCTTGGCATGCGGATAATCTTAAGAGATACTATATGTAATAATCGGATAGGGTTATGGCCATCCTCTTGTCAACGATAAAGAGCGTCTAGGCTTTCTTTGTAAATTTTTATCATCTAGCGGGGTGATCAAAATTTTATAAATCAATTTTACATCCCTTCTCACACAACATTTTACTCGAGCGAGAAAATTTTTAAGCAAAGGTCTCGGTTTCCCTCAACCTTTGTCAAAAAGTGGGGGCAATATGAGGAGTTTTTTCAAGAAACGCCATGCCGCCAAATCTCATATCAAACAGAGGGCACCCCATGAAATTTAATTTCAAAAGCGATATCTTTGACATCAGATTTAGCGAAGCGACAATGATCGAACAATTGGCTTAGATAAGATTCAAGGAGGCACAAATTGAAATACAACGGCGGCTTGGAATCTTATCTAACCAAAGGGGATTGATCGGACTCAATAACAATAACGGAGGCAAACAAGCAAATATGGGCGAGCAGAAAGCAAACCTCAATATACAAATTGCAAATGGAAAAGTAAGGAGTTATGCGAGAAAAGTAAAAATAAGTTGCAAATTACAAATCAAGTAAAGGCAAAGTCAAAACAGAATTTACAAGCGGTCAGGGACAAAAGCAAAGCTAAGCTTCATCAGGCGGTGTCTTCGTTTTGAATATTGGCGAGTGAAGGAGGGTGGAGTAGCTTGTCGACTTCGACTCGGAGGAAGCAGCGGAGTGACGCCTTCGCGATCCCGATCTTCGATTCGCTCGCTCATGAGTTTCCTCACCATCTCCACCTTCGGCGTCGACCGTTCGAGCTCGCGACGAACTAACTCCCTCAGATTATTTTCTACAACAAAGGAGCGACCCAATCGAGAGCAAGCTTTGGAGCATAGGCCTCGAGCTCCTTATCCGAATAAGGAATCCGCGCATGGAAAGCCCTTAGTTCCTCATCGAAAGGGTGTGTGAGAATCCAGGTCTCGCAAAGTTTCAACATCCGGATCCTCACTACCCGGGCCCATAAACAATGAGCAAGGTGATAGCCGCCCGGGTCGAAGCCCATAACAAAGCCGCTCGCCGACCTCGGCGCTCTTATCGCCACCTTCGATTCATAACGGCGAGTGCCTGATGAGCATCGTCGCATTTAGCTTGAAGTCGCTCCATCAAATCGGATAACTCTTGAGCTTTGGCCACACGCTCACCAGTAAGCTCCTCCGATCGGGCGACGATGCGCTCGCCTCTATCCGCGCTTTGTCGGCTTCGCCCGAAGTCCGTCCGGCTTCTACCAGATTTATCGACCACATCGCGCCTTATCGGCGCTACCCGCGCTTTGCGCTCTTGGGCAAGCGCCCCTCGGCCGCTTTCTTCTCTGCGATCACACCGCTTCACTTTGTCCTTCTCGGACTCCAACTCGCCGTGAAGCTGCGCCCATTGAGTCATGGGACTTTTCCAATGCTTTCTTGGACTCGTCCGCGCTTTAGCACTATCAGCACTCAGGGATATGGTCTCGATATGGTCGTTTATAAACTGGGCCAACCCAGTGCCAAACTGAAAGGAAAGAGATATGCGAGGTCAGTATCAACTTTGAAAAATAAAGCAAAAGACAAATATGGTAAAACAAAGGAAACTTTACCGTGCTCATAACGGTGCCGAACAGACCCCACAGATCTTCAGCGTTGGGGACAAAGGTACGGCGAGGTGTGGTCTGGTCCGCCAGGACGACCCTATCCGCGATCCCGCGACCGATCTCCAAGTTAATGTTTGGGGGCAGGCCCCACTTCAAGTGCTTTAGGGGAGGAACATCTGCGATCCCCTTCGAAATTGCTTTCGCCTTCGAAATATTGAGGGGTTGGCTCATAAACCCCTCATCCAACCAGACAGCTGGGAAGCCCGCTGGCCCAACGGGCACATTTTTGGGCAGCGTGATCAGTTCGGTGCCCGCGACTGCGGACACCTCAGAAACCTTCTTGCCTTTATCGGCCGGCGGATGTCGAGCCCGCGCGTAACCTCAGCAACCCTCACCTCTGCCTCTCTATCCGCAGCGGCCTTTTCCTTGGTTTCATCTTTTTTGGATTTTTTGTGGGGGGGAGGAGCATCACGATCGCCGCCGATGTCATCAATGCGGACGACCCTCTTGAGATCGGCCGCTTTTCTTCCGACGGTAGGTGGCAACCGAGAGAGTTGTCTGTTTCATCGCCTTGCTCGCCCGGTCAGAGCCGTAATAGATTTCATCGGCGGCACGGCCGTCTTCTTCACCTGCGAGCTTGAGGTGCCCGCCGCCCCATCGGTCGAGGATCGACCTTTGGAAGATCGATCACGCACTTTCACCAATTGGCTCTGTTCACCTCCCGGTCGTCTTCGCCGGGACGAGAGAGTTGCGCCGAGTCAATCTATCCATGGTACTGGAAAGCACGAAGCGTGTTAACGAGATAAATATATGGGGAAACAAGAAAGATGCGGATGCAAAAGTAACAAGTAAGAATCCTACTCGGTGCTCGCATAGAGAGGTCGCCTCACACAGTGGTACATTGGGATGGTAGGCATATAGCATGATGACATTCCCATACCAGTCGGGGTGGGTTGGCAACGGATCGACAGGTGCAAGGGGAGCGCCAACCCCCGCGGCAGAAGCCCCGCTAACCCAAGATACGGTTCGCTAATATCGAGAAGCACTCTCCAGTTGTACGCGCGGGCTTGATCCTCATTCCTGCGAGTATAGCCTAGATCATCTTTTATTTCGGCTATGAACCCATCGTCGTCGTCCTGGGTTTTGATATCTTTGAGGTGTTCGGTTGTCACAGAGTTTGCCGCGGCTTTGCAAAAGCCATCCCACCCGTGACTCCACCTTCATGCATCTCTTATCCCAGTCCGCTACTTTATCTGGGAGGTCGAATAACAAGCGGGGCCGACCACTACTCGAGCGACTACGTGGTTGAATCTGGCCGGCGTCGCCTTTCCGCGAGAAAGAGTAGAAATATAGCAAAGCGCCCATAGAGGGTTCGCGCCCTTTCAATCTGCTGATTATAATAAAGGATGTCACGACGCGAACAACTCCCAAACTAAGGTCGCAGGGCATCACCCTCAGCTCCTCCATAAACTTCACGAAGAATGGGTCGAAGGGAGGCCTGAGTCCGGCAACGAAGTGGTCGAAGTGGAGCCATATGTAATCTTCAGTTTCGCGGCCGCAAATCCTTGACACATTGTCCGCTCCCATGCTCGCGAATCGATAATCAGAGGGAATGTCGTGTATAAGCAGCGACGACGTGTAATCTGTAAGGCTCCTCATTCCCCTCCACTGAGATATGAGCTCGCGGTCGACACTCTTTTGCGCATTCAGCTCGGCGGTAACTTCCGCGGACCTGATCTTGACAGACCTTTTCCTGCTCGCGGTCGACGTCTCAGGAATCCTAGAAGAACTCGCGGCCCTCCTACCCAACGAACTCAGCACCACCCTGTCCTCATCCTCGTCGTCGCCTACTTCCTCAATCTCACCACCAGCGGCGCCACTGCCAATAAGAGCGATTTCATCCTCCGGCTCTACCTCTCTTGCTCTCATCAAGTCAGAGTCATCGACCATCTGCACCTCGTCGCCGGATCCGTAACCAGCGACTGCACGAGCTTCCTCATTTGATTGAGTATCTTCAGAAGACATGCTGAAAAAGAAAAAGGGCAAGGTGGACACGTTTAATCACCCAGACGTGATAGTCGGGCCGAGGTGAAAGCGAGTACACCCCGACACCTCGCCCCTCTATCTTCTTTAAACAAGAAACTCGAAAAAAAAAAAAAAAAACTATCTTTCTCCCAAGCATTAACCCAGAAAAACCCCAGGCAAACTACCCCCAATCACATATGCATTCATACAGGAATAAGTGATATGTCAACATATAAACGCAAGCAAATCATGGAAGAAGCATAACTGGGGATTTAGGAAGAGGATAAACGTACACAATGCTCAAAAAACGGGATCATCAGGATCATACACTACACCAAAGCAAACTAGGGCAACATTCATACAAAAACGCAAGGAAGACAAATCAAAATCATGATTTTTGGGAAGGAATCAAAGTGAAAAAACGGAAACAGAGGGAAGATTTTGCTACCTGATCGTTGAAAAAGGGTGAAAAGTAGACTGATTGCTGAGGAAAACGCTTGATCGGAGCTCTGTTAAACCTTGCCGGAAATCGCCTTCTCGCCGGAGTTTTGTTATCACCGAGGTCAGTTTCACCAAAAGTGGTGAATGGTGGAGGAGGACCCCCTTTTATAGAGGAGAATAAGGGCGGGAACAGTTATTACGATTTTCGAAATTCAAAACGTTTCGAAACGTCTTGTCTCCATGATACGTCTAAACTGACGTCGGTTCGTATCCCAAGAAACGGCAGCCAATCAGAATAGGCGGCGATTCAGATCGTACGCAACCTCTCACGTGACTGATGCGACGTTTGAACTACTAGTACATTCCTTTTCAATTCTGGTCGCCCAGCTACCAGCGGTCATCATTAAGCCCGATAAACGGTATCGGCGATTAAGCCCGACAGAGCGTTGTCGGCGACTAAGCCCAACAGAGCGTTGTTGGCAACTAAGGCCGATATAGCGATTATCGGCGATCAAAGCCTGTTCGCTGCAATGCACAGCAAGTTATTGATGGTTTCGATGACACTGATTTAAGCCCGACAAAGCGTTGTCGGCGACTAAGCCCAACAGAGCGTTGTTGGCAACTAAGGCCGATATAGCGATTATCGGCGATCAAAGCCTGTTCGCTACAAGCACAGCAACTACAGGTGGTATTCATTTCTTTGACATACTTTCTACTCTCCGCCTGGGCGGGCACATCCAGTCGCAGAGTAGGGGGCCATTGATATACTTAACCCGCAACAGGACACTGTTCCAATGGATTGGGCCAGTCAACCCGGCCCAATATAAATATCATGGGCCTCGCCCGGCCGTAGCGCCCCATTTATAGCAAGGCGGCGCTAGGTCTGCCGTCTTCTCGTCCGCCACTTCCAAACCGGACGTATCTCCTCCATCATATGGTTTCTCTCTCTTACAATCAAGGCAAGATCGTACCACCGCTCGCCATCACCACGCTTATCGTCGCCAAGAGACAATATGCATGCACGGCGCACTGGCATGACTATTTACTTGATTCAGTGCATACAGATATTTATTTAAGATACTTATGACACTTGTATATGTTACTTCTTATTATATCATTAGCTGTCTAATCAAGAGCAGTAGACCGACTTACTTGTCTATAAATAGAGGATCATATGTAACGAAGAAAGAGAGCTGAGAATTAATACACACAAACTCAACTCGCTTCTTTTGCCGCTAACCACCGGCCCAATCTGCTGTTATTTACTTTATGCTTATTCCGCCACCTTGTTCTAAATAACCGCCGTACCCTCTCCGGAGGAATCACCTATAACAGCCTTATATCCTCAAGATTGACACTGTTACCGCAAAACTGATATTCCACGCAACATCACTTTTGAGACCACAAAAAGCACCAAAAAAAATTTATGTGACTGAGATAGAGAAGCCATTACCAATTCAACCTCTTGTCGTTCAATGTTATATATCGTTTCAGTTTTGACAGAATAAATTTCATTATTTGTATAATACTAGATAAGTTTGTATATCTATATAGCAAGCAGAAAAATAAAATAAATCAAATGAATAATGAGTAATGATACGGTTGTCCCCGTATGATTCCTCTAATTAATCTAGCTAATTGGACAGCTCATCGTCTGATTTCCAACATCATAAAAACGCCACTTACGACATGCACACACACTATAACATTAGTAGCATTTACTTGCCATTCTACCATTTCTGTACACTCTTACCTTTTACTCATAGTATAATGATGGATATCATCAACTTCTCCACATTTCTCTTTGCCTTCTCCTTCCTTATTTCCCTTTTATTTGTAGGAATAACCCGGTTCAAAACTTCACACTCAACCTGCACAAAACTTCCTCCAGGTCCATGGAAGTTGCCCATTCTTGGAAATCTTCACCAGCTTGCTGGCTGCCTACCACACCGCAAAATGCGAGATCTAGCCCGAAAATACGGGCCCCTTATGCATCTTCAATTAGGACAAGTATCCCACATTGTAGTTTCCTCACCAGAAATTGCGAAAGAGGTCATGAAAACACAAGATACCGTCTTTGCATCAAGGCCTAACATCATCTTGTCGGAAATACTTCTATATAACAACACAGGTATCACTTTTGCTCCCTATGGGGATTACTGGAGACAGCTAAAGAAAATGTGTGCATCAGAGCTTTTAAGTGCCAAGAGAGTAAAATCATTCCGAGGCATAAGAGAGCAAGAAACATTGAATATGATTAAATGGGTTTCTTCTAAACAAGGAAAATCAATCAATCTGACAGAAATCGTTTTCTCATTGGTATTCAGCATCACTTCAAGGGCAACTTTTGGAAAGAAAACTGTAGAACAAGAAAAGTTGATAAATGTTATCAAGCAAGCTTCTGTATTAGCAGCAGGAGTAGACATTTCCGATTTGTATCCTTCATTCAAGTTCTTGCGTTGGATAAGTAAGGTAAACATAACATTAAAAAGGATCTTTTGGAGTCAGATCGATTGCTTGAAAAATTGTGAATGATCACAAAACAGCTACAAAGTATGAGGCGGTTGAGGAGGACTCGAGAGATCTGGCTGATGTTCTGTTGAAGTATCAAGAACAAAATCCAGATTTTCTATTGACGAAAGAGAACATCAAAGCAGTACTAATGGTAACCATCTCTTCTTGTAATTTGTTTTTTTTCTCCATTTTTTTTTTTTTTTTTTTGATTCTCACTTTTATTTTAGTTATTTATTTAGTTTTGTTTTGTTCTTTTTCCAAATTTGGAGAGTCAAGATGATATGATGTTTTAGATAACATCAAATTAGCCATTAAAAGGTATGCCTGAATCTTCCGGTCCTATAATATATATCCACGTCTAAGCTAGATCACCAAACATATATATATATATATATAATGATAATATACATTAGAAGATAAGATCATAGTACAATAATGATACATTCCTCGGAAAGGTTCATGCCCAGCTGTGTTCCATTTTAAAAAGGTTGGTTTGTTTTGTTGTCGTAGAAGTAATTTTTTTTGTTAAAAAGTTTCCTGTAAAAAAGTCGTCATCTAATTAAGGAAAGAATACGATGATTTTGGGGGAAGGTTTGATTGGTTTTAGGGTTATATTTTGTCCGTGGCAGCATCGTATATAAGGTAAGAATAAGTTGATTTTTGGGGGGGAAAGGTTTGATAGGTTTTAGGGTTAATTAAATTTAGTCCGTCATGATATTGCTGGGCTAAATTGCAATTTTAGTCTTTTAACTGAACATGTTTTGCAATTTTGGTCCTGGTTTTTTTCCGGCGACAACTTTAGTCTTGTAAGTGGTCTTTTTTTTGCAAAAATAGTCCTGAACGCCGGAAAGACCACTTACAGACAATTTTAGTCCTGTAAGTGGTCTTTCCGATGTTCGCGACTATTTTTGCAAAAAAAACCACTTACAGACTAAAGTTGTCGCCAAGAAAACCGCACCAAAATCGCAAAACGCTGTCCCGCTAGAGTGACTAAAATTACAATTTAAGCCTTGCTGCATATTCAGCAAAGTATAGTCAGCGTCACCATATCAAATGACTGGAATATGAAGGAAAAAAGAAGACGCGATTAATCTAAATACACACAACCATTGACACAACGTTGATCTACACCATTTGTTTTTTGGGACCTAAATCAATTAATATGGTTACCACAAAAATCAAGGGTGTAGATCAACGCTACTAATTAATTTATTACAGATTTTCGCGATCTTCTATCATTTCTTTAAAAAAAGAGAAACTTGCCCGGATATGAGATATGATGTTAACGTGAGACGTCAATTGTTAAATATGTTACCAAAATTGGTATCATCTACGTTTCGAATTCGATTCTCCTCCGGCGGCCATGTTGAAAGAGTTAATCACACATGTCTTACTTTTTGAATAAGTCGAACTCACCGACACGACATTTGATTGCACTCCGGATAAGTCAAACCAGTTGGTTTTAGATACAGGGAGCTTTAAAATTACAAAATTTCCGGTGTAAGGTCTTCTACCTGATCCGATTTAGAGACAACGTAAAAAAAAAAATAATAATAAAAATAAAAAAAATAATTAAAAAAAAAAAAAAAAAAGAACAACAACAACAACTTAAAGGGAACTCAAATAACTTGGATCAAATAGTTAATGCTTTCCGTCGATTAGGCCTAACTCAAATGGCTGGAGCTGAGGTCCTGAGGAGGCAAAGTCCTCTTTAGGAAAGTTATACCTATATTATATGGTTCCTCTCTAGAAAAATTATACCTACATTATGTGATGTGTCAGTCCACTCTTGTATAGTTGTAATTAGTTGTATCGTTCTATCTTTCAATTGTACAATAAAAAAAAAAAACGGAATAAGACACATAGAGATGTCAAGCCACTTCACCTGCGTTTCTTATTCTTTCTCTTATTTTCTTTTAAATCTTTTTTCAATGATTTGTGTTTGAAATTGAATCCATTGATGTTGTGAGTCAGGATATTTCAATCGGAGGAACTGACGGATCCGCCAATACTATAAATTGGGCAATGGCAGAAATGATCAAGAATCCAAGCATTCTCAAAAGAGCACAACAAGAAGTAAGGAAAGCCTTTGAAAATCATTCCCACATAAATGAAGAAAATTTCGATGAGCTTCATTACGTAAAATCCGTAATCAAAGAGACTTTGAGATTACACCCACCGGCCCTCTACTTGTCCCAAGAGAAAACAATGAAACAGCTCAAATTAATGGGTATCAAATCCCAGCCAAATCTAAAGTGTTAATCAATGTTTGGGCAATTAACAGAGATCCCAGATACTGGGAAGAAGCTGAAAGCTTTAAGCCGGAGAGATTTCTCGAGTCATCAGTTGATTACAAAGGGACTGATTTTCAATATCTAACATTTGGCGCTGGAAGGAGGATGTGTCCCGGGATTGCGTATGGTTGGGCAAATGTTGTGCTCCCACTTGTTCAACTTCTATATTACTTTGATTGGAAATTGCCTATAGGAATGAAACATGAAGAACTAGATATGGAAGAGGAACATGGTTTGGCGGTGAGAAGAAAAGACGATCTTTATTTGATTCCTTCGGTCTGTAAGGCACTTTAGTATTCCGCATGCATGAAATCTGTTATGTTCACGATAAAATGAAAACAACACATCTTGCATCATTTCAGAGTGTTTTTCTTGGACCTTCCCTTTTAAGTGTACTAGATAAATGGAGTAATAAACTGTATGGGTATGAGATATGTTGGGACTCATTGCATGAAATAAGCGGTTTGTTTTAATGAGATAAGGTAGGACTTGTCATTATTATTTATATATGTTCTAAATATATGTTTTAGTTAACATTTATATTTGTTTAGAAAATGGACACATATGAGGGAAAATGTATCAATTTTTAAGTATGTATGCCACTTTTTATTAATAAACGAGACATTTTATTGAAAGATGTCAATAAGGTTCGTACAATACTCTATCCTGCCTATCTCTTTATGTCAGAAGACGTTGACGAAACATAGCTCGCTTCCTTAAAATCATGAATTCAGAAACCCAATTTGGGAAAAATCAACACCTTATGTTTAAAAAAAAAAAAAAACTCCTCTGAAAAAGGATTACATGAACAAGCCAAAAAGGAGATTACGGTCAAAAAGCATAATAATTAATCCATGGATCCTAACCCAAGGTGGTAGTCTTTAAATGTGCTTAATTACCCCATGTTCTTTTACTTCTTGCATAAACACAGGTGGATCAGTTCCCACAAGTCGCCTAGACTCTCCTCTAGTTATGTCTCTTATTTACAACAAAGATGATGATAAAGTAAGTAAACATCAGCAAGTCCGTAAAATAAAATAAATGGCGTATGTTAGAACACACTTGCTTTGCATCCTTCATGATGCTGAAGTGTGTTTCTTGGATTTGTCTCCCATATGCCAAGTAAATATTTATCAGTTTCTCATTATACTTGATTTTTATTGTCTACCATGCACACATGCTTCAAAACTGTAAAATCATCATAATGATCATAATTAATTAAAAGAAATTTTAGCTGTACGTATAAGATAAGAAAAAAAAAAAAAAAAAAAAAGGGGGAAACCTACCCTCGGCGGTCCCCACTCTCCCTCGTCCCACTTTTTATTTGAATGGAGATGTAAATCAAGATCCCCAAGTGAAATTAGAAATCAATGGAGCTTACTTTTAACAGAGGGAATAATTCGCCTCTTGTGAGAATCGAACATATAACCTCCCGCTAGGCCAGAATTACGCACTCACGCCCTCGCTAACCCAAGCATGTCCTGGGACGTCGTGTAAGATAAGATAAACTTTAAGATATTAATTGCTTTTAATTCATGCCTCTTGTCAATCCTGAGTAATTTTCTCATCACAATAAATAAAGGACTTGAAAACCGAATAATAGCCTTTAACAACGAAAACTCAAAATAACGCATTTATAACATAAAATAAAAACGAAAGGAAAAAGACAAAACACAAAATTTACATGCTGTCCTCGGCATGTGCCAACTAATCCACAAACGAAAAATATATTACTAAGGAAAAAAACAAAACACCAAATTACATGTTGTTCAAAGAATGCCACCACTAATACTCCATGATTTAAAGAGAAATTTAAATATTACTATAGTGACACTATAGTGGAAAAATACAAGAGATACAACATTCTTGAAACAATAGTCGATACAAGAGATACAACTCTTTTGAAACCTAAAGACAATAGCCAAAATAACTAGATCAATTAAAGGTTGATCTTAATTTGATACAAATTGATACACCAAAAATAAATGCCAATAGGCTAATTGCATATCAACTTAAGTCGGCTAAATTTTGTTCCCTACCGATGTGGGGAAAGTAAACAAATTGTGTTATGTAAATTGGGCTTTGGCCCATCCTAACAAAAAAGATGATCACTCTGAATTGCTCAGTAAAAGATATTAAAAAAACAGACGGCATCTCGAAAATAATCACGACACCACGATTACTTTCAAAGACTATATAAATCACTTTTAGCACCACATCAGATATTTTTATTATTTTGAACAAAGATAACATCAAAGGCAATCGACACGCATTTTGCGATCTGAAATAATACTGAATCGACTTTGGTTTTCAATCCTAACGCCAGTGACATTGATTTTATAGTTATAAATGTATCATTTGTGTAAAGCGTCAGACTCACTGATGTTGTGAGCGAAAAAAACGCCAGTGGCTTCGACGCGCGTAACACGGTGCCAAAAAATGATTTGACGGTGTGGTGAAGTAAATGAAAAATAATAAAATAATTAGTGTCAATAGTAAAGATTTGGTGCCAATAGAACTCGAAAAAAAAAACATCAAATAAGATTCTTGCTTAGCAAGATTCTTGCTTAGCCAGTCAAAACAATAATACATGAAACATCCTACTTAATTAACTTGGTAAAAATCTGGTTCTTCTTCTCTACTCCTCGTTTCAAAATAACTGATGCAGTTGCTAAAAGCACGCACGTTAAGGAGGTTAGTTAATGTTTTAATTTGAATTGCAAAATGACTAAAAAAACCTTAGTATATATTTAATGTAATTTTGTTTTTATTCCCTCACTTCTTAATAAATAATTATAGATGCAGAAAAAAACACAATAAATGATGTATTAAAAATGAATCGCTTTGATTATTTTAACAAATCTTTTTGATGAAATGAATCAGGCTTATTTCGAACTGAGAGTCTATAAGTTTCGGCCTAATGGCCTAGAAACCACCATTTTCGTTTTCGTTATCAGTCCATCGTAGTATTCATCGTATATAGATCGAAATTGGAGATTAAATAATTGGATCTACTACAAAGATATAGATATGTTGTCCTAATTTCTAGAACTTGCATGAAATTCATATCATAAAAACTACATTGAATACTATGAAATTCATAATACTCACCTCGGGAACCTTCTAGACACCTTGTCCGTCCACACCTCTACCAAATACCAAAATAATAATCAAAGTAAACCTTTTTCTCGAAAAATAACATAGAGAACTCAATAATGCACTCACGAACCATGAAATATCAAATTAGCTGATTTGGCTCACGATTTACTCAAAATCATAAAGATGAGTCGCATCATCATGTCACGGCAAGACGCTTGAAGTAGCCGATCCGTGCTTTTGAAGTGATGAAATTTGACGGTAGGCTCAAATGAATGACGAGGCACGCACTTGGATTGATGTGGCGTGTGCTCAACATGGAGAAAACATGCAATAAGGAGCTCGCTTTCCCATGCGTGCACCTGAAATTGTATAAGTTGGCGTAATGATTCTAACTTTTTGGGTGAAAGCTTGATCTTGCTTGGGTGTGCGCCTGAGATTGCCAAATTCGACAAAATGGTGGTCAATTTTTGTGGTGTACGTCTGAGTGGTTGGGGCGTCTTTGAAAATCTTGCAAAGGAGCTCATTTTTCTTCAGCGTCTTTGAGTCGCTTAGGCGTGCATTCATTTCTATTCCTCTTCTCACTTACGGCCTTGGTCATGCTCTATTCTCGCTCCATGTCTCGCCTTTTGGGCTTATAATTACCTACATCGTGCATTAGACCATACAAAACATCCATCCCCCTTCCCCCCCCCCCCTCCTCTTAATCTAGGCATAAAACAAGCAATTTTTCTTATCTAGAATAAAGGGGTTTATGGACTGTACCCGTAGTGAGTAAAGTTGTGAAGATGCATAAAAATAGTTTAAAAGTCTCAAAACTGCTGACACTCATTACCTAGCGTCAAACTCATTTTCCTATTTTATTCATATATCTTTAAAATGCGAATCGGAAAGATTCAAAAGGTTTCAAACAATATTATATTGAAATTTTTGATTTAGAAGTGGATGATGGCCAAAACAATGAGTACTGTCGAAAGCACCACATTGGCGAACAATGTCGTATCCCATGAGGAATTAGTTAAGTATCACAATCACGCATTTATTTAATTAGTTTAGGTTCACAAATATGGGTGGAGTGTAATCTATAGCTAGAAAGATAAAAATGCTATAACTTTAAAATGTATGATAGACAAAATAGCTAAACTATGGTCAAAAACACTACTCTCAACACCTTTACCGAATCACTAGGGATGAACCTTAACCAACAAACCAACCATTATTTTCTAATGAATATGTTTGTGGGTGCAATCTCCTAAACTGGTCCTTAGACGCTAATAACACAATATAGTTACAATCTACTATGTTCAACAGTCCCCTCTATGAGATTTAATTGACCTAATATAGTTAAGAACTATGAGACGCTCCGTATCCACCGAGTTCACGGCTTAACTAAAAGAACCTTACCAAGGAACATGCTTGTGAAAAACTCGACGCGAGTTCATACGTGACAATTCTAAAACCCTAGTTCGCACACTCTCTCAAAAATATATTTATAAAGGTTAAGTGTGTGATCAATTAATGGTTCGCGACTCAACTAATAGCATTAGGTTCAAGTTTTAGAACACAAACATTCAAAAGATTCAACTTTTAAGACCTACTCATCTCTAGATCATCATTCAGGCATTAATTTCGTTGTTCTGTCATATAATTTAGCTATCAGAAATTTAGCTACTCATAATCGAAATAAATAAACAAGCAATCATAGGAGAATTGGAAGGAAACATGATAAAATAAAGCAAAATTAAATTACCAATAGCTTTGGAACAATCCACAATGAAGAATACGTGAAAAGAAAGTGATAATCATAGCTATCTTGCAAGAAATTGAAAAAAGAAAATAACCTAGATCAATTGTTTTCTAGGAGGAAATAATGTAAAAATTGAAAAGAAAAGAAATTTCTGAAATTGTCGTGAAAATTTCGACCTAATTGGCTTTTATATGGCCAAATCCGACTCCGAAAAGGCTAAAAAAGGAAAACGCAAAAATATGCCACCCACAGGCACCTGCCTGGCAGCTTGCTGATGTCATCACCGCGTCATATGGCGCCCGCCGGAGTGCACTGCTCCGCTCAAACTTGCCCAGCGACCGCCCGGGCGTGCGCCCGGTTCCTAGGTTGGCGCCCACTAGGTTTTCTGGCCGCAAAATTTCTTCATGTGGGCCTCCTCGGGCTTGCGCCCGCTCCTTGGACGGCGTGCGCCCGCCTGTACTGTTTCTGCCCTTTTTCGACCCGCTCAGCCTGGCGTGCGCCAGAGCCCTGCCAGGCGGCCGCCGGGTCCTTCCGTGGAGTCCGCCACTTTCACCCCGACCTTGATTCTTCTGTGAACTCCGTTTTGGCCGATTTTCGTACCGTTGTGATATTTGTTACGTCCTCTATAAAGCCGTACCCATAATAAATTTAAGCAACAAAACCTAGCGTGCACATGCCAATAAAACGCATACCCATTCACCGTAAAATGTGAAGATCTCCGGACGTAATCACTCATTCGCCTCGTAATTCAACATGTGGTGAAATGTGCCTATAATATCACTTATCTACCCAAAACCACATCGAGTGGGCCATAAATAGGGGGTAAAATGCGCATAAAATGATAGCAAAGTCGACTCTCATCAATTGATTGATTAAAAAAATTAATAATATTATGTCACCTGGCTCAAATACATTCAACATTTTTAAAGTGGATTGTTTTACAATCGACTTCCGAAAGTTGACTTTATTGAGGCACAATCGACAGTAGAAAAGTCGATTGGAAGAAAACGATTTAGCTTTAGTCGCTTTTATGTGAATCAAGTCTATTACTGTCGATTTTCGTAGAATTGACTCTGTTGCGGTCGATTTGTAACAACAATTGACTAAAAAAACCTTAGTATATATTTAATGTAATTTTGTTTTTATTCCCTCACTTCTTAATAAATAATTATAGATGCAGAAAAAAACACAATAAATGATGTATTAAAAATGTAACTGTTTCGATTATTTTAGAACAAATCTTTTTGATGAGCGAATCAGTTATTTCGGAACTGAGAGTCTATAAGTTTCGGCCTAATGGCCTAGAAACCACCATTTTCGTTTTCGTTATCAGTCCATCGTAGTATTCATCGTATATAGATCGAAATTGGAGATTAAATAATTGGATCTACTACAAAGATATAGATATGTTGTCCTAATTTCTAGAACTTGCATGAAATTCATATCATAAAAAACTACATTGAATACTATGAAATTCATAATACTCACCTCGGGAACCTTCTAGACACCTTGTCCGTCCACACCCTCTACCAAATACCAAAATAATAATCAACTAGTTTCGGATAACGCGCGATGCGCGTTTTGGGCCCTCCTTAGTTGTGGCTGTGTAGGTTTTAGGTTCACGAAACTGTTTTGCTCCTTCTTGTCAACCACATGAGCATTGTTGTCCTCACAGCAGTTCTTTTCTTAACAAACCTTTACAGGAAACGAATTACACAACTATTGAACTGTGGAAAGAATTTGCATGCTTATAGACTGGGTAAAACGAAATGAGTGAATAGCAAATTAGATTAAAATAACGTAGCAAGCAAAATGGAGGAGATTTGACTTGTAAGGCTAACAGGCTAGTTAGTCTTTTGTGTTTTCTTTTTGTTAATTTACAACAAAACATGGCATGAATGATGACATGATAATCAAAAGTGATTCGGTGGCATTGTTTCCCATATCAAAAGATGCAAACTATCTGTTACATATTTTTGTCAAGGGCAAAAGAGGCAAAAACTGATTTTTCTATGTTGGTTACCCATGCTTCATCTCCTATTAATTGGCCTCTGGAGTACCATCTTCTGTTTCCTTTGTTGGTTCGACCCGTTGTTTCTTTGCGGGGACTGTTTCTTTGTCAAGTTGTGGTGCGGCATTGGTAGTTGCATTGTTGCCCGTGGTGCTTCTTTGTTTCTTTGTCGGGTGATCCAAATTTAGTATGCGAGAGTTGGACGTATTGCTTCCGTGATTTGCGACCCATTCCTGGGATCGAATACCTAGTTAGGTTGTCCCTGAAGTTTTTCTTTGTTGCCCTGATCTGAGCAATGAGGTGTTGAGCTTTTAGTTTTTCTTGTATCTTCTGGAGGTGCGTAGCCATTGCCTGGACATACAGTGTGGCATTTGAATTTGGCAGCATTTATGGTTGTAGTCATTGAAAGAATGTGGAGTGTATTCATTGTTTATTACCTGCTCATCCATGGCATGAATTTCTGTAGGAGTGCTTTCTAGAAGCTTGTCTGCACTCTTGTCGAACAAAGTAGCTGAAACGTTGCGGGTGTTATCGCTCAGTTGCACCACTATCTTGCACCTATTTAGACATATGAGTGGTTAGTTGCAATGTGTTTTTGATGTCTGTTATCTACTACTGTGTCACTTCCTTACCGTGGTACCGCCGTGTAATCTCCGTGGCAACTGTGGCAGTGAAATTGTTCAGTTGCTAGAGCTTCATGTGATTGGTTACAATTTGGGCATGTAGTGTATGCCACATTTTGGTGAACGTCGATTATCTTCATTGTGACTGCCACCTTTGCTGCCTGTTTATTAGAGACATGGTGTAACGGTTGTGAGATGTGACTGGGCGTAGTTACAAATATTTTGGGAGTAAGGATAGCAGGGATTGCAAGTTTTTGTGGTCAGTGTGGATAGAATCGTGTAGTGGTTGTAGTTTTTACCTGTGTATCAGGCAGTATCTCGCAGAGTTCTTTCAGTTGTATAGGCTCAAGACTTTTGACCACTGTTTCCAGGTGGTTGCGGACAGGGGCTCTTGCAATTTGGCCTAGTTCTTCGAGATGTTTTTGAACCCTGTGGATGTCAGAGAAGATACGAACATAGTTTTAACTAAGTTGTTTATGGGTGACAAGGTTAAAATACAATAATGATAAAACAGAGGTATAACATGACAGTGCAGCTACAGGTGTATCAGAAATTAGATTGATGATCAACAATATAGGGACTTATATAAATTTAAAATTACATATTCAATTAACCATGAACCAGAATAGAGCATCTAGCAATGAATCACAGAACATGAAAATTAATAATGCTGAATGACATACAAAGTAAGTATCTTGTACTATGAGATCATAACGGCGATGTTAAAGGGGTACCATGTACGGAGAGTGGTTGCCTAGGGGATAATTGGGTCCAAACTGACGAAGGAGAATGGGATCGTTGACAGTGATGTTCCTATCAGAGTGTATAACAGATTAACTGATATAAGTTGATGGAGAAAGTGAATGTTAATACCAGTGGTTAGAGGGCATTGTTACCTTCGAAGGATGTTGCCCTGAGACATTTGCAAAGTATCATTGGCATATCTTTTTTGAGCCTGAAAAGTTGTGCACCTTGTTGTTCGGTAAAGTCTCCCCATAATGTAAGCTTTACAGGTTCCATACTGTTTTTTGTAGATAGTTAAGTATTGTCAGTAAGCCGATATAGAAATTGTTGTTGTTGAGATATCTCAAACTGTCAATATCGTTGCAGTTATTCTATTTGAAACAATATTTGAATCAAAGGTAGAAGATTTTGGGTTAGGAATCGTTACATAGTGCAAGATAGACAAAGAAGAAAATAGTATAAAAAATTTAAAGGGTAAAAAAGTGCAGATAGTCAAGGGGCGTCTTACTCGCTTTGCACCACAGTGCATTCTCTGATAGGAGTTAGCTTCCCATGAGTAGGTACCAGCCTCGGTTCCTTCACATGTAAGACCACAGCTAATATGTCTGTCACAGCCCAAGGGGACGAAGTTTTCGTTATGTAGTAACGTTGTAGTGTGCTATTATTGTAAGATGCTATTGTCAGAAATATTAGAAAGAGAATAAATGAATTCACAAGTTTAAATAATATTGGTTTATGCCATTTTTTTTTCCAAAATAATAATTGTTTAAGTAATGAGAAAATGAGTACATATAACTTTTTAAGTTTATCAGTAAATAGCAGGAAAGAGCTATAGCTTTTAATGAGTATGGATAGCTTTGATGACTTTGGAAATGTGATAGTCAAGATCACGTTATCCAATGGGGTTAGGAAAAATTAAATTCATAGAGTTAACTAAATCTTGGGGTGTGGACATTTTTGGGCAGAAGCATTAAATGTATAAGCAAGGGTAGAAACAGTAGTTGGAGCATTGATTGACCTTATTTTATATGAAGGAGAGTGCTATAAAAAGCCACAATAGGGTAGATAATTTTTCACATATGATTGAAAATATTAAGTGATTAATTTGATACTATAGCAGTAACTATTTTCAGAGTGAGTTATGGCATTTCAGGATGTGTATCCAACAGTGTTGTATGAGGTTGCGGAGGACCAATATGAGGCATACGCGCCTCCGATACCGGCGAAGGATGATGATTCTTCTATCAAGCCTGATGAAATTCCAAAGGTTTGTTCATATCCAGACCATGTCGTGAAAAGTATTGCCAAGCAAAGGGACAGAGTTGAAAAAAACTTGCACAGATCAAAGGAAGAGGTTAAACAGCTGAAAATTTATGGCAAATAGCAAGAGAGGCTTGCAGACATGTGGCATAGAAAGTATGTGCTCGCAGATGCGACACGGGTGGAAACAGAGGCTGTTGCAGGTACTGAAGGAAGCACCGAATCTGGAAGCACAGATTCTTGGGACAATCTCAGAAACGGAGCAATGGACTAACTGGATAAGGAAAAAAAAATTGTAATCTGGAAATAGAGAGTGAATGGTTAGTCAAAAATGTTTACTTGGTATCTATCCAGATTTTAATGTAATGATTAGCTAGGTTAGAAGAGTGTGATGGCAAAATAAGTTTGAGGGTTAAATGCAAGATTTGTTAATTTGAATAAGTTTGTAACCTGCTGTGTGTTATGATGAGAAATAACTAAATATTGCTATAGTTATAATATTGTTGACGACCAGAAGAAGTAAGAAATAGGTACAAAAGAAGAAACAAAAAAATTTACTGTTATTAAGAACAGAATTGCCAAAAAATGTAACTGTAGCTGTTAGGCATGGAAAGTAGCAGGAAGTCTACAAAATGCAAATTGATTAAGGTTTACAAGCTTAACAGGTAAGGAAGATATGACGTTGTTTGTGTTTTGGAGAGATAATGGTAAGCAAGTTGCATTTTCTAACCTTCTTGCTGTCAGGAGTTAGGTGCAGGTTATCTCAAAACTCTATTGAGCAGGAAATTCCACGAAGAACCGACAGTGATTAATTTTTTTAAGGGACACCAAATTAAAATAATGTAAATGCAGTTTACAAGTCATGTGATATGAGGAATAAAACGTATATGTAACCTTAAACTTTAGTGAGCAGAAGGCTTACCTATGAGGGCTCCTGTATCCGCCAGGGAGGCAATGTCCCTGAATTGGACTGATTGAACTGGTGGGTAAGGAATTCTTTCTGTTTCGTTGGTGATTTGTTTTATAAATACTCTCCTCGTCAACACCCATTGAGTTGTTATACCTGGAGTGGCGTATTTGAAATCTCCTTTCATAGGTTGGATTTTTGCTCCACCAACAGTATAGGTGAGAAATTGTTCTAGGGTTTGCTGCAGTATGTCTATTTCGTTTCCCCATATTATCCCCTCAACCTCGTCACCCTACAGAACAGTACACGCAGGACAAAAGAAGGCATTTCATTTATGTTAGGGTGATGATAAACTGAAGAGAGACCTACGTTTTTGTTTTATGGGGGTTATTTACCTTGCTATCTCGGAGAATAAGCTTTTGTAACCTAGTTTCTTTTTCGTTAGTGTAAACGAGGCTCTTCTGTGTTACAAGGACTTTCACCCTCCAAGTTTTGCATTTATCTGAGACATTGGAGATATATGTTTCTGATGCCATTATCCTGCAATTTTTGTGGTTATTGTTAAATCAAGATATTCCAAGTGTGTTATAACTGTAACCATTTTTGTTTAATTCAAAAGAAGTAGCAAATGTAGCGCACATATGAAACCAGAATGTGCCAAGAAATAATGTAAGGTTGCTCACCAGGTTGCATATCATTTTATGATAATTGTGATTTTGATAGGAACCCATCGCTTAACGGTAAGTATTTATGTACAGTTAGCGCTAATCATTGTTCTGCCACTCGTTCATGTATCTCACGGTAAACCACGTTTCTTGTGGTTGTACAATGTGAGGTGTCTGCAAAAGTTGGTGGCACAATAAGCACTTTAACAGATGCTGCTTTTTTCGCCCTCGAGAGTGCCACGTATAGTTGGCCATGTGAAAAAACCGGTTCCCTTAAGTACACGCCAACTCGTTCCAAGGTTTGACCTTGAGCTTTGTTGATAGTCATTGCGAAACATAGACGGACCGGGAACTGGTAACGTTTGAAGGGTATTGCGCACCTGTCCTCGTTAGAGCATTCCAGTGGGATTTTTTTTTTCCAGTGTATGGACCGGTTGCAATCTCGGCAACAATTGTGTGGTTTAGAAGTTCTTTGCATATTAGTCTTGTCCCATTACAGAGTCCTTGCATCGGGCTCAAGTTCCTGAGCAACATGATTGGACAGTTAGGCTTTAAGGCCAACTTATGCGGGGGCAAGCTACTCGGGTGCAACGAATTCAAGAAATCGTCATAGTCCCCACGGTGTTGCGGGTCGATGGCAACATCGTTGCTTATGTATGTTGTAGTATCCCCTGGTGTATTATGTAACATTGCATCATTGATGTCGTCCACGCAGTCGTTTGTAGGTGCAAGCAATGCACGAGACATGGCAGATTCGTGGTTAGATGCAAATGCACATATGTCTGGGTAGACAAAGGTTATCAACTCTTGCAATGAGGTCCCTTTCTCCCTAAATGGGATTACCATATTGATTGGCAGTGATATTTCCGCTTTCTTCTTCACCTGCACCATTACCAATACGCATTAGAAATCAGTGAAAACGGGTCCGACTGGCCTGCATATTCTCGCTAACCTTATTTTGTTAAGCGCTGGCGTAGAGGTGAGCTAAAAAGACTGGCGTCAAGTTGTTCTTGCCTACTTGCATTTGTGACTACTGGTAGTACTTGCCTAAAGTCACCCCCAAAGACAACAACCTTGTTACCAAATGGTTGATCAACCTGAGTTATATCTTTTAGCATTTCCGAGAAAGCTTCAATAGATCCCCTGTGAGCCATGGGAGCCTCATCCCAAATAATGATTTTTGCCTCTCTAAGTAACCTTGCTGTTGTTGATTGCTTACTTACGTTAGCTATCTTGTGCTCATCGTTATGCAAGGGTAACTTAAAACGTGAGTGCGCTGTTCGGCCCCCTGGCAATACGCAGGCTGCTACACCGGAGCTAGCTGTAGCCAACGCTATGTAGCGTTGTGATCTCAAGGTTGCCAGTATAGCTTTGTAGAGATAAGTTTTCCCTGTACCCCCTGGTCCATCTATGAAGAACGCTGCAGATTCATTTTTTAGGACTTTCTCTATGATCCTATTGTATGCAAGTTGTTGTTGCTCATTTAGCCTTTGTACACTGAGCAAGTCACTGTCATTAACATGAATATTCATCTCATATTGCATTTCCTTCAAACCAACGTCGCTTTGGCCCACCAAATCTGCCTCAAAGCCTAAGCCAAAATCGGATAACTGTTTTCCCATATGATTAAGCAGCATAGAGATATCCTGTAAACCTTTCATCCGAATCTCAGATGCATTTAGTGGTAAAACTGAGTGTAACCGTGTGTAGTCGTCGCAAAGAGAGTCTGCGTACTTCTCCGACAACCGCCGTGGGTCAGACGGTACACTGAATACAAGAATAGATGCGAATAGTTGCCTTAGTTGACGAGGCATTTGCTGCAGGACTGCCTCATCAAGGCACATATCTAGATCATTGTCTGATGCAAGTAAATGGCGTGCCAAAGAAGCTTCTCGAAAAGTGTTGTGCAAATGACCATTCACTGTCAAAAGATCTTGGTAACATGTAGGACTTACGACGTGGCTAAGCAGTAAACGGAGGTAGTACCTTTCGCCCTCTCTAGGGCTAGTAGAAACTACACGGCCAACCACCTTACCCTTTTTTCGATCTGACCATGCTCGCTTCCTTGTATCCCAAACAAAGTACTTGGGAAAGTCCCTATAAAGCAGATTAAGACTGGCAGCACGAGGATTGGTACGGTTTGTTTCGAAAAACTGTGTGAGCATAGTCTTGCCTAGAAATTCGGTGCTAGCTATACTCTCCAAGTCTTGATTAGGGCCAAAGGAAACCATATGATTCCTGTGTAGTGCGATTGTAGGTTAATAAGCGATGGGTGTATCTCAAATAAATCAGAAGCATAAATTCTCCATGCAGCCTCAAGATGACCAACCCATCTCCCTTGTTGGTACTCTTTATTTTCATCGTTGGCTATAACTCCGCCTAATTGAAAAGCAACTCTGTCAGGCCCTTTGTAGATATACTTGTAGATATATCTCACAAGCTTAATAGTTGAGCAAATCTCAACGTTAATGTGGCAGTCAAACTTCTCTAGTAAGTAAGGATTGTAAGGCACGATCCAACGATTATCAATCTCATGCCTTCTCACCCTTGCCGAGATGCCTGTATTGTGCCGCCGATAGTGTGGGTAACTGTTGCACCCGTGGGTGGTATATTGGAGGAATTCTTTAGGATATTTATTTTTACACTTCGAATCGCGCATGCAAGGGCATTGTGGATTTAGCACTCCACACGGGCCGTGTACCATGTGTTTTAAAACCAAGTTATACAAATGTAGATTGACCAAAGGATCGGGCAATTCAGCACTGATGAACCGGTCGTATGCTTCTGGATTCAAGGGTCTTGAATCTCTATCCATGATGAGAAGTAAATGTGCATGGGGTAGTCCACGTTTCTGGAACTCTATCGAGTAAACAGAGGCCACGGGTATTCCAAACACATTGTCTTTCAAAAGTTCCTTTTTAAGCATTTCAAGTTTTGCTTTAAAAATACGGGCCAATAAATCCGGCCTATTTTGGGCTAGCTCATGAGGAAGCAAATGCTTGGTTATTTCAGGCCATGATGGATTGCAAGTCATTGTCAAGAAGAAGTCCGGTTTGCCAAAATTTTGGACCAAGCACATAGCGTCAAGGTAACGCTTCTTCATATCTCGGGGGCCACCAACAAAAGAGGGAGGAAGGATCACCTTTCTACCCACTGCATGGCCAGAGTTATTACCAGTTGCAATACTATCGAGTATCCCCTGCATACTCTCCGTTCTTATTTCCCTTTGTTGCTTGTACATGTATTCAAGCCTAGACGTCTCAAGTTTTACGAACATGTCCACAATATATTGTTGGAATAGCTTTCCAGTGCGGAGTATCAAAGAGTGGTCATCGTCGCGTATATGTAGCTTATAACAATAGTACTCTCGGCATGAGACCGTATTTCGCTTTCGGATCCCCTCCCCGTGTGCTAGATTGAAGTTAAAACTGTCAACAAACTGTCATGAAAGTAGCAACACATGTTCTAAAAGAATCGCACGTAGAGTTACCTTGTTGTTCTTGAGATAGAAGCTCATCAGCACCAACCGGGAAACATGACCTGTATCCTAGTGGGTCTCGACATTTGTAGACACGTTTGCGCATGTTAGGTGCAAGTTTCTCTATGCCGCAGTGCCAGCCGATTTCCCCGCGTGGGAACAGTAGGGGGTACTGGAGAGAGTCATAGCAACCGTAGTTGTGGCAAATTCTGTAAGGAGTCGCATTCTTAGTGTAGATTTGAATATGCAGTTCTCCAGGGGAGTTATCATGGCCATCAACGCATACAATGCCAGATACATCTGCACACGTGGGCTCATTGTACACACGTTGGTCAAGCGTAGGATTTGTGACCAAATACAAGCTATAATCGTCCACACAACTCAAATCTCTGAGGTGGCGTAAAAAACGAGTGTAGGGATTGTTGGCCAGAACTTGCATCAAAGTGAGCATGACCTCCCTGGAAAACCGGGATGAGCTGTCCATTCGTTGTTCGAGCTCTACTTCAGGGTCATAGAAGTAAAATTGGACACCAGTTGGCCTGTCAACATCGCCGGTAAAGGAGGCCAAATAATGGTGCACCTTACCTTGCACCTTGAATGTGTAAACACCATATCTGTTCTTCATCAACTCAGTATCCTTTCGGGCGGAAAATGTTGTGAAAGCAAGGTTATTGTTGTATGTCCGTACATATTTCCTAAACGCGTCACAATCGTGGATCGAGCACAGTAAACAACCGAGCGAGGAGCGAGCAGCATAGGAGGGTAAACAATGCTTATCTCTCCCTCGGAGCAACAAAAACTCGGAGGTTCATGGTAGAAATGCTTAGCACCGCAATATGTACAGTCAGGGGAGAATGGTAACTCGTTCGAGGCCACCATAGCATGTACACCCTCTGGATGTCCAGGAGTTCTAGCATTTATAGGTGGCCTTTGAACTCTGCGGTAAGGGTAAAGACCTTGGTCTATATGAGCAGCCCGGAAGATCGTTCCGCCTAACCTTGCCCGCGCCAGAGTTGTAAATCGACTTCCTCGTCGATCGACAAGCGTGTGCAAAGTCTGCTATCGCCGGTGGAAAGATTGGGGGGTTTCCTGGGGTGCAGAAATAATCCTCTGAAGTCCACCGACGACCTCCGCACCAATCCTAACACCCTGACGCGCGCGTGTACAGGGCCCAGAATCCCCCTTCTTCGCCGCGTAACGCATACGACGCCGTGCAAGCATAGCTGCTTTCTTATCAGCATCCATGTCAGCGTAAGCATTACGCCTTTTATGATTCCTCTCATCAAGGCCAGGTCTATCCATGAACGGATTACACTAAGCAACTACAGGCAAGGTACCAAGACAGGAACAAGAATAAGATAAACGGCATCAATGGCGGATAATGAAACAGCAAAGATTAAAGTGAATAATCCGAAGAACTTAACTAAAAAGGAACTGCAGGGAACAACACAATCTACATCCCCCTTTAAGGAGCTACAAGGAACGTAAAACCAAGCACAAGCGAACTACAAACTGACAACTAAAGGATTAACTATGTTTTATATTGCAAGTGTAAATGAGAAACGAATTTCACATGTAACAGGGAACTGGGATTTTCTGTAAATCCCCTAACTACGGGGTTTGCAATAGATCCCCTAACTATTGAGGTTTGCAGTAGAACCTCGAACTACACTGACCTTAATCAAGTTTCTTCAGCGCCGATGAATGCCAGAATAGTGTTTTCTCCAAAAACTGTTAAAAAAATACCTAGGTAAGCTAAGATTCAGCAAGCAGTATTACCTTATGAAGAACGCAACGAAGAAAAACAGCAGTAAGAAACCTCGACCAAGCAAACGTGCAAATAGAAGCAATGTTTGTACATCAGGAAACACAATAATGATAAAATAGAGCTATAACATATGACAAAGGCAAATGCAGGTAATGAAAATTAGACTGGTGACAATCGAATGAAACTAAAAACTGTTTCCACCTACAACATGAAGGAAGTAAACAGAGTAAAATCAACCACCCAAACCCAGCAGAAAACGACATCAACAATATGACAACACGAAGTATGATATCAAAGAATTCAAACATTCTATAAAGAAGCACATGCATATCAAAGAATTCAAACATTGTATAAAGAAGCACATGCATCTGCACTAAAGCAGATAAAAAGCAGGAGAAAGAAGAAAAGAAGCTGCACATACAAAGAAAGAGCAACAAAAATATACACAACGGTGAACAAACCAATTTAATATACAAGAACAACAACACAAACCAAGGAGCACATGCATTTTTAGGTTACATGATAAAATAAAACCAAAAAACAGAAAACTCAATGAAACACTGAATCGAAGAAGATCAGGGTAACATTACAAAGTCCAATTAAAAAATAACATATCACAGAATCCAAACATTACATGAACAAGCACATGCATCTGCATTAATGCAGATAAAAAGCAGGAGGAAAAAATAGAAGAAGCACCACAGATAAAAGAAGACCGAAAAAAATATACACAACGGTGAAGAAACCAATTGAATATGCAAGAACAAAAACACAGACTAAGAAGCACATGCATTTTCAATAGACGAGATAAAACAATTAAGTAACCCAGAAAGATAAGTCATTGCAATTGGAAGAACCAACCCACAAAAAAAAGGGGGCAAATAAACAAATTTCAGATAAACAGAAAGGGAATTAGCATTAGCAGAAGCATAAAGGATGAAGAAATCAAAATAAACGAATACACACAACATTTGCCCAAAAGAATAGCAACAAATCACTTACCCACAGCAAGAAGAAGAAGAAACACCTCACCGCCAAGAAGAAACGGAATGGTAAAAAAACTCACTAACCGTTGATTGTACATATTTATAGAACGAAAGGAGAAGCGGTGGTGGAACGGAGTGGATATTATGGCGGTGGTGGTGGAGTGACGTAGGAGCACTGAGGCGAGAGAGAGACGATTTGTATGAAAGCCGACGTCCTTGCAGACCAAACAGGTTCCAAAGCTGCTCACCATGAAAACGGCGTCGTTTAAACGACCAAAAAACTAAACATCAACAAATAAAGGTTACTAACTAAGTATGAAGTAAACCTTTTTTCTCGAAAAATAACATAGAGAACTCAATAATGCACTCACGAACCATGAAATATCAAATTAGTCGATTTGGCTCACGATTTACTCAAAATCATAAAGATGAGTCGCATCATCATGTCACGGGCGCACGACGCTTGAGTAGCTGATCCGTGCTTTTGAAGTGATGAAATTTGACGGTAGGCTCACCGGTGAATGACGAGGCACGACTTGGATTGATGTGGCGTGTGCTCAACATGGAGAAAACATGCAATAAGGAGCTCGCTTTCCCATGCGTGCACCAAATTGTATAAGTTGGCGTAATGATTCTAACTTTTTGGGTGAAAGCTTGATCTTCTTTGGGTGTGCGTCTGAGATTGCCAAATTCGACAAAATGGTGGTCAATTTTTTGGGTGTACGTCTGAGTGGTTGGGGCGTCTTTGAAAATCTTGCAGATGAGCTCATTTTTCTTCAGGCGTGCGCCTGAGTCGTTTAGGCGTGCATTCATTTCTATTCCTCTTCTCACTTACGGCCTTGGTCATGCTCTATTCTCGCTCCATGTCTCGCCTTTTGGGCTTATAATTACCTACATCGTGCATTAGACCATACAAAACATCCATCCCACCCTTCCCCCCCCCCTCCCCCTCCTCTTAATCTAGGCATAAAACAAGCAATTTTTCTTATCTAGAATAAAGGGGTTTATGGACTGCACCCGTAGTGAGTAAAGTTGTGAAGATGCATAAAAATAGTTTAAAAGTCTCAAAACTGTGACACTCATTACTAGCGTCAAACTCATTTTCCTATTTTATTCATATATCTTTAAAATGCGAATCGGAAAGATTCAAAAGGTTTCAAAACAATATTATATTGAAATTTTTGATTTAGAAGTGGATGATGGCCAAAACAAAGAGAAGTACTGTGTCGAAGCACCACATTGGCGAACAATGTCGTATCCCATGAGGAATTAGTTAAGTATCACAATCACGCATTTATTTAATTAGTTTAGGTTCACAAATATGGGTGGAGTGTAATCTATAGCTAGAAAGATAAAAATGCTATAACTTTAAAATGTATGATAGACAAAATAGCTAAACTATGGTCAAAAACACTACTCTCAACACCTTTACCGAATCACTAGGGATGAACCTTAACCAACAAACCAACCATTATTTTCTAATGAATATGTTTGTGGGTGCAATCTCCTAAACTGGTCCTTAGACGCTAATAACACAATATAGTTACAATCTACTATGTTCAATACAATCCCTCATGAGATTTAATTGACTAATATAGTTAAGAACTATGAGACGCTCCGTATCCACCGAGTTCACGGCTTAACTAAAAGAACCTTACCAAGGAACATGCTGTGAAAAACTCGACGAGTTCATACGTGACAATTCTAAAACCCTAGTTCGCACACTCTCTCTGCAAAAATATATTTATAAAGGTTAAGTGTGTGATCAATTAATGGTTCATGACTCAACTAATAGCATTAGGTTCAAGTTTTAGAACACAAACATTCAAAAGATTCAACTTTTAAGACCTACTCATCTCTGTAGATCATCATTCAGCATTAATTTCGTTGTTCTCATATAATTTAGCTATCGACATTTAGCTACTCATAATCGAAATAAATAAACAAGCAATCATAGGAGAATTGGAAGGAAACATGATAAAATAAAGCAAAATTAAATTACCAATAGCTTTGGAACAATCCACAATGAAGAATACGTGAAAAGAAAGTGATAATCATAGCTATCTTGCAAGAAATTGAAAAAAGAAAATAACCTAGATCAATTGTTTTCTAGGAGGAAATAATGTAAAAATTGAAAAGAAAAGAAATTTCTGAAATTGTCGTGAAAATTTCGACCTAATTGGCTTTTATATGGCCAAATCCGACTCCGAAAAGGCTAAAAAAGGATAACGCAAAAATATGCCACCCACAGGCACCTGCCTGGCAGCTTGCTGATGTCATCACCGCGTCACATGGCGCCCGCCAGAGTGCACTGCTCCGCTCAAACTTGCCCAGCGACCGCCCGGGCGTGCGCCCGGTTCTGGGTTGGCGCCACTAGGTTTTCGGCGCAAAATTTCTTCATGTGGGCCTCGCCGAGGCTTGCGCTCGCTCTTGACGGCGTCGCCGCTACTCAGATTTAGCCGCTTTTTCGACCGCTTTCGGCTGGCGTGCGCCAGAGCCCCCGCCAGCGGCGCCGCGGGTCCTTCCGTGGAGTCCGCCACTTTCACCCCGACCTTGATTCTTCAGTGAACTCCGTTTTGGCGATTTTATCACCGTTGTGATATTTGTTACGCCCTCTATAAAGCCGCACTCCATAATAAATTTAAGCAACAAAACCCAGCGTGGCACATGCCAATAAACGCATACGATTCACCGAAAATGTGAAGATCTCCGGACGTAATCACTCATTCGCCTCGTAATTCAACATGTGGTGAAATGTGCCTATAATATCACTTATCTACCCAAAACCACATCGAGTGGGCCATAAATAGGGGTAAATGCGCATAAAATGATAGCAAAGTCGACTCTCATCAATTGATTGATTAAAAAATTAATAATATTATGTCACCTGGCTCAAATACATTCAACATTTTTAAAGTGGATTGTTTTACAATCGACTTCCGAAAGTTGACTTTATTGAGGCACAATCGACAGTAGAAAAGTCGATTGGAAGAAAACGATTTAGCTTTAGTCGCTTTTATGTGAATCAAGTCTATTACTGTCGATTTTCGTAGAATTGACTCTGTTGCGGTCGATTTGTAACAACAATTGAGGAAAAATAATTTCCATTGATGTTTAGCAATTACAATGGTAGTACTTATAGTAGAAATACAATAAGAATGCAATAAATGCTAATCATTACAAATTGATAAAGGAGATATTTTTTGATCCTGTAGAATATTCTCAACACGCACCCACAATCCCATGGAAATGGAATGAACATGGAGATTGGCTCAAAATGCTGATTATCTTGCTTTCTTGCCTCGCATTCAACAACCTTCTTCATATCAATCGGCAACAACTACTTCACATCAACCTCGCTATTGTTTAAATCAAGCAATGGATGACTCAATTTTTTTTTGAAGAGTCAAGGGAAAAGAAGTGATAGAGAGGAAGAAATATTTAGAGGAATTATCATCCTTGAGAGGATTTGATACCCTAAAAAAATTATAGCTAAGTAAAAATAAAAATAAAATTATGTGTGGTCACCCATGTATCAACACATGGTTGAAACAAAACTTAATAAAATTTGAAATAAAGTGTTGTACCCTAATTAAGAAATTTTGGAATAGAGGGTCGTACAAACCCAAATAGACGAAATGGACTTATGCCTTCATAAGAAGAAGAGAAGAGAAGGTGTAGAATAAAGAGAAATAAAGAATTCGGGTAAGAATGAGCACCGGAGTTGGGATGCGAATTCGGGCAGAATGAGAACGCTTCACATCTGAGCGTGGAAGAGAGTCCCAATAATTATTGATGCAGGAAATGTTAGAATTGAATAACAAAGGAGTAATTTATTCAGAATAATTGAAATAACACAAACAAGATGTCAAGATCAAAGGAAAAGAATGAAGCATGAAGCATGAAGCATGAAGGTGAGGGTTAGTAAAGATCAAGATAACGAACCTCACCCAAACAAATTTCTTTACGTTTGATCGGGATCCGAAAAATGACGTTAGTCAATAGCTTCTCTACCACAAAAACAATTGAGGAAAATAATTTTCATTGATGTTTAGCAATTACAATGGTAGTATTTTATAGTAGAAGACTGATGAGAATCGCATAAATCTTTGCCGAGATTACAAAATCATTATAAATTAATTACGGAGATATTTCTTGATCCTGTATAATATTCTCAACAATTTGTTCTGGCGAATTTAAAGACGTGAACTTGATCATCATTCCAACTCCAAACCTAAAATACTAGTGTAATACCCATATATCATGCATCTTAATATATATCGCAATAAAACAATAGCCAAACAAAATTTTGATTAAAAAGCACATCTCATTCAATTTCTAATTAAACTACTTTTTCAAATGGGTTTTTTGATTCCGGTGCTGATCCAATGATGATCTACACGTCAACGAAAGTTCTAATCCGCATGTTGTTTGAGCATATGTTTACAATTAATTATTTGGAAATGGTCTTGGTGAATGAAAAACAGAGACAGAACCAGGAATTTGTATGATCGGGTGGGCTGGACTAAAACAACTAACTGTGTCTGACAGGATTATATAAAGTATTAATGTACCGTATATATAAATCGGGTGGAGACTAGCCACCCTTTGGTCTGTCCCTGATGAAAATTTTGAGGTCGAAGATGAAGGGGATGACGACGAAGATGCTGAAATATATGATGATTGTTGAGAAGGATGAAAAAGACTATGGGATCGATGATAAAGTTTGAGAATGATGAAGATGATAATTAAAGATTAAGATGAAGAATTTGATATGATGATATGAAAGATAAAAATGAAGATGATGATATTTGTTGGATGAAAAAATTGTGCGGTGCGTAGTAGGGTTTGGTGTGTAACTTATACTCTCTCCATTTCAGAATAATTAATTGAGTTGACAAAATAACACAGATTAAAGAGGTGATTTAATGTTTTAAATGTTGCACCAAAATAACTATAAAAATAAATTTAAAAAAAAAAACCAACTATAATATATGCCGTGTTTTTAGGGAGTGATAAATTTCTTTCAAGCTTCACACCATTTTTACACCATCATCATCTCACCACATGTTTTTCACTTGTAAAAAAATTTAAAAAAATTGAAAATCACAACCACAAAATTATGTTGGGAGTAAAAATAGTGTAGACTTGAGGGAGTTGATCTATCATTACCCTGTTTTTTATACTTCCGCATCCCTTAATAAGTTAGAATAGATATGGAAAACACAATAAATAGCCCTTTAGGAGTGGAACTCAATCAGATAAAATGGAATAAATTTTTGGACAAATCTATCGTTTAAATTAAAACGAAAGAAGTATAGGTTTAGAGACTATTTGGAATTATTGAAAGTTCGACAAAATATGCACAAATAAACAGCCGTGTGACACTTTTTTTTCCACTCGTTGATTTTATGGAGCCCAATTGAATCAACACGTCCTACATCATAATCAACTATCTAAAAGTGTGTCGAGCACTTTGTTGTACATATTTTGTTATGGCACTATTACTACTCTATTAATCAAGGATGTAGCTGTTCTTTGGGCTGAGGGGGCCTAAACCCACCCAACCCTCAGCCCATTTTTACTGCATAAAGCTTATATCCAGCCCAAAATACAACCAGTCCACCGATAAAAATTGAAAAAAAAAAAAAATGATAACAAATTAAAAATCCAAACATGCAAATTAATAAGTTGGAATGATAATTTTTCTTCTAATTTTTTAACAAAAACATATTGGTGTAGGGGAGAGCCGACAGGTAATGGAATGCTGCTAAAGTTACAGTAACTGCCATAAAGTTTTTAGCTAGAAGGTGATAAATGTCAATAGAATTTGGTTTACAACAAACATAGACTAAATGTAGGCTTATCCCTAATTACTAATTCTGGAGAACAAATTCAATGAACCTTCTCTAGTTCCCTCAGAAATATTTGTCAGTATTTGTGTCATTTACATTATGTTTTGTTGTTGTTTGGTTTAGCTTTTGCATGAAATAAATGTATTTTATCGTTTCCTCAAGGTGCTTTTAGTGATTTTTTTGCTAAATTATTGATTTTTCACTACAAAAAAAAAAAAAAAAAAAAAAAAAAAAAAAAATCTGCAATAGAAAATGAAAGTACGATTTTTTTAATCAAACCTTTATGACAAAAGTTTTTATCTAAATTTCCAAAAAAATTTTCCTATTCCGTCTCGCTTTATTAATTATAGCCGGGTTTCAATCAAAGAATATAAAAATTTGAGAGTTTATTGTAATGTCATAGTAGTTTTGGTGTCTAAAGTATGATGTAAATTATATACTGATGTAGAGATGAGTAATGTAATCTTACACTACGAAATCACGCACCAAGTAAACACAATAGTGACTTGACAAATCTACGTGGATCCAAATTATCTAAAAATTTCATATGAATGCTCATTGATTTGTCAAGTCATTAGTGTATTTAATTTAATGTGATTTACATGTGTGATATTGCATAGTAGAATCAGAAATTTCTTAAAAATTGTCTTTTAGAGATTTCAACACTCATATTTATGAAGAATAACACTGAATGAGATACTCTATTTTTTTATGTAAAATACAATATTAAAAGTTTATTTACATCTATCACATTCTTCAATATTCTGAGAATTTTCTTTTATATCTACCACATTATGTAAGATATAAAAACTGATCATTTCATCTTGAATCTGATTATGTAAATTAGAAAAATGTGTATTTAAAGCGTAAAATATATAATTAATTTAAACTATCTGATGCGAGTGCTCATCCTCAATATATGGGGTGATTCTTCATAACTAATTTAATTTTTTTTGAAGACAACTAATTTAAAATTGAATAATGATTCATCCACTACACATTTATTCACAACATGTTCCATAATAAAATCAATATCAGTGATTGTGTTGAGACTCATAACAAAAAATGGTTCATATATTATTTTAATCAATGAAAATAAAGCATCTTGTGAGTGATTTTATACAAATTTATAATACACATATCATTTTCTTTTAAAATTGTCGTTTAGGCAATAATGTACACATTTAATGGCGACCATACGATTTCGGAAAAAAAAAAAAGAAAAGAAAAAAAGGCCTGGCATACGTGTTTCCTTTTTAGAGGCTAACATACTATTAACGTTTATACATCTAAACAATGGATAGTTCTTGGGGAATTTTTTGTATGATGATTCCATTTGAGCAGTAAAATATGTGGATTAATTTAGGTCGATGGGCTGCTCAGAGTCACAAAGTTTACACATTAGAGTCATACAATTTACATGCTGGAGGTAAACTGTGTGGCTCTAATCACCCACCGATTACTTCACTCTAAAAACACACCTCACATGAACTTTCCTAACAATGACAGTCATAAAAATTAAAACTGTATGATACAGATTCATGCACATGTTTTAATTCTCAAATGTCGTCACAATAGTAGAATTTTCCGAGAAAATATAAATTTAGGTCACTGTAACACCCTTTATTTCATTTTAGGTTGTGTCAGACCTGATATTTTATTTTAAGTTGCCCGTGGAAATTTTCCCTCGCCCGTGAAATTTCCACCAGTAGGAAATTTTCCCGATCCGGTTGAATTTTCTCCAAGTGATGCGAATTTCCACGGCTGTGAAATTTCCACGAAGAGGAAAATTTCACGGGCAAACCTAAAAATGTCGCGTCCGATCCGACCTAAAAATGAAATAAAGCTGTTAAAAGTGACTCAAATTTATATTTTCTCGAATTTTCCAGCCATGGGACCACACATTTATTGGAGCAAATAATTCTGTGAGTAATAATTGAGTGATTGATTAGGGACGTATCTCGTTGAAATTAAACAATCTTTGGATCTGCAACGGCTTTCTTTCTTGGTTAATTCTTACATGGTTATTCTATTTACGGAATTGTATCGTATGGATAAATCAGTACTACACACTTTAAATTTGACTTGAAATTGTATGGTCCAGATTTTTTTTATCGTTATTTTCTTTTATTAAAAAAGCACGCATCAATCCAATTATTTTATATTTAACAGTAGTTTTATGATGGTGATCACCACGTCATACTACTTGTGCATCCAATAGGAAGTCTTAAAAGAGGAAAGCAATTTTGTAAAAGCACGATATATATATTTTACTGTTTCGTTGGGTCCCATGCGTTTATTTTGATTTATTGGTCCCCTGATCACTGCTCATACTTTGGCCTGGGACCATCATAAAATTTGTCTATATCTCGAGATTCGTGAAGTATTCAAATCGAAAATTATTCTTTATAACTATAGATTCATGAATATGTAAATTGAAAATTATAACTCAAATATACAAATAGCCTAATTTTTTCTTAGTCATTCCATATAGAGTACCTATATAGTTCTGATTAACCTATAAAACATGTCAATCGAGGTGAAGTGACCAGTAAATAATTGCATAAAAAGAAGAGAAATACTTTTGACACAATAAAATATATACAATAAAGTGTTACTACTCACTTTTAAATAATTTATTTTTATAGTGTCAATATGAATCAATCATTCATTATATAATGGTCCAAAAATGTATTCTGTAAATTTTTTTTTTTTTTTTTGGGGATAGTATTACTATACAAAGTATAAACAAGACTGGCAAGATGTTTATTCATACTTGAAAATTTTCATTTAAGAATGGCAGCCATGGCCCATGGGCCATGGAACCACACATTTATTGGTGAGTATTAATTGGAAATTCAGTGAGTATTAATTGATTGAGTCCCCTAAAAAAAAATATAAAAAAATAAAAATTGATTGAGGGAGTAGGTACGTATCGAGAAAATATAAATTTAGCCATCAGAACACTCTTTATTTCATTTCGGTCGGATCAGACTGACATTTTTTTGCGCCGTCATGAAATTTTTTTCTACATACCGTGAAATTTTTCCCAATCAGTGAAATTTACACATGGAGGAAAATTCAACCGGATCAGTGAAAAATTTCCATTTACTTTGGAGGAAATTTCCACGGGGCGAGGGGGAAAATTTCCACGGACAACTTAAAAAAAATGTCGGATCTAACACAAGCTAAAATAAAATAAAGGATGTTACAGTGACCTAAATTTATATTTTCTCGTACGTATCTTTGTTGAAATTAAACAATCTTCCCTTTGGATCTGCATCAATCCGCTGTCTTATTTTATCTTTTTTTTCACCGCCTGTAAAGTAAATAAGAAACCCGTATAAACGCAAGGTTTCTCTAAAAGTTCAAAAAACAAGAAGTTACTACTGATGTAGTATAAAACATCGAATTGCAGTAACCATTTTAAGAAAGAAAGAAAAAGAAAAAGAAAAAAAAAAAGAAAAAATGAAGACAACAGAGCTGGTCTTTGTTCCTGCACCTGGCATAGGTCACATAGTCTCCGCAGTTGAGTTTGCAAAGTGTTTGATTCAAAGAGATGAACGTCTGGCAGTAACAGTACTTATCATAAGGTCACCATTTCATTCATTTGGTGAATCTTATGTCACAGACGTTTCATCTTCCAATCCTTCAATCAAATTCCATACTCTTCCAATGCTTAGTCTCCCAATTAATCCCAACACCACAAAGAGCCCAGAAAATCTAATCTCTCTCTTCATTGAACAGTATAAAACACTCGTTAAAGATGCAATTACTGAGAATGTCTTGTCAAATTCAACCATGATTTCCCTTGGTGGGTTGGTGGTCGATTTTTTGTGTAGCTCAATGATTGATGTAGCTAATGAGCTTGGTGTTCCATCATACATGTTCTTCACTGCAAGTAGAGCCCTTCTTTCACTCATGCTTTACCTCCCTACTCATCACAGCCAAAAGGGATCTGAGTTTACTGAATCAGATCCCGACTCCATCATACCTGGCTTTTTGAATCCTGTTCCCACAAGTGTAATACCATCTTTGTGCTTTAATGGAGATGGTTATGAATGTTTCGTGAATCATGGAATTAGGATGAAGCAAACAAAAGGTATCTTCTTGAATACATTCTTGGAGTTGGACAAAGAAGCCATCGAGTCTCTAGCATTAATAGAAGTACCACCAATTTACACGGTTGGACCATCAGTCAACTTAGAGAAACCCGATTCAAAAAAGGAGAAAATAATTCAATGGTTAGATAATCAGCCATCTGCATCTGTCGTTTTCCTCTGTTTTGGAAGTTTCGGCAGCTTTGGGGAGAACCAACTAGCCCATATAGCAAATGCTCTAGAACGCAGTGGGCAAAGATTCTTGTGGTCTATACGGAAGCAGCTAACATTGCAGACATTTAAAAAGCCAGGTGATTATGCTGATTTTTCTGAGGCATTACCAGAAGGGTTCTTAGAAAGAACAAAAGATCGTGGGCTGGTGTGTGGTTGGGCGCCACAGCTCGAGGTATTGGCTCATGAAGCAACGGGATGCTTTGTGTCTCATTGTGGATGGAACTCTGTTCTTGAAAGTGTTTGGTTTGGTAAGCCAATTGTCACATGGCCGTTGTATGCTGAGCAACAACTGAATGCATATCAGCTGGTTAAAGAAATTGGAATAGCAGTTGAGTTGACATTAGATTACCGCTATGAAAACGGTGACAAGCAAATCGTGGAAGCACAAGTGATTGAAAAAGCCGTAAAAAGCGCAATGGATCCGGAGAATCCACTACGAAATCGTGTTAAGGAAATGATGGAGAAAAGCAGAAAGGCCTTGGAAGAAGGGGGTTCATCTTTCATCTCAATCGGTCGCTTTCTTGAACATCTTTTCCAGAAGAAACCATGATTTTGAATTTGAATTTGATTCGTGGATCAATTTGCTTCATTGTTGTATTTCTTGGTTATTTATTATCGTATCAATTGTTGAATAAGGTTTATCCACCATTGCTAGCTCTTTGGAGGATCTTTGTCTCTTCGTCAGATTTAATTTCATGTTCTGTTTCAAGTTCGTGTTTTTCCTTGCTTTGTATCTTTCGGTGCTATCTGGCCACTTGATTTTAATGCAGTTTTTCTTTTCTTTTTTTGTACGATGGAAATTGGATCTCACCTGTTATGTTTTCCTTATGTTATTACAATTCCTAACGAGAAAATCGTTCGATTCTCTAACCTCTCAAAATAAAATAGAAAATTCCCCTTCCAATAAAAAGAAATCGTTCGTTGACTAGTGGTATTTCTATGGTAATGCCAAAACATATATTTGCATTTTATAGCGGAAATTTTATTATGATACTGGACCAAATATGACTTGCTGATCCATGACCAATAGAAAAACAATAAAACACACAAGGGTCTATTGTGTAAAACATATATCCCATGTTTTTACGTTTTTACTCTTCTTATAAACAATTTCATTGATAGACAAGTATGATATGGTGATCCTGAACCACCATAAAACCACCTGTAGTTATTGTGTTATCTTCACATTTGATGAAGTGACACTTAAATAAATATAAACCATACAATTTGTATTTAGTTTAATAACATATATCACATATCATTCCACACAAATTCTTTCCTAGTATTATAAATATATGGGGAAATTGTTCATATAGTATATTTTCTAAAGTTTTTTTGTGTATATGGTACTCCATAAAGCTGAGTCTATAAAAAAATAATACAAAAAGATTATTAATTGGAAAAAACAAAAATACTCTTCAAGAATCATTCTGAAGTTTGAAAATTCAAACACAAATACTACAGGAAAAAAAAAAAAAAAAAAAGAATAATAAGCATATATTGTTAGTAAGGACACGTGTCATTGGCCACACAAGAAAAATATTACGTGGTTTGTGTGGCGAAAAAAAAATGAGAGCGTGGCAAAACATGAGTGGCTGACACTCAGGACTATATAAGTCGTCAACTCGTCAACAAAACCATAATAGAATAGAAGTTGAGAACCCAAAAATTTTCCTTCTCTACTTTCTCTCTCTTAAAAATATGCCTATAAACCCAAATAATTTCCTAAAGGTAAATTATTCATTTAAACTGGTTAATCCAAATAAATAAAATATTAAATTTTATTTCTCCCGCCCACCTCTTTTTTAAATTAATAATTAAATTTAAAATTTTCATTTATAGTAAAATCCTTCTGCAATTAATTCAGATACCATGGAACTATTTGAAAATATTCATTCATTAAATTAGAGTGTGGGATCTATGAATCTGGTACACGTTTATATGAACGAGATAAAATGAAAACTTATTAGAATGTAGAGAGGGAAATGAGTAAATAACTCTCCTTCAAACCCTGAATCTGTCTACCATATATTCCTTAACATTAATTGCCTTAAAACATTAATCCCTTAAATATGATCAACTGGGTTTATGACAACATTTCCCATTAATGTTAACCTTAATTGCCTTAAAACATTAATCCCTGAAAAATGATCAACTGGGCTTATGACAACATTTCTCATTAATGTTAATTTAACAAATGTTAACATCATGAACTAAGCGCTTGAATCAATCAAATCGATTGTTCTACACAGATACATGAATTTATTAAATATCTTTCCAAAAAAAGGGTTATTTATGTTTTTACGATATATGGGTTATTTAGGGAATATTAATTTATTTTGGATAAAGGTTGTGTTTCATTTATACTGAATCTGTTAAGCTCTTCTTGTAAATACTATTTAAACAAAAATCTTTTGAGAAAGTAGTAAATAAACAATTGCCCAAGTATTATTTTAGATATCAAGATTATATATCGATCAAATGGAAATATAGAAAGTCAAAATCTATGTTGCACACACACACGTACACGTAAACGCAAAGATTACACTACACCTGACACAAATGATACTATTTATTTCCAAAATTTAGAGACACTACACACCGCCGACTGTTATATACCACCAATGCCACGTGTCACTTCACCTTTCGATTATTTTATTTTTTTCCATCTTCCTGTGCTTTTTTTGGCTTCCTTCTTCATATTTGATGCTACCTTTGTCTATTAAAAAAAACATATCAACTTAATCCGTGTATTATTTATTAAATTATTAGAGAAATAGAAATTGTGTGTTTTGACGTTTTCATTGATAGAAAAACTTAAATAAGAAAATAAAAAAATTGGGTTCAGGAATGTTGTGGAGTGTCAGTGCCGTGTCGGAGAGTTTCGGCATCTTCGGATATTAAAGTTTTAAATGATATTATTTTAATCAAACGACACGTGTCGGCGCGTGTCGGTCGCATATCGTGTGGTAAATGTGTTAGAGATAAGTATCCGTAAATAAGAAATAAAAAATGGTTGGATGTTTTTATTTATATTAGATCTGAAAATTCTTCTACAGCTGGCTTTACAATTCTCGATAATCCAGCTGTTCAGTATACGACACATTACAAAAAAAAAGAAAAAAAAAAACTTCGCCCGATTTCCTCTCTGCAATTTCCACATTATTGCAGAAGAAAAAACATAAAAGCATCCCCAAATGTCTTCTCAACGGATTTGTTGTCATTGCAAGGGTTATTCATGCGGCGGAGGTGATCTAATTTCCGTTGGGTTTTAGATAGGGTTGATGCAATGTCATCATGTATGTCAAGTCTAATGTTGGTTGTCCAATTCACTTGGTATATCCATTGGGTTTTTGATGAATCGGCTGCAAAGAGCCTCTATATCCGAGATTATGGATTTTGGACCTGGTAAATGTTCCATCTGCCTTTATATAATACACATTTTGGGTTCAATTCATATCACACCATTCTCCAGTTTTTATTTACTGAAAAAAAATTCTGCTCTGCATTTATTCTTCAATTTGTTGGTTGTGCCTGGGTATGCGCTTGATTGTTCTATGTCTGGCTTGCATGTGCTTCTTGGTAGATAATAAATACATTTACAGGCTGCATTTTGGTATTCATTGCAGTTAGTTGTTCTAATTATGTGGTGTAATAACTGAGCTTTATATATGAGGGGTTTCATATGAGGGGTTTATTTGGTAGTTGTTGTTGTGGTGTGATCCATAAAGAGTATGTGTTGTGCATAAGTATGTGTTGTGTGTTTTTGCAATTTTTTTTCACTTTTGTCCTAGGCTTTCATGCCATGCTTTGTATATGTGGCCTTAACTACCTGCAAAAAATTAAATTAATCTCTTCCTCCTTTATGTTGATAAAAGAAGTTTTTTTGTACTTTGGTACTCGTTTTGTTGGTGAATAAGATTTTTCATCATTGTTGTGTCTTGATTTATAGTTCACACCTTTTTTTACTTTACTGAAGATGCATATCATAAAAACATTGAACAAGTATGAGATTACATTGAATAAATACAGATACCTCAACAATGTAAGAAATCATGTTTTTTGTTTCACAGGAAAGTACTGTTTAAGAGTTACTTTGTACACTTTTTACTGTTAATGACATGGTTGGATTCCTGCTTCCTGAATTCCAGAAATATTTAGGAACCCAAAACATGAAGGGTGCTTTCTGGTTGCTCTGGTTACAGTTTTCAGTTCTGCTAAGAATAAATTTTAGGTTCACAGTGTGCTTAATGCTTGTCTTTTCAGGGTGTGAGTTTCTGTTCGGTTATAAAAAAATTTGCCTCTGATGCTATTTTTCTTCTTTGTTCGTGTGGTTTTGATTGACAGATCTGAAAGCATTAGTCATACACTCATACCCTATTCCCCATGCCACAAAACCATTTGTCAAGGACTACATTCTCATTGATGAGGAGTAAGTTTTTTTGAGTTTAACAGGTTCTAGCAGGTTTTTATATTACAAAATGTTACTTCTTAAATGTAATTTTTGTTACAGGAAACGACCTATGATACTTCGTTTGTGGGAATATTTGATGAATGAAGCTGAATCTGAAGTTAGCTCTAAACTCCCCCAACCAACCCTGACTGTTGGTCTAGATCTAAAAGTCACTACCCACAATGGTATGCTTTGGTTTTCTGCAAAAGTGGACTATTGATCCATTTTCTTAACACAATCATCACACGCGTTTGGTTCTTGAACCTTAACTCAACGGAAAATATGAAAGGAGGGAATGTAGTACCCTCTCCTATATAAGGCAAGAACATGGGATCAATACATTTCCTCGTAGGGTGCTTTACTCTAATACATGCAATGGGATTGATGTCTATTGGACAACATCGGAGGGTGATTTTTTTCCCCGTGACCAGCTCTCGGTGGAGTTGTTTAAGGCAACAATGGAGACCCTGCAAGTTCCAATCCTTTGCAACTCTACAGATGAGTGAAGTTCAGCATAAAAAAGTCATGGCAAGAACATACCACGCCTAGGTTCTCCATTTGTACCTGCTAACTTGCACAACATAACATAACAAGGAAGGATTCGCACAAAGTGCTATATTTACCAAACTGAATGATTTTTGGCAAATCCAAGCCAGAATTCATCAATGCATTTGTGGTTCATCCAAAGCAGTTTCAATTTTCTTCAATGGTAAACCCACTGTTCTTGAAGAAATCAAACCTTGCAAGATTCATAGCCAAAGGAACACACCTCAACATGGATGCTCATCCGGATGGATCTAATCATCGTATATTTTGGCCGGCTGCTACACCTCAAACAAGACTCATGAGAAGTGGCTTTTTATTGTACTTTTCACTTTTTATAAATATGTATGTCTTGCTCTTCTATGCTTTTTGATGTCATTCAACAATCTCAATCATCTTTCATATATGTAATATGTATAAATTCAAAAAACTCAATATTAATTAGAGATGAACTTATATCAATAATATATAACTGAAATCCTTTGGAAAGAGCATGTTGTGCCTTGCACGGCACACCCAAACACTAGTTAATGTAATTAATGTAAAGTATGAAAAATTGTTGAAGAAATAATTACTACTACCTCCGTCCCATATTATAAGTCATCCTAGTATTTTTCATTCGTTCCACAATATAAGTTATTCTCACATTTTAATGCAATAAATAATGCTCTTTTTTTTTTAACCCTTATTTCATATTCCAAAGCTTTACATTAGTCTAATCAACCTAAAGGCATTTTAGTCCAAAATTACCAAAGTTGAATAATAAGTTGAGTTTCTTAATCTCTGTATATAAAACAAGAATGACTTATAATATGGTGCGGAGGTAGTACTATATATTTAGGGGCAATTGTTTATTTACTACTTTCTGAAAAGATTTTTGTTTAAATAGTATTTCTGCAAGAGTTCTTGTGTATCTAGTATCGTGAACACAACCTTATCCAAAATAAATTAATACTCTCTAAATAGCCCCATATATCGTAAAAACATAAATAACCCATTTTTTTGGAAAGATATTTAATAAATTCATGTATGCAGTGAACAATCGATTTCGTGTTCGATTCGGCCTTAGTTCATGATATTAACATTTGTTAAATTAACATTAATGGGAAATGCTGTCATAAACTCAGTTGATCATTTTTCAGGTATTAATATTTTAAGGCAATTAAGGTTAGCGTTAATGGGAAATGTTGTCATAAACTCAGTTGATCATTTTTCAGGGATTAATGTTTTTAGGCAATTAAGGTTAACATTAATGGGAAATGTTGTCATAAACCCAATAGATCATATTTCAGGGATTAATGTTTTAAGGCAATTAAGGTTAAAGAAGATATGACAAACAGATTCAGTGTTTGAAGGAGGGTTATTTACTGATTTCCCTCTCTACATTCTAATAAGTTTTCATTTTATCTCGTTCTCATAAACGTGTACCAGATTCATAGATCCCACACTCTAATTTAATGAATGAATATTTTCAAATAGTTCCATGGTATCTAAATTAATTGCAAAAGGATTTCACTATAAATAAAACTTTTAAATTTAAATATTAATTTAAAAAAGAGGTGGGCGGGAGAAATAAAATTTAATATTTTATTTATTTGGATTAACCCAGCTTAAATGAATAATTTACCTTTAGGAAATCATTTGAGTTTATAGGCATATTTTTAAGAGAGAGAAAGCAGAGAGGGAAAAATTTTGGGTTCTCAACTTCTATTCTACTATGGTTTTGTTGACGAGTTGACGACTTATATAGTCCCAGGTGTCACCACTCACGTTTTGCTTATGTGTCTCATTTCTGGCCACACAAAACCATGTAATATTACTGGTTTTGCTCGTGTGGCCGACACGTGTCCCTACTAACAACAGTGTATATTATTATTCCCTCCTTTTTCTTGTAGCGCTGTGTTTGAATTTTCAAACTTGTAACAGTTTACTGAATGATATTTTTGTCTTTTCCAATTAATAGTCTTTTTGCATTATTTTTTTTATGGACTCCGCTTTGTGGAGTACCATATACACAAGAAATTTTGGAAAATATACTATATGAACAATTTCCCCTTTTTTTAATAGATAGAGGTAGCATCAAATTTGAAGAAGGAAGCCAAAAAAAGAGGGAAACTTGAAAAAATATGCTTAAAAAGCATATTATTTATGTGGTATGCCTCAAAAGAATAACATTTGAAAAATATGCCTAGAAAGTATTTCGTAGCGTTTTCGTAGCTATTTCGGAGCGAATACGTAGCGAATCAGCTACGAAAAGCTTTTCAGGCATATTTTTCAAATGTTATTCTTTGGAGGCATACCACATAAATAATATGTTTTTTAAGCATGTTTTTTCAAGTTTCCCAAAAAAAAAAGCGCAGGAAGATGGAAAAAATAAAATAATCGAAAAGTGACACGTGGCATTGGTGGTATATAACATGTCGGCGGCGTGTTGTGTCCCTAAATTTTGGAAATAAATTGTATCGTTGTTGTCTGCGTGGTGTAGTGCGGCGTTTTACGTATGCGTGTGTTCAACATAGATTTGACTTTATCATCTGTATTTCCATTTGATCGATATATAATCTTGATATCTAAAATAATACTCCATCCGTTTTTTTTTACCTTTTACATTTCGAATCTGCTTTATGCTTTTATTTATCTATTATTTTACATTTTCAATACATCATTTATTATTTTCATCTCTTCCTTACCATTGAAGTATTTACATATTCGGTAAAAAAGAATACATTACAAATACTAAAAACCTCTTCACCAACAAAATATTTATATTCCAATGAAAAAATCACATTTCCATACTTTATTTTAGATATATTAATTAAATTTTAATCTGTATGATTATTCTTTCTGCAACATATGAATAAAAACGAAGGAAGTATCTAATATGAATAATAATAAAAAAAAAGAAAAACCTCAAATGACGCGTGGCATTAACGGAGCATTTCTTAAATTGTCAAGAAGAGGGACGTGGCCTCTTGTGCCTCATTTGTGCACATTCAATTAATAAGTTAAGTAGGTAGGTAGTAGATAGTAGGTAGTAGCTAGTAGGTAGTAGGTAGATGTAATTCAATGGATAATTTAGGCTTTAGTCTTTAAATATTAAAAACATTTATCAACTTTCTTAATACCCGGCAAAACCTCCAATGGACTACTCTGTCCGTCTCAAAATACAAGTCATTTTGAGTGTTTTTATAAAAATTAAAAAGTAGTTGAAAGACATAAATCAGAAGGAGATTGAAAATTTTAAAATATCATTTGACTATCATTAATAAAGTGATTATAAAATAGTTGGAATGATTATAAATTAGGGATAATATATATAAATAGTGATAAATGATTTATTTGTAATTTAGAATGACTTATATTATGGATAAATAAAAAGAATAAGAATGTCTTATATTCTGGGACAAAGAGAGTAGTGTTTAGGATAATACTACCTCCGTTGCAAAGTATAATTCCGTTTAGGCTTTTAACATGGTTTAATAAAGTAAATCCGTTTAGGTTTTTCACGTTGTTTAAAAAGTAGATCAGTGGTATAAATTTTAAGGATAAAATTCTAAAATTTCCTATAAATATTGTTAGAATAGTGGAAGGCTAATGACATAAATAGGTGAAGAAATACTCGTGTGGAGAATGTTTTATAGTTGAAGTGACGGATAAAACAAAATCAGAAACACATAGTTGAAATACAGAATGAAAATATGTGGTTCATATTGCTCCACACGATATCTCCACACGTTTGGAGACAACAAACAAATGTTTCTCCTATGCAATAAGCTTCAAGTTTAAAATGCCCATTTACCTCGTGAAAACAAAAAAAAATCCTATGTGGCAACATCTGGTTTTACAAGCAAAAGAAAAGACTACAATAGGCAAAAGAAAATAGTAATAATACAGGTAAAGTGGAACAAATTGTGGGCAGAACCACTACAACAATCACAGCCCGAAAAAAAAAAAAAACCCATTTTCTGCTATTGTAAATTTATTTTTTTTATCCCAATGTGGCTTTACTCAAAAATTGTACTTCACAATATGATTATTTGACCTATTGCATATGCTCTTACAAAGTTATGGTCTGTCAATTTCAACACAAAAAAGTCGGTCCCAACATAAGATGACCGTACCGTATATAGGTTGCATTACACATTCTTATTTATGAGTAATGACACGGATAGGGCTTATAATTTTTTATTTTATTTTATTAATCATGGGGTTAATAAAGGAGTGGGACCCATATGATGACGTGTCTTCCACATTATCTATTCTGTAAAAATTCGGTTTATGAGGTTTTGAACTATGTATGTCCTATAAAAAGTGTGCACTTTATGTAGTATACATAAATTAAAGAAATAATTAATGTGTTGTATTTTATATAGTGATGTAATATATATCCTACAAATATTAAATACTCTTTTGGAATTTGAAATGAATGTATAAACATTAAATGTTATGATATGGATATGTTTGGAAAAAATACATTAAATGATGTATTGATTTTCTAAATGAACAATTTTTATGAGACAATTCATTTTTAAAAAATAAACAATTTTTTTGGGACGAAGATAATATATCTAAGGTTAAAGGTTGTAAAAAACAGGTTTTAATCTAAAATGGTTAAGAAGGACAAACATGTTGTAACACGTGTACAAAAATATAGTAACACATGTAGTGACTGTCCTTCTCAACCATTTAAATTTAAAACATTTTCTTATGGACTCTGACCCCATATATCTATGATTCCCCACAAAGTTGTGACGCCCCATAAAATTTTTCCATATTGAGGGTGGTGGAATTTGTAGAGAAAAATGCAAAATGTTGTTGGTGATGGAATGATGTAAGATGGTGAAGTGTTTGCAAGAGGTGGAGTGTTTTGTGATGGGGATGAAAGGTGGAAGTTGTAGATGCAATGGTGTTGAGGTGTTATTGATGTGCTGGCAAGATGGTAACGATGATAAAGATGATACAAGTTGGTTTGATGATAATCCAATGTGTTACGTTAGTCCAAAAATCAGGTCCGGCCCATCACTAAGGTGAAGGAGCCGGTAGTCTTAGGCCTAACGGTGTCCGGAGGGCCCAACATTACATGTTTCGATAAAAGAAAAAAATTATGTCCGATCCAACATAATATAATATGTAAATTTTTTTTAAAATTTGAATTGATAAAGACCCAAAAAAATTTGTTCGAATCGATAAAGGCCAAAAAAAATTTACTTGACCTAATTCGAATCGATAAGTATGAAACTTCCAGCTAAAATACCTAATTCGACGACTTGACCTTAGTCTCAAAAATTGCCTGGGCCGGCCCTGCCAAAAATGATACTCTCTCCGTTCCAAATTATCTGAGGCAGTTGCCAAAAATACGCTTATTAAGAACGTGATTTAATGCTATGACTTTTCGGATTCAATGACTAAAAAACTCCTATGATACAATTAATGCAGTATTTTTTTTTAACTTCGTCTCTAGTATTAAATAAGGGTAAAGTAGGAAAATTTGCAATAAATGCTGTTTTGAAAAATATTCTGCCTTAGTTATTTTGAAACAATTTTTTTTGACAACTGCCTCAGTTATTATGGAACAAAAAGAGTATAATCTTTAAATATAACATTTGTAAATACTTAACTATCCGGAAAATAATACGACACACGAAGAATATTCGAAAATGACATAAATACCTTTCGTGAATTTATGGGTTATCACAAGACGGTAGTGCTACATACACTACATTTACCTCCACTACATCATCCACAACATCATCCACACCACACATTTAGTCAGGACCCACAAAAAAAAAAAATTCTCTCTCCAATCTATAGACAGGATCATCCACTACATCATCCACTACACTTTTGTGTAGTGGACATAGCATTTTCCATCACAAGAATACTACTTAATTGCTGCCAGGGAAAAAAAAAAAAAAAGTGTCAGGAAAAACGAAAACCAGTTTAATTTTTCTACCGGCGCTAAATCATTTGAGCAGCAAAAATAGAAAAAAGAAATGGAGAAAATGGAGTTGGTCTTTGTCCCTTCTCCTGGGATAAGCCATCTGGTGTCCGCACTTGAGTTTGCAAAATGTTTGATTAAAAAAGATGAACGCATAGCAGTTACCCTTCTTGTCATAAGCTCTCCATTTCACTCACCTTCTGATTTGGCTTCTTCCAATCCTTCAATTAAGTTCCATAACCTTCCACAGGTTAACCCCCCTGATTTAAGCAGCAAAACAAGCCCAGAAAAGGCTTATTCTCTCTTCATTGAGCAGCAAAAAACCCATGTTAAAGAAGCAATAACCAATCATGTTCTTTCAGATTCAAGCACTTGCTTTGGTGGATTGGTGTTTGATTTCTTATGTAGTTCAATGATTGATGTAGCAAACGAACTTGGTGTTCCTTCATATATGTTCTTACCCTGCGGCACATCCCTTCTTTCCCTCATGCTTTACCTCCCGGATCACTACACCCAAAAAGGGTCTGAATTCACTGAATCAGATCCCGACTCGATTATAACAGGATTTTCCAATCCTGTTCCCACAAGTGTATTACCGTCTTTATGTTTTAGCACTGAGGGAGGTTATGAATCGTTCCTGAATCATGGCATTAGGATGAAGCAAACAAAAGGGATTTTTGTTAATTCGTTTTTGGAGTTGGAAAATCATGCCTTTACGTCTCTAGGACTAAAACCACATGTACCACCTATTTACGCAGTTGGGCCCATAATCGACTTGGAGAGCCAAAAGAAACCCGATTCAAAAAAGGAGAAAATAATTCAATGGTTAGATAACCAGCCATCTGAATCTGTCGTTTTCCTCTGCTTTGGAAGTTGTGGCTGCTTTGGGGAGAAACAATTATCCCATATAGCAAGTGCGCTAGAACGTAGTGGGCATCGATTCTTGTGGTCTATACGGAAGCGGCTAACATCGCAGACATTCAGAATTCCAGGTGATTATGCTGATTTTTCTGAGGCATTACCGGAAGGGTTCTTAGAAAGAACAAAAGATCGTGGACTAGTGTGTGGTTGGGCGCCACAGATTGAGATTCTAGCTCATGAAGCAATTGGATGCTTTGTGTCTCATTGTGGATGGAACTCTGTGCTTGAAAGCGTTTGGTTTGGTAAGCCGATTGTCACATGGCCGTTGTATGCCGAGCAACAACTGAATGCATATCAGCTGGTTAAAGAAATTGGATTAGCAGTTGAGTTGACATTAGTTTACCGTTACGAAAAGGGTGACCAAGAGATTGTAATGGCAGGTGAGATTGAAAAAGCTGTGAAAAACGCCATGGATCCAGAGAATCCGCTGCGAAAGCGTGTTAAGGAAATGAGCGAGATAGGTAGAATGGCAATAGAAGAAGGAGGATCATCATCCACCTCAATCAGTCATTTTGTTGATGATTTTTTGGGGAAGAAGCCCATGATATATCCTTAATTATTCTGCATTTAGTTTTTCGTTTCTTCCCTTTTCCTTTTGTTTAGTATTCCGTTTCCGCCATTGTTTCTCTAATTACTTTCATGTTCTGTTTGTGCTACTGATCCACCATGACTCTAAACATGTACTTGTTTAACCAGCATTTTGACGCAATTATTATTATTACAAACATGGATTAATTAATGAGTTTTAAGTAATCAATTGTTGAACAATCATCCCTCCCAAAAGCTTAAGCTGATGGGTAGATACACTCTGATACCATATTAGAGTCGCAGAACGGGAGTTCGTGTGTAACCTTTTCTTTCTGGCGTAACAGCGGTAAAACGTAAGAAAATATTATGGCCGCCTAACATAGGGGCCGAAGGTACAGCAAACTCGGCCAAAATATGACACCTGAAGGGCCTGGCACGCACAATCCTATCCGAGTCTGAGTTTACTCCTTGCACTTCGGACAGCTGTCTGTATCTAGGATAGGCGGCCAACCTCCTGGAGAGAGCGATGTGCATGAACCAGGTGAGTAAGGATGCTGCTCCGTGGACCGCTCGTCGGGCCTGATAGGTGGTGGTATCACACCCTTCTCAAAGAAACCGTACGTGAGACTCTCGCCTCATACGGCTCCGTCCCGGAATAAGGACCTCTCCTTTCCTTTATTCAACGTCAATGACTTCAAATTATTATAATTAATATGTTAAAGTTGCAGCTCTAATTTGCCTATAAGGACAGTTGCTTCTGGCCTTCGAAAATGCAGCGTCCGCTTTTCATTTCATTGTATTCTAGCCACTTTTTACATTATTGCTTACGATAAAATTCAAAATACGATTAGTTTTAGAAGTAAAATCAATTCGATAAGTGATAAGTTGTATTCGACATACTCACTCCGTCCCTAAATATAAATCATTCTATATCTTTTTGTTTGTCTAAAAATATACGTCATTCTTTATTACTAATGAAGTATTTATTACTCTTTTCTCTATCTTACCTTAATTTATTAACAATTCAACTACTTTTCAATACTTTATAATAGTTTCATTAATGATGGTCAAATGATGTTTTAGTAATTTCTTCTTAAAATTTATGTTATTTAATCACTTTCTTAATCCGCATGAAAATGCCAAAATGACTTGTATTTGGGGACGGAGGTAAGGTAGTATATACCTCTACAATTTCTTGCCCCTGAAAAAAAATGCGTCTATAACCGGATGTCATTAATACAATAGTTATAAAAGTCAGAATACCCTTCTGACTTCCATTAATGCAGTAGTTACAGGGTAGTGATAAATGAGTAAATGTATAATCAATTAAGGAAAGAAAGAAGAAAAATGTATTCCCTCCGTTCCAATTTACTACCTCTGTCCTAAAATGTAAGTTTGTTTGGATTTTTTCACACAAATTTTGGAAAAGTGGTTAAATTAGTTATGTGTCATTAATTTAATGAAAAAGTCTAAAAAGATATTTGACTGTTATTAATACAGAGTAGTGAAAAGTAGGTAGATAAATAATAAATGAGGGATAAAAGGAGAAAAGTGTAATTAATGCTTCACTGGTTAAATAAATTGACTTATATTATGAAACAAAAAAAAAAACTAAATAGACTTACCTTTTGGGACGAATGTAGTATTTGTCAAAATCATATATCAACAAAGTGAGTTAATTCATTAACTTTAAAAATGAAAAACTAAAAATCTCGTATAATTAATGTGACATTATTTTTTATCTATCATATATATTATCGTAAATAAGAGTAACACAAGGAAAAATACAATGTGTTTACATTGGAAATATATTTACAACATATAAAATGAAACAAATAATTTCAGCTACTAAATCAAATAAATTGAAACCAATAGAGTAATAAATACTTCTTGAGATTTTAAATGAATTTATGTTATGAAATATACTAAAAAAAACTAACTGAACTTATACTTTAAACAAAGAGAGTATGTAGTCTAATTGCATGTGAAAAGTTATTGTATACGATCTCCGACCCAAAATATAACTCATCATAAGAGTTTAAGGAAGTTGTTGAATACCATAAATTTGAATATTAAATGTTTAAAATATTCGTTGACTATCATTAATACAATAGTTGTTAAGTAATAAAAAATAATTGAATTCATAATAAAATTCCATTATTAGTGCTGTATAAGTAACTCATCTCTTCTTCTTCTTCTTCTTTTTTTTTTTCTTTTTTTTTTTTAATTTTTTTTAAAGGTAAGTAACTCTTCTCTTAATTGGAGTACTTCTTCGGTATAAATAGTTACAGTAGATTGTACTACTTCCGTCCCAAAATGTAAATTAGTTTAGAAATTTTCACACAGTTTGAAAAAGTGGTTAAATGTCATTAATTACAGTGTTAAAATTCTAGAATATTCTTTGACTCTCATTAATATAATAGTTGTAAAGTGGGTAGATGAATAATAAATTAGAGGTAAAAGGAAGAAAAATGTAATAAATATTCTATTGGTATTCTAAATAAACTTATAATATAAGACAAATTCAAAAAGATTAACGAACTTATATTTTAAGACGGATGTAGTACTTATATTAATAACAAAAAGAGCATGACAATGCTATTTATGATGGGAAAATTCTTAGGTAGAGAGTATCTATTGGACTCGATCGTCAGATGTGCGCCGTGTGTATATAAAAACAAAACTGTTATGTTTTATTGTTCACGTGGCGCAAATCTGACGATCGGGTGTAATAGAGACTCCCTACCACAAAATTACCCTTATGATGGTGGCGGGTACCGCATGTTGTTAAACCGCACCGCCCCGTCACATCTTTGCCATGACATTGACTCATGCATTATTCTATTAAAGAAAGGGAAACTTGAGATTCTATGCTTGGAAAGTTGTTTCTTTGAAAAATATGCCTCGCACAGTGTTGTTGGAAAATTGTCTTGCGTCAATTATGCGTCCATTTTGCGTCCATTATTCCAGATTTTGTTTTTACCGAAAAAAGATTTGTGGTTGCTAAAATAAAAATAAAAATAAAAATTTCTAGGTCGCATGCGGGCCGCATTCTCCACGCGTGCTGGACGCATCCGACAAATTTAGTTTGAAAAACTGGATCGACACAGCCTCCTCTTTCCCTCTTTCACCCGACTCTCTCCTCCCCTCCCCTCCCCTCCCCTCCTTCCTCCGTTCTCCACTTTTCTGTCACTCTCATAGAAGCCGCGGCCGGCGGCCGGCTGCTTACCTCATCCGCTTCAGTCCGGTACTCCGGTGGTGGCTGCTGTGCTCCTCCTCCCTCCTCAATCCATTTCCATTTGCATTCCTCATTAGACAAGCAAGGTAAATTCTTTTCCCTCATCAATTTGTGGGTATTTGTTTATTTTTAGGGAAACTTGAGGATGCCATTAAAGGCTTTCCCAAATTTTCATTCGGATGTTCAGAATAACGCTTGCATAATCTTAGGTTATTCATCCTCAATCTCAATGGCATCCCCTAATCCAGTTGCAAGTCTTTAATGGCATCTCCTAATTCCACGGAATGAATTCTCGCTTGCTTTTTTCATTCAGTGTTTTTTTTGTTTTCGAAGTGATTTGTATTTATTTTTTTGGTGAGAGTAGGGAAAGTTTGCGTTTTGGCTTATTCTTTGTGAAATTTTATGTGATTCTAATACCTTCCAGTTTTCATTTCCAATTTTCCTAAGGAGAGAGATCGGATGATAAATTAGTTTGTAATGAATTTGATAACACGAGAGATATGATGATGATGATCTTGTTGTCACGGATTTTTGCAATGAAAACAAACAAGTAATAAAAATAATTCGGTTTACCCCAAGTGCAGGGATCGTAGTATAGTAGCTACAACCAGAGTCAAATCACAGGGAATCGAGGTTGGTCTAGTTCTTAATTTTTCTAAAGGTTGTCACGAAAAATAAAACAAAACAGAACGAAAACAATAAACGGACAGAGGGTTGTCAATCCAAAGCCAGGAAAGATAGTTGCGAACAAAAAGTAACTCTATTCTATCTATAACCTAAAACGAAAATAAAATTCTAAGATAGCAACGAAGAGCAAGGCACAAAGATAATCTCAATTAATTTTAACGAAGAACAAGCAATGATCCACCTATCCCGCAACCCTCAATTTCTACTCTAGATCGTTTAGTGAAGATTTAATAAAGATGTGGTTCACCTATCAAAGATATGAATTCCTACTCTTGTAGATAATTCGCCTATTAATCTTTCATCTCTCGATCTTAAAGATTAACGCCTCCATAACAAAGGTGTAAGATTTCTCAATCTAGCAACCTAGAAATTTAACCTAGCAACTCTCGTTATTTTTAGGTTAAAAGTCCAATCTTTACTACGGTGATCTAAGTCTAACAACAATTCTCATCAAACGTTAAACATCAATAAGCAACCATCTCTCGATATAAATTGCAAAATCAATACAAAACTTAATAAAGAAACAACTTTAAATAAAAACTCACAAAACCAAATCCAAAGTCAAAATCAAGTGCTGCACGATCGGTTTCACATGCTTATTCAGGAAGGCCTCAGCTCATCTCCAGAAAGGCCAAACAAAATATATAAAAAAAAAAAAAAACATGGCTCGTCGATCGAGCGCAGAGCACTCGGCCGAATCGAGTGTGCCTCTTCTCTCGGTTTCTGTCTTGATTTTCTCGTGATGAATTGTTCGTCGTTTTATGCATTGATGCCTCTCTTTTTATAATTTGTTTTGCCGACTTAGGGTTTTATTATTAGCAAGTCTTTAATAAATAAAAATAAAGATAATTCCAAGTCTATCCTTTCTGATCTTCTGGACGCAAATCTGATCGGTTGGACGCCCGTTCACTTTAAGTAAATTTCTTCGAGTCGAGCCGAGCTGGACAAGACGCCCGTCCCATGCATTTTTGAACGCTCGTTTGATTCTTCAAATCTCCATTCCAAATTCACTTGCATCTTTCTCCTTCTATTTAAACTTCAAGTGAACATCGTTTTAGCTTCCTCCATAACATGCAAGCGTACCTACAACACAACAAAAACATGCAAAATGTAAAATCATACATATAGATAGAAAACACCAATAAAACCACGTAATTAGCTCGATTTTGCACTTTAATGATTTCCATACGCATTCTTTCAATATTTCACTTAAACACCTAATTTTATATAAAAATTAGTAAAACACGAAGGAAATTGTCACGAAATAAAATCATATAAACCGTAAAAATCACCGTTAACACTTGTACCACAGGGTAATCAGTGATGCAAGGATAAGGACTAGCTTTCGGAATCCTTGCTCTTTCTTCTTCCCATTGCTTTCTCAACAGTTCTGACATAAGTCTGTTCTCTTTCTCTGCACCTCTTTCCTGAATTGATCCTAAAAACAAAGATTCACATACTTTCTTGAATTGAATCAACATTATATATTCATCTAATATTTCTTCTAGGACATGGTATAAAATGTACCTCTGTGTGGAGATGGAAAGGATTAGGTGCTGTAAGCCTGGGAAGTGGCGGTTTGCTATGTTGATGTTCGGATTTGATTGACAACTGAAACACAAAATGATGAATGATCATATAATAGATGTATTACTACTGATATACAACCTAAATCTATTGCGAAAACAATTATATTAGTGATAAACACCTTATCAAACATATGTGCAAAATCAGTTGGTGGTGGGGGTATCCTTTCATCAATGGCAAAATAAAATTCTTGAGGTATAGTGACCTGTTTCTTTGTATTGCAAAACATCCCTAATTCACCTTCACTTTCGAATATCTGAAAGTCATAAAACTAAGCAAAATTAGGCCATGGAATCTTTATTTCATAAAACTAAGCAAAATGATTTTTTTTTTGAATAAAGTTGATAAATGCAAACTTTTCATTGAATTTGTAAGATATATTATGATGTCAGTTTGAATCTTTAAACTAATAATATCGTAGTCTCTTGTGTGAACCACAAGAGATATATATGGTATTGTGTATTGTGTATTGTGTAAAAGGAAGTGTATTGTGTCCTCAACCTTTGTAAGGTTCATTAGGTTGTTCTACAAATCTCAACTTCACAATGGAATATATTTTTTGAATTATAAATATTATTAACAAGGGAAAAATTATTTTTATGTCTAGATGTCGAAATTATCAAGCGCTTCCTGATATAAATAGGCATTACAATGCAAAGTTACGTGGAGGGCGACGAAAGGGAAAATGTGATGCAATAGTAGCTAAGTTTGATGATGAGACAAAAAAAGGTTTTTGGCCTTACCTTTTGAACCATTGATTCTTGCAAGAGAGAAAATTGAATTTAGCGGGGTATTGGTTCACCACATATTAATGCATAGAGTTCACTCACCTATTGTATGATGAATTACGCTTTGTAATTGGAAATACACTTTGTCGCTTTGGTTTGACCGACTTTACATTAATAACTGGAATGAATTTTTGTGAGGTTCCCTCGCTTGTTGAGAGGGAATCGCGAAGACGCACCCAAAGGTTGAAGGAGATATATTTTAGTCAATTCGAAAAAACAAAAAAAAGAATAAATGTGAGTGATCTAAGGTTGGCATTTGAAAATTGCAAAGTGCCTGAAGACAAGTTCAAACTTGGTTTGTGCTACTTTATGGAGGCTAGCGTGTTTGGAGCAGAGGAAAGCGCGGAAGTTTTATCAGACCTTTTGTTTTTCGTGGATGATTTGGATTTCTTCATTAAGTATCCGTGGGGACATGAGGCTTATCGACGCACCTTAGATGGCTTTAAGAAACATGATTTGGTCAATAAACAGGTCGAGAATTCCAATAAAACTAAAGACAAACCCAAATACACAGTAAGCGGATATGCGTTGGCATTGCATATTTGGGCACTGGAATCTTTTCCATCAAATTTGGAGCGGTTTATTAGTATTGTCATTTTGTCTTGTTACGATTGTTTTGTATTGTGACAAATATTTTTTCTAACATTTTATATTGTTACAAGTTTTATACTATCATTTTATCCTTTTACCATTATTTTGTGTCAAATATTTATTCTAATTTTTGGAACATAGAATATATGAAATCGATGAAGAAATATTTGAACTTTGATTCATACTCATTTGGAGACGATTATATTTATAGTAACTAATTCTCGGACATTTTATTATGTTACGAGTATTTTGTACTCATCATTATTTTGCACTACCATTTTTTTTGTCATTAGACGATACCCGAAATCGTCGGTGATTGATTCGGGTAATCGGGTTTTGTGAGGATAATCCAATAACTTTGATGGGTGGTTTTGTTGATGAATTATAAATGAGCCAATTAATGCGGGATTGAGGGCTTACGTAGCTAGATGATTTGGATCAAATTATTAACGTAGTTCTTATTTTATGGGTGACGACACCTTTTTATAGTTCTCCGTCGTGGGAGGTACTGTTGTGATGCGTGTGATCAGATGATGGCTAAGATCATTGAGCGGTTTGTAGCTCATGCCATAATGAGGCGGGAATCAAAGAGTCATTATTGTGGTAGTTACCAATGTGGGGAATTCCTGCTAATTGACCGTGATTGCCCACTTCGAATACTTGAGGTCGGAAGCAACGACATGCCTTGAGCTGAGAGTTCAAGACCAATGTTTGGCTGCACCATGTCGGTGGAATGAGTTGAGTGGTGTCGTGTATTCCACTAAGTACTCTATCTTGAAGTCGTTTGAGGCGTAAGGCCTCATGTTAGGCTGAATCTCTTTGGCATATTTACGGAGAAGATCAAGATTAACCCATTCAGTGTCACGTATATGACGTCTTGTCATACCAAAGTAATCATTTTATTTAGTTATGTCGGTTTTTCAGGTTGACTTATTATGTTATGATTTTTTTACATCAATATTTTGAGACAATTGTTTGTACTACCATTTGTATTGTAACTGATTTACTATTTTCATTTTGTATTGTTATTGTTTCTGTTAGGAAAAAACAAACCGAGCGATAGCCCTTAACGACGATAATATAAAATAACAAACGGAAGGAAAAAGACAAAACACAAAATTTACGTGGTTCGGTCAATATGACATGCGTCCACGGGCGAAAAATAATATATTACAATTTAAAAAATACGAAAGATATAAATCTCATAAAGCCTGAAGACAAAAACTAAAATAGCCAAGACAGTTGAAAGTTTATTGTTAAGGGCTATTTTATATGAAATTTTATGTTACTTTTCCTATGAATTTCCCCACATTAGTAATATTTTGCATTGAATTTGGGCTTTATAATTAATATAATGAGTAAAGTTGCTTTTAAATTAATTAATTGCAAAATGGGCTTAAGAGTGAGCTTTATTATAAATTTTATATCATTTTGGGCTATATTATGTTTTTGCATTTTCTTAATTATGATATAGATGAAGATAATATCAAAAGGGATGAGGTGGATTGTAGATAAGCTCAAGTTTGTTAGAGGAGAGAAGCAAGTGTGCATCAACAAGTGGAGAGAGCCGTTACATCTCAACAGAATTCAGTTGCAGAGACATGGAACGGGCGTTCCATAAATCAAACTGGCGTTCAAAGTCCAGCAGGAAGCTCTGAAATGAAGAAAAAGCAGTTCAAACGCACGTTCAAGGCTTTAAACGGGCGTTCTATCACCAGAACGGGCGTTCCAGAGGTAAAACCAGCGTTCGGTCTGCAGACATACTGTTTTTCTATAAATAGGCCTCATTTGTAATCACTTGTAGGGGACAGACGGATTATTAGATTTCATTTCTTCCCAGATCAAAAATCTGAGATTTCTCAGAGTTCAAACAGCCACAAAAGTAGATTCAATTCACTATATAGCTTAGACTTTTATGGATTTCTCTTCAAGCATTGTAATCAATCACTCCATGGATAGCTAAACAGCTCTTGGCAGCATTGGGGATGCAATTTTCTTATTGATTTTTGGGTTTTCTTATTCTGATTTACTGTGTTCTTCTATTGAGGTCAGATCTTTAGCTTGTTTTATTGTTTAATTTCATTAATATCGAAAGATGGTGATTGCATGATTGTTTCATTGAATGAAAATTCTATGAACTAAGATCTCCTTGCTATTTGATTGAACAATTAACTGTTAGCTAGAACGAAAGTTGCTCGTTGTTGTTTGTGTCGTTAAATCGAAAGAGTTACACCTTGCTTGTTAATCGAATTGAACGATTTGAGAGATTAGATCGTTTTGCTTTTGAATAGGTGGACCCGCCTCTGCTTTTAAAACACAGTGAATCCTTCATAAGAGAATCCTTAATTCTTGAGTAAATTGTTGATCCAATGTTGCCGCTTTTCTCTCAATTGCTTGATTAAACTTTAGTTACGTTCCTGTTTAATTAATTTTAGTTCCTTTGCACTTTTAACTTTCAGTCCGGAAAATCCTTCCATAGCTTTGAATCAACTTCGGTTCTCTGTCTATGCAAATTGCTGGCTTTAAAATCTAAAACATAAAACGCGTTCTCGTCAAACCATCTCCTCAAGGATCGACACCACTTACTTACCTCTATCAGACTAACAACTACCCGATATTCGGTCGGTTAGGAGTTAGTTGCATTGTAAGTATCGGTTTATAAATTTAGTTTGTTTGTTTAATGCAAAATTACTCCAAACATTTATCTTTTTTTTTTTGGGTGGCGGGCCAGAAGGACAAAATAAGATACAAAATGGGAAAAAATGACAAGAAAAAAAGATAGTGGTTGAGAAAGACAAAAACGCGCATGTTACTACATGTGGTTGTAGCGACATATAGTAACACATGTAGTATCATACGCGTTTTTGTCCTTCTCAACCACTATATTTTTTATTGTCATTTTTTACCATTTTAGATTAAAAATAGTTCTGCACAACCTTTAACATTTTTTTTTTGACAGAAAAATTTATCTTAATTTTGGTACAGCATAAAAAATTGAGGGAGTGGTTTAAAAGTACAAAAAAGAGGTGAGAAATGAAAATCAGGACAATGAAAATATAAATTGGGGGATAAAGACAAATCAACTGTTCATAACCCTAAATCCACTATTTGCTGTAGTGGAACTGACCCCAAATATAATGTTTCATTATCACAGTAGAATAAAGATATGTCTTTTTTACTCAGAAAAATATTCCACTGTTCTCTTTATATATTTCTATGTTTAAATTGTTTTTTTTTTATAATAAACCCTAAAAAATAATAGGCTACACCTATTGCGTATCCATTCTACTTAATAAGAAGACAATGCTTAACCCCTTAGTGACAAGTGGAATATTTTCATTGGTTCTTTTTTTTTTACTGTTCATCGGCTCAGTCCAATTCCCTTTTTACTGTTTATCGGCCCAGTCCAAAATTTATTATTTTTTTATTGATTTTTTTTATACTGTTCATCAACCCTTTTTTTTTTTTGAAAAGAAGGGTTTAAGTTAAATTGTTCCATTTTGGAGAACTTAATTGTATCACCTTTTAATGTGCGAATATATGTAGCAAATGTATGACTATTTTTAAAATATAAGGCCACGACTTGTTGCCGACACGATCTATGCCAAAAAAATTGTGTTTGACGTTTACATGAAATATTATAAATTTCTTAAAATAAATTCATTTCATAAAAAACATATCGCTTGTACACGACGATATGACTATTTTCAAGATATAAGGCCACGACATGTTGCCTATACGATCTTTATATCATGCCAAAAAAAATTGGGTTTGACGATTACATGAAATATTAAATTTCTTGAAATTAATTTTTTTCGTAAAAAAACATGCATATCGTTTATATAAAATATTAAATATCCTGAAAAAAAAAATTTATTTCGGCCACAAATATTGTTAAACTGGCTATAGTGTATTGTTGATTTAATTTCTATGGAAAATCGAATTGTGTATTTTACCATGACAGTTAAAATTAACCTAGATCTGAGAATACAAAAAAGGGTTCAGTAGTGTCGAAAGGTTTCGATTTTGTGTCGTGGAGTGTTGACAGTGTGTTAGATTTTAATTAAAATTTTAATTATTAGTTAAAGGTTGTGGAGGACTGTTTTTAATCTAAAATGGGAAAAAAGGACAAGAAAAAAGATAGTGGTTGAGAAGGACAAAAACGCGGATGTTACCACATGTGTTACTACATGTGATTGTAGCAACATGTAGTAACAGACGCGTTTTTGTCCTTCTTAACCACTATTTTTTTTCTTGTCCTTTTTTCCTATTAGTTATCTTATTTTGTCCTTCCCGCGACCCCTTTAATTCATATTCATTTCATCAACCGACACCTGTTGGATATGGCGTCGGCCGTCGGGGTGTATCGGAGCGTGTCGTGTCGTGTTTTTGGTATAACACGTGTTGTTGCAAATAATGTCGAAGATAGCTTCATTTTTTTCGGTTAAAATAGATTTAAGTAGAAATTGAAAAAAAATTATTCAGTAGTGTCGAAAAGTATCCATACGTTGTTGGGAGGTGTTGAAGATGTGTCGGATATTCATTTCATCAATCGACATGCCGGACATGCCATCGTAATGTATCAGAGCGTATCATGTCGTGTTGGTTGTTGGACACGTATCGTATACCTTTTTATAGTTTACTCGGGTTTATTATTTCAGTCCTCTATGATTATTACATTTGCTGATTCACTTTTGATTTTCACATTTCGGTGATTATAAAAATAAACCGGGGTACCAATAGTTCAAAGCACGAATGCTTTTATTCCACCGAAGACGTTCCACAACAAGAAAAGATGGGCAAATATGTATGAAATGTGATTGACAAGTTTTCACAAGAAATTGATCTACCATCTGAAATTATTCAGCAAGAAGTAGCAGGTTGTAGGATATAAATATGTATTACCCTAAAAAAAAGGATATAAATATGTATGAAATGTGATATAGTTTTATAGGCATGTTCTTATCAGTTTTGTAATGTATTGTTGTAGCTTTTTTCCTTTCGCCTTTACACATTCCAATAGTTTGTTAATTAGAAAACGTTTACTGTTTGTAGCTACACTTAACAAATCTTATATCTACAATTTATACAAATATTGCCTAAAGTTGATTAAATACAAATCGGGACAACGCTCGTGTGGATCACGATTGTCTACCTTCCTAGTATATAACTAAGTCGTCTGCTCTTGTATCCCCTGCCGATGTGGGAAACAAAAGTAAACAACTTAACACTTTTGTGGACTTTGGCCCATTTACTAACAGTTTCCTATGATTTTCATTGTTGCATGTTTTACGGTGTCATTTTTGTCTGTCGTTTAGTCATGTTAATTACGTTTATTTTAACTATTATGATTGTATTGAAATGGTATGGGGTTTATACTTTCATCTTGTATTGTTTTGAATTTTATTTTGTCATTTTCTCATGTGACCCTAAATGTTCGTGGGTTCTGTAGAAATCATAAACAAATTTCGTGAAAAAATTCTATTATAGTTTGACAATTTATATACATATAGAATTATTAAATTTATCATAAAAAATTCCAACAAAAATTCAATTCATCAAAAGATAATACACATTTTATGACAAACACTAGTATATTATGCCCATTTAAATACATAATAAGAGAAACCGGAGCTAATGTTGTGGTGTATAATGTTTCTGTTTAGATTTAGATGTTTTAAGGTTTTTTTAATTGACAATCTTAGATGGTATAAGGTTAAAAAATGGAGTTTGTTGTTTAGGTGTTTCATTTTATTTTCTACTAAAAAAAATTGGAAAAAATTAGGTATAAGTCTACTTTTCTTCCATTAATTAAGCAATCCACACATCTTTTTTCATTTGCAATAAGGACATAAATTTGTTCGGTCAATTTTGCCTTTCCTTCACGCTATAACAAACCTATCAACGGTTCCATTCAGTTTACTACCGGAGGGAATTCTGCGGCGTATTCATTTCGTGCTCCACTTGGTGAGCTCTGAAAATCTGCTACAAGGATAAAGAAAATCTGCAAATCTGAAGCATTACGCCATTTGAGAATCGTGATATGGTTGGTTAGGTACACTTAATTTTACATGATATGGCTGATGTTTAATCTGTCATTGAGCTTTTTCCTGCGACGCGGTTCCGCCATCAAGTTCTTTGCCGGCGGCCCCTTCTTCCTATTTTTGTTCCCGTTGTTTTCATCACCAGTCAGCACCTCTTTATTTGCATTCTCTTCACTGATGTTAGGCTGATTGGTGGTTTCAGTTAATTCATCTGAATCATAATCCAGATTAGTCCCATCAATTTTGCCATCTTCAAAATGTTCCCCATTGATACTGTTATTGTTGTTGTTGTTCATATAAAATGCCTAACCAACTTTCACTTGAGCAAACAAAAGAAAATGATGGTGAGGTGCAAATGATAGTATTTGATCCGGGTGGTAGTTTTTGGTTGTATAATGGTTGTGATCCACTCGAGAAAAATATAGTCTCTCATTCTTCCAATGGTAGTGGAGGTCAGAACGATTTTGATTTTTTGTTTGACAAGCTTAATGTTGAATTGGTTGATATATTGGCTTTTGGATGTATACACCTTGTAGATGCCATCAATGCCACTGTTTTTACACTTCTTGTACTTCATATCATTGCGGGTCTCACATGGGAGGGAAATGAATGTCACATAAGCAGAAATGTTTGGATAGGCAGAGTTTCCAGTTGGAATTGGAATGATGATTCTTTGCACTTGCAAGGGTTTCAAAGGAGCAATTGATTTTCAGAGAGAATGTAGAGTAAAAAAATATCAGTATCAGTATCAGTATCAGTATTGCCTTCTGCTAATGTTTGAATGGCAATTGGCAATCAGAGGACCAAAAGATAGGTAATTCTGATATGTATTTTGATTTCCCTTTTATTTGATGGGAAAAGCTTAAATTTGCCAAGAACACTCTGTAAACAAATAGACACAAAAGAAACAAACTGAAAATGGAGAAACATAGTCCAAGCAATGTGCTTGTCTGAATTCACCATTTCATTCTTGAACTTATCACCTACTAACATTACAGGTCCTCAAGAATGAATTTATAAGTATTTACCTCTATGAAATTGATGGAAGCATTCAGTAAAGTTGGCAATGCCCTTGAGCCTAAATATGCATCTCCATCAATTGACAAAGGCTTATACCGTATTTCGATTTTCGGAATATCAATTCCAACCCTGTTCACAATTCAAAAATTTAATAACATTGGATTAAAGATATTCAATTCAAAAAAACAAGTTTTTTCTTTATCTTACCTACACTACAAGAAAATGGGATTTCAATGAGGGGAATTTTATGACGGGAGGTAAATTTCGTCATTAAATGGTTGTTTTAATTAATGTTAAAGGATTTGATGACAAACTATTATTTCCCGTCATTATTGATCCCAAATTCCCCTCATTATGTTACATAAAAAAAATTCCTCTCATTATCGTTACTTTTTTTATTTTTAAAATGTTTATTTCCTAAAGTCTTTAAAAAATCCTCTTTTGAGAAGAAACAAATCCTTTTATAATAATTATTAAAACACCACCCCAACCCCCAAATTGACGGATCCAAAATCACTCATCTTCGACCCAAATTGAGAAGAAACAAATCCTTTTATAATAATTATTAAATCATTTTCTCGAAGCTTTATAACAAATTAGTTGTTTCTGCTTTACTTACTACTTATTTTATCTATTCAAACATTTTTCTTGTTCTATGTAAACATAAAAATGTGGCCTTTGTTTTCAGTAAATTGATTTGTGCTATGTACCTATACTATCTTTTGAAGGATAATAAAGAGCGGTTATGGCTATTTTGTTAATACAATTCAAGTTGCCTGAGCATATTCTTATGTTAATATTGCAGGTCGTATCCCCAACATCATCCCATACATGGTTACACACGAGGCACACACTTTCACCCCCTTCCCACCTATTCAACTAGTTTTCCCTTCTTTTCTCTCCCCAACCCCACCCCACCTCACCTTGAAGTAGTCAAGTTCGGTAGACTCAAAAAGGATGAGGGTGAAAAAGTAAAGATAAAATCAATCAAAGCTTTAATCTGTAGTAGTAAAGCTGATAAAGTAAACACTTTTGTGAAGTTCCTCATAAGCCCAACCAAAAAACAAAAAAACTCGTCTTATTTGTGTGTGGTTTCCCCTTCAGTTTACTTGACAACACTTCATTGTACTAAGAAGTGGAATTAGGAAAAAGGGTGTAAATTTTTTGAGTGGAAGTAAAAGTAAAAACCAAAAGAAAAGAAAAAATATAAAAGATATGGTGGGTTCAGGAGCATTATCAGACAGGAGCAAAGAAGCAGTTAGGATGACGGCCCTTCACGAGGCCCTTAGAAATGTCTGTCTCAATTCAGACTGGATTTACTCTGTCTTCTGGACCATTCATCCTCACCCGTACGCTTTCTCCTCTTTCATATTTCTCTCTTCTTGTTTTCTCTGTCTCTTCTACGGGACTATGAAGGCCACTTGTCCTAAAGTTCCAGTGCTTTTCTTGAATTTGATTGTGACATTTTTCACCAGTGTTAATTTTGTGTTGAACCCTCAAAAAAACCCTCAATGCTTTTGTTTATTTGGACTTTTATTTTGTATATTCATGTTAAACTTTATTGTGGGTTTGTTGCAGGAGAGGAAGAGGAGGCAATGGCTACAAAGTTGGTGATGATAATTGTAGCTTGTAAGTGTCCTAGTACTATTAATTACATGCATGTTACTTAAGCCGATGAAAGAGTAAAATTTATGTTTTTGTTTTGAAATGTGACTTTGAGATCAAAATAAGTCTTGCTCTTTACTGTTTATTTTTGTGATTTGTGTGGTGATTGATTAATTTTCTGCAAAACTTGTAAGATTGGTTTTTATTTTTTATTTTTATTTTTATTTTAACATTCTGTCTTGTGCAGGATGTTGATGTGGGAAGATGGTTCTGCAGAGGAAGAACAGGGGAGTGTTTGGATGAGTTCAATAGTGAGGAAGTTGTCCTAAAAGCCTTCAGCAAAATGTCTATTCAATTATATAATTATGGAGAAGGGTGGGTACTTGGTAGGTGCTTTTGTATGTATTTAGGTTTTAAAAAACAAAATTCTTGTCTCTCTCACTTTCTCCTCCCAGCTGGATAGACAAAATATCAAGACTTTAGTTCAAACAAAAGTCAAAAGATAATCTTTGGAGTATCTCTACAAGAAAAAGAAATAAATGATTGGCCAATTTTTATTTGCAGGTTGATGGGAAAGTTGCTTCCGATAAATGTCATAAATGGGTTTTCAAAGAGCCAGCTGAATGTGAACCAAATATCTCAAATTATTGGCAGAGTTCGTTATTTGTTTCACTTGACGTACATATAGCACCTTGGTGTTGCAACACAGGGTTAGATTTTCTTTTAGCTTTATATTCTTTTGTGGTGGTGGTTTTGTTTTCTTACTCTTCAAGTATGTTACAAAATATGTCATTTTACTTCAGAAACTCATATATTACTATCATAGATTTAAGCATGTATTAGTGGTAACTTTTTTTCTTAATCAGTTGGTTACTTAGAATGTTTAAATATTGTAACTGATATTGAAAAATCCATTTTCTACCAAGGAGAGCAATCATCTCATTTAATACATCAAATACTGTAAAGTAATTACATTTTGGTAAATATTTGTATATTTTACTTGGTGTTAGAAAGTAGAAAGCATGCACTTAGAGAAAAAGTTATGGTGGGAAGTGATTTTAGAGGTATACCAAGTTGAGGGGTGTGATTAATTCTCACACACCCTCTCACACATACTAGAGGTGTGTTGGTGTGACATGGATTAATCACACTCCTCACTTGGTATACCTCTAAAATCACTCATCCACCATAACTCTTCTCAGCACCTAGTGCTATGAAAACTAAAAGGAGTCTTCATGTTTGTCTCAATCTTCGTGCTTATCATGATAAAATGATTTAAGATCAGAATATTTATATTGGAATTTCTTTATTAGATGGATTCCTAAAATGAAATGGTCATCTCTATTTTGTTATTTGTGTTTGAGTAAAGCTTTCCATACTTTTGGTTTTTTTAGGCTGATCTCTCATTCTAAGAGGTAACGGAAATTGATATGGAGTGCTTCAAGCTATGCAACTTGGCAGCTTGCAAGACCATGTAACTTTTGATAGTCTATGATGGTACACATTTATAGTCAATTCTATTGTATATGAGCTGGTGTGAAGAAGTGCATCTTTTAAATGAGTAGTTTCATGTTTTGTTCTAACACTTGGACTGCTGGAAGAATCAGGAAAAAGTTTGTCGTGGCGTTATATCCTGAGATATTATTTTCCATGTATTCAAGGATTTTAGAAGGAAGTCAAGGTTCGAAAGACCAATTTATTTGCTTAAATTCTAAAATATTCTTGGCATTAGGTTGTACGGATAAACATGTCTGATCATGCTAGTTTTGATCATTAATTATAATAATTTTGCATTATTTTACTGCTATTGCATGCTTTCTGTCTTCTAGAACATCAATTTATTTCATATGCCTCGATCGTTATGTTTACTTACAGGCACATATTATGCATCCACGAAGTTCAGATTTGCCCATGAGTGTGACGAGGTAATTCAATTTGCATGGTCCGATCAAGGGGTGTACACGGATACATATTATCCAAAACCGAATCAAATTGTTGTAATTCGGTTCGGTTAATGAATACCCCGGTTCGGTTTCGATTCATGTAATAGAAACCGAAAAATTCGGTTCGATTACGGTTACGGTTAGTGCTCTTGTTTGTGGAATTATCAATACTCTTGTTTATAACATTAAATTGTCTCTATAGGATGTCAGTCTCACTCTTACAATTTTCGTCCTGAGTCTTTTGTTTTGTCAACAAAAATGAAATACAAGTTGGATCATAGTATTTTCAATGCCAGGTCAAATCCTATAGGATATCACATAGTCGTAAATGTTTGTTCCTCAAGTATAGTTTAGGATATCACATAATTTCAAGAGAATTTGATGCCTATTTTTGCTGCAGCCACAAACTGCAACTGCATTTCAAAAGTTAAAGTTTATTGATGGCTGGCTTCAGAAAGAACATCTTTTCGGGCAAAGGTATGTGGTGTTCCTCCCATCGTGTAGCGTGTATATCTTCTGTTTTAGATTTAATATTTTGTGTTTTCATGTTGGATGGTGCATAATATGGTTATGGTGCAAAAGCAGGAGAAGTTTTAACCCGTGTCAAGGGCAAGTATGTATCTAGCTTGTGTGATATGTTATATATTTGCATTTGTCCTTCCACTGCTTTTACCATTTTCATGTGGTACTCTATAATAAGGGATTGGGACCACATAAAACTATGGAATTAGAAAGGATTGCTAGTGTTCTCCCACACCACTCAAACTATGCAGCAGTATTACAAGAAATTCTCTAACACCGTTGAGCAAAGTTTTATTTTTGTCCGCAATTTAATTTAGGCATTCCTTTGGTTCTTCTTAAAATTAAAGTATTTTTTAACCTCATTTTTTGGCTGGCTGGCAGAGTGGGGTGCATAGCAACAATGCCTTTTATTTCTCCGGTGTTCATTGTCCTGGTCTTGGTGAGCCTTATTCTCAAGAATCTAGTGCACTTAAAGATGAAGGAAGATCATGCAGAGGAATGATTTTAGTGTGAAAGTAACAATGTGCAGTCTACTCATTTCTTGGTTAGTTGATCTTGTTTTTGGAGATTGAATTTCATCTATGGATCTTAAAGAGAAAATGCACTACACTCCTTGAAGTGTATTGTTTTTTTTTTTTTTTAAAGTCTATGTTGACAACTTTGGAGGACTATGTTTTGTTTGTTGTATTGTTTATTCTCCTTATCATATTAGTTTAATGACAAAAGTACGTCATTGACATGATCATTGATCAATCTTGTTTTGGTTTTGGTTTTTGTTTTTATATGGAAGTTTATTGGCGATTTGTTGTTGCCATCATTGTAAATGAAATTTGTCAACATCAATTATTGATTTAATAGGGGAAAAAATGAGCCTAGAATATGTAGAATTTAATAATTATGTCATGGTTTAATGAGGGGAAAATGACGTTATAAGGAGGGGATATTTTGTTAATAAATGATGATTTAATGAGAGTCAAATGGCCTTATAATGAGGGGATATTTTGTTATTCAATGTTGATTTAATGAGAGTCAAATGATTCGATAATGAGGGGTTGAGTTGTCATTAAAAACGGTGTTTAATGACGGGAATACACTATCATTAAAAATGTCATGGGATTAATGAGGGGCGGAGCTTTCCCGTCATTGTTTACCTTTACCGGCGGAGGCTGCAATGAAGGGAAATTTCCCATCATTAAAAGGCTTTAATGAGAGGAATCAGACGTATAATGACGGGAATTCCCCTCATTAAAAGCCGATTTTCTTGTAGTGCTATTAGTCTCTCATTTTCAGGTTATGGACTAGTCCACGTTTCACTCTAGGTTTGTCAATTGTCATTGTGACATTTCTTTTGGTCTATACAATTAAATATAGCAAATGATACTGTTAATGATATTGTATGCCTTATATGAGCCATATATGCGCCATATATGATATTGTGTCTCTTGAATTAAGCCTTAAATGAGCCTTATATGTGTGCCTTGAAGTAGCCATTTGAATTAAGCCTTAAATGAGCCTCGACATCAAGCATCGACATCGACATCGATCATCGTGTTAGTAAACGCTGCGATTAAATTCGGCTTTCAAATACTACGTCGAAAAGATATCAAATGAGGTCTCAAAATGAAGATAAAAAATATGAACTTTGGTGAAATAATGTTGATGATAGGTGTTCTAAATCAAAAGTTACGGTCGTTTATAGGAAAAACGCTCCGGTTAATGGAAATATTTTTTCGGCTTCCAAAATTTACGGCGGAAGGGTATCGTATTTGGGCTCAAATTAAAGAGCAAACAAAAATATGAATTTTGGTGAAAAAATTTCGATGATCGGAGTTATAAATAAAAAATTACAGATGTTTGAAAAAAAAAAATCTCAAACCTGAAGCAACGGAAGTGAAGGATATGCATATCAGCATATGCACGCGTCCCTTCTTTAAAGGAGTATTTTTGTCCGTCTGAAATTTTTTTGTTTTTTTTACAACGAAAAAAAAGAGTGTGTCCTATTTATTTATTTTGTAATTTTTTTTTGTCATTTTCCCCCGATCTCTCAAGAAATAGATGTTATATGGTAGAAATGACAAACGGGAGGTGTTTTAGTGAGGTTTAAATTTTATTATTAGATTTATATGGTATAAGGTAAGCAAAATATAACTATAATCAGGCCGTTGTTGTTTTCATGGCATTTAAAGTTTTATGACTAGTTTTTTCTCAAAAAAAAAATGTTTTATGATTAAATTTGGACGGTATAATTAAAAATATTATTCCATCATATTCACTTCAAAATAAGGAATATAAAATGTAGAAAAACGGTAGATGTATAAAGTAAAAAAAAAAAATACTAAAAAAATGATGCTACTGGGATTTGAATTCAAAATAAGGAATATAGAATGTACATCTATACCACCAAGCCAAGTAACCGTTCTATTTATAATTTAACAATATATATATATATGACCACCCCACCCACCTGCCCGCCCCTGGATGCAGTAGTGTTGAGCTTGTTTGCGATTGATCGAGTTTTCTATTTTTATGGTGCTTCTACGTAAAAAAATGGTTAAACCCTAACCGAAAGGGCCCCCACTCCTCTGTCCTACGGAATGAGTTGAGAGATTAATCAGGTAACCTAGTGACTCAGAGTCAGGGGTTGTCATTATACCAAGATACTGAAAGAAGTCGTCCCTTTATGGGATTCGAACCTGCACACTCCAGCTCCCGGTTTAGCTGCCATTACAACACCCAAGCCCTTTACCACTAGGCCATATCATGGGGACTATGGTGCTTCTACGTAATAAGACACTAGTGTGTACAAGTGTGAATACTCTAGTGTGAAAGCATTTATATAGAATATCTCGTATATATTCTTTTCTTTGATAGCATATACTAATTTATTATGATTGATCTCTATGATTGTATATATTGTATCTCTTGTACTCAAACTTAATACAATTCATTCTTATTCTTCCCATTACACTGTTATGGTATCGGAGCCTTGATCCTCTCCCCTCGTTTTGGCTCCACGTTACTAAACAAAAAAACAATTTTTTTTCCGCATTGATATGAGGAACTTAAGGCGTTCCTCCTACGCATTGGTTTTCTTAATTCCACTGCTGACACCTCTCTCTTTACTTATCGGGCTGATGGTTGCATCATTTATATTCTGGTCTATGTGGACGATTTGGTTATCACTGGCACTGATTCTTCTATGGTTGAGAGCTTCATTTAGTCTCTCTCCTCTCGGTTTTCCGTCAAAGATCTGGGCACGCTTACTTACTTTCTTGGGGTTGAAGCCACCCCCAACACTGCTAGCTTGTTGCTCTCTCAACGTCGCTATATATATATATAGTCCAAATATAACATGCTTGAGGCCAAGCCCTCTTCCCACGCCCATGCAGAGTGATATCACTGAGCTCCTTGATTCATCTGCCGTTGTTCTCTCTGATCCTGCCGCCTATCGGTCTCTTATTGGAGTCTTCAGTATCTCCAGTTTATCCCGTCCGAATGTCTCATTTTCCGTCAATAAGCTTGCTTAATTTATGCATCAGCCTACTGAGACTCATTGGGCCTTTGCTAAACGGCTCATTCGCTACCTAGCCCGCACGATCGAGGTCGGTCTTCAGTTTTACCATCACTCGCCCTTGACTCTGCATGCCTACTCTGACGCTGACTAAGGTGGAAACAAACAAGATTATTCATCTACGGGGGCGTATCTTGTTTATCTGGGCCGGAATCTTATTTCATGGAGTTCCAAGAAACAACCAACCGTTGCTAGGTCCTTCACTGAAGCTGAGTACAAGTTTGTTGCCTACACTACTGCTGAACTAAAATGGGTCACCTTCATACTTCATGATCTTCACCTTCCCACGGACAGTGTACCTGTGATTTATTGTGATAATATTGGCGCCAGTCATCTCTGCTCCAACCTTGTTTTTCATTCTCGAATGAAACATGTTGCTGTTGACTTTCACTTCATCCGCGAGCAGGTTCGGGCAGGCAAGCTTCGTGTAACTCATGTATCTGTAGCTGATCAACTTGCTGATCTCCTTACGAAGCCCTTTGACCGCCAGCCTTTCCACAATTGTGTATCCAAGCTTGGCCTTCATTACCCGTCCAGCTTGTGGGGGCGTAATAAGACATTAGTGTGTACAAGTGTGAATACTCTAGTGTGAATACATTTATATAGATTATCTCGTATAATTCTTTCCTTTGATAGCTAATACTAATTTATTATGATTGATCTCTATGAGTGTATATATTGTATCCCTTGTACTCAAACTTAATACAATTCATTCTTATTCTTTCCATTACACTGTTACTACGTAAACCCTCTTGTAACTCTGACGTGATGTCATGTTTGCATGAAATTTGAAATTTATTTTAATAGGCACGTACCAAACACGGCTTCCAGTTAAAGCCTTAGTATTCGAGGCAGGGACGGACCCAGCATGATGAGGGTGGGGCCATGGCCCCCACCAAATTTCGGTACAAAATTATTAGTATACCCCTCTAATAATATTAATACTGTGTATGTATATTATTTTGAACATTTTGTTTTCTTTTCAATTTCTCGTAGATTAGATGAAATACTTTTGTTCTTGGATCAATTCTCCGAAAACTCCTTGACAAGTTATCAATGTGGATCGTCAAAAGGTTCAACTTTTCTTCAACATCTTGCAATTGGTAATCTATTATCTTCTATTTCAACCATGATGATTTTGATTTTTCTTTTATCTTTTGTTGTTGCTTTAATTATGAGTAGCTAAATTTATTATAGTCGAATTACGCGACGATTTATGAAATTGATGCCTTGAACGATGAATTAGGAATATGTTGTGCGTAAAAATAATTGATTTTGAAAGTTTGTGTCCCCAAACTTAATCTTAGTGCCTTTATTGGATTAGCTAACCGGTAAATGAATTTACAAACGATCATTAAATGTATGTTATGAGTGAGTGTGAGAAAAAGGGTTTTGGGATCGCCTGCTAAACTTGTCAAGTTGTTCGGGTCTTGCTTCTTGAGTGAGGTTTTCCATAATGTTAAGCCATGAACTCGGTGTTCACAGGGCATCTAGTGTTCTTAATCATGTTATGTCAGTTTAAATTCCAAATAAGGGATTGTTGAACTGTGCATAAAGGGCTATGTTGCGGTATCAGTGCCTAGGCACCATCATAAGAGATTACACCCACAAACACATTCATTAGCATAATTGGTTGGTCGGTCGGATAAATGCCTATCCCCGGTGAGTTGGTAAGGTATCGAGAATAGTGTACTTGATCATGATTTGACTATTGTTTTATTATAATCGTCAATCCCGTTCCAAATTATTATCTATAGAATTTTCCATTTTGTTGAGCTAAACCAATTACGAGAGTGTTTGAGTTACTGATTGATTATTCGTAGAATATGACCTTATTTGCGGTTATAATACAGCCGACCCGGTACCCTGCCGGTGATGGTTGGACCTTTATAATTTAGCAATCAATTACTACATCCGTCCCAAAATGTAAGCTCATTTGGGTTTTTTCACACAGATTAAGAAAGTTGGTAAATTGGTTATGTGTCATTAATTTTGATGGAAAAGTCTAAAATGACCTTTGACTATTATTAATAGTAAAAAGTGGGTGAGTAGATAATAAGTGAGGGGTAAAAGGAGAAAAATGTAATAAATGCTTCCTTAGTTATTTAAATGGACTTACATTATGGGACAAAACAAAAAAGTTAAACAGACTTATATTTTGGGACGGATGTAGTATAAGATATATAGTATGTTATATATATGTTAAATTGTCCCACATTGGGCATTTGTAATTGTTTCATCCACCATATTAAACGATGAATTTCTTTCATCTTATAACCTAGTTTTTGATTCAATGGAATATTCTCCATGATTTGCTCCTTGTCTTTCCATCTTTTGCTTTTAGTTTTCATTCTTCTACATGGTATCAGAGATTCGATCATAAGGATCAATTTCAAGTCGCATAGCTTCATAATAATTCTGTAAAGCTTCCGTATAATTTCCTTCAGATTGAGCTGACTTTATTGTGCAAGTGTTGAGCCTTTTTGTTAGCCTTATAGTGCCTTTTATATGCCTTGTGTGTCATGTGGTCCAGACTCTTTATAGACCCACACTTAAAGGGACATGTTAAAGTGTCTCATATTAGACTTGTAATTGTTTCATACATCATACTAAGAGATAAAATCCGTTCACCTCATAACCTATGTTTTGAGGTTAAATCTCTTCTCTTATCGACTTTGAACTTACTTTTCTTTCGGTATAAACGGTAAAATACAAATTTCATTGATAAATTATTATACAACTTAAGATCAAAATCTAAATAAATACATACGGACAGAATCAAGCTTCATCGCTTAAGAAATGCAGAAAAAACAATAGGGGAAATTCGATTTATACCCCTTTTTTGAAAATTTATCCGAAATCTACACCCCTTGAAATTCAAAATCTCTCTCTATCCCCCGCCTTAAAGTGAATCGAACTCACCCATTTTAGGCTTAAATCACCCGTTTTTCGCCCTTTTCCGCTTGATCATTGTCCATCCCGCCCAACACCGCCCACTTGTCGTCAGCCTCGCCCACTCTCTTGATTTTGAAATCTCGCCCATTTTCTGAAAATTACTTTAAGTGTCGGGTTTTGCCCATTCCACATGAAGTTTTGATTTCTACCCTCTCATAAGAAAAAAACAAAATTTCGCTTTTCTCCATCCATTTTCTCCATCGATCCATTGTAGGTGTGGAGAACAATTCGAAGGTTCATAGAGATTGGAAGCAATTTGAAGGTAAATTTCGTGTTTTTTTTAATTGAAGAAGAATTAACACGAAATTTCACCCAAAAAAACATGAAATTTACCTTCAAATTGCTTCCAATCTCTATGAACCTTCGAATTGTTCTCCACACCTACAATGGATCGATGGAGAAAATGGATGGAGAAATGCGAATTTTGTTTCTTTCTTATGAGAGAGTAGAAATCTGAAAATTCATGTGGAATGGGCAAACCCGACACTTAAAGTAATTTTCGAAAATGGAGAGATTTCAAAAAGCTCAAGAAGGGCGAGCCCGACGGCAGGGGCGGTGTTGGGATGGATGGACAAATGATTAAGGGAAAAGGGCGAAATGGCGATTTCGCCTAAAAATGGGCGAGTTTGTTCACTTTAAGGCGAGGGATAGAGAGAGATTTTGTATTTCAAAGGGTGTATATTTCGGATAAATTTTCAAAAAGAGGTATAAATCGAATTTCCCCGAAACAATACTACCCTATGCACGTGTAAAGTATGGGCTCCCACTCCACCTCCTATCTTTATGCCATGCGCAGACTTCAAGGTTTACTTAATAATCAGTGCAGACTTTACTTGTTTTTTTTTTTAGTGCAGATTGCCTTAAAAATGTGCAGATTATCGTAAAAGAAAAGATACCCCTGGTCCTTTATAGAGTGCATGTGCCCATTTATCTCCTTAAAAATAACAAATTTTTTTTTTTTTTTTTGGATATACCTCTAGTCAACCATGATGAGAGAAAATACACCCACTAAAATATTGGTCCCTACAACGGCGCGCTAATTTTTTTGATGAGCGAAAAATTCACCCACTAAAAATACATTTATAAAGACTCATGATCGTGGGTAAACTAACTCTCTAACTGGCAGAGTACTGTGTCGATTGCTAGGATAGCTACAGAGAGTGCGAGGTCGTCCCAAGAGAAATGTGGTTGTGAGTACCAAAGCGAACGTGATTCTTAGTCTAGGCGATCAAAGTTTTAAGTGGAGTGTTTATACTAATGCGAAAAATAAATTTTAACTAACGAGATTAACTAGGTGATTAAAAAGCATAGCCGAGCCATGATCCAACAGGTTATCTCCCCACAGGAAAAACTTGATAAGGAGTGTGTTTTATCTGATTCAGTTCATATGATATTCACGGAGTCAACTCTTTATTCTTGCGTTAAGATCTCGAACAAATCTCACTTAACCCCCACACTAGGTTTATTAACCCTCCTTTAGAGAGCTAACTCGCTTAACATGGTTGACCGGAATAAAAGCCGTTGAAAAACCTCACAAAAACATAATTTTAACGTATCACTTAGGTTGCCAATCTAACGATTAAGACTATGGTTTAGTGATTTTAAAACATGTTTCGCACATCTCGTAAAAATAAGAATTTCACTTAGGCATAGTCCAGATCTGTCACTTAGATTGTCAATCTAACAATCGTGACTATGATTAGTGATATCCATATCTCACATCTCACCGCAAAATACATTTATAAGCTCGATGTAACCGTGAACAAAGTTGTCAATTTTATTCAAAGTTAGGAAAATGATCAAAACGGGTTTTAAAACATAAGTTTATCATACGAACGCTTAATTACGCGCACACAACTCCCATCTCGCCTCCCGAGGTCAATTTTACCCGCTTTCACATAATTCGCTATGTTTAGTTTAACTACTCATATTAACGAAAATAACAAATTGAAAATAACAAAACGAAAGAAAACAAAACGAAAAAGATAACTACAGCTATATAGATATACGTATAGATATATATATAGATATATATATATATATATATAGATATATATATAATATACGTATATATATATATTTATACTAATTGCATAAAATAAAAGAAAGCAATAAAAAACGGAAACGAAATTATATTAAAACTATAACTAGTCGGGTTATTACACCGACATTATAACGATATATATATTACATATAGGCCCCTCCATAACATAAATAAAAAAAAGAAGAAGGAGAAGAAGAGAAATGGGAGAAGAGAGGGGCCTCGTTCTTGATCCTGAAGGCTCTGTATATATAGGCAAAGTTTGAGGCCGGACCGGGCCGGGAAAGAGCCGGACCAGGCCGGGTATCATCATCACAGATGACTCACCATGATTCTGGATCCTTCGATTGTGTATTTATTTGTAATAAAACTTCTAAAATTCATATCTTGAGTTGTAGACCTCCAAAAATTATGATTCAAACGTCAAAATTAAGCTCTCGGAAAATTCTTCAACTTTCATGAAGGACTCTTCTTCAGAAAACGCCGTCTTGATAAGCAATTCATACTCCGAACGTTTTGCGACATTTTCCCTAATACAAATCAATTAGCCACTTGACCACCATTTGAGTTGTAGAAGTCCGATTGACTTGATTCAAAATCCATTGGCAAGCTTTCTTGAAGATATACAACTTTTATTAAGGAAACTTCTTTAGAAAATGTCGTTTTGATGAGCCATTCGTATTACGAAGATATTTCGGGATTTTTACTAATCCGAATCGATTAGTCAATTGACCATAACTTGAGTTGTAGAACTCCAATTGACGTGATTCAAAGTGCATTGGAAATCTTATGTGAAGATCTACAACTTTCATTAAGAAGTCATCCCCTGAAAATGCCGTTTTAATGGGTCATTGGTTCGTCGAAGATATAAATCGTTAGTGACACTACTGAACCACCGATCCACTTGACCTTTGCTCATGGCACACTCTTATATCCCTAAAAACACCTCTTTTAGGCCTCAAAACGTGTCGTTACTCGGGATTTTGGTTAACCTATAATTACGCAATAAACCACCAAAATACCAAACGAACTGACATTTACACTCCGTTACTAAACCGGTACAAAAACTAGTAAAAACACATAAAAACACGATATTTTACAAAATAGTCACGACTTATATATTTTTATGAAATTTAGGAATTAATGACTTTAATTGATATAAAAGTGCTCGAAATGATATCAAAAGTGGGTTGAAAAGTTATAAAAATAACGGTGAATTTTTCCGTTATCAAACCACTCGATAATTACATATACTCCATTCAAGTTCTAAAAGAAGCAATAAATGAAAGCAAAGATGTTATATCTTTAAAAAAAATTCTAGCAAGATGCTAGAATAAAAGATTACAAAGAAGTCTATTACAAAAGTTTAACACAACCACTTTACAAAGGCACCAACAAATCAACTAGTGACTAAAGAAAGAGACACCAAGTGAAAACAAAAAAACACAACACAAAAGATATAGAAGCACCCAACCACATATTGCTAGAAAATGTAAAGAACATGGGTTAATTCTCCAAGCGTTCTAATCAGTGTTGTTGACCTTGTTTCTGCCATTGATCCACGAAAAATTGCAAGCTTGAATCTGAATAAAGACATCTTCAATTGATACATTTATTTTGTTCAAACACTTTTCTATGTCTAGCAAGCCATAAGGAGCACATCAACTCACATTAATTTTCAAGATTCAGGTAGTTTTATTGATTTTTCGTCTACTATTAATCGTCATGAAAAGTGCTATTGGAAATGAAAGGTACACTTACCATACAATAACAACAACAACACATTTCTTTATGGGTTATTAAGTTACTAAATACTAGATCTTTTTAAAATAGTACTACCTCTATCATAAAATATAAATTCGTTTGAGTTTTTCCACACATATTAAGAAAGTTGGTTAAATTGATTGTATATCATTAATTTTGATGAAAAAGTCTAAAATGACATTTGATTGTTATTAATGCAAAGTAGTGAAAAGTGAATGAGTATATAATACATGAGGGGTAAAATGAAAAAATGTAATAAATGCTTCATTGATTATTTAAATGGACTTACATTATGAGACAAAACTAAAAAGCTAAAAGGACTTACATTTTGGAACGGAGGTAGTACTACCTCCGTCCCAAAATATAAGTCATCCTAGGAGTTTTCACACGAATTAAGGAAGTGGTTGAATGTCATAAATTTGAAGGTAAATGTCTAAAATACCCATTCATTATCATTAACGCAATATTGTTAAGTTATGAAAAGTAATGGAAAAAAAGTATTGAAAAGTAATTGATCCATAATAAATTAGGGGTGAGATAGAGAATGAGGCGATAAATGTTGCATTGGTAATGTATAATGATTTATATTGTGGGACAAATCCAAAGCCGGCCCAATGCATAGGCGGATTAGGCGGCAGCCAAAGGCCCGACCGTCCCCGGGGGCCAGAATTACATGTTTCGCGAAAAAAAATCATCTGTGTAGATCCAATCTCATCCAACCTAATATAATGTGTAATTTGTTTTACTTGAATTGATAAAGACCGAATTTATAGGCCCGCTAATATAATGTGTTAAAAAAATTTACTCGAATTGATAAAGACCCAAATTATAGGTCGAACCTTGTTTTGTTATGACAACCCAAATGCAAACGATAACATATATGAAAAAATATATAACATCAATGAACTTAAATTTTGTGTCTATAGATGTTAGAAATACGATGTTAAAGTAATCTTTTATAAGTGTTTTTGAAAATAATCGAACTAAAAGGCCCTTCTTCATAGCGAAGTTGTTGAAGCCCAAAATATTCGGGCGGCAGAGACAAATCTAAAAATATATGATGACTTATCTTTTGGGACGGAGGTAGTAAATTGCAGAATGGCCCAATTTTTTATTGAAGATAAATCTTTTAAAATATTATTGGTGTTTAGACTTTTTTTTTTTATTTCAAAATCTATTTATTAATTATTTATTTTTCATCAAACAATTTCTAACTACATTATCACTACTAATGTATTGATGATAGTTAAATGGTAAATTATATTTTAATTTCAAAATCCATGACATTATATACTTTTTAATATGTACGTGTAAAAACCTAAAAAAAATCATGTGTATTATGTGGTGGATGTATTACTTTGTGGAATTAATTGAGACCGAAATAGCAAATCCAATAAATAAGGTCCTGCAGTCGAAGCCTCAGTGGGGGAAAAATATGTGCGTATTTTATAGTATTGTGCTACAGTTTCAGTAAAAAAAGATAAAAAAAAAATAAGGTCCGTTTGTTTCGGGAGATATGGAATTCTATAGTTACTTTTGAATGCCCTACACCGTCAGATGGATCTCAATAGTGCAAAAAAGACAATACAATTTTTTTGGGTCTATATGCAAGAATCACTCTTTCACATGGTTGATATCTACAGTGAACGATCACCGACAGATAAATTTTTTTAGTCACTACAAAAAAAACACTCTTTAAGAAGACTTATATTTTGGGACACCATTAAAAAGCCAAAAAGACTTATATTACGGGACGGAGGGAGTACTTAGCTAGACTCATTTGCCACGCTATTGTGCATAAAAGTTGTTGAAACAGATTTAAAACTTGCACTAGCGAAATATAAAATGAAGCAATCTAACGATAAAAAGACGGAAATTGATAAAACACGAAAACAAAGAGAACACGGTGATTTAACGTGGTTTCCGGCGTTGTGCCGACTACTCCACGGACAGAAAAAGAGATATTTTATTATGCACAGAATTACAAGGTTTTCACAAGTGTGTGAATAACACATTGAAAAACTCACTTTGCATTGATTACAACTTCGGTATTTATAGGCACAAATCCCAAACCCTAACCGCCATAGATCTTTGTCGGAATTGTCATAAATACCTCAGATGTGGACCCCGGATCAAGCTGTTATCCACCAGATGAAACTCAGCTCCAAACTGTCTTTTCAGAAAACTCACTTGTAATCAACAAACTCAGATGTAGAACTCAGCAAACTCAGTTTCCACAAAACTCAGCTTTCCCCAAAACTCAAGTTTTATCAGCTTTTCCCAAAACTCAAGTTTTATCAGCTTTTCCCAAAACTCAGTTTCAGCTTTCAGATTTGTTCTCTCAGTTTTAGAGATCAAGTCACAAAACTAACAAATCTCTACCTTGACTTGAACTCTCATTCAACGTCACCAGATTGCATAATTCAGATGTACTTGTACCAGATGCATTCGTCAATGCCAGGATGTACTTGTACCAGACTTCTCCACAGAATCCACTCAGCCGACCTGCCCTCATCTGAGTTTCCAGAAAACAGACTATAAGCTTTGAATGTTAAGCAAGTCCAGACACAACTGAAACTTGCTTTGTTGAACTGGTTTAGTAAACATATCAGCAAGATTTTCATTGGTGCTTATCTTCTTCACTACCACCCTCTTCTCATTTCTCAGAAAATGATATCTCACATCAATATGCTTGGTTCTCTCATGATGAACCTGATCCTTAGCAAGACAAATTACACTCAAACTGTCACAATAAATCTCAGCTTAATCCTGATGCAGCCCCAAATCACTGACTAGACCCTTCAACCAGATTGCTTCCTTTGCTGCTTCAGTAAGAGCCATATACTCTGCCTCAGTTGTTGATAAAGCTACTGTTGCTTGCAGAGTTGCTTTCCAGCTGACAACTGAATTCCCCAATATGAAAACATAACTAGTCATTGATTTTCTACTGTCCACATCACCTGCATAATCAGCATCACAGTATCCTGTGAACAAACTCTGAGTATCACCTCCATAAATGAGACCAACATCAGTTGTACCCCTAAGGCACCTGAACATTCTTTTCATAGCTTTCCAGTGTTCCTTTCCAGGTTGAGCCATAAACCTGCTGACAACACTGACTGCCTGAGCCAGATCAGGCCTAGTGCACTCCATAGTATACATCAGACCGCCAACTCTACTAGCATAGGGAACTTTTGACATATATTCCTTCTCCTCAGCTGACTGTGAAGCATAAACTGACAAATGAACATTTGACGTCATATGAGTATCTATTGGCTTTGCAGCAGACATACTATACTTGTTCAAAATCTTCTGTATATAGCCCTGCTGAGATAAAAACAGTTTCTTCTGACTTCTATCTCTCCAGATCTCCATCCCCAAAATTTTCTTGGTTGCACCCAAATCTTTCATTTCAAATTCAAAGACTAAGAAGGTCTTTCGGATTACGAATATCGATTTTCTTTCTTGCAACTATCAAAGATATCATCCACATACAAAACAAGATAGATGTATGATCCATCTTCCAGCTAAGTATTGTAGACACAACAATCATAAGGACATCTGCTATAACCCAGCTGGATCATGTAACTGTCAAACCATTTATACCACCGTCTAGGAGCCTGCTTAAACCCATACAAGGACTTTTTTAGCTTACAAACAAATGTTTCTTTACCAGGAACTTGAAATCCCTCTGGCTGAGTCATGTATATCTCTTTGTCTACCACAATGTAGAAAAGCTGTCCTCACATCTAACTACTCAAGTTCAAGGTCTTGCTGTGCCACCATTGCTAGTAACTTTCTGATTGAAGTGTGTCTGACTACTGGTGAGAATATCTCATCAAAGTCCACCCCTTCTTTTTGACTGAACCCTCTAACAACCAAACGTGCCTTATACTCTACTCATTCTGCCTCGGTCAATCCTTCCTTTTTCTTGAAGATTCATTTGCATGTAACAACTCTCCTATCAGCTGGATGTTTAACAAGATCCCAAGTCTGATTCTTCAGTAATGACTTCATTTCATCCTTCATGGCAACAAGCCATTGAGATGACTCAGAACATGTCACTGCTTCCCTGTAAGTAGAAGGTTCAAAACCATCCACCTCTTCTGCAACTTGAAATGCATATCCAGCCAAATCTTCAAACCCATACCTTCTGGGAGGTATCCCAAAGATTGGATCTTCTAGCTCTGCTGCATACCTATACTTTGTTTGACCAATATCAATTTGACGCTCGGTGACCCTGCTCGATTGGTCAAGCTTGATTTCGATTCGGTTCAATAACCAGATCGATGAAAATCGACTTTGTTCACCGAGTGTTGCATCTCACCGACTCCACCTCAAGCTCTACCTTCACGCGCTTTTTCGGTTTGATAATCCTCCCACTGATGAACTAAGCATAGAATTTTCATCAAAAACTATATCTCTGCTGAGAATACTCTGTTTTCTGCTGATGACCAAATTCTATAACCCTTAACTCCATCACCATACCCCCCCCACACACCTTTCTTGACCCTTGGTTCCAGTTTCCCTTCACTAACATGATAGTAAAATGTGCTTCCAAATACACTAAGAACTGAGTAATCATCCGGCTTTCCTGACCACATTTCAACTGGTGTCTTGAAACTGATCCCTGTGTGAGGACTCCTGTTGATTAAGTAACAACCTGTGCTTACAGCTTCGGCCCAAAATATTCTTGACAAACCAGCATGAGAGAGCATGCATCTTGCTCTCCCTAGAATAGTTTGATTCATTTTTTCAGCTACACCATTTTGCTGAAGAGTATTCCTGACTATATGATGTCTGGCAATACCCTCATTTCTGCACAACTCATCAAACTCATTCCAGTAGAATTCCAGATCATTATCTGTATGAAGCCTCTTGATCTTCTTCCCTAACTGATTCTCAGCTAGAGCCTTCCATTGCATGAATCTCTTGAATGCCTCACTTTTATGTTTCATCATAACCACCCAAGTCTTTCTTGAATAGCCATCTATGAATGACACAAAATATCTGTGACCACCCAATGACTCCACCTTTGATGGCCCCCAACAATCAGAATGAATGTAATTAAGTGATGACTTTGTGCTGTGTATCCCTTTTGAGAACTTGCCCCTGTGAAGCTTCCCAAACACACAATGCTCACAAAAATCCAGATTCTTGACCTTACATCCCCCAAAAAGATCTTTTTGAGAAAGAATCTGCATCCTCCTTTCACCTACGTGACCCAGTCTCATGTGCCATAATTTTGTCAAATGTGACTGATGAACTTCAGCAAATGCTACAGTAGCAGACCCAGACTCAACTGATCCTTGCAAAATATACAAGGTTCCCCTTTTGACTCCTCTAAGAACCGAAACTGAGTTTTTGTAGACACTCGGTTTTCCACCTTCTCCCTTAAAACTGAATCCCTTGTTGTCCAAAAGACTGAGAGATACCAAGTTCTTGGTCATCTGTGGAACATGTCTAACTTTACTCAACATACAGAATTTACCATCATCTGTCCTCAACTGAACTGAGCCAATCCCAACTATCTTGTAGACCTTGCTGTTTGCCATAGCTATATGACCACCGTCTATCTGTTGATAACTTGAGAACCACTCTCTGTGTGGACAAATATGATAAGATGATCCAGAGTCCAAAATCCATACATCAGCATGATGTGCTGACTCTCCTGCTATTAGAACCATGACCTCCTCTGAATCAAACTCAATCGCAATAAAGCCAAATTGCCCAGAATCGTTTCTCCTGCTGCTTCTTTTTCTTTGGACAGTTTGACTTCCAATGTTCTGCTCCTTACAGTAATTGCAAACATCTGTGGATTTAGGACCTTTGGACCCTGTCTTCTTGGATTTCTTCTTCTTCCCAAACTGTTGCCCATGCCCTTTTCCTCCACTGCTGCTGACTACAGTCCGATAGCCTGACTGTCTGCCCCAGCTGCCTTATGTCTTCCAATGCAACTGTATCCTTCCCAATTATGAAGGACTGCACAAAATTCTCATATGAAGCTGGCAGTGATACCAACAAAATCAGAGCTGCATCTTCATCCTCAATCTTCACATCAATATTTCTGAGATCAAGTAATATTGTGTTCAACTAATCAAGACGATCTCTCAGCTGAACCCCCTCATGCATCCTTAGACTAAACAGCCTCTACTTTAGCAGCAACTTGTTGGTCAATTACTTACTCATATACAATGTTTCAAGCTTTGACCATAACTTAGCAGCGGTGTCTTACTCAGCAACTTTCGTGATAACATCATCAGATAAGCACAACATGATGGTGGAATATGCTTTCTCCTCCAGACTGGCGTAATCTGGTGCACTGGCATCTCCTTTACCGGATAAAGGAGTCCACAATCCTTGTTGTTTTAACAATGCCCGCATCTTGATTTGCCACGCAGATGGCAAATTCGTTCCTCCTCAGAATTTAGCAATCTTTACGTTAATCAGCCGACATCTTTCTTGCTAAAGAACAGATCTTTGATCACAAAATCCTAGCACCGGTCACCGGTCTTGGTGAAGATCAACTCCATTCAGCCTGCAAATCTCTCTGAATTTTGAACCTGACACTCTGATACCAGTTTGTTGAAACACAGACGAGAAACTTGCACTTGAAGAAAGATAAAACAGAAGGAATCTAACAGTAAAAAAGGCGGAAATTGATAAAATACAGAAACAAAGAGAACACAGTGATTTAACGTTGTTTTCGGCGTTGTGCCGACTACTCCACGGACAGAAAAGAAGATATGTTATTATGCACTGAATTACAAGGTTTTCACAAGTGTGTGAGTAACACTTTGAAAGACACATTTTGCATTGATTACAACTTCGGTATTTATAGGCACAAATCTCAAACCCTAACCGCCAAAGATTTTTGTCGGAATTGTCATAAATACCCCATATGTGGACCCCAGCTCCAGCTGTTATCCACCAGATGAAACTCAGCTCCAAACTGACTTTTCAGAAAATTCACTTGTAATCAACAAACTCAGTTGTAGAACTTAGCAAACTCAGTTTCCACAAAACTTAGTTTTCTCCAAAACTCAAGTTTTATCAGCTTTTCCCAAAACTCAGTTTCACTTCACGAAACTCAGTTTCATCTTTCAGATTTGTTCTACCAGTTTTAGAGATCAAGTCACAAAACTGACAAAAGTAAGTGTGACAAAAGCTAGTCTAGCAAAATAGTGTTTTTTTAAAGAAGATTAGAATCAATCACATTAATTGTCTTGGAATCTTTTTGAGAAGATTGAATCCTTTTTTTTTTTTTTACTGATAAGATTGAATTCTAAAGTTAACTATTATATTTTTTTTATTGTGTAACAATGACAATGTTGTGGTGACAAAATATTTTGTCATGCGAACAATTTTCATGTCAATTTTTTTTTTGTTACAACTGCTCACACCTCATGTGACTAACATATATATTAGTCACGAAAGCTCACCTTTGATGACAAACATAAAATTTTATAATCACTTTGGTGACGAAAACAATAGTTGACTATATTAGTAACTATTGGTGACCAAATGATTGTCACGTAAAATCACCATTGGTGACGAATCACTACGAAATCATGCTTTTTAACGGCAGATTTTCTCCACCGCTAAAGCTGACAATCCGCCGCTAAAACTCTTTCACGGCTGTTTTAGCTGCCACTAAAATCCGCCGTACTTATCTTCGCCGCTAAAAGTTTTAGGCCATTACCCACTTTCATGATTCGTTCTTGCCGGAGACAATGGAAGACAACTCATCAAACGTATAAATTCATATGAATCTTGTTTCAAAATTTAGTTATTTTTGTGCACACTAAAGATTTACTAGATCCTTAATGGTATTCTCATTTTTTATTTATCTTTCTATATTTTTTTTTGAATGGTCTCTTCCTATATTTATGAAAGATTATATCTTGAATCCTAAAGTTTTTTTTTTTTTTTTTTGAGAAGATTGATTTTTTTTTTTTTTTTTTTTTGGTTACTGAGAAGATTGAATCCTAAAGTTAACTATTACATTTGTTTTATTGTGTAAAAATGACAATGTTGTGGTGAAAAATATTTTGTCATGCAAACAATTTTATTGTCAAATATTTTTTTTGTTACCTGCACGCCTCATGTGACTAACCTATACTAGTCACGAAAGCTTACCTTTGGTGACGAAAAAAAAAATTGATAATCACTTGGAGACGAAAATAATAGGAGACTAAATGATCGTCATGTTAAATCACTAGTGGTGATGAATATATGTACTCAAGATTAAAACAAAAATTTGTCACAATAGAACCGTTCAACGTCGCCACATACGCAACGACATGCATGACAAACAAAATTGGTCATGAAATCTTTGGTGACAAAAATTATAAGTTTTGGTGACGAACTCTTCGTCACTAATGGCAGATTTTTTGTAATGTAATTAGAGAAATAAATATCTATTTTTTTAAGCAAGAAATAAATAAATATCTAAATTAACAATTAGTCCAAGCTCCTTGTTTCTCGGTATTAAAGACAAAATAATGATCAAAATTCTATTTTACTCTAAGTTTAACTAAAAAAAATCCTCCCAACGTGCGCGTGTAATTATAAAGGGAAAAAAATATTTTTTTCTTTCCTCCGTTAGGACACTCGCAGCAGAAGTCTTATATTGTGTCATATCCCTAAAATGAATATAAAAAATAGAGTTTGCCTCAAATAGCTTCCACAGCAGAGTCCCTATCCCTATTTATTTTTAGGGATATGAACAGTGCATCCCTACTTGTGGGATGCATTATTCACGTCCTAAACATATTTAATTATTAAAAATTATAGGGATGCTGCTGGAGTGAAATAATAAATATTTAATGTGTATAAATAGGGGTTGTGAGTTAGTATATGTATTATTTAATATTATTTGATATGTTATAGGGATAAAGATAGGAATGTTGTTGTGGGGGGTTTTTGAATTGGGATGTTGTAAAATATGAATATTTTTATTTTATATTATTTTAGGGATAAAATTTGGGATTGTGCTAGGAGTGCCCTTATATTCTTTCTTGATAGGACTCCTTATATTCGAAGAGTTGTATCTTCCAAATTAAAACTCAAAATCATAATTTTTGCTCTATTTTTTTCGTTTTCTTTATTTTAATATATCAAACATATCCATATCCTCACGTAATTTCTATACCGTGAAAAAAAAATACTCTTTAAACAAGAGTGAACTCGGATGTATTTTTTTTTTCCGGCGGTTGAGCTTTACATTTCTTTGCGATATATGAACGGATAAGCTCTACGTTAATATATAACTATTTATTTTTACACATTCTAAGTTCACTCTTGTAGATTAATATAATATCACTCAAAGTGTTAGTTTACTTTCGTAGTTCACTTTGTCAGCAAAGTGACTTGATCTCTAATTTAGTAGAACTAATCTGTGAAGTTAGCTGAATAGTGGTCAACTGAGTTAGTGTATTCAGTTCTGTGAAAATCAACCGTGGAGTCATCGAGTTTCTTCGTGTCACCGATTCTTGAGTCACCGAGGTTTGGCTTGAGTACAACTGAGTTCTACATCTGAGCTGGTTGTTTACAAGTCTAGAAGGTCGGCTGTTGTTGAGTTTCATCTGGCGGTGTCTGTTGATGTTGGGCCCACATCTGGGGCATTTATGACAATTTCGACAAAGATCCTTTGGTGGTTAGGGTTTAAGTAATTGTGCCTATAAAATCCAACTTTTGTTATCAATGTAATGTGTGTAATCCGTCTGAAATTCAGTGATAATAAATATCTCTTTTTTGTCCGTGGACTAATCGGCACAACGTCGGAAACCACGTTAAATCTCGTGTTCTTGCTTCTGTTGTTTCTGTGATTATTTACGTTAGATTGCTTCTGTTATTTATCTCTTTTACATCTGAATTCCCTTCCTTGGTTATAACACACTTTATTCCTACTAAGAATTTTTTAGTTCTCTCCTGTAGTTACCCTTTGAATCTCTAAGCCAACTCTTGTAGTTCACTCTCATTATACTCAAATTTTTAGTTCACATTTGTAGTCACTTTGATCTCACTGAATCTCCAAGTTGATTTTTATAATTAACTCTGATCCCATTGAAACTTTAAGTTCATTCTTACTTCACTTTTGTACTCTAATTCCACTGAATCACTAAGTTAACTCTTGTAGTTCATTCTAATCCCACTGAAACTTTAAGTGGTTCACTTTAATCCAACTGAGCTTTAAGTTTAGTCTTGTAGTTCACTCTGATAATACTCAAACTCTTATTTGATTCTTGTAATTCACTATGATCCCATAGAAATTCTTAGTTCTTTCTAATCTCACTGAAGTGATAAGTTCACTCTTAATCCACCGAAACTCTAGGTTCACTTTAATCCAATAGAAACTATAAGCGTACTCTAAACCATCTGAAACTTTAAATTCCACTTTGTAATTCACTATATATATGTTCAGCTTCAAACTCTTCATTCACTCTAATGTCACTGAATCTATAAGTTCACTCCGATCAATATATAACAATGAATAAGATGATGTACTTGAGAGAGATCCAAATTATAGACCCACTAATATAACGTGTTCAAAAAAATTTACTCGAATTGAGAAAGACCCAAATTATAGGCCGAACCATGTTTTGTTGCGACAACCCAAATGCAAACCATAACAATATATGAAAAAAAAAAATATCTAACATCAATGGATTTAAATTTTGTGCCTTCAGAATTTAGAAACACGATGTTGAAGTATTTTTTTTATAAGTATGTTTTTGAAAAAAATATATCGAACTAAAAGGCCCCTTCGGCGAAATCGCCGAAGACCCAAAAATATCCAAGGCCGGCCCTGATGGTACCATAAAATTGATTATGATGTGGGTCTATTGAATCTTACGAGTTTCATTAAGATAAATGGTATAAAAGTGTGTTGTGTATTTTGTTGTGATAATTTTATTGTGCCACTATTACTAATTTTAATGAGTTTTGTGTAAGTTGGTCAATATGGAATGTTGTCGATTTTCAGTTTTCATTTTTCTTTTGTAGAGGGTGAATGAGTTCTAACTAACAACAAAACCATGATACATGCTCAATCAAAGGTAGTAACGACCTTGATTGTGTCATCCGTTGTGTCTTGTGGCCGTATCATTATTTGAACAAAAGTCATTTTCCTACCTAATCATCCAAAAATGTTATTCCCACCCCCACCCCACATACCTCACCCCTGGGCACTATAAATTCAAACACAAGCTTTACAATCAAATCACCTTCCTACCTTGTTATCAGATCCAGTTTACAGCAATAATGGTGGCAGTGAAGGAGTTCAGCAGACCGGAAAGAGCCGAAGGACTGGCTACTGTGTTGGCAATAGGAACTGCCACACCACCCAACTGGGTGGACCAAAGCACGTACCCCGATTTTTACTTCAAGATCACCAACAGCGAACATATGGTTGAACTTAAAGAAAAGTTCAAACGCATTTGTAAGATCTTGTGTTTTCTCTTTTTCACTTTCCTTTTTTTTTAGCAATTCCTCTGTTTTTAGTTTCAAATTAATTATATTTATCTTTATTTTTTCATGCATATACAGGTGATAAGTCTTCAATAAAAAAGCGCTATCTGTATCTAACAGAAGACATCTTGAAACAAAATCCAAGTCTTTGTGAACCTATGGCATCTTCTTTTGATGCCAGACAAGAAATTCTTGTATCTGAGGTTCCAAAACTTGGGCAAGAAGCTTCAGAAAAGGCAATTGCAGAATGGGGTCAGCCAAAATCTAGCATCACTCACCTCATCTTCTGTACATCTAGTGGGATAGACATGCCCGGAGCAGACTATCAGCTTACTAGACTTCTTGGCCTGAGCCCCTCCGTGAAGCGCCTCATGTTCTACCAACAGGGTTGTTTTGCTGGCGGTACCGTGCTTCGTGTAGCCAAGGACATTGCTGAGAACAACAAAGGTTCCCGAGTCCTACTCGTCTGCTCTGAAATCACTGCAATTTTTTTCAGAGGCCCGAATGAAGATTATTTGGATGGTCTAGTCGGTATGGCCTTATTTGCGGATGGGGCAGCCGCGGTTGTTGTGGGGTCGGACCCCATCCCTATAGTAGAAACTCCGACGTTTGAGCTTTTCACAGCAGCTCAAACGATTGTCCCAGATAGCCATGGTGCTATCAAGGGACATGTCCGTGAGGCTGGCCTTGTGCTTCATCTACACAAGGACATCCCAGGTCTTATCTCCAAGAACATCGACAAATGTTTGGAGGATGCGTTCCAACCATTGGGAATCTCTGACTGGAACTCCATATTCTGGGTTGTGCATCCAGGTGGGACAGCCATTTTGGACCAACTAGAACAAAAATTCTCACTAGACCCCGAGAGACTACGGCCTACAAGAAACGTGCTGAGCGAGTATGGGAACATGTCGAGTGTCTGTGTGTATTTCATACTGAATGAGATTAGAAAATCATCAACTGAAAAAGGGTTGAAAACCACAGGAGAAGGTCTACAATGGGGCGTGCTCTTTGGACTTGGACCAGGGATCACAGTTGAGACCATCGTTTTGCGAAGTGTCGCAATTTAAAGATGGATTATATTCATGATCACAAGACTAATGTTGTACCCCTTTATTATTTTTTGCTTTGAGTCTGCTTGTATTAATTAGTTAGTACTAAATAAATAGTGCATCTGATGAGTGAAACTAGCTATATATCTTTGTGATAATCAAATGCATACTGAATAAATGTTGGTAGTATATATGTATTGCCAAGGACGTCGATCCAAACAGGTACTGTGTTCACCTATTTACTTTGGGAGGACATAATGATATATTTTATTTCCTTGGTTTTAGGTGGTTTTGTTGTTAATTACTGTATAGTAGAATATTTTAAGGCGGCGTCGAATTATAAACACGTCTAAATCTCCTGAGAAGACCAGAGAATTGAACATACAATGGTAGCATAATGAAATATTATAAATGAATGAATATATGCATGTAACAATGTAAAACTAGTGAACACAATAATGAGATTAGTTTCCCTGCATTATGCTTTCATATATCAATTGTTTTGTAATTTAATTAGGGTTTGATTTCGCAATGTATCTCCAGACAATTCTCTGAGATTAATCCTTCGAGGTGCTGTCGGACACTAAATGTGATGATCCCTCCCAACAAGATCGATTTGATGCATCCACAATAAGGAATGGATTAATTAGCTAGCTAGTTTTATATAGAAGGTTTAACATTAATTGTGATCACTAATTAATGCTTCCCTTCTCAAATATATTTATTAGAAGAAGATGTAACATACACATGCAATGCAATATGTGGGACTGGGGATACGGAACTGATAAACACGTACGTACCCGCCCGGCCCGTATCTGCACATTTCTATAGTCAGCATGCATTTTTCTTTGTTTGTCTTAATTAATTTGTTTCATATATCAATATCTCATATCTCATATTGTTGTGGTCTTAAATGCTAAGGAGAGGTCAGTATTGGTCTTCTTTTTTATCTATTAATTGTGAGATTTCTTATATTGGTAACGGGTGATACTTTTTATTTTTATTTTTATTTTTATTTTTGGCATGAAAGGAGGAATCAGTGGCGCCAAGACTATCGATAGCTGGCCAGCCCAATACCAGAAAATTGCAATCAAGCTTAAGAACTGTGATCTATTAGAGCTTTGATTACGTACACTTAGAAACTGAGATCTATTACACTTTTCCAATGAGCAGTGGCAAATGATTTTTGTTTTTCGTAAAAGAGTTTTGGGAAAGGTTGTGCTATTTATGCGGAGGCCATGGCTTTCTTGTAGGGGCTCTGGTTATGTATTCGGTTTGGGATTGTAAATTTTCAAGTGGAGATGGATTCTCTACTTCATTCCACGACCCTCCAATCTGCTGACAGTTTGGTGAGGTGAACGGTATTTATTCATCAATTGGCCTATTCTAGCTGTGACGAATCCAGAGATTTTATTAACGGGGTCTGTAAATTTTTTTAAAATAAATATTGAAGAATTAATATTTCTCATTGATTCATTGAGTTGAAGGGAGTACAAATATATAAGCTTGCGTGTTCTTAGGGAACAAGCCATTACAAAATAATATTAATGTAATTATTCTAGGGTATCATCGACACGCCCCCGCAATCCCGTGGGAAAAGAATAGACACGGAAATTGGTCTTGAGAGAAGCAAAATGTTGGTTTCCCAAAGGTTTGCTGAGGAGATCCGCAAGTTGGTCTTGAGAGGTGATGAAGGAAATGCCAAGCTTGCGAGCTACAACGAGTTTACGAACATGATGAAAATCGATCTCAATATGTATTGTGTGATCATGAAAAAAAAGGATTATGCGCAAGATAAGTGGCACTGATGTTATCTGATAGCAAAATACTTAACCGCTAACTTTCACTGACTGAGTATCGGGTCAACGGGAGTATAGTGGTCACAAGGTCGAATCCACAGGGAGTAATGTCTAAGTACCAAAGCTGACGTATAACTTAGTTCAGGTCAAAATAATGGTGGAAAGGTATTATACTAATGCAGAATTAAAGATTATACTAATGAGTTTACTTTAGGTATTAAAAGGTATAGCCGAACTATGATCCCACGAGCTACTTTTACCCCTAAGGGAAGACTTGACAGGGAGCGTGTCTTAACCGATCTATCTATCCTAAGTAGTTTAATGACATCCACGGGTGCCAACTCCTAATTCTAGTGATTAGACTGAACAACTCGATCTAACCACCCTATGTGAAGCTAACCGACCCTCCCTTTAGAAAACCGATTATCTTAACATGATTACGCTTTAGGGTTGCTCGAACAACAATGACAAACCTCTGTATTGGAAACGGACCTAACAACTAGGCCGAATCTACGCAACGATCCTAAAACCCCTTATCTCACATCTCACTGCAAAATGCATCTATAAGTTCGATGTGTGTGATAGTGAACTAGGTGATCAATCTAGTTCAAAGATGTTAAAATAAGTTTTAGGACGTGGAATAATCGTTTAAACATTCAATTACGCACTACACAACTCCCAATCTCATCCTCCTTAGGGTTTTCGATCGCTTTCACATAATTCGACTACACATGCAATTAGCTACTCATGATTATGCTATTAAACGAAATAAGAATAGAAAACATGATAGGAATAATAAAAGAGAAATAATTCATTACCATAAAATAGCAGAAAATCTGATCCACAATGTAAGACGAAATAATTGCACCAAAAAGTTGAATCTTTTGTTCTTGAAAAGGAAATCTAAGCTAGAACAAGTGTGTAGAATCGAAGGAAGTAATCTATGGAATCAAAGGATTGAAAGGTGATAAAAAACTACACTAAAATCGCCCCTAAATCGCCTAGGAAAAAGTCTAAAGACGGCCAAAGATAATAAGAGGCTGAATGAGCTACATATTTATAGTGTAGGTTGAAAATCTTCTTCTGTCGGTCTTGGACGAGCGTTTGGGTCCTGACAAACGCTAGTTTGCCTGGAAATCTTGATGATATTATGGTTTCTCCTTCCATGGACGAACGTTTGCCTTAACACGAACGCCAGTTCATGGATCATGCCTTGAGGGACAAACGCCGTTTACAGTGTCTGAACGCCAGTTTGGACTGAATGAGCTTTTTGATTCGGGCTGAACCCATCCAAACGCCAGTTTGGGGGTAATATGAACGCTAGTTTGGCTAAAAACTCAACTTTCAGTATCAATGCTACTTCTGTCAAACGCCAGTTTGAGTTGGCCAAATGCTAGTTTGAGGTAGGCTTGAGTCAAACGCCAGTTTGAGGTATGGCAAATGCCAGTTTGCCTTGATTTCACTCCAAACTTGACTTTTTCCTCACTTTCATGCTACTTTCGCGCCACGAACACGTTCCTTGATGAGAGTCAACTTCACTATGCTCCGGTGCATGTTTTAGTCCCCATTTACGACACTTTTGGCTTGGTTTGGGTAGTTTTAGACCGTTTATAGGGCGAAATCACATTGAGCATTCACTATGAGGTAAACCATCAAATAGATGGAAAATCTCACATTTTCACGATGTTTTGGCCCTTTACGAGCCATATGTTTCTTGCGGAATTACGCTCGATATGTTGTTTGGTATGTGAAATGCAGGAAATAGGTGACTCGTATACTCGGAAGTTGAGGCATGAGGCTTAGAAAGATGAAACCGAAGCTCGGGGATGGAAAAGTTGAAGAAAAAAAGCTTAAATTCACAACTCTGCATTCCTGGTACTTACCGAAGTCATCTTGGTGGTCACCAGAACTCACCATATGTTGGGCGGAGATGTACAATAAATCTCGTAGTTACTGCACTATTCTTGGTGCTTACCGAGATTTCTGCAGAATCTATAACTGCGTTTTTTTAGAGGAAAAACAGTTTTTTTTTTCTCACCCAATTACACACACACTCTCTTAGACACTCCTCTACCCTTTTAGGTCGAAATTTTCCCCCTCTCTCCCTTAGATTAGCTCTTATTTCACTCTTTTCTCTTAGATTAAACACAATTTATCTTAGATTCAAGCTCTCTTTGTTGGATTTTTGCATTTTGGCTTCTCTTCTCCATCTTTGGACATGGGTGTTGAAGATACTTGATGTAATCCATATTTTGCTGCGATTTTGGTAATCGATTTCAGTTTCTTTCTTGTTTATGGCTTTAATTTCATCTTTGCTTGTTATTTCTTGTTTAATGATGAGTAGCTAAACTTTTCATAGCCAAATAATGTGAAGATTGAAGAAATCACCCTCTAATTGATGAAATTGGGAATGGGTAGTGCTTAATTGTTGTTATATCAATGAATTCATGTCTTAAAACTTGTTCTTAATGCTTGAATTAGCTTGTACACCTAGTTCATGAACAAACACACCACTTTTATAAATGTATGTTGCGAAGGGGTGTGGGAAAAGGGGTTTTAAGATCATTCTTTATAATCAACTGAGTTGTTTAGATTGATTAGGGAGTGAGGTTCAATCGGTTGTGAAATCGGGCGACTCTAGCGCGTTAATCTTGTTTCGGTCAATTAAATTCTTAAAGGCGGACTGTTGAACCGGGCAAAGGGTGTTCGATTGTTGTATGGCGTCGTACACTAGCTTAGGAGTTTGCACCCATGAATGAGTAGATATAAGTAGAGGTTGGTAGGTTGGTTAATCCCATTCCCGAGCTAATCGATTGGAGGGGTGAAAGTAATCAATTGGATCATGGTTTGGCTATGTCTCTTTCTCTCTTTAGTATCTTTAGTTTATATTTTGTTTTAGTGTAATTAAACTTGAAATATCTTGGTTGACCTAAACTAAATTCGAAAACGGCTTTGATACTCGATTGATTCCTCGTGGGATACGACCTTGCTCACCTCTATAGTGCTTCTGACCCGGTACTCTGCCGGTTAAGGTTGGTCGTTACTATTCTGGTCATCAAGTTTTCTGGCGCCGTTGCCGGGGAACTAATCGATATCTCTTAAGTCATTGGAAGACTTAGGCTTAGGTTGTTTTATTTTTATTTTTTTTCTTTTTCTTGATGTTGGATTTTTGTTGAAGAGTCACACCACCTATCATGGTGGTGGTGGTGGACTGGATACCGTGATTGTGTTCTTGTTGTCCCTTGAATTGCAGTGTATGGATCCATATGGCCATGATGATTCTTCTCCCTACTCATTTGGAGGCTTTAATTTTGGTGGTATGGGTTTTGGATTCCAACCATATTATCAGTTCAACCCATACGCACCACCATACAACAATGAGTGGGAGAGTCCTCCAAGTTCTCAGTTTCAACACCCCAATGCGTATTTGCAATATTCTCAACCTCCACAAATAGCTTTTTCACCGCAAAAGAGCTCAACCGACATCCTCTTAGAGCAAATCAATGCGACTTTGCAAGAGCAAGGCCGGACTTTGCATGAGCAAGGCCGGACTTTGAAAGAGCAAGGCCGGGAGTTGATGGATATTAAAATGAATGCTACTACTCTTCAATCGGAATTAAAGAACTTGGAGAATCGGGTAGAGCAATTGATTGAGAAGAGGAAGGTTGAGAGGAGTGCTAAAAATGATGAAATTTCATTTGCTCCACCGTCAACTCTTGAGGTGATCACCCCCGATGAATGTTATGAAGAAGGTACGAATAATGCTACTAGTGAATCATTTATTCCTTCTCCTTTGAACCTTGTTGAAAAAGTTGTGGTGGTGGATCATATTGAATATGTTGATGTTGTGGTTGAGCCAAAATGTTATTGCTTGGTGTTTGAATCTTTGCTACTTGGCATATGCTCTCATTCAGGGAAGTTGAATTCATTGTGTTGCATGATAAATTTCTTGAACCAATCATGGTGGTGGGGATTGAGCCCCTTGTTTTTCTTGCTCTATTTTAAAGGTGTGCTCAATTCTTATGATGTGTGTAGGGAGACGCAACGGTTTGCTCTCCTTTGGTATAACTATCCTTAGTATTGTTGGGGGTAGAAAGTCGACTAAGGACTTTAAACTTAGAATGTTTTAGGTAGATGTTTTTATTTTTGTTAAAAAATAAAAAGTGGATGAAAGTTTTTAATTGCCATGTTCTTGAGGCTTTGAGCAAAAGATGTGCAATATTTTTCCTTTCATTCCACTCATGCTTCGTTGCTTTTATTTTAGTTTCTTAATAAGTCAAGCCAATGACGTAAAACAAAGGCGCTCGGGAGGCAACCCACCGTTTCTGCTTTTGCTTTAGTTTTTGGTGCTAGAGTGGTCTAGGGTGATACTTTGGGGATATTGGTACCGCTTTTGAGTGGTTCTTCTTCGATCCGTTGTTGGCTCATATTTTTATGCATGGATGTTGTTTTACTTGTTTGATTGTCTTTTCATCCCATGAGCCCCGAGTCGGTTCCCTCTTTTTGGTTTCATATGATCGTGTATGTGACTTTGCGCTCTTTTAATATATCTCGATATTTGTTGCTTGCTTTTGGCACGGTGGCTGTTCCCCGTGCATGCGTTTTCTTGGTGTTTTTGTCTCATGGCTTCAGGTATTCGAGTGGAACTTTCATGGATATGTCACGTACATGGTTTGCGCCTCTTTGCCTGGTTAAGCTAAGCCTCTTTCTCCTTTATCATTCACACACTGAGGACAGTGTTGCATTTAAAGTGGGGGTGGTAGGCTTAGCTATTGTTACACACTTCATTGTTCTTTTTGAGCCATTGTGTTGTATGCTTATCGTTTGGTCACTTCTTTAGTAAAATTGAGCAATTTTTAAAATTTTCCAAGGTTTTGATGTTGCATTCGTATGTTGAGCCTTCACGTTGATAGGATAAATGGTTTAGTGAATGTTTGAATGCATGTTACTTAGCTTACTACCTTATTTTGGAGACGGGATTTTCACGCACATTAGCTTCGATTTCATAAACCTTGGTGACTAGTGACCGATTATGGTAGACTTAGGCACAATTCGGCTACCTAGAACTCATATCATTAACTTCGAGACGAAATAGAAAGGCCGACCTTGGTAGAGTTTGGGATGACAGTTATGGCGTTTCTTTGACCTAACTAGAGCCAAATAGCCATCCCGTGACATATTCCACAGTAACCCCTCTAAGCCTTGGTAGGATGGTTAGACCCCCATCCGACACTTAGCCATTCGTTATTTAGCCCGTAATTTCCCGACCCCCAAGCCTTATTTGTGGTCTACATTCCTTTGAACACCCTACGAGTTAAGCTTAATCTTTTCACTTCGAGCACACTTGTTAAAGCTACTGTGGGGTGGTAGAGGAGTACGTTTGTATAGAGGAGTTGGTTTTTACGAGCTATTTTCACGATTTGGAGGGGATGAGCTCATTTTTATATTGTATGTACGTGATGGCCTTTGACTCAACCTATTTAAGTTGTATAATGCAGCTTTCCAAATTCAAAAAAAAAAAAAAAAGAAAAGAAAAGAGTCAAAATAAAATAAAATCAATCAAAGAAAGCTTGCAATAAAATCAATAAAAGTGTAATAAAGGTTGAGTCAAAGAAATGCAAGTGGTTTAGGACTCATGTTTTGATTTGTTATATGATGTTGGTGTTTGGGATGAGTCCTTAGTGTAGAAACATGATTCTTATACATTTGTGACTCGTTACACTTGAGACATAGTGAGATATGGAATTTTATTTCTTGGATCATTCCTCATCCCAAAAACATCGCCTTCCGGGTCATCGAGTCACCTAAGTCCTGCAATAACATATACGAACAAACACCACGCGTAATTCCGCAAGACAAAAGTGCTCGGAAAAGAGATAAATATCGTTAAAAAAGCAGAGTTTACTATCGATGTAACAGTTTAACTCCCCGTGCGTATAACTCTCGATATTACTCTCAAACAGGCCTAGAACTACCCAAAACATACCAATAAAGTGATAAACAGGGTTAAATCTGCGCACCAAAGTACATAAAAAGTTGACTCCCATCATTATCACACCAAAGCATAGGCGGGGCAGGGAGTGAAACCGACATTTCACGAAGAAGGTTACTGAATCTTGGCAGCAGTATTAGGGAGTGTTTTTTATTCGGACTCATTGTTACTTTTGGAAATCGTCAAATGTTGCTTGGCGCGCCAGCTGATAAGATTATCACTGAGAAAGATGCAGTAGGGTTTTAAGGAGGTGGGGCACATACATTGAGGACTCATGTATTTTGGGGGGGCCTGGGAGGGGCCAAAAACCTTGTAACTTCTTCTTTTTCTCTAATAAAATTACACGGTTGTGATTGGAACTACACAATCTTTTTAAGCAAAACATGTAATTGCGGGCTCGCCCTGACAGTGGGCTTTCGGCGGCCGCCTTGCCCGCGAAATGGGTGGGCCGGCCCCGGAGATACAATGTCTTTTTTGCACGAAAAGATTTTGCTCGGATAGTTGTTTTTTATGCTTTTAATATCTACATGATAGAGGGATGATTTTGCATGTTTTGAGGCATTTCAGAGTTATTTGGAGCGCTTTGTACGAAGTTGTAATAAAACGGTCAAGCCAAAAAATAAAACAATGCTGGAAAGATAAAACCAATTATGGTTGGATCCTACAATTCTTTAGACGAGCTTGGCAAAATGGAAATACATGAATTAACAACAAAATTTACATCAGATTTTAACCACTTAAACACTCTTTTATGTACTACCTCCGGTCCAAAATATAAGTCATCATATATTTTTTGTTTTATCCCACAATATAAGTCATTATACATTACCAATGCAACATTTATTACTCTTTTCTCTATCTTGCCTCTAATTTATTATCAATCCAACCAATTTACATTACTTAACAACTATTGTATTAATGATAGTCAAGGGGCAATTTTGACATTAACTATCAAATTTATAACATTTAACCTCTTCCTTAATCTATGTGAAAATACATAGGATGACTTATATTTTACACCGCAGAATTGTAACCTTATGGGACCCAACTTTATTTCTTATTAGTATTTAGATTAAAAAAAAAAAAAAAAGCACACATAGAGAGCGCGCAGTACAACGGAGAGTTGTATGCTGCATTCGAGAATGATGAATCGCTCCCGAAAATGAATCTATTGATTCTCCAATTGGTTGGACCGTAGGTGCGATGATTTACTTCATGGGCGAAGTCTCTGGTTCAAGTCTAGGATGGCCCAGCTGCACCAGGGAAAAGAATAGAATAGAAGAAGCATCCTGACTACTTCATGCATGCTCCACTTGGCCTCCTCAAATCCCGAGTCATGCTTTACACGCCAAGAACAAAAGAGGGGCACTTCTTTGCCTCTCTCCTTATCATCATCTTTTCTTCATACTTTCTCCATAGATCTTTCTTCTTCTTTTAAAAAAAATTATTCTCTATCTTATTCTTATGATTTTATCGTAAGAATGAGTAGGTAAATTCTTGATTCCGGTTTTAATTGATTGTTGAACACTTGGTCTCTTGATTATTGTGAGATCATATTGTTCCGTTATTTTATTAGTATTTAATTATTTTTGTGTTCATCGATACATGATTAGAATATTGATTTCGTTATTTGTGCACAATATTTGAATTGATTTTCTAATCTAGCACCAAAATTCATCTTAGGTGGTTGAATCGGATTTTTAGTGATAAAGAACATATTGTATGCGTTCACAGCCCGTAGAAATCAATGTGAAAATAGATAATACGATGGTTAAAATTAAAACCGGGTCCCCTCAAAAAAGGGATAAGAGTTCTAAAGGACACAATATGAAAGATGTAAGGCAAAAAGGACTATAAGAAAAAAATTTGTCAAAAAGGACATTTCACTAGTGAAAGTGAAATTGAAAGTGAATTACGTTGATTTTCAGCAGAAAACCAACGTAATTCACTTTCAAATTCTCTATCATTTTCACTTTCACTGGTGAAGTGTCCTTTTTGACAAAAATATTTACTTATAGTCCTAAAATTCTGACATCTTTCTAAATATGTCCTAATCGAAAATTAACTAAAAAAAAATTAAAACCGGTTAGATTAATACCAAATAATTGGAGAAACTTTTGCCTACACCCGGCCGCCATATGCGGAGGGAAGCCTTGTGGCACAATATACACCGTTTGTTTCTAAACTGGATTTAATCTGTGCGGTCCAGATTTGTTTAAATTAGGGTTGTAAACGAGCCGAGTCGAACCAAGTATTGCTCTAAATGAGTCGAGTATTTTAAAATATTCTCGAGCTTGAGTTCGAACACGAGTACTTCGAACTCGAGGTCGAGCCGAGATTCAAAGAATTTTTAAGAACTTGAGCCGACCTCGAGTTACATCGAGTTATCGAATGTAATACGTTTTGAAATTTAACTAAAAACTAATTTAAATTATCATTTGATAATAACAAAAAAAATGTCATTTTGACCATAGACTGTATGATATTTTATATAAAAGATGAAAATACTATTTTATTGTGTACCAAATAATGTATTTAATGCAAAATATTTGAAAAACCACAAAATACTAATGATATAAAATCAATAAAAACTTTAACATTTTATACATACTATAAATATAAAGATACACATACATGATATACATATATGCTTTTTTTTTAGTATATATAAATATATATTCGAGTCTGCTCGCGAGTAGTCGAGTCGAGTATTGCATTGCTCAAGTATCGTTTGTTTAATTTTCGAGTCGATTCAATTTCGAGTTCCGACTGATTTAAGCCGAGTCGAGTTTTGGATTGAGTCGATCTTGAGCTACTCACGAGTAGCTTGGTTCGCTTACAACCCTAGTTTAACTATCAACTCTCCACAAATGGAGATACCACCCAAAAACTTCCTAAGTAATTGGGTCTTGCTACGGTTGTGCTTAATTAGGTGGCTGACTGGCTGGAGGAAACTGCTTTTAGTCCTTTATCAAGTTCCTCTTTGGTGATGGAGGTGATGCTTGTCTTTGTAATGGCGGATGCCGTTTGTTTCGTTCTATTGCTGATTCAAATTCTCTATGGTGAGATTGAATTAGGCGGAATTGAGGTTCTCCCTATAAAGTTCATTTTTTTTCTCCTTTGTTAGTTTAGCAGTTTGCAGGCGGTGGTCCGGTGATTTTCCAGCTTCAGTCTGGTTGTAACTTTGTACTTTGTTCTTAGTTATTTGATGAATATCTTTCGTTTCAGTGGGAAAAAATATTGGGTCTCTATAATCATTAAAGTTGTTATGTTATGCACAAGGTGTATCGGTTTAGTGGTGAGCTAGACTATAACGTCTCATTGAGACCAGTGTTCGAACCCTGTTTGGACCCAAAAAAAAAAAAAGTTGTTATGTTACCGAATTCCGGACAGTCGTTGCGGGGTGTGCCATAATTATGGTGTAATCAGTGATGATTGTCCTAACTAACGAATTTATGAGAGATTAGTTGATACGCGGTTGTAGTCAACAATATCCAATTTATTAATTTAACTAGTAATCTTTGAATCGATAGTCAATCGTATGAATTGATGGTGAAATAATTAATAATCTAGAACCGTCTCTCAAAATCCACTCAAAAAAAAAACTGTCTCTCAAAAAAAAAAAAAAAAAAAAAAAAGGAAATTAGGGATAAGTAAACAATCTAGAATATTTTTAAGAATATGATAATACATATTTTTTTATAGGGAGAAGACAATCGCATAATTTTTATAGCGAGAAGGACAAATAGTGAATCCCGAAAATCAGTGAATTTCGACAATGAACTTTGAAAATTAGCGAATTTCGGCAGTGAATTTAAACAGTGAATTTCGAACACAAGTGAATTTCGACAGTGAATAAATAGTTTTGTCATTTATGCAAAAGTTTTAAAAGACTGTCCTTCTACTCAATTGATGAAATATTTCTGTCATTCTCCCTCGTTCCCCCAAAAAATAATCTAGAACTAATCTGTGTATTTTATTCTGGTTTTTTTTTTTTTTTTTTTTTTTTCTCCTTCAGGAAACGTAACTAAATAGAGATATGTTTTATTTTTTACGAATTTTAGGAGAAATTCACTGTTTTTTTGGGTTCGACTAATGCTTCCGACATACTACCTGTAGAGATAGTATGTGAATTTTTTTATTTTTTTGTTTTTTTTGGCTTGACGACCCAACAAATCATAATCTCCAATAAAAGCTATGCGATTTAAGTGTTTATTTTATTTAACTTTTTTTCATTAGCTTGCTCAGAGACTGAATCTTCTTTTATAATGAAGTATATGTATTCTCATAATGAAGTCAAATCAATTGCAAAGAAAAAGAGAAAGAAAAATCCTAATGGAAAGCAAGCAGCCAATCTGCAAAGTTTTGATGCTTCCATGGCTAGCTCATGGCCATTTATCACCATTCCTAGAGCTAGCTAAGAGTCTTACAAAGAAAGATTTCCATGTCAACATATGCTCTACTCCTGTTCTGTTGAATCCCATAAGGCAAAATCATGATGTCGTATTCTCCAATTCCATACAATTTACAGACATTCACCTCCCAGCCATCCCACAACTTCCCCCTGATTTTCACTCAACCAAGAACCTGCCGCCAGATCTCATGCCAGTACTGAAGACAGCCTTTGATGGCGCGCAAGAGAGATTTCGAGAGATTCTTCGGACCCTGAAGCCTGATATTGTGATATATGATTTTGTGCAACCATGGGCACCAACAATTGCTGATGAAGAAAGAATCCCATCTGTTCTTTTCCTTATTGGTGGTGCTGCAGGTACTGGTTACCTTCTTCATCTTGGTTTGACCCCTGATTTGGAGTTTCCTTTCCCAGGGTTTGATTTCCCTGAATCTGAGCGTCGGTATATGATGTACTTCTTGAAAATGGAATCGAACGGCATCACAAACGACGAGAGATTTCAGAAATCCATGGAAAAATCTTCTGGATTCATGTTGATCAAGACGGTGAATGAGATTGAAAAGGAGTATCTTGATTACTTATCAACCATGGCGAAGAAAGAGGCGATTCCTATCGGGGCATTGGTTCAAGAACCAGCAACAAAACCAAACGATTCATTAGTCCTAGACTGGCTGAACAAAAAAGAATCTGGCTCTGTCGTTTTCGTCTCCTTTGGAAGCGAATATTTCCTCTCAAACGAAGAAATCGAAGCTGTAGCTTGCGGGTTAGACCTCAGCAACGTAAATTTCATATGGGTATTAAGGTTTCCAGGCGGGCGAAATATTAACATAAACGACGTATTGCCTCATAAATTTCAAGAAAAGGTGGGAGAAAGAGGTATGCTGTTAGAAGGCTGGGCACCACAAGCAAAGATACTAAAACATCAAAGCGTGGGCGGGTTTTTAAGCCATTGTGGTTGGAGTTCAACAGTGGAGAGCATAACCTTTGGTGTACCAATCATTGCAATGCCAATGCAGTTTGATCAACCCTATAATGCTAAGTTGGTTAACAACATTGGAGTTGGAATGGAGATCCCAAAGGTAGATGGGAAGTTCCGAAAGGAACAAATCGCGAATGCAATCAAACAAGTTGTCTTGCAGGATGAAGGGGAAAAGCTGAGAAAGAAAGCAAAAGAAATGAGCGATCAGATAAAAGAGAAAGGCGAACATGAAATGGAAAACGTCGTCAACAAGCTTTTGTTGCTTGTTTCAGAATCAAAACCTCAACACTGAATATTTTACTTAAAAAATAGAGATACAAACAACAATGAATCTCCAATATTGCCGCCAACCTAATAAACGAAGCCCCTCTATCTTCCTTCCAATTTAGTTGGGCCATGAACCATATCTCTGATGCTCTGTTTTTTTATTTTTTTTTTCAGTCTTTTGGTTTTTTCATATGCTTATCTTTCCAGTAATAATAAAAACACATCATGGATCTGAGTGAGATTTCAATTTCATTATTAATCTGTTTAATTATTTCAATGATGATTGAGGACTTGGTACTCATATTTTTTTTTTTTTTCGTTGGATCTCTAGTAGAGGTAGGACCGAGGGTTTTGTTTAGTTTGGCTGTTGTTTTGCTTTAGTTTTGGTGTTGCTTTGTTTAGTTTGAAGTGTTTTGGTGGTGCATATTTGTTTAGAGTGTTGTACCTTGAATTGGTTCGTGCTAGTTTCTTGTTATCTTCCAAAAAATTTAACTTGCTGTTTAAAAAAAAAGAATTATATGTCCAAAATCAATTTGAAAGGCCAATATGGTGTCCATTGGTGCTAGACTCACTTTGAGGAGTAGTGATATTAAGCGTTTTAGTCCTGCTTCTCGTTCCGTTACAAAACTAATCCTGCAATATATGGGTGTTTTGTTTTGTTTTTTTTTTTTGGTAATTTCAGGTAGAGCAAGAGAAGACTCAATATAAGTGGCAGTGGCGGATCTACATACAGCAAAGGAGGGGGCAACTGCCTCCCCTTAATCCAAAAAAATACACTAAAATTTGTATGATACATATAGTTTTCTCCCTTAAAATTTTATTTTGCCTTTAAAAATTTTACTGCCTCCCATTACCGGAGATCCTGCGTCCGCCCCTGATTAGTGGGGGATGGGGGTAGGGGTGGGGGTGGGGGTGGGGGTGATTAATTTTAACAGAAAAATTGCAACAAAAAAAAAGAAGATATAAATCAAGAAAATTCCTATCGTAACTTGGACTAATTTAGTTACTAGGTCTTTTTTTTTATCCAAGTTAAAGGGTGAAATATGTAATTCTTGCATGGAAATCGAATTTTTTCTTATATTTCAAAGACACGTCAGCAAAATTTAGTCAGAATTTCGCCACGTCACCCTCCGCGGTGCTGAGGACTAAAAAAATCCGAAAAGTTAAATATGTGGGAGCCAATGCCCCAAAAAAATCCGAAAAGTTATATATTTTTACGGTTAAACCAATATAAAAACATCATTTGGGTACCGCCGGATCATCATTTTTACCCCTGTGTCTTTGCTAAGAAAATTTCTGGGTATGCCATTGTCCACACTTGAGGGGGTTGGTTAAAGTAATTTACACAGGGGCGGCTGTAGGATTTTTGTGATACGGGTCAAGGTTCGAGAATAACACATCCTATTACAAGTTTTTAATACATTAGATACGAGTCAAGGGTCAATATTTTAAAATTTTAGCGGGCCAGTTAATACATATTAGTGATAAATTTTTCAAAAGATGATAAAAAATACACATAATGTTTTTTTTGGGTTTGGGGGTCAGTTGACTCAACCCCACCCTTAGTTTGGGGGGAAATTCTTGTGTGGTGTCTTCGTTTGTGTGGAGACACCTATAATGAAACTGTGTAGTTCAAATTGAAAAACACGGTGTCTTTACACAAGTATTTCCCTACGTTGGGTATTTGAATTTGTTAAAGTGTCCATTAGTATACGTGTTTGGACTTTTATTTTAAATACTAGTGAACGTGAGCCGAGCAAGGCAAGGTGGGCCCAACGTAAAACGTTACCAACGATAATATCAAAAAATAGATCTCCAACGTGAAATAAATCGCATAAGCTTAAACCGTAACAAATTCAAGCCACAAGACTAATAAAGCAACATAAACATATCATATTCTCTGCAAGAGGCACCTCTTTCTTAGAGACGTGAAGAATGTGAATCACTTCTCTTCCAGCCCTATCAGAAGCTTCCACCTACTAAATAAACCACAATACGATGTATCGGAGAACAATATCATAAAGTCGATCCCTTTAGCTTCGACTTTACGTAATGAAACATTATAGAAAAACAATAAGCGGACCATAACTACACGGTCAAATCTCCCGGGACGCCTTAGCTTTCAGATCATTAATATGCTTGAAAATGTGTTTCACTAATTTTTTGTACGACATTCTCTTTCTTATCATTAATGAATAGGTCATTGATCTCGTGTTCATTCATATGGTAAAAAAAACATGTCAAATGGTCTGAAAAATATAAAATGTGATTTGGTATTCCAACATCAATTTTAGTGACGCTCGTACTGCAAACGGTCGTCGGTTCCCCCGACGTTATGTTATTCAATATAATAAAAAATTTATTGTGGTATCCACGTGGCAACGTGTGGGCACACCTTCTTGGCGCGGATATTTGTTTAGCATATTTTTTTTGTTGTTGTATTTATAGCTAAACTTGGCCCATCTTCCATCGTACACTACATTGTAAAACTTCAAATCCGTTGGTCTTTCCTTTTTTTCCCTTTTCTGCACAAAATACTAACGGTACACGTTAAATTGAAAAAAAAGTACACGTGTTGATGTATTTTATAGCTAAACTTGAGCCATCTTCCATCGTACACTACACAATAGAACTTCAAATCCGTCGGTCTTTCCTTTTTTTTCCATTTTCTACACAAACTACTAACGGTACATTTTTGATAAAAGATAACCACAAAGGTATATAAGAAGAAAAAAAACAAAAAAAGGGACACATGTCAGTCAAGGAGGGTGCCACGTGGCACAAAGTGGGCATACATCCTTAGCTTCTCCTTTTCTGTACAAATTACTAACGGTGCACGTTTGATAAAAAAAAAATTACATGTATTGATGTATTTTATGAAGAATTGAGGAAACACAGTATGGAGGGACAATAAATTGTATTCGATTAATTAATCGTGTGTCACGTTACAACCTTTAAATAGGAAATAAGTAGATGGTAAAACCCTAATTGTGCCCTAATTATAAAAGGACTAATATGCCCTTAATTGCTGAAATAATTAATAAAAATACATAAAACCTATTTTTCGAATTTCTATTTCTTTATTTCCTTTCCTTTAATAAAATACGATTGTCCACCTTCTTCTTCTTCTTCAGGTGAACGTGGAAGATCCAGGTCGTCTAGCTGTATCTGCTTAACATCCCCCCTCAATCTGACGTGGGAGGCTGGCCAGACACGAAGATTGTGACGAATGAGCTAGAACGGAGCTTTAGGGAGAGCTTTAGTGAAGACATCCGCTAAATTGGAAGATGAAGGGACATGGCGAGTGAGAAGCTGCTTGACTGCAACCTTTTCACGAACAAAATGGAAATCAAGAGCAAAATGCTTAGATCGGGAGTGAAGAGATGGATTCACAGACAGATATACAACACTGAGATTGTCACATAAAAGTTGAGGAGGCTGAGACAATCGGATCCCCAAATCACGCAGCAAGTAGGTCACCCATGTGAGCTCAGCAGTGGCAAAGGCCATGGAGCGGTATTCTGCTTCAGTGCTCGATCGAGAGACAGTGGGCTGTTTTTTTTGAAGACCAAGATATGCAATTCGCCCCCAAGAAGATACAAAAACCACCAAGCTCCTTCGGTGATCGGGGCATCCAAATCGGTCCAAGATCACTAAACGCATACAAGGATGGAGGAGAACGTGCCAGGTAATGTAAACCGTGATCTAGAGTTCCATTCACATAGCGAAGTAGTCTTTTGACTTCCTTTAAATTCTTATTTGTTGGTTGAGAGAAATGTTTACACACCTTGTTTACTGCGTGTGTAATATCCGGCCTGGTGAATGTTAAATACTGTAGAGCACCCACTAGACTTCGATAAGTATAAGGATCCACGGGAGTTGAATCATCTGGGCAATCTTGTACCTTGAGTGCAAGAGGAGTAGATGTTGCCGCACTGTTTATCATTTCTGACCTAGTCAAAACAGAGTGTGCATACTTTGCTTGACTTAGGAAGATACCATCTCTGGTAGGTTTGACCTCCATCCCTAGGAAGAAATGAAGGGACCCCAGATCCTTGACTGCAAATTCCTTACTCAGGGTATTGATTAGGTTGTGGACTGACTGCACATAGGGATGGCAATGGGTCGGGTAGGGGACGGGTTTAGCTCTACCCGACCCATACCCACTCCTAAATTTTTTTACCCATACCCGACCCATACCCGAACGGGTATAAATAAAATCCCCCCATACCCACCCCCAACGGGTAACGGGTAGGGTACGGGTAGGGTACGGGTACATGAACATGTATAAATAATTTTTTTAAGTACAAAATGAATTTGATTTTAAGTACAAGTTAAGACATTTTGCAAATGAATGTCCTATTAGAACTAATGTTTTTAGTTTTTTATCGCTTCTTTTCTACTAACAGAACATTAGGTTTAGTTCTTTTCTAATTTCTACTAACCTCAAAGAAAAAGCAACGGGTAGGGTAGGGGGACGGGTAGGGTAGGGTTTTATGCTATACCTGATACCCGACCCGATACCCGAACGGGTATAGAAATTTTACCCATACCCGACCCATTACCCGAATGGGTAGTTGAAAATCATACCCGAACGGGTAGGGTAACGGGTAGGGCAGGGTCGGGTTGGGCGAGATTGCCATCCCTAACTGCACATGATTCCCTGTGAGCAGTATATCATCAACATAGATGAGTAGGACCAGAGTGATCTGAGACTGATGAAAAGTGAATAAGGAAGGATCTGACTTGCTACATAAGAACCCCAAGTGAAGTAAGAAGAGGGATAGTCTGTCAAACCAAGCCCTGGGGGCTTGCTTGAGTCCATACAAGGATCTCTTGAGTGAACATACATGATCTGGGAACCTTTGATCCACAAAACCAGGAGGCTGTTTCATAAAAACAGTTTCCTTGAGTGTACCATGAAGGAATGCATTCTTTATGTCCAATTGTCTCATGGTCCACCCTTGTGATACTGCCACTGCTATGACCAATCTGATGGTTGTAGGTTTAATTACAGGACTATAAGTCTCCTCAAAATCAACACCTGGAACTTGAGAGTACCCTTGGGCCACCAACCTTGCCTTATATCTTTCAATATCCCCATGTTTTGTAGTTTTGATCTTGAAAACCCATTTAGACCCAATAATGTTGGCATTGGGAGGTCTAGGAACCAGATCCCAAGTTTCATTCTGATATAGTGCCTGCATTTCTTCCTCCATAGCCTTTTTCCAGTTAGGATCTGTCTGAGCTTCCTTCCAGGTCTTTGGTTCTACAACCATGTGAGTGGCTAGGGTTGCATAGTCCTGAAGGTATGTAGGGGTCTCCTTTCCCTGACTGGTCTTTGGACAGGTATAGGATCTGCATCATTGGATGGTGCATTATCATTTTGCTGCTCATCTTGAGGTTCTGCCTGATCTTGCTGTTGAACCAAATCATCACCTATCTCTTCCTGTATTTGTTCATCAATAATTGGTTCCTGCACAGGATCAGAAACACAAGTAGGATCATGCATAGGCATAGATGTACAACAGTCAGAACTAGGGGCACTTTCATCAGACTTTTGTGTGAGTCCCTCATCAAAATCTGGGTAATCAAACATGTCAAATAGACCTCAAGAGTCTCAATGAAGCTTTCCTTAAAAGGGAAAACTTGCTCATTAAACACAACATGTCTTGAAATGTACACTCTTTTAGAGATTGGATCTAGGCACCTGTACCCCTTGTGGACTGGGCTATATCCTAAGAAAACACAAGGGTAACTCCTCTTTGCAAACTTGGATGTTACCTGATTCCTCAAAGAAGGAAAACATTGGCATCCAAACACTCTTAAGCCACTGTAATCAGGATGCCTCTTGTACAACTTATAGTAAGGAGTTTCAAACTTTATCACAGAGGAAGGTAGCCTGTTAATAAGATACACTTGTGTTGTGTTGAAAGCTTCAACCCACAGATTGAGAGGTGTGCTCCGCATCAAACATCATTGTTAACCCGGTTTCCTACAATGTGCTGTGTTTTCTCTCTGCCACACCATTCTGTTCTGGTGTATAGGGGCAGGATATGTTTAGTTCTATCCCACATTCTTGCAAATGATGTAAGAAAGGTGTGGAAGCAAATTCTCCACCACCATCACATTGAAAAATCTTGACCTTTTGGTTCAGTTGATTCTCAATCGACTTCAAAACTCGATGAAAACATCAAAAACTCGATTTTTCTTTGGGGATACAACCAGAGAACCTTGAGAAGTCATCAATGAACACAACATAATATTTATAATTTTGATTAGATAAAACAGGGGCAGGTCCCCACAGGTCACAATGAATCTTTTCCAAGGGCATTTTTGAAACAAAAGTACTTTTATTAAAAGGTTGTTTACAACTTTTCCCTAATTGACAGCTAGTACATAGTCTGTCCTTATTCTCCCATGAACTGAGATTTATTTTTCCTAACTGCTTGAGCTTGGTCATCAAATTCTGATGTGGATGTCCCAACCTCTTGTGCCATATAGTGGAAGTGGCTTTCCCTGTTCATACAGCTGCCAGGGCTTCCTGAACTCCTTGATCCAAGGCATACAGATTGCCTCTTTTATGCCCCTGAGCTATGATCCTCTTGTTTTTGTCCTTAACAATAAAACCAGACTTGTCAAATTCAAAAGAACAGAGATTATCAAGCAGTTGTACTTTCCAATGCATAAATGATTCTTAGTTAAATCAGGCACAACTAGAACATCATTTAGGTGTAGATTACCAATTTTTGCATCACCAGAATGAGAAATCTCAAGTCCTGTGCCATCACCCACAAAAACTTTATCATAACCAGTATATTTATTAGGAGAGACTAGATTACCTTCTGAGTTTGTCATATGGGAAGTAGCCCCAGTGTCTGCAAAGAATTCGATGTCGATCTGTCTCATTGTTGTGAGTCAACAAATGCTTTTGAGTTTCCTCCGGTGATAGGGCATAGTCAAATCTATGCCAAAGAATCGATAGTCGCATGGTTGAACTTTCCACAGATTTGGCAGACTAGGGTTGATGACTGATTTTGCCTAATTTCTGGTGTGTTGCTTTTGTTCTGCTCCTGGGGTTCAGATCTCCTCTGGTTGCCTTGTGAGTTTCCAGATCTCCCAGCAGGAGCAAAACCTCTGCCTCTGGAGTTGTATTGGTTCCTACCACCACCTCTTCTGCCTCTGCCACGGCCCCTTTGTGTGAAGAAGGCCTGCAGTTGATCAGTGACCGACTTTTCTTGAAGTTTCTGGGTCTGAATTGTTTGCTCATGACCTTGAAGGGCCATGACAAATTGTGCAAACGTAGGGTATGGTGCCTTGGTAAGCATGGCTGTACGAAAACTGATGTATTCACTGCCTAACCCATGTGCAAACTGGAAAACTTTATCCATGTCTACCACAGGTTTCTTGATAGCTGCTAGGTTATCACAAATCGACTTAAACTCCCTTAAGTACTCATCCACAGTCCTGTTACCCTTTTTGATTCCCATCAGCATGTTCTTTAGATTTCCTTCCTTCTCTACGGTGTGTGGGAGAAGTTGTTGCTCTAGACTCCCCCAAAGCTGATGTGCAGTAAACTCCTCCTCATGGATCATGCTGATGATCTCTTCTTTCATGGTGCCTAGCAACCATGAAACTAGGAGGCCATCATTGACCGTCCAAGTGAGAAAATCTGGGTTATCAATTTCTTCCCCAGTCTGGTTTTTGGTTTTGTGTGCAGGGTGTTCACTAGATGAGACATGGTGGTACACACCAAGGCTCTTGATCAGCGGAATCACCTGTGATCTCCATAGTAGGAAATTCGTGAAATTGAGTTTGATTGAAATCAGACTCGAGCATTGATGGAATTGTTGTATAGTTAATCCAGATTCCTTGGCCATAGTAGCACAACGAAAGTGGAGAAAAAAAAACAGCAGAAGGTATGTATGGCTTAAGAGTGTTTTGGCTCCGATACCATGAAGAATTGAGGAAACACAGTATAGAGGGACAATAAACTGTATTCGATTAATTAATCGTGTGTCACGTTACAACCTTTAAATAGGAAATAAGTAGATGGTAAAGCCCTAATTGTGCCCTAATTATAAAAGGACTAATATGCCCTTAATTGCTGAAATAATTAATAAAAATACATAAAACCTATTTTTCGAATTTCTATTTCTTTATTTCCTTTCCTTTAATAAAATACGATTGTCCACCTTCTTCTTCTTCTTCAGGTGAACGTGGAAGATCCAGGTCGTCTAGCTGTATCTGCTTAACATTTTATAGCTAAACTTGGTCAATCTTCCATCGTACACTACACAGTAGAATGTCAAATCCATCCGTCTTTCCTTTTTTTTTTTTTTTCGCACAACTACTAACGGTACACATTTGATAAAGAAAAAAATAGTACACGTGTTGATGTATTTTATAGCTAAACATAATTCATCTTCCATCGTACAATACACAGTAGAACTTCAAATCCGTCGGTCTTACCTTTTTTTTTTTTCTCTTTTCTGCACAAAACTACTAGCGGTACACGTTTGATAAAAGAAACCACAAAGGTAAAAAAAAATTGTATTTTATAGCTAAACTTGATCCATCTTCTATCGTACACTACACGGTAGAACTTGAAATCCGTCGGTCTTTCATTTTTTTTTCTTTACTGCACAAACTGCTAACGGTACACATTTGGAAAAAAAAAAAAAAAAAAAAGAAAAGAAAAGAAAAGAAAGAAGGACATGTGTCAGCCAATGAGGATGCCACGTGGCACAATGTGAGCATATCTACTTAAGTTCTTATATATAAGAGATAAGTTCTTATATATAAGAGATAAGAGATAAGAGAAGAGAAGATATTCACAGTGTGATTATCTTTTTTTTGAAAACCAAATCAGATTTTTCCAATTAGGGGAAAGAACGGAGGTTGAGTTATTCTTCCCTAGTCACTCCATTTACACCGTGGATACATGTGGATGATTCTGGACCACACAGTTTGAATTTGGTCTAAAACTGTGTGGTCCAAAATCATCCACGTCACTTACTCCTCAAATATCCTCCTCATATAAGAATTACCAGTACTCATAAGAGTAACCATATCGCATCAATTTCATGAGTTCGTAGACCGTGGGTTGAGCATTAAATGTTGCTTGTTTTTCGGAAATTGTGGTACTAGTAATCTTCTTGGAAATTACTTCTGTCCTTTTTGGAAATTGTAGTACTAAATTTAAAATTTGTAGTACTTGTAATCTTCTTGGAAATTGTTGTACTAGACGTAGTAAATTGCACATGTTCGTAATTATCTCTATTCTGCTTTTTTATTTATTTATTTTTTTTTTCTGAGAATCTGCTGACAATTTTGTCTTGATGACTTGATGCTGCCCACCAAACAAATCAACGATATAAGAGTTAGAACAATTTTGTTTTCATTTTTTTTTTTTTTTATTTTAATTGAGGAACTTAGAAACCATGGTGGCATGTTCGTTATACACGAATGAAATGAAATGAAATAAAATAATAAGACTTTAAATCCCCTCTAAAAAATGTAATTAAATAATTAATTTCATTACTATGTTTGAAATATGAAAGGATGAAATAAAACAACATATATAAAAAATGACACATTGACTAATGAATATGGGTGGGTAGTGGAATGGTTGAGTGAGGTAGAGTATGATATGATTCATAAGTTAGGATATGGTGGAAGGGGCAGGGTAGCCCTACCCTACCACCTAACACGATACTTGGAAATTATGATTTTATTGGTATTCACAATTGAGCAGTATTACAATATATAGAGATGTGTAAAGACAAGAAAGCTAGAATTAAAAAATTTAGATACATTTTTATAAATCCTCTAACAATAAATACAAATATATTATCTAAATAATATATACAAATATACAGCTAATACCACTCCTCAAGGTGGACGAGGGACGAGACCCAACTTGCTGCGCTGCTGAACAAAGGTCAAGCGAGGGAGCGACTTGGTGAGACAATCAGCAAGTTGATCCTGAGCACTAACATGAGCAACCCGTAAAGAACCCCATTGCACATGATCACGTATGAAGTGATAATCAATGGCAACGTGTTTCATCCGTGAGTGAAAAACTGGGTTGTGACAGAACTGCGTAGTACCCAAATTGTCACAATAGACAACTGGAGCTCCAGGTGGGGAAAAACCAAGATCACGTAACAAAAAAGTGACCCACATGAGCTCCGCAGTGGTAGAGGCAATAGAGCGGTACTCAGCCTCAGTAGAAGACCAGGCAATAGTAGACTGCTTCTTGGAGCTCCAAGAGACGGCATTCCTGCCAAGATAGACAACGTAAGCCCCAGTGGAAGCATAATCATCGTGAGAGCCACCCCAATCAGCATCAGAGAAGGCATGAAGAACAGGAGGGGAGTCACGGCAAAGCTGCAGGCCTAACTCGACCGTCCTAGCCAAATAATGAAGCATGCTCTTAGCATAAGTCCAATAAAGATCTGTAGGTGCATGCATGAACTGGGAGAGTTTATTCACCGAAAAGGCAAGATCCGGACGGCTAAACAAAAGATACTGCAGGCTGATGACAGATAAATTCACAGTTATTTTCATAACTTTTTATCCCGTTTCTAATATCATTTTGAGCACTTTTATATCAATTCAAGTCATTAATTCCTAAGTTTCATCTAAATGTATAAATAGTTGTTATCATGTAAAATATCATGTTTTTACTAGGTTTTGTACCGGTTCAGTAACCGGAGTGTCGTGTCGGATTTACGCTAGGTATTTGAGGTATTTGCAGATTTATGATAAACTAAGACCTCGAGTTCCGACACTTTTTGAAGTTAAATCATATCTTTGGAAGGATATAAGAAGTATCATAAGCTTAAGTGGTCAAGTGGACAATCGATTCGTATTAGTGGAAATCGAGAAATATCTTCGACGAACGAATGGCCCATCAAAAAGACATTTTCTGAAGAAGAGTCCTTCATGAAAGTTGTAGATCATTCAACGAGCTTTCTAATGCCTCTTGAATCATGTCATTTGGAGATCTAGAACTCAAGATATGAATTTTTAAAGTTTTATTCCAAAATATAAATTTTTATCCGGAAATTGATAATTAAGGGGGATGAATGTAATGATGAGACCGGCCCAGTCCGACCCAAACCCGGCCCGGTCCGGCTCCAAGAATTTCATCTATAAAAGGAGCCTCAGATACAACAGACGAGAGTGTACCAATATATATATACTCTTCCTATATATATTTCTCTAATCCCTCTTTCTTAGTAGTAGTAATGTATATATTAGTAGACATTATGCCAAAAATAATGTAGAAGCCGTAGTATCGTTGTAATATCATTTCCTTTTTATTTATTATTAATATATATATATATATTAGTAGTAGTACTTATGTATATTTATGTATTTACATATATATATATATATATATATATATTACTAAGCACTTATTTACTGTTTTCCATATGATGTTGAATTCGTTTTTACTTACTGTCTTTAGTATAATTTCCTTTAATCATTCCGTTGTTATCACTATCATGAGTAACTAAATATATGTATAGTCGAATTATGTAAAAACGAGTGAAACACCCTAAAGGGGATCAAACGGGAGTTGTGTAGCGCGTAATTTTATGTTTTAATGATTAATCCACGTCCTAAAACTTATTGTAAACGTCTTTGAATTAGATTGATCACCTAGTTCACTATCACACACATCGAACCTATAGATGTATTTTGCGGTGAGATGTGGGATAAGGGGTTTTGGGATCGTTGCGTAGATTCGGCCTAGTTGTTAGGACCGTTTCCAATACAGAGGTTTGTCATCGTTGTTCGAGCGACTCTAAGAGCGTAATCATGTTAGGTTAATCGGTTTTCTAAAGGGAAAATTGATTAACTTCACATAGGGTGTTGAGCGAGAGTTGTTCAGACCTTAACACCAGAATTAGGAGTTGGCACCCGTGGATGTCGTTAAATTACTTTGAAAAGCTAGGTAGGTTGGTTAAAACACGCTCCCTGTCAAGTCTTCCCTTAGGGGTGAAAGTAACTCGTTGGATCATAATTCGGCTATACCTTTTAATAACTAGAACTACGACTGTTAGTTAATCTTTACTTTTGCATTAGTGTAATATCTCCCTACCATAATCTTGACCTGAACTAAGTTCTACGTTGACTTTGGTACTTAAATGCTGTTCCCTGTTGATTCGACCTTGTTATCACTATACTACTGTTGACCCGATACTCTGTCGGTTAAAGTTAGTAGTTAGTTATTTTGCTATCACAGGCTGCCAATAACCATACGATACTCAGACGCATCATCAAGCGGAGAACCAGACTGAGCAGTAAGACCAGACAAATCAGCTGGCAACGGAGTAGTGACCTGATTAGCCTGATCCATGTGAAGGCGAGCAAGGAGCTCAGCGGCATATCGCTTCTGAGATAAAATACACCCGTGATCATTGTGTATAATCTCAATGCCTAAAAAATAGGAGAGTGCACCAAGATCTTTGAGAGCAAACCGACGACCCAACAAAGATATGAACGTCTCAGGAGCCTTAGTGTCATTCCCCGTAATAATAATGTCATCCACATATACCAAGAGATAAATAATAGTGGTACTGGTATTGTAGATGAAAAGCGATGAATCAGCAGTAGCATTCCTGAAGTTACTAGAAAGGAGGAACCCCGTTGAGCTTCTCAAACCAAGCCCGAGGAGCCTGTTTCAACCCATAAATAGCCTTTCGTAACTTACACACATGGTCGATGAAGCTCGGTCTTTGATGAACCCCGTGGTCGGGCCAAGTAAACATCCTCAGACAGATGACCCTGTAAAAACGCATTGTTGATATCTAGCTGGCGTAAAGACCACCCCTGAGATAGAGCCAGAGTAAGAACAACACGCACTGTAGTAGGTTTAACCACCGGGCTAAACGTCTCATAGTAGTCAATACCAGGGCGTTCAGTGAACCCCTTAGCCACAAGGCGAGCCTTGTGACGATCAATAGTGCCATCTGGGTGACGCTTGAGACGAAAAATCCACTTAGAACAGATAACATTCTGATTAGGACGGGGAGGAACTAGGGACCACGTCTCATTGCGAATGAAAGCGTCATATTTCTCCTGCATGGCAGTTCTCCAATTCGGGTTTTTAAGGGCTTGGGTAATAGTGGTGGGTTCAGTGTCAAGAGAATTGGAAAGATGAGAGTGAAGGTTGAGCTTTTGAATGGGTTTATGAATATGATCACGAGCTCGAGTACGCATGGTATGAGTGGAAGTGGAGGGAGGTGGAGGGAGAGGGGGGGAGAGGTGGAGATGGTGGTGGCGGGGGGAGGTGGAGGAGGAGGAGTGGAAGGAGGTGACGGAGAATGAGGTGGGGTAAGGATAGGAAGGTGAATATGAGGAGAGGGAGGTAGCCAATCCGATATAGAGGAAGAGCCGGGGAGATGGGTGGGGAACCCGAGGGAAGAGTGGATTTAAACGGGAAAACAGACTCAAGAAACTTGACATGGCGTGAGATATACATACGAGACTCGACTGGGTCGTAGCAGTAGTACGCATGCTGGTTGAGGACATAGCCAAGAAAGACACAAGGACGGGAACGAGGTTGAAGTTTGTGACTAGTGTAGGGACGCAACCAGGGATAAGAGAGACATCAAAAAATACGGAGTTTAGTGTAATTTGGAGGAGTTTGAAAAATAGACTCATAGGGGGTGTGCATTTTGAGGGTGGGTGTGGGCATACGATTGATGAGGTAGACAGCATTGGAGAAGGCATAAGGCCAATATGAGGTGGGAGTGGAAGCATGAGCTAAAAGAGCTAAGCCAGTTTCAACAATATGCATATTACGACGTTCAGAAATTCCATTGTGTTCAGGGGTGTAAGGCAGAGTGGTGAAAAAGGAAATACCGTTGGTTGCAAAATATCCACGTAGAGATATAAATTCACCACCGTTATCAGAATAAATTATTTTAATGGAATTTTCAAAGTATTTTTCAACAATGGAGCGAAAGCAGATAAAAGTAGATTGTACATCAGATTTTCGTGCGAGTGGATAAAACCAGATATAACGCGTAAAATGATCAACAAAAATGACAAAATATTTGAAACCATCAGCAGAAATAACAGGTGATGTCCACACATCACTAAAAATGATCTCGAGAGGACGAGATGAATGAAAATTAGATTCGACAAAAGGCAGTTTATGAATTTTACTCTCTAAGCAGGCAGAGCAATGTGTAAAGAAATTATTACTAGACTGTATATTATAAATGTTTAAAACAGACGATAAAATGGGATGAGCCGGATGACCCAACCGATGATGCCAGTCTTCCGAGGAGGCTTTATTGGAAGCAAAGGCGACAATAGGAGGATTTGGCCACTCGTCCAATCCATTTTTAACTGGACTACGAAGGATAGGCTTGGTCGTCTGAATGTTCTTCACAACAAATTCAGAAGGTAAGAATTCGACAGATAAATTATTGGTTTTACACAATTGTGAGATAGACCGTAAATTATGGGACATACTAGGGACACAGAGGACATTACGTAAAGGAATGGATTTAACAGAATTAACGGGAATTGAAGAAATGCCAGTGTGAGTAATAGAGAGGCCCTTACCATCACCAACCAGAAGATCATCAGAGCCAGTGTATGGTGCATGAAGAGATAAATTTTGCAAGTCCGACGTCACATGATGTGATGCCCCACTATCCAATAGCCAGTTGGGGGCATTGGAATCAAACTGAGCCGAGTCATGAGATTGGGCGGCAACATTGGCCTGAGGTCGTGATGAGCGTTGTCCCGGTGATCCAAAAATGTGAACAATCTGATTACCAAATGTCGGACAATTCTACGCATAATGACCCTGAACAAAACAAAGTTGACATTTACCCAGAAAATGATGAGGAGTCGAGCTGTTTGCACCATTGCGCTGATCCTGAAACGAGTTGCGAGAGGGACCTCCCGAAATCGGCCCGACACCACATTACTCGCCAAAGCTACAGCCCGATCTTGCGCTGACCAGGAGCTCGCCATTACCGCGCCACGTCTACTAGGGCAGCCAACTGTTGGGCTGCTGCGGCTGGTGTACCTGCTGTTGGCGAGATGGGTGGGAGGGAGGACGATATGCGGCGTGGGCAGTGGCTGGACCGAACTGAGAAGCTGTTGGCGGTGAGTAAGGCTGAAAATTGTGGAGTTTCTCATGAAGCTCCTCAAACGTGATCGTGGATTCTCGAATTGCACTGGCAATATCCGAGTATTCTAGTCCAATATTAGCTAGAACGAGATGAACAAAATCATCATGATCCATGGGTGTCCCGAGTAGGGCGAGTTCATCCCGTTTGTGCTTCATCGTGTACAGTTATTGATGGACTGAAGTTGTCCCATGATGATGATCCCTCATGGCATTCTTGAGATTTAGAAATCTTGCCTTCGATGGGGTGGCATAGACATCTGAGAGAGTCTTCCATGCCGCATGTCGCTGTTTTGGTACCGTAGAGAAGGGACGCTGATTCAGGGGTGAGAGAGGCAATGATCAGATTGCGTATTAAATTGTCCTGACGAGTATGAGTGACGAAAGCAGGATTGGGTGATGTTCGGCCATCGGCAGCGGTGATGGTTGTAGCCGGTGTCTCTTTGGTACCATCTACGTACCCAAATAGACCGTTTCCAACGAGAAGAGACTCAATTTGCATGTGCCAGACGTAGTAATTGGTGGCATCAAGTTTAATTGTGGCTTGAGCAGCCGTATTGAATGTGATAATATTGGTGGCAGCCATTAAATCCGGCAGGGGCTTTGGAGAAGAAGAAGGGGAAAGGAGACTGGCGGCTCAAATTGCAATTTAGGGTTAAATTTTTTTTTAAAAGAGATTTGATCGTGAATGCTCTGATACCATAACACGATATTTGGAAATTATGATTTTATTGATATTCACAATTGAGCAGTATTACAATAAGGAGATGTACAAATACAGTAAAGCTAGAATTAAGGCAAGATACATTCCTATAAATCCTCTAACAATAAATACAAATATATTATCTAAATAATATATACAAATATACAGCTAATACCACCCATTTTACCCTACAATTCCACTCTACCGGCAAAATTGCAAAATAGTCATGTAAATGGAAACGTTTTGTAATTTTGGTCTCATTTTTTTCCGGTCACAATTTTGGTCCTTTAAGTGGTACTTTTTTTGTTGTTGTAAAAATAGTCTTTAACGCCGGAAAATGCTAACTGGACAACTTTTCCAGCAAAAAATAATGCCCTGCCAGCCTTACACGTCTGCACCACTTTCCACGTCCGCCTTTTTTTTTTTTTTTGCAAAGAATAAAATTTTGCTCCTGGAAGGATTCAAAGATGCAACATAAGGCTAAAAATCTTGACACTTGGCCATCCAAACTACACCACATCTTTTGATTAAGACACAACATATTACCTAAAGACACGTTCAGTATAAAAATATTATAGATAATCTAATGATACGTATACTTTTTTTTTATAAAGTATATTTAATATTTGTTACACGTGGTAATACATTTATTGAATGTTTATTTTAAGTAATATGGGAGGTTATTAATTTTTTATTGTTCTTTTTGTATGTATCTTCGTAAAAGATGCAACATTCATGTCATGTCATGTTCTTCATTTCTTCCAACTCATTTTCGTAGTTACTAAACTGAATAATTAATTAAATTGACAAATGACACGTTAAAATTATTGTATATTAATTTTAATTATTCTCATGAAACAAAAGCAAGTCCTTGACATATTGGGACAAACGGAAAAATTAATTACTCTGATTATAGCTAATGATACTGTTACGATCAGTCAGAAACAATAATTAACTGTGACATGATGTAGCAGTGAAACATCGAATGATATTACATTTCATCAAATGTATTTAGTACCATTGTCACATAACATTGCATGATTCGGTGTGTCAGAATGGTTCAATAAATTACGAGATGTATTATGTTAAAGTGGTTGTAACAGCAATATTATTCAGAAATTAAAGATAGGGAAAGAAACTAACCAGGAAAGTAGTAGTGGTACTAGTACCCCAATACTTCAATGCTGCAAAACCATATGCTTTAGCTGTATTTTCTTCTTGTCATAACCACCTTAATCAACAAATTTGAGAAAAAATAAGCGTACATTAAGGGCCTGTTTGGTAAACCAATTCAGCACTTATTCTTAATATATTAAGTGGCGGTTATATTTAGAGACGTTTGATAATGTTTTATAACACTACTTAAAAATTTAAGATGTTCTGAATTCTAGTGTAAAATTTTCAGAGATAAAATACTAGCTTATCACTGAATCATTTTAATCGCTGAATATGATAGCTTAGCCGAAAATAAAGGTAACTGCATTTCCACCCACGATTACATTAACGTGTGTTATTTTTTTGTTTGGAAAAAAATCCCTTCACGCATTCCATTTGCTTCACCCTAATGCTAATTAAAATATTGGTAGGTTTAAAATACTGTATTATATATTATATATATGATATAAATAATAATATATATATATATGATATTAATTTTTTTACATATTTCTATTGATATTTTTTTTTTTTTTACATATTTAAGATTACAAGTGTTATTAATAATTAACTGCAGTATAGTTACATAAATAAACACACACACACACACACACACACACACATATATATATATATATATATATATATATATATATATTCAGAAATCAGATTCAGACATTTTTATAAGTATTTCAGCACTTAAAAAATTCAGTTACTAATTACATTCAGACTTCAGATTTCAGATTTAAGACTTCAGACTTCAGATTTAACAAACAGCCCCTAAGTCATATGCATCATACAATAATATATTATACATAAAAAAGAACAATAAAAAATTAAGAATCTCCTATATTACGTAAAATAAACATTCAGTAAATGTATCACCACGTATAACAAGTATTATCTACACTTTAAAATAAACTGTTTGTATCTTTATATTCTCTATAATATTTTTATAATGAACGTGTTTTTAAGTAATATGTTGTGTCTTAAACAACAAATGTGGTTTTAGTTCAGATGGCTAAGTGTTTTGCTTTTTAGCCTTAGGTTGCAGGTTTGAATCCCTCAAGGAGCAAAATTTTATTCTTTGCAAAAAAAAATGCTGACGTGGAAAGTGGTGCTGACATGTAAGGCTGACATGTCAATTACGAATGACATGACATTATTTTTGGCCGGAAAAATTGTCCAGTAAGCATTTTCCGGCGTTTAGGACCATTTTTGCAAAAAAAAAACCACTTAAAGGACCAAAATTGTGACCGGAGAAAAATCAGGACCAAAATTGCAAAACGTATCCAGTTACAGGACTAAATTTGCAATTTTGCCTCACTCTACCCTACTCTACCCACAATTCTTTACATATCACTTGTCTTACCAATCACCCCACCGCACCCTATCTCATGACCCACCCCACCTTGCATACCATACTCTCTACCTTACCAAATCCTACCTTACGTATCTTACTCTCTACTTTACCAAACCCTACCTAACCTATGCCACCTCACCCTAATACATCCTCTACCCCACCTTGCCCTACCATACCTCACCACTATACCATCCCACACCTTGTCACCCTACATTACCACCCCGCCCCACCTTAACCTCTCTACCCACCCTATCCTACCATATCTTACCACCCCAACCTACATCTACACTTTCCTACGTAACTCTACCCTATTTTACCCTACGTCTACCCTACACACCACCCTACTCTACTCTACCCTGCCCACCACCCCACCCTAACTTACCTTACCCACCACCTCATCCTACCTTACCTTATCTCACCCAACTCTACCTATCTTACCCCACCCTACATACCTTACCTTATCTCACCCAACCCTACCTATCTTACCCCACCCTACGTACCTTACCTTAACCACCTACCCTACTCTACAACCACCTTACCCTACCATACCTACCATGCTCTACCTTACCCTAACACACATACCTATCTTTTCACTCTCTTACCTAACCCAACAACACTTTCACCCTACCCATATCCTACCCTGCCTACCTTACCCTACTCTATCCTCCCTTACCCACCACCTCATCCCACCCTACATTATCTCACCATATTTTACCTTACCCCAACATATACTCTACACCACCATCACACTCCTTACCCTACCCTACCATATCCTACCACCCACCCACTCTTACCCCGTCACCCACGTGTTTTGCTGATTTTTATTTTTTCATCGCATTCAATTTCCATCCATTTTTTGAAGGAATGAAAATGGTTATTTTCATTCTATTGGAATAGAATTGCATATTATTGCATTATCCCATAATCATACACAATTATTAGAATGAAATGAAAACCATTTCATTCTCACCTAACAAACATGCCAAAAGTATATATGAAATGTAAGTTCCGATTTCTTAAGTCTAAAGTATGAATATTATAAGTAATGAAGTTCAGTAACATTTGCAGTAGATATTGTAAATCGTTTAAAACTATATTTTCAAGATTACAATATTCAGATACATAAAAAATGGGGATATTGTATTTAAAACCGTAAAATAAATGATTCGATAAGAGGATTTGATGCAAGTGATAATCTGAAAATGTTTAATGAACGACACTTGGTATTGCCAGGACGATAAAGTTTATGAAGCTTAAGATTTTGGGAGAGATAGTAGTTCAACATGGTATCAAAGCGAGAGGTCAAGAGTTCAAACCCTACTCCAAACACAATTTTCTCAACAAACAAAAAAAAAACAAGTGTTGGGTTTCTCTCTTCTTACAGACTCACAATTCTCAAACCAAAAAAACAAATCAAGTGTTAGGTTTATCTCCCCTCTTATAGGCTCATACTTGAGGGGGCGTATTGAGATATATAATGTCAATTATCTACATCCCTATCAGCTTAAATTTTTGAAATAGACAGTAGTTCAATAGTTTATGCCAGAACAACTTTCTAGCATTTTCATGTTATTCCTCTTTTAGCCTGGCAAGTTTTTTCTCACATTTTATTATGAACACACGAAATAAATGGAAAAAAAAAAATAACACAACAACAAAAAGGATAAAAACCGCACACAATATTGGTGATAACTGGCGGATCCAGAAATATTATTCAACGGGATCCGTAAATCTTTTCAGTGTAATTTTTTTTCTCACGGGGTCTTGATCGTTTTTAAAATATCATAATCTACAAACAAAGATAATACTACTAATAAAATGACCTACTGATGGACGTATACAATCATATGACGCAGGAACTAGAGTAACCTACGGTACTGAGAAATATTGTATAATGAAAACCTACACGCACACTTTTTGTTTCCACTGGGACTCGAACTAGGAACCTCCAATTAATAACCACAACACTTACAGCTGGGCCAATACCTTATCGGCGTATAATGAAAACTTTAGTAATCATAGGATTTTCTTATAAGAAATTTTATTAATTAATAAACGAATATTATACGTCGACAATAAAACATAAATACCTTGATAGTCATATTAAGCATCTTAGTAATAAAGATTATTCTTACATACTAAACCTTACAATCATAGGCCATGAAAACCGGTACAATTACATAAGCTTATTTCGTGTATGCTGAAACAATAGTCGTCTAAGTCCTTCATCTCGCACACTAACAGTTGCTTATTTCGAATCAAAAGCGACAACAAGAGCATTTCTAAACCAAATTAGAAACCTGAAAAAAAAAAAAAGAAATAGTTTTATCTTGAAACATTAATTAACTAAAGACAGCATAACACGAGAGTAGTTTTATTTGCGAAGCTCCATAATCCAAGTAGTATAAGCACAGCATATCTTGCGGAAGTCCTTGAAACCAGCCCTTTTAGCCAAAGACTCAAATTCTTTCTGTGTTCTTTCTTTAGCACCTTGGTTGTATGCTAACATCAGCACATCACCAAGAAACACGTCTTGGCCTTCAAGTGTGTTTTGCGGCTCTTCGGGAAGAATAAAATCGGCTATAATAACCTTCCCATTTTCTGGTAATGATTCATAGCATTTCTTCAAAACCAAGATGCATTTTTCATCTGCCCAGTTGTGACAAACGCTCTGCACACCAAAATTTCGTAAGACTGGTTTTTTTAAGTAAATTAAATTCTTGGTATAAACAGATTTTACTAAGAAAATTGTAATAAATAAAGGCAATTTCTTACCTTCATGAAAATGGCATCGCCTTTCGGAACACTGACAAACATATCACCACCAACATGCGCCACACCTGCATATAATGTTAAATAGCTTATAATAAAGATTTTGATTATAGGTTATGTAATATCGATATAAAAAAAATAATATTTAAATTTATAAATTAAATTATTATGCAAATCTTCTTATGAATCAGCATAGTGAATATGAAATACTATATATATACCTGGATAAGAAGGGGCGTCTTTGACAACGTTAGGCAAATCAAAATTAATGCCCTTAATAGTGGGATATTTGGAGGCAATTACATTGAGTATAGCTCCGGTTCCTCCACCGACATCAACTAAGGTTTGAAGGCCACAAAATCCATCATAAACCTCGACAATCTTGTTTACGACCATGGTAGTGTAATCGTGTAAACCTTCATGGAATATCTTGCATAATTGTGTGTCCTTTGTAAGGTAGTCAAATATATCCATTCCATGAGCTATCCTAAAAGGGTTTCCTCCCTCAAGAATGGCCTCTTTGAAGTATTGCCTGCACGAAATATCATTTTCTTTAATGACTAATCCTCTGCTATATATCAATCCAGTGGCCGTCATATAATTGAAATCCTACATCCATTATCATGTAATGATGGTAATTTTAATATTTTTCATTGTACTAAATCTGTCCGTGAAGCTTATCTCTTCAAACATCCTTGACACTGATGCGACGATAGCTAACATTTTTGTCTCGTATGCTGTAAAGTTAAAAAAAAATTGTCTCGTATGCCTCGCAAAATACCTTTAGGAATATGCTTATGTGGCATTTCCGTGGCTATTTCGTAAACGACACGTAAAAAGTTAACACTTGCATTCCTAGATAAAAGCGATTCTGTTTACTTCATTGTCACGAAAATCGTTGTGAAAGCCACACATACGTGTTAAAAAAGCGTCACGAAATCACAACTTTTGTCCTGAAATCATAAAATGCAAATGCGTCACAAAAGAGTGACATAAGCGTTGCAAATTGGAATTTTCTGAAAACATAAATTTTGCATGAAATTAAAACTTTGGAAAAGATAAAGGTTCATATGTGGGTACGCAATTTCCACGCAAAAGCTACGGAAACATATTTTCCAAATATATTGTCAGCTCTATTTTTTAGCTAGCTAGCCATTTAAGTGAATCACATGCTACATATCACTCACATCCACAATAGAGGAAAAAGAGTATTTATTTCTCAAGGTATTGTACTATTATATAGATCTCCTAAGAAGTAAAAAAGAAAAATAAATATTTTGTCAGATTGAATAGAGATGAAGTCACTGTTATGGAAGATTTTTGAGGATATGCTGCTTTTATTTCTTTTTTTGTTTTTATTATTAATGTTTTTAATGACCTAAAAAGCTCATTTAGTTCTGGGTTCAGTGAAGGGTGTGTCAGGTTTGCCCTTGCAGCGGCTGATTCTCTTTAAAAGTAGAATCATACGTATGATCATGTGAACGTGCAAAGATACGGGGAATTTCTGGACGGTGTATCCGCATCGTGCGGATACACCTGTTTTGTTTATAAAACTCCTGTGTTTTTTAGAATGTTTTTTATCACAAATTTTACTATGGTCCTGGACCAAATCTTACTTAGTGGTCCAAACCAATAGAATTTAAGGAATTTTTAGTGGTCCATTATGCTTAAAAATAAACCACCAATGATGTATTCTCAAATTGATGACATGGTGGTCCAATTATTTGGTCCAGTACCATCATAAAATCACTGGTTTTTTGTTTTAGACTATTTGTACTTTAAAACACGGGTATTTTTTAGTTAAAATATATGCATCCGCACTATACAGATACACCACCTAAAAATTTCCTAAAGATACAAGACAAAACTCATACAGACTATATATATATAAAGCTTTTAATACCTATGATTTAATACCCCCAATACATAATTTCTTTTTTCTTTATTGGGACTTACTCATATGGCAAACCATATGAGTAAAATTTGTTTAAGACAGGTTCTCTTTTCTCTTTTCGACAAACGTAGGTTTGAACCATTTTCATTCTCAATATTTTCTTTAATGTTTTAAAATTATAGTATGTGAGTTACCATTTCAACTTTTTTATGTTTGAAATATATAGGGGATGATCCACATGGAATTAGGGGACAATGTCTCCACTGAGATTCGAAAAAAATAATTTGTACAAAAATGTTGTGGTTTTGTTGAAAAATATAAAAACACAACTAATGTTCCTAGTGGATTTTTAAATTTGTTTTAAAGTCCACTGAAAATAATTTCTGGATTCGTCACTATATATACACGCACGCAAACACTCATTTAAAAACTAAGACTGGATCAGCCACTGACGGTAGGTGACACATTCATGTAATTTAGAAAACTTACATATGAGGGTCGATGTTTTTCCTCTTGAAAAAAAAAAACGCATAAAATATGGTGTAATCCAGTAATTTATATAGTTTTTTTTAGTAATTGTGGTGCTTGAAACAAATTTCTTTTTGGTATAATTATAACTATCAAATTAGTTTTTTTTTTTTTTTTTTTGAAAAAACTATCAAATTAGTTATCAGTGTGATGTATTTATATGCAACCCAAACGCATTAATAAATAATAATAATAATAATAATAATAATAATAATAATAATAACAATATCAAGTCAAAGCATAAGGCCTTCCAATTCAGAAATCCAAATGTCACGGGCATAATATATTTCCAGCAATTTCTTGTAGTGATAGACATTTCATCTCATTTGTCTTTGATCATTCAAGAAAACCAACAATAATCAAAATAGATTGGAAAAGAAACATTTTCTACTTAATGGTGGTCTAACTTTAACTAAAATAATATTCATTTCATCTTTTTTATAACTTCGAAACATGCATGAAGAATTCCTCAGGCTATCAATATCATTATATGTGTTGAAGACTATACTAAAATGTTTATTCACCTTCCATTGATTGTTTCCTTTAATAAGTTAGGTAAAATATTAAATTTATTCGTCTAATATTCAAACGAAAATCGTTCATTCATCAATATTTCTTTTCGGGATTCATTTATCAATATGATTATATATCAAAAAGAATAGTGAGAAAAAGAAATTGATTTCTTACCAGCTTTCCACAAGAGCCTTATCATGAATCATAACAACTAGGGCAGCCAAAGACCCACCACCACCATCACCGTTCCGTAGGAAGAATTTTCCCACCAGAGATAGCCCGTAACGCCTCTCAACGCGACCGTCAGGCAGATCCATCAGAGTAGAATCAAGAACCGAAAAGCTGCTGAGTAGACGAAGAACCCGTTCGAGCATGGCCGGTGCATCAACGTTCTTTGCAGACAGCTGGGCTGCAAGGTCCGAAGCTGACAAATAGGCACCTGGACCTGCTGTGGCAATAAGCTCAAGGAGATCAAGTTGGATTGCTGCTTTAAGAACCATTGGAAAAACAGCTACATTACTCAATTGTAAGGCGATTAAAGCTGCTTGCTTTTCTGATTCAACATTAGTCGAACCCATTTTGGAATCTGTAGAATGAAATAGTTGGGAGGAAATATATATAGGGCAACCCGCAAACGCAGTGCAAGTCCGTTATTCTTTAAATTGAGGATGTACATAATTTGTTGCTCAAATTAATACAAATTTTTTTTTCTTTCAAGAAACAAGAAATTTTATTAAATCAAAAAGGCTAAACAGTCCTGCACTATACAACCCTGGGTTGTGAGTCTTTCACCGGTCTTCGAAGTTGCGATACACATGCTAAATAATTATTTTCTACCACTAAGCGCTAAATCCCCAAACACGTCGCCTCCTCCAGAGCCAGAAAGATGGCTTTAAGCTCCATAAAGTCCACTGGTTCTCCTGTGACGTACACAGATTAAGAAAACAATTAATATATTGTATTTTAAAGACTAATGGATATATATACTATTATTTTATAATAAATTTTTTATATTTTGGAATATGATCCAGAAAAAAAAAATAACAAATATACAAACCGTGTAAAATATAAATCCCATTATTTACGTTTTACCCTTCTTATAAGACATTTCATTGATGGGGAAGATGTTTGGAAAAAATGTATTATAATAAATCGCTTGTTTTGGAATACATCAAAAAGTTTTATTAAATAGATAAGAGTTTTTGGAAAGATGTATTAAAAGATACATCAATTTTCTAAATAGATATTTTTCATAGAACAATTTATTTTAAAAAAATAGACGCTCTTTATGGGAGGTAGCATAAAAGAAGCCACAATAAAACAAAGGGTAGGATCATTGACAAATCAATGGGGAAAACCCCATCATTACAAAAAATTCAATAAACTGTACTGAGGAAATAAAAAATTAAGAAAGGGCAGATCCTAAGGACTCCCCATTGAATACAAACTTCAAGGTCCTTTCCAAGGTTCTGTTTTGTATAAAGTCTCACATCGGTAAAGTAGTAGAATGTTCACTCCCATATAAATTTAAGACATAATTGTCTTGTTAACTCGGGTTGGCCTTTTTAGACCCAGCGAGGACAATGGTCTAAGCAGTTGACTGGATCATTATGACTCATTTAGAGCTACCGACCAGACCCGGGATTTGGAGGCGTTACACTTTGCTTCATGGATGAGTGCGCGAAGCCTGGCTTTCATCCTCCCAGCCTTATTGCCGCCAAGAATCGCCTTTCATGATTTACCTTTCTCTAAGGCTAACAGGAATTTATACGAGAATACGATATATAGCAATTTATTGTGCTCCTACTTGGCAAAATAATGACAAAGCAGTACCCTAGAAAATGTATTATTCCATGATTAAGAAATTCAACATCAACATGTTCACACAATATCAAGCACAAACCATGCATGAATCTGAAACAAAGATTATTAAAACATTCAGTGCCACCAGAACTACTACTAAAACAACAGTAATTCAACTCTTTGAACCATGATACATTCAAATCTGAACCGGGATAGCTTTGAGAGGCACCCCCTTGGATGCAACAAGTCCAAATTTCTCATCCATATTAATATCTTGAGGTTCAATCCCATCTTCAAGCTTCCATTCAAAGTTGTGAATCAAGAGAGCTATCATCAAATGCACCATTCGATAACCAAGTGGAAGCCCTGGACAAATTCTTCTTCCACCACCAAAGGGAATGAGCTCGAAATGTGTTCCTCTCACATCGATATCACTTTCGAGAAAACGTTCAGGAAGAAATGCTTCGGGATGCGACCATGTATTTGAATCTCTACCATAAGCCCATACATTGATAAGAACATGTGCATCTTTCGGAACAATGTACCCATTGATTTGTACGTTCGCATCAGCTTTGCGAGGAACGAGTAATGGCGAAGAAGGATGAAGGCGAAATGTTTCTTTAATAACTGATTGCAAGTAAGGTAGTTTTGGTATATCTGATTCTTCAATTGTTATCTTTTGGCCAATTACTTCTTTAAGTTCAGCTCTTGCTTTCTTTAACTTTTCTGGGTTGCGTAGAAACTCTGTTATACCCCATTCAATCGTTACTGACGTTGTATCCGTCCCAGCCACAAAAAACACCTATAAAAAGGAAATTTGTTACACAAATATATATATATCTCGCCATTGATGTAAATTACATCGTACCGTAATAAATGAATTGAAACTCACTTATCAACAGATTCAATGATATTTATTGCCCAGACGGTCACGATCTAATATACGAATGTGGATTATCTATGGTGACATTTCTGGTGTGGAGACTTGTTGAAAAGAACACTTTTTTTTTTGTGTTACCTTGTCCTTGCAGACCTATTAAATTTAAAATGTGTGCTTTTCAACAAAAACCTATTATTTTATTAATATAAACTAAATTTACATTCAGTTTCCATGTTGTGATATGTCAAATTGGCAACTCAAATGTGAATCTGGATGTACACAAAACAGCAATTAAAATTAATTTCTGTAAAGTAATTATATACGGGTAACGTTGTTGTCACAACTATTCAAACACTTTACATCATTAATTACGATAGACCTACAACAAAACAAATGAGTTTTGTTTCATAAACAATAATGTAAAAGTTTGTTGTGTGATTCGTGTTAAATGGTTGTGGTAGGAGAATTACCCTTCAATTACTTTTGTAAAACAAATTTTTTTAATCAATAAAGTACCACAAAAAACTTATACAACCTTAATCTTTATGGGATCCAAATAAATCAATAGGTCCTACAACATACTCGATAGTATAAAAATGTGTTGTGTTACTTTGTTTACTCTAAAGTATAATACATCTTTATCGGATCCAAAAGAATTAATAGGTCATACATCGTAATCGATGGTACAAAACTGTGTTATAGTATTTTATTGTAGCACTACTACTCTAAAGTACTACATCCGTTCCAAAATATAAGTCATCATAGGTGTTCTCACACAGATTAAGAAAATAGTTGAATATCATATATTTGATGGTTAATGTCTAAAATGACCATTGACTATCATTAATGCAATGATTGTTAAGTAATGAAAAATGGTTGAATTGATAATAAATTAGGGGTAAGATAGAGAAAGAGTAATAAATGTTGCATTGGTAATATAAAATAACTTATATTTATGGGACAAAACTAAAAGTGTAAGATGACTAATATTATGAAACGGAGGTAGTATAATGCAGATTAGAAATGCAACAACAATAACCCCGAAACATACACAACCCTGGGAGACGAACCCGAAACCTTCGGATTAAAGGCACAATAATCACCACTGGGGTAATGCTTTGTTAGCAAAATGACACAACATAAATCTACATAATAGGTTATTGTGTATGATATATTGATTAATCATGTCTCATAAGTATAGATTAATATTGTATAATTAGTTGGTTAATCGTAGCATTGTTCAATATATATGGAACTAGTCGTCTGTAAATTGCACAGGATAACTAGGAAGAACATAAAAAGGAAAGGAAAAAAGAAAAGAAAAGATAGTGATAGAAACTCACTAGGAGCAAGTGCTTCAAGTCAATCATAGTGAGCTCCGACTCAGTCTTATCCATTTCATCAAGAAGAGCGTCCAGCAAATCCTGCTTCCTTGAATTAGTTGGTGATGAGGAATCTCTTTCCACTTGCCGTTGTTTGATTATATCATCAAAACTATTCAGAATCTTCCCAACAATAATGCTGCTCCTTTTTCGAATACCTTGTGGATCAAAAGGCCTAAGAAAAGGGAAGAAATCTGCAAGATTTGGGGTGCCAACAACTTCCAACAACCCACGAAACAGCTGCTTAAGCTCTCCAGTTGATTCAGACCCGAAAGTCGCGAAACTTACATTAAAAAGCGTGTTGGACATCAAGATAAGAGATGTTGTAAATGCAGCTTCACCAACATTCACTACTTGACCTTTAAAAGAACATGTCCGCAAATAGTCGAATAGTTCTTTGAGTTTCTCTTGCCTAAGGCCTTGGCTGCTATCAAGTTTTTGGGCGGAAAGCAACTGTTCTCTGCTGATTTTCCGGAGGCTTTTCCATTGGGTTGATACTGGTAACCAAACCATGGCGGAAGTATCGTGGCCGTGAACCTGAGCCGCGTGTGGGACTGGCCGGCGTGAGAAAACAAGGTCATGTTTTTGGAGTATTTCTCTGGCGATTGTTGGAGATGAAACTACAATTGTTGTTTGGGTGCCTAGCTTGAGTGACATTAAGGGGCCATAGATTTTGGAGAGTTTGGCTAGTGATTGATGGGGGTTGATTCCGAGTTGGAGGATGTTTCCGATCACCGGAAATGGGTAAGGCCCTGGAGGAAGATTACCGAATCTCCGGAAGGTGAACGTAGAAGTTATGACGTAAATGAAGATGCAGGTTATGACAGTAAGTAGCAGAGTAACAATGGCATTCATACTGCTGAACTATCTGCTGCTAATGAAAGAAAAAAACACTTTAACGGTGAGGAAAGATAAGAGCATCTCAAATCACAAATCCCAAACCTATTAAAAGGTTATGTTAAAAAGGTTTATGATTCTGCCAGATAACTAATTTATAAATCTTTTTTCTATAAATATTTTATGGGAAATTAGGGATAAGACAATAATCAAAATATTTTTAAGTAATGGACAATTATAAATATTTTATTCACAATACATAAATTTAAAAGGTGTATAGCGTAGAGTCATGGACCTACTAGACATTAATATTTTAAAAAAAAGAATATGCAGTTTTATGTATTTAAACCGGTTCATATTTGTAGAGCTAGCTTTTACTAAAAAGCTTTGATGATTCATAATAGTCCCATGGTGAAAAAGCTATTGTAAGGCTTTACAACATTTTATGAACCTACCGTTGGAGATGGTCTATAACAAAATATAAGGAAATGTGTTTTTCATTGATAATTTCAACCGGTGTATTACATATAAGTAGTATGTGAAGACTTAGGTGGTAAGCAAGCAATGGATGCAAAATATTACAAATGGTAAATACAGAATATTGTGTAATTATTATGCGGATCCTTCGAGATCTTCTAGAGTATTCTCAACACGCCCCTGCAATCCCATGGAAATAGAATGAGCATGGAGATTGGCTCCTAATGTAGTAATCTTGCTTCCTTCACATGATGGATGCAACAACATTCTTCATATCAATCGGCAACAACTGCTTCACATCAACCTGCTAGTGTTTGAATTTGCAATGGATGACTCAATTTTTTTAATGAGTCATAAAAGTAGTGATAGAGAGGAAGAAAAATATTTGGAGGGAAAATCATCCTTAAGATGATTTGATACCCTAGAAAAAATTATAGCTGAAAAAAAATTGATGTGTGGTTACCCTTATGATCAACACATATGGAGGGTTGTACCATAGTTAAGAAATTTTGGAATAAAGGATTGTAAATACCCTTAATAAAATTTGGAATGGAGAGTTGTACGAACCTTAATAGACGAAAGGGGAAGAAGCAATTGGTGGAGGCAAGAGAGGCGTAAATAGCAAAGATGATGGAGGAGAAGATGTAAATTAAAGAGAAACACAGAAAATTGGATCAGAAAAGCAGAAGTTTAGTTGCACGTTACCATTGAATTGAAAAGATTACCACTGGAAAAAAAATTCTCCATGGCCTGCATAAACATTTATGGGGTTTGAAAGATGATAATGACATGAGAGTAATTTATTTTGATGACTAAAAAAACCAACGGAAAAAAAAAGATGAAGATGGGTGAGGGTGAGGGTTCGTGTAGATTACCGTAACGAACCCTCACCCAAACGAATTTCTTTACGATTGACCGGGATCTGAAAATGACGTTAGTCAGAGTGCTCTACTACCATAACAACGTATAAGAAAACGTGTTTTTCATTGATGATTTCAACTGGTGTATTACATATAAATAGTATGTGAAGACTTCGGTGCTAAGCAAGCAATTAATGCAAAATATTACAAATGGTAAATACAGAATATTGTGTAATTATTATGTGGATCCTTCGAGATCTTCTAGAGTATTCTCAACAGCCTAAAGACGAATGAGGGTGATAGAGGCTCCAAATTATCACATAAATTAATTTTGGACCACAAGTGTGATTGAATACCGATTGACACAACTAATTAAATTTTACATCATTATTATAGACTTATAAGCCGTTTGTTAAATTTGAGTTCTGAAATCTAATATCTGAAGATGTAACGTATTAAGTAACTGAATTGGTTAAGTGCTGAAAATAATTAAACTATTCGGTAACTGTGTATATATGAAAATTTGAAATTGATTTTATTTAACAAGTTTGTCGCTCATTTTGTCAGGAAGCCTAAAATCCTTATTCTAACTATTAATTGGAAAGGGTCCATCAAATACAGTTTATAAGTTAAATACTGACGGTTCTTCTCTAGGCAATCCCGGACATGCTAGGGTCGGTTTTATCGTCCGTAATGCACAAGGGAGATTAATCTTTGCTTCGTCTTACTTCTTGGGCCACATGAAAAGTATGGAAGTAGAAATTCATGCTCTTTCTGTAAGGGTCGATTTTGTATTCACAATCACATCCATAATCTACTCATTGAGATAGACTCGACTTCCCTCTTAAAATTTTTGTGTCTAGATGCTCGCTTACCTTGGTGTCACCATGACTTGCTCAATCGAATCAGAAGTTGGATTTCAAATCATTGATACAACATTTCTCATATATATAGGGAGGACAACTTTGCATAAGATATCTTAGCCAAACAAGCTAGCTCCTCCCACCACACTACCCAGTATAATATTACTATCAATTTACCTTGGGACTTGCGTTTTCAGTTGTATAGAGATGGAATTGCTTTGCCTACTCTACGCATGGTTATGAAACGCTAATACCATGTGAAGCACTCTTCACTTTTGTGGAGAGTGCAAATCAGGTTGTATCTTACCCGCATCGCTCTCGATTTCTTTTATTTTTTTTCTGTGTCTCACCTTGGCGGTTTCCTGTAGGCGATGATGCTATTTCTTGCTTTAGGGGTGAAATAGTGGAGCTATTACCCAGAAGCACCCTTTATCTACGATGAAGAGTGCAATCAAGTTGCCTCGTTTATTTTGTATTACAAACACCTCTTGTATACTATGTGTCGCGGCAATGAAATCATTTTTGGATCTTTCGTGCATTATCTTTGGGCAGGAATACCCAGCTAGATATAACATTTCATGGACCAAATTTTACACACTTCACCTTTTTTTGGATGCACTCTTCATAATTTTAAAGAGTGCAAATCAGGTCGTATCTACCTATCCCACTCTTTTATTTTATGGATGGCTTGGCATTTTGTCTCTGTATCTTTTTGGGAGACATTCTTATACATTATTTTTTTTTCTCTCTTCGAGGAATGATGAGAGTCAACTTTGCTATGCTCCGGTGCATATTTTGACCCTCATTTATGACACTTTTGGCTTGTAATGGGTAGTTTTAGACCATTTATAGGGCAAAATGCATAGCACACTCACTTTGAGGCAAACCGTCAAATAGATGGAAAACCTCATCATTTTACGGTATTTTGACCCTTTTCGAGCGCTAGTTATCTTGCGGAGTTATGCTCGGTATGTGTTTGAATGTTGTGATGCAGGATCTAGGTGAGTTATGAACCCGGAAGACAAGGCATGATGTTTAGAGTGGCATAACCGAAGTCTGGGGATGGAAACGGATCAAAAATAGTTGATGTTTTCGCCTTACATTCACTTTATCTGCACTTTGAGCAATGTTGGAATCATTTTATGGACTTGTGTTCTTCATGAAAGTTTTAGATAATTGAATGATCTTTCTAACTCATTTTGAATCACTCAAATCGGAGCTCTACTGGAAAAGATATTTCTAGATTACTGAAGGTGTATCAGTCCAGGAATTTTGGCGTGCGCCGAGGATTTTGGTGCGCGCCAAAGAAGAACAGTGACTACAGGAAGTCACAGAACAGCTTCAGCGCGCACCGAGGTATTTGGGGCACGCCAAAACTGCTTTATCTGCACATTTTTGGGCGCTTATAAATAGATTTTTCACCCCCATTTCATAGGAACAGATACCTAGACATAATTAGGACATACTTAGGTCGATTTTCTTCCCTCTTTCACCTTAGATTAGCTCATCTTTCATTCTTTCCCTTTGATTAAACACAAATTAGCATAGATTCTCTCTTTCTTGTTGGTGTTTTTGAAGTCTTCTTCCCCGAGTGACAATGGGTTTGGATGAAGATTGATGTAACCACAACTTATCTGCGTATTTGGTAATTAATTCCATTTCTTCTCTTGATTAATGGCTTTAATCCTTTCTTTGATTGTTATTTCTTGTTTTGTGATGAATAGCTAACCATATCATAGTCAAATCTTGTAAAGATTGAAGAAATCTCCCTCTAATTGATGAAATTAGGAATAGTAGTGCTTAATTGTCGTTATATCGATGAATTCATGTCTTAAAACTTGTTCTTAATGCTTGAATTAGACTGTACACCTAGTTCTTGAACACACACCACTTTTATAAATGTATGTTGTGAAGGGTTGTGGGAAAAGAGGTTTTAAGATCGTTGCTTATAATTGACTGAGTTGTTTAGATTCGATTAGGTAACGAGGTTTTTCGGTGTGAATCGAGCGGCTCTAGTACTTGATCTTGTTTCGGTCAGTTAAATCCTTAAAGGCGGACTGTTGAACCGGGCAAAATGTGTTTGATTGTTGTATGGCGTCTTGCACCATTTTAGGAGTTTGCACCCACGAATGAGTCGATATAAACCTTAGGATGGTTGGTTGGTGATGCTCATTCCCGAATATTCGATTAGAAGGGAGAAAGTATTCAGTTGGATCGCGGTTTGGCTATGTCTCTCTTTATATCTCTTGTTATCTTTAATTTGCATATCGTTTTAGCATAATTGAACTTGAAACATCTTTGTTAACCTAAACTAAATCCGAAGATGACTTTGGTACTCGATTGATTCCTCGAAGGATACGACATTGCTCTCCACTATAGTGCTTCCGATCCGGTACTCTGCCGGTTAAGGTTGGTCGTTACTATTTTGGTCATCAAGGAACTGAGTATGCATAAAAAGAAAGACTGGAATTTTATACGGGATGTATACAACACTTTTTAAATGAAGCCTCCTTTTGTTGCAAACAAGAATTTGAAAGATGGAATTTTCATGAAGATGCATGGACAAACCATATGGGATACGAACTCTGAAGACCCTTGGAAGCACATTGGTTATTCTATTCTCCTCACACGGTCATCAACATTGTTTTCAAGCATTGGAATATAAATGTCTTTTTTTTCCTTTATGTAAAGTCTCACATCGGTAAAATAGTAGATGCTCACCCCCATTAAATTTGAGACATAATTGTTTTGTTAACTCGGGTTGTCCTTTTTAGACCAAGGGAAGACAATGATCTAAGCAGTTGACCAGATCATTATGACTTATTTAGCGCTATCGGCCAGACCCAGGGTTTGGAGACGTTACACTTTTCTTCATGGATGAGTGCGCGAAGCTTGGCTTCTATCCTCCCAGCCTTATTGCCTCCAAGAATCGCCTTTCATGATTTACCTTTCTCTGAGGCTAATAGGAATTTATAGGAGAATACGATATATAGCAATTTATTGTGCTCCTACTTGGAAAATTAATGACAAAGCAGTACCCTAGAAAATGTATTATTCCATGATTAAGAAATTCAACATCAACATGTTCACACAATATCAAGCACAAACCATGCATGGACAGGGCGATTTTTAGCGACACATTTGCAATGTATTTACCAAACCATGTGCTTGATATTGTTCACACAAACCATGTGTGCCCTGGAGGGAGGAGAGGCCGCCGCGGGAATGGATGATGTTCAGTCCTCTAAGGTGGCGGACGAAGCCCGAACCCTAATGACGATACCGACCAGGATCCGATCCAGAGAACTTAGAGGCGATCTTGTTTTTTTTTTTTCGTTTTTCAAACTTTGTTTTGTTATTTCTCCAAAATTTTGTGGGCGGTATTTTGGCCTCTGTCTATTTGATTCACATGATTTTTGCCTCATTTGTTTTGGCTTTTCCTTAAGTATTTGTTCTGTCTCTGTTTCGACCTGCATTTTTTGTTGGAATTTTTCCAATTTTTAGAGGCGAGGTAAACTTTTGAGCGACTAGCTCGAGACGTCGAGCTAATATTGTCGAACTGCGTATAGTATAATGGCCCTCTTGTTTGCGACGAGTGTTGGGAGGATTTTGCATCATAAAAACAAAAGAAAATTTATAAACCTATACTACCATGCAAACTAACTCCTAACCGACCAAATACCGGGTAGTTGACATAGTAGGGTAAGTGCAGTGGTCGATCCACAGGAAAAGGGATATTAAATCTAATCTATTAATCCTACCAATTGCTACTCAAGAAAACAAATAAACGAAAGACAAAACATAAAAACAGTAAAATAATTCAAATAATCTAACCTAAGGAATAAAATAAACAAACTAACCTAAGGAAACATGGGATCAAACCAAGTACAAACCTATGTGATCTCAATCCTAGTTCAATTCATGATTCTAATTCAAGTTGTGGTTTCACCTTTTCACGAGATATAAACCCCTAATTCCTTAGTGAATTTATTCTCAAGCTACGGATTCCTAATTCCTTAGTAAATCCAATTTATCAATCTCTCATCTTCCGAATGTTAAGATCGATTTTCAATACAAAACTCGTGTAGATTCAGTTAACTCTCGATTTTTAGAATCTAACAACCTAGAATCTAACCGATTAATTTGTCACATAATCAACGGCTAAAAACCCTATCTTTCTATGGTGATCTAGTGTTTATGCAACTTCCGTATTATAAACATCGATAGAAAACTAAATCTCTCGATCTATTCTCACATAGCATCATAATCATAAAAAGATACAAAGTGAAGTAAAGATCATGAACATAAACTAGAATTGAATTAATTGAAATAAAACAAACTCACATAGTTTTGGTACATTGGATGAACTCCAAGCATCAACAATGAAAGAAACGAAAAAAACGATCCTAATCTAACCCGGATCACCCGAGCACAAGGCTCGGGTGACCGCCTCAAAACTAGAAGGAGCGCGGCCGCTCGTACATGTGTAATTTTCGTATGAAAATCTGATGTAAAATAGGGTTGGGGCGCAGCTGTTTAAATAGGAAAATCAAGTCGGTTGCTACAGAACGGTCTTTGGACGGCCGTCCATAATGTCGGACGCCCGTCCAAATTTCCCCGAACAGATTCTGAACTTGTAACGCTCATATCTCGGGCCTCGTAAGTCGGAATGGAGTGATTCAAAATCCTGTAGAATCCTCTCTTCAAGCCCTACAACTCTTCTCTTGAGGTCCAGAGTCAAATCGGTTGTTATCATATAAAGAACAGCGTTGGAAGTTCAGCGCTACCCGAATCCTGATTTTCTTCCTCCTCGACGCCGCCCAAAGATCTCGACGCTCGCTCTTTCACCTTGAACTTGTGCCAGACGCTCGCTCACTTCACGCCCAAACTCTCTCGAATGTAAAATACACCTCAACGCTGGTTCCGCTTCTCAAACGTGCGCTTGAATCTGACGCTGCCTGCGCTTATAATGGACGCTCGTCCACTTAGCATTGACATCGAATTTATTGATTTTTCCATCTTTATCTTGATTGATTTCTTTCCTTATCTCCTCAAATCTTCCATAAATCTGATTGATCCTTCCTCAACTCGAATTTTAGCTCTTTAGGATCACCTTTTCCATCATCAATGAGTATCTACGAATATCAAAACATACCAAAACGTAATAATTTCCAAAATAACATAAAATAATCATTTAAGCACATAAATCAATACGCTTTCATATTTAACCATTAAAAACACCATTTACTCAATATTTACATATATAGCTCAAAATCTATGAAAATCATACGAATGTAGGGAAATTGATATAGAAAATATATGTAAAAATCACTATAAATCACCCTCTTAACAACAACACCCCACACTTAAACTTTTGCTCGTCCCTCGAGTAAAACAAAAGAAAATCAAACTCGAGACAAATAAACATCTATACAAATATTAAGTATATTCAATAACTTAGAAGTTCACCCAAGTGAGTGTGTGCATAGCCATAATAAACTTCCACTAAGTTCCACAATTTGAATGTTATTCAAACCAAAACTAGCCCGGTTTTCCATCCGAGTTAGAAATATTCAAAAACTATAATGAGCACTTTACAAAACATACATATCCCAAAAAGAAATAGTAGAGAATATCTAAAACATTTCTCGACAAACTCGAGAGGATAATCCCTACAACATATCCTTCATTTATACTGGGATAAGATTAACGATAACCAAGTCCTTACTTATTCATAATAATATATTTCAATATTTTCACTTTTTCCACATTTTTCTAACACACATCGTAATAAGCTTTTGCCTCATAGTAGAATAGGACATTTCAAGATAATCCCTACCTTACTCCAATCATAAGGCAATATAAAACCGATCGTCGTGAGCTTTTGGTCATCATAGTGGAATAGACATACGTGGTACACCCTACCTCACCCAAATCATAAACCACTTCCACACACACAATTACAATTATGTTTACTTAGAGATTTCGGGGCGGCAAGTGGAAAAGATTATTTTCTAAGAGCACGCACCACCGAGCATAACACCTCAAGTAAACAATTTATTACTATTGCAAAGACTTAATCACGTTTCACTTATCACATTCAAACTTCTAGATATTCACAGTATGTCATACTTAAATCCTAGAATACAAACTACTAAACTTTTCAAGAATTGTACATAAGCAAAGAAACATGCTATAATCATCAAAAATCTCCAACTAAAATGGGGTAGGCTTTCAACATTTAGCTCATCATTTACTATGGCATGTGAAAAAGAGTGTCGGGTGAAACAACTAAAATTACTAAATATACAGAATATAGCATAAATGATATAAACTCAAGCAAAGATATGCCTTTGTCTACTCGGGACTTAACAAAAAAATTTTGAAAATTAAGCACTTTTCATAGAAAATTATAACTAATATGAGCAAATGAAAGTAGATACATAAATCATCTATACCCTCCCCCACACTTAGATTGCAACTTGTCCTCAAGTTGTACAGAAATAAAACAAATAGAGAACTTAGTGATTGGATGTTGGGCAATTCCGGAAAGATAGGTAAAACCAAAATTGCTTGCATAGAATTCATCGTGAAAGTGCACAATCGCTATAGAAAGTATCCTGCAGACTTGATCAAGGCAAAAAGAGTCTACGGGAAAAGATTAGACTTATACAAATAAAGCACATGGAAAAGGGATATAGAGATATTCAAATTTAAGCTCATATAAAGATGGACACATATACATGAAAATATCACAAACTCAGTAGGCTAGGTGCAACTATATGAAAATGCAATACAATGCAAACTACATGATATGCAATAATAGAATAATGATGGCATATGGAAAACCAACAAGAACTATCATAAAAAACGAGGTAGTATTACGAAACCGACGAGCTACTACGCCAAGAAAAATAAAAGAAAATAGAAAAACAATGCAACTAGATGACATGCAACTAAATGATATGCATCTAAGTGATATGCAAAAATAAAAGAAAATAAAAGAAAGAAAACTAGCCCACTCATTAGCAACACGACATGTATATAATAAACGCTCACCAAATAATGACAAAGTTACGATAAAAACGATGCATCGCCCATTACATGCAAAGTGTAGACGCGCTTTAAGACTCGTTGAAAGTGATAGCATTATGGAAACCAACAGCTTAGCTATACTAAATGTATATAACTCATATGGAAAAGGACGTAGCACACGGAAAACCGGCGATAGCTACCCATATGAACTATAAAAACAAAGGAAGCACGTAAGTCTTAAAAGCTTAAAAGATTCATCGGAGCGGTATGTAGCATACGGGAACCGACATTAGCTACTAATTAACTATAAGAACAGCTTATAGCTTACGAGAACCGATAAATACTATAACTTGCATAGATGAATCATGCATATAAAAATTAATCGCTTATTTAACATGGATTCATAGATGGAAAGGTAAAAGCTTATAAGTTTAGGACATCTATGTAAAAGAAATAGCCACAGAAGCTCATATGAAAGAAATCCATATTAAATAGAGCATTAAAAATAAAGAAAAAGAAAATTTCGGAACCTGGACGTCGGCCCTGAATACCGCACGGGCGCTCACCTGGTTTTCACCACGAGCGCGCGCTCATAATACCAAATGCTCGCTCCTCTGCAGTTAAGAATCGGACGGGCGCTCACTTACCTGAACGCTCGCCCAAACATCGAAAAAACCACGTAAAAGCAGAAAACACAAAGAACCCTAAATACTCAAAGATGCTTTGTATACACAATATCATCACAGCTGACCACATCATAATATATAGCACAGAGGTTAGACTAGGTAACACATAAACATATAAACTTCACGTAAAACAAGTTGAGTAAAAAACTTTTGCACATTCTTAACCTAACGGTCATCGAAACACGGCAAAATAAAAACTCTCAACTTGGTATACGCTACTTTTATTGAAAAAAAATAGATTGTAACAAAATCGAAAAATAACAAGATCAGATTCAACATGACACCTATTCCCCGGCAACGGCGCCACTTTTGTTGGGAGGATTTTGCATCATAAAAACAAAAGAAAATTTATAAACCTATACTACCATGCAAACTAACTCCTAACCGACCAAATACCGGGTAGTTGACAAAGATAGTAGGTAGGTAAGTACAGTGGTCGATCCACAGGAAAAGGGATATTAAATCTAATCTATTAATCCTACCAATTGCTACTCAAGAAAACAAATAAACGAAAGACAAAACATAAAAACAGAAAATAATTCAAATAATCTAACCTAAGGAATAAAATAAACAAACTAACCTAAGGAAACATGGGATCAAACCAAGTACAAACCTATGTGATCTCAATCCTAGTTCAATTCATGATTCTAATTCAAGTTGTGGTTTCACCTTTTCACGAGATATAAACCCCTAATTCCTTAGTGAATTTATTCTCAAGCTACGGATTCCTAATTCCTTAGTAAATCCAATTTATCAATCTCTCATCTTCCGAATGTTAAGACTCGATTTTCAATACAAAACTCGTGTAGATTCAGTTAACTCTCGTATTTTAGAATCTAACAACCTAGGAATCTAACCGATTAATTTGTCACATAATCAACGGCTAAAAACCTATCTTTCTATGGTGATCTAGTGTTTATGCAACTTCCGTATTATAAACATCGATAGAAAACTAAATCTCTCGATCTATTCTCACATAGCATCATAATCATAAAAAAGATACAAAGTGAAGTAAAGATCATGAACATAAACTAGAATTGAATTAATTGAAATAAAACAAACTCACATAGTTTTGGTACATTGGATGAACTCAAAGCATCAACAATGAAAGAAACGAAAAAAAACGATCCTAATCTAACCCGGATCACCCGAGCACAAGGCTCGGGTGACCGCCTCAAACTCAGCAAGGAGCGGTCGCCGCTCGTAATTTTTCGATGAAAAATCTGATGTAAAATAGGGTTGGGGCGCAGCTGTTTAAATAGGAAAATCAAGTCGGTTGCTTACAAGAACGGTCTTTGACGGCCGTCCATAATGTCGGACGCCCGTCCAAATTTCTCCCGGAACAGATTCTGAACTTGTAACGCTCATATCTCGGGCCTCGTAAGTCGGAATGGAGTGATTCAAAATCCTGTAGAATCCTCTCTTCAAGCCCTACAACTCTTCTCTTGAGGTCCAGAGTCAAATCGGTTGTTATCATATAAAGAACAGCGTTGGAAGTTCAGCGCTACCCGAATCCTGATTTTCTTCCTCCGACGCCGCCCAAAGATCTCTCGACGCTCGTTCCTTCACCTTGAACTTGTGCCGACGCTCGCTCACTTCACGCCCAAACTCTCTGAATGTAAAATACACCTCTCGAACGCTGGTTCCGCTTCTCAAACGTGCGCTTGAATCCGACGCTAAATCGCTTATAATGGACGCCGTCCACTTAGCATTGACATCGAATTTATTGATTTTTCCATCTTTATCTTGATTGATTTCTTTCCTTATCTCCTCAAATCTTCCATAAATCTGATTGATCCTTCCTCAACTCGAATTTTAGCTCTTTAGATCACCTTTTCCATCATCAATGAGTATCTACGAATATCAAAACATACCAAAACGTAATAATTTCCAAAATAACATAAAATAATCATTTAAGCACATAAATCAATACGCTTTCATATTTAACCATTAAAAACACCATTTACTCAATATTTACATATATAGCTCAAAATCTATGAAAATCATACGAATGTAGGGGAAATTGATATAGAAAATATATGTAAAAATCACTATAAATCAGCCCTTAACAACGAGGCCAAGGGCGCTTAAGCGAGTTTGTTGGAAACACGTGTACTGAGTTTCGTTGCTCTGAGTTTTGATTTGAGTCAAAGTGCAATCTGTAGATTTTGAGGTATCGGGGATGATCCCGATGAGGAGTATCCGCCCGATGACCTAAGGGGCCTGGAAGAGCTGAGTGGGATTCCCGATGAAGTTCTGGGATTTGGATGCAAGTCCGATGAAGCATCTGATGAATACCGGTCGGAAAACCAAAATCTGGTGATTTGATGTCGTCGGAGATTGACGAATGATCGTAGATCTGATCTGAAAAGATGACCTTACCTTTCCCGGCAATGGAGCCATGATAATGTCGAAATTATCACAAACAAGATGATGCGGTGGATATCTAGCTAATTGTGTCATTTTTACGTCCAGAACATCATGAATATCACTTACAATGGAAATGGGGTGTTTTTGGGGGGATTGTGACCGAGCCGAGGTGGCTGCCTACGTACCCTTGAGTGTAAGGGATCAAGCCACATAACGTAGTTCTGTTGTGCAGGGGGACACCGCTATTTATAGATGTTATTGTAGGCGTTTGCAATAGGCCGGTTTAAAATGTGTGTGCTTGGGGCGAGCTCTGATGAGCGGGCTTAGGTTGAGGCCTCTACGGGCTTCATGTCTTGAGGACGCCACGAGCCTCATATCTGGAGGACGCTTTGAGTTTTATCCGAGCTGGGGGAGAGACGAGGTCGAGCTGATTGGCTGCGTCGTATGCGGGTTGATTGTCTTCTGTATTGGTAGATTTCAAGAGCTTGTATTGGCGCAAGGCGGGCTCTCTTCTTCTGGCGAACCTCGGCTTATGATGGGCGAGCGAGCCGGGCCGCAAGTGTTATCCTTTGCTGGGCTTATATTAGGTCATGCTTCGTATTTTGCGAACTTTGTGTCGGGTTTGGCATATCAAATGTTTTATTGTTAAAAAGAAAACTACTACTACATTCGTCCCACAAAAAGTGTCCACTTTTTTTCAAAATGAATTGTCTCATTAAAAAGTGTCCATTTAGAAAATCAATACATCATTTAATGCACTTTTTCCAAACATATCTCTATCATAACATTTACTCCCTCCGTTCCTATTTATATGTCGCAGTTGCCAAAAAAAAATTTCTTTTTTATATGTCGTAGTTTCATTTTCAATACATATTTTAATACTCTTTCCGTTTTTTAATATTACTTTTCAATTTTCTATGCTTTTTCAACCAATCAATTTTTCATATTCAACACACCAATACACTTTTCAAGATTTTTTAGTACCTTGTAATGAAAATCAACACATTAGATCACTTTCTTAATCTGTTTGTTTTTTTTTTCAAACGCGACATATGATTAGAAACGAAAGGAGTAATGTTTATATATTCATTTTATATTTCAAAATAGTATTTATTATGTGATACAGACATATGTGTCTATCATTACCTAAAATACAACACATTAATATATTTTTTTAATTTGTATACAAAGTGGAATTTTTTTTATAGGACGGTAGGTAGTACTTCAGAATTGATGGTTATTTTTTCCTCGTATTTTGTATGAGGTGTGTCGGCCCACCAGACAAATTTTTATTTTTATTTTTATTTTTTTTGGCAGAACGATCAAAATTTTCTTATATACGGAAATCCAGCCAATTTCAAAATGTCATCTGAATAAGAAATATACGTTTTCCCTCCCCAAAAATAAATAAATAAATTATATTGGAACTGATCGGTGATGATGATGACCACGAAGGAGCTCCGAAGACCTGAAAGGGCCGACGGACTGGCCGCCGTATTCGCTATCGGAACTGCCTCGCCACCCAATTTCGTCGAACAAATCTCATACCCTGACTATTTCTTCAAAGTCACTAATAGCGAGCATATGATTGAGCTTAAAGAAAAGTTCAAGCGCATTTGTAAGTCAAAAAGCTTCTGTTAAATTTCTTCTTTTCTTTTTTTCTTTCCATTACTATTGTTGTAGATGGATCCTTACTTTTCAGATCTTTGTGATAATGTTTACCAGGTGAAAAGTCAATGATAAGGAAGCGGCATATGTTTCTGACAGAGGAGATTCTGAAAGAAAATCCAAGTATTTGTGAATCAAATGCACCTTCACTAGATGACAGACAGAACATTCTTGTAGTTGAGATTCCAAAACTTGGGAAAGTGGCAGCCGAGAAGGCTATTCACGAATGGGGTCAACCCAAATCGAAGATAACCCATTTGATCTTTTGCACAATCAGTGGCTTAGATATGCCTGGAGCTGACTATCAGCTCACTAGACTTCTCGGTCTAAACCCATCGGTCAACCGTCTTATGTTGTACCTAAACGGTTGTTTTGGTGGTGGCACTGTCCTCCGGCTAGCGAAAGACATAGCCGAAAACAACAAAGGTGCACGAGTTCTTATTGTTTGTTCCGAGATCATTGGGCTTACTTTCCGTGGACCGAGTGAAACAGACTTAGATGGTCTAGTCGGACAGGCTTTATTTGCAGACGGCGCTGCGGCGTTGATAGTCGGTTCGGACCCGATTTCAGGATTAGAAAAGCCTTTGTTTGAGATTGTTTCAACTGCCCAAACCGTTGTTCCAGAGAGTCACGGTGCGATTACCGGCGAGCTTCGTGAGGCTGGCCTTATTGTCAAGCTAAGTAAAAATGTCCCAAAGTTTTTCGGGGAGAATATCGGTAAGTGTTTAGAGGAAGCATTTGAGCCACTTGGGATTACTGATTGGAATTCCATATTCTGGATTGCACACCCTGGTGGGTCAATGATTTTGGACAAAGTGGAACAAAAGCTAGGCCTAAATCCTAAGAAACTAAGAGCTACAAGACATATATTGAGTGAGTATGGAAACATGTCAAGTGTTTGTGTGTTTTTCATACTGGATGAAATCAGAAACTATTCAATCAAGAATGGATTTAGCACTACTGGAGAAGGGCTAGAATGGGGTGTGCTCTTCGGTTTGGGTCCTGGCCTTACTGTTGAAACTGTTGTTCTACGCAGTGTATCGATTTAAGATACATCATTGATTCAAAGAATGCATGTTAGGTGTGATTTGCCTTATTAGTAGTATTATTTCTTCTGTGTTTGTAATGGTGATCAAATAATTGCATGGTCCTGGTTTGTTGGTCATGTTTGGTTCTGGTAATCTTTGAAACTGTATGATGTATTTTTATATGTATTTCATTCTCTACAATAGAATAAGGTGTCGAGAGGCCCGCTATATATATTTTTTCTTGTGCATGCTTGCAAGCAATTTTATGGCGGTTCTAGACCAAATTAGAATTTGCGATCAATTTCGTTGTATTTTTCTCATGAATCTCATGGATTCTACGTAAATATTAAATTGTCGACCAAGCTCATCATTCCCGCGTAGATTCGAATTTATGTGTGAATGTGCATGTAATTCTTAATTTAATAATTTGTACATTTGACGATATTTTATCAACCAGTTTGATCTGTTGAAGGCGATGATATATATACTCAATCGCTTTTTTATTTTTATTTTTTTTTTAATTTTGAGAAGAGTTATAATGCATCAGTGATTAATGAGTTGTTGAAGGCATTCCTCTTATTATATAGTGGTTCATTTATTTGTAATATATGAGAACCTATAATTACGTCCTTAAAATTTAAAACGTGATAGAGAAATCATAATGCGATCATGATTAATTAGATCTTCATTAACAATAAATTCTTTAGTTTTTAAATAGTTCTAGTTGTGTGTATTGATAAAAATTAGACATTATTAATATTGTCAAACTAACACATGTCAGATGCTTTCTATCTTATTAAGATAATATTTTTCTCATCCATTAAACGGTATCGACACTTAGAACACTTGCAATACATACTGTAAATCTTTTAAAAAATTTATTGTAGATATTTCAACTTGAAAAATTAAACTGCAGCATATACTCTACAGATCTTTAAAATTTCCTTTACATCTACCGCATTCATCCAGATTCTGTAAAATTTCCTTTATATCTACCACATTATGTAAAATAGAGTGTCTGATGTTTTTCATCTTGAATAAAGATTCTATAAACCAAAAAAACATGCATTTAATACTGTATAATAGAGTATTCGTTAAGAGTATATGATGCGACTGCTCTTAGGCGTGTATGTGAAAGTGTATTGAAATAATACACACGTTGTATGACCCATTTATTTACTTAAATATCTTGATTATATGACAGTTGTATAATTATCATTAGACCAAACGTCGTCATAATGTCAAGGTATGAATTGTCACATTTTGACAGTATTGGATGCGATAAAAATAAATGCATAAGATTTACGCTTATCGTCCGGAATTTGTTTTTCCTCATTGTAGGGATGAATATTTGGATGGTCATTATTTTTATTTTTGCTTTGGATGTAGAGGCAACTCTTTCACTTTTTAGCATAAATGTTGTTCTTTTTCACGTGATGGATTATTTCACAAGACTGTCACATTGAATGTTGATCACTACATATTAGATATACATTTTAAAGTTCTCAACATAAATACGAAGAAATTAACCAAAATTGGATAATCTAAATGAATCCCGCTTATGGCATTGTCGTCTTGGCCAATTCAGCAAAAATCACATTTCCAAACTCCATAAAAGTTGATTATTGGATTATTTTGATTACCAATCACATGATAAATGTGAGAGTCGTTTACTTGGGAAGATGACTAAATCATCATTTAATGGCAAATAGATTAGATCTCATGAATTGTTGGATTCATATATACTGGTGTTTAAAGGTTTTCACGAGATTAGGGCAGATGCAAACTGGGCCTTCGCCTATGATCATTGGGGGACAATTGTTGCAATCGAGACAAAAGTGCGAGGAGTTATGTTAGACCTGCATATCAGACGTCTATGATTGACAAGTATGAGGGGCATTTGACGAGGGTTGGAAATACCCAATAAAACAGTATGTGTGCAGGACAAACACGACTTCATTGAAGAAACTCGGATAAACTCCAGACATTGAGACAATGGACAATTGTCCCCCTTGACCTTACAGTTGTATGTGCGGATCAATAGCACATCCCCATCTTAATTAAAAATCGCATTACTGCACCTTGGCTGTCAAAATTTAATTTTGGATGTGATCAACACCCTTCCAAATAAGGTATTTAAACACTTATATGCCCATTAGGTCGGCGATGCCCACTTGTCTTTGCACAAGAACTATGTAAACTTGATGCCTCAAAACAAGATACGCAGGCAACTCTTAGAGCAGTCAGCAGTGTGCAACTCATTTCACGAGTTCTTCAACTAGGCTTCTTGTTTTGCATATGTTATATATTGTTTTAACTTGTTTGACGTGATATTCGTATAACTGGTGAACAAGGATTCCTGTTTAACTATTTCAACTTTGTTATTTATGAGAATAATTTAGTACTCCTCCCTTCTTTATTATATGTCGCATTTGAAGAAAAATTAACTATCATTTTCTGGATGAACCTTGTCACTTTTTAATTTAAGGCTGGTCATTTTTTGGATTAATATGATCAATTATTTTTACTTCGAATACGACATATAATAAGAAACGGAGGGAGTAATTATAAGAGAATAAAATAAAACAAAATTAAAATCAAATTTTTACATATGTATTAATCAGTGTGTCTTGATTTACATGTTGATTGATTCATACTTAATTAGTGATTTAATATTTTTAATTCTAGATAAATGATGTATTTTTTGTGCTAAAAAACTCTACATACAAATACAAGAGTTAAACAAAGAAATCACGGAACTAAAAAGAATCACAAGACGTATCACTCTAATTTCGATTTCAGTTTCCAAAACTCGTATCACATTCATGCTTGAAATCCGAAGCATGCACTGAGATTGAGAAAATCGTCTATGAATGGATCTGACCGGATTTTGCTAATCATTAGATTTCCATTAAAAAAGAAGCAGTCTTTTATTATTATTTGGGTAACAATGATAACCAATCAATTTATGACCACAGACGGAGTCAAGTGAAGGGCTAAGGAGGGCTAAGCCCACCCGACGGAAAAAAAAAATTACACAATAAAATCTATAAAATCCAATTTAAGTCATAAATATATTTTACATAAGTTCATCTGATTGTCCGAATATAATTCAGTAGTCCATCCGAGCTTCAATTCTTGGCTCCGTCCTTGTTTATGATGATGAAGAGTACAAATTAAAATTGGTTGGATGACGTGAAACACTCTTTTGATGAAGAGTCATTCAGTAAAAAATGTTGATAGTTCAATGATGACTCAATCAGCTCTTTAAATTATTGAACGTGATTACGTGGAGAAGAAAATGATCGGTGTATAATGGATGATAATAATAATAAAAAATGGATCGAAGATGATACCAATTTAAAAAAAAAAAAAAAAAAAAAAAAAATAATAATAATAATAATAACTAATACTTGTAAATAATCATCGAGCCTTTTGATTTCGTGTTTGGTCAATTGCTTGTAAATAATACAAGACTTAAAGAAACAAAATGTTGAACAATATTCAAATTTCCAGGTATATATGTTTGTCGGACATTTTACAAAACATTTAAAAGGATGGAATGATTTGATTGGAAGACCGTTTGATCGAGAAAATTTGACGTGACTGAAAACTCGATGACGAGTTCTTTTCAATCCGGAGAGACGATGTAGGATGATTCCAATTTAATTTCTTTCAATTTTGTTATTTATGATAATAATATAACCTTCTCAAAAAAATTATAATAAAATAATAATTATTAGAAATTAGAAAAGATCATATTTTTACTTGTAGTAAGTAGTTTTCGATGATATTATAAAAAATAAATTTCTGAGTTTTATGTCTGATTTTAACGGGTTTTATCTCTTTTTTTTTTTTTTACCCTTTATTTATTACTCTTATACGCTTCGGCATCAATAACACCTTAAAGATTGGTTTTTGTACATCATTAATGTTGTTTTTAATTTTCATTTTATGCATCATTAACGATTCATGCACTACTACAGATTTAATTACATATTTTTTTCATCTTTAATCACGATAAGAAGCATATCATCATGAATAATTAAATTTTGATTGATGGTGATAAATTAAACACGGACAAATTAAATAACGTGGTTAAAGTGTTCCATATGTCAACAAGGAAAATTATCATCAGGGATTTCCTCTTGTGGAGCGCTATACGCGCAAGCGTCGTCCTGACCACACAATTTCCACACACGAAGACCGTGTATTCCACCTGAGAAGCGTGTCATCAGGCCCAGATCCTCGCCACGTATGCGGAGCTTCCCTACTGCAGAAATCCTCTTAGAAACGGCCCGTCAACAAGAGCGTCATCTATATATTCAAAGATGAATTAGTGCGTTAAAGTGTACGCTATAGCTGTTCAACTTAATTGGTTTCCATCTACATTCAATGATGAATTAGTGCGTTTAAGTATACGCTTTAGTTTCCTTTAAATAAGAAAAATTAAGGCATTCCACGCGGTACCAAAACTTTGTTCATTTATTTATATATGAGTGAGAAAACTTGGATACGTTCTAAAAAAAAAAGAAAAAAAAAACTTGGATATAAATCTCTCACGAAACTGTTAGTATTTGATATATGTCAATGGTTTTATGGTCAATGGTTAGCGTTTTTTCAACAAAAAAAAAACAATGTACTTTCAAAAATAAAAAAAAACAATGTCAATGGTTTTTCTGTAAATAAAAAAAGGTGATCGAGGGAAAAGTCTATTTTTAATTACAAAATTAATAAATAGGACACATTCATTTTTTTAGTTGGAAAAAGGATAAAAAAAAAATTCAGCTTGACAAAAATACCCCTTTAATAAAAGGGACGCGCGCGTATCACGTAACTGCTCTACTGTGGAGACGACGCCAATGTTTAAACAGCATATTACTTAGCTTTTTTTTAAACAGCCGTAGTTTTTGATTTAGAACTCCGATCATCGACATTTTTTCACCAAAATTCATTTTTTTTTTGCCTCTTTAATTTGAGCCCTCATACGATATTCCGATGTAAATTTTTAAAGACGAAAAAATATTTGCATTAACGGGAGCGTTTTTCTTATAAATGATCGTAACTTTTGATTTAAAACACCGATCATCAAAATTGTTTCACCAAAGTTCATATTTTTGTTAACTTCATTTTGAGACCTCATTTGATACCCTTTCGACGTAGTATTTGAAAGCCGAATTTTATCGCAGCGTTTACACTAACACCGGAACACAGTAATAGTAACATGTTTTATTAACAGACAAAATATCACCACTAACATTGCGTAATACAACAATCTATCAAAAAATGCTGGATATCGTAATGAAACAATCTATCAAAGCATTATGGAAATGCAACTCCCGGGGAATCAAGAGAATAAAAACTTAATACTATTGAATATAATCAAAAAGTCTACCAGGAGAACTAAAACATTCTTCAAGTTGTTGAAGACCAAAACAATATGTTTTACCATCTATAGACCTTTATCCTTCAAACCCGCACCACATCAAACTTCATGAAAGATGTATGAAGCACAAAATGCATAGCAGCTCGGCCTCATCAATAGAGAATCTAGGCTCATCCATTTTTCTAAAGACAAAAAAACACCAACATTGCCTCACCATTTGAATCAACAACCTTCAATCACCTAGGCCAAAACCACACCACAACAAATAGTGGAATGCAAGGAAAAATTAAAACCAAATAAAGACACCATATGCCTGAAATAACACCTTTTATGAAGAATACATAGCGATATTAACAGTAACACAGTAACACATATCATCACAGTAACACAACCAATTCTGTTTTCCTCTTCAACTTCTCAAAACACTTTTCAGTACTAATAACCACAGAAAACAAATATACATTGAATTTCTTATCCATTAATGATTGAAATATCATCATTAGTATGCTTCCCAATGTAAGGGAGGGGGTTTGAAGCACACTACAACCGATTCTTTTTTGAAAAAAAAAACATTGCAACATTGCATCTTTCTGTATATTTGAACAAAGTAGAAGAAGGCAACAACATGAAGTATATAAAAGTATTTGAAGTTTTTCAACCCTGAAACACTTGGTTTTCACTACAAAAATCTGATTTTCAGCCTTTATTCTTGGCGTATATATGGCTGAAAATCTGACAACCCATAGTGATATTAACAGTAACACAGTAACACCCCCAAAACTAGTGTATTAGAAAGCTTAACGATATGAACCAAGTGAACAACACAATCAATCTTCTTTAAAAAACATCATAGATGAATCCTTAAACCAACCCTTAAACTGTGGATCACCAATATTATCAACCACAACAGACTTACCATTATTTGTATTCTCAACAGAACTATTAGTTTCAGCTCCAATCGGGTTAGACCGGATCCGTCCATGTCGGATCATTTCTACTATTTCTTTGTGTTTATACATATATTGAATGGCTTTCTATTGTCATATATATGTTCTTTTAGAGAACCAATTGTGAATTGTTATATGATAACGTCCTTAGTATTAAAATGTGATAGAGAAACCATGATAGGCGATTATGGTTGATGAGATCTCTAATCACTTTAATAAGTTTGATACTTAAATGTCTCTAGGCTGATGTACTATTAAATAGGGCATTGATAGTATGAACAGGCTAGCACGTATTAGATGTCTTCTGTCTTTAGGGCAGGGATAGATCTCGTCTATCGAAGTGTAGAGACACTCGGACTGTACGTGGACGTGTATTAGAGAATGCGTACGTTAGACTGACCCACTTACACGGATAAGTGTCACACTATGTGACGGTTGTGTAATTATCCTTAAGACCGGAGTCTTCATGGAATCACGGTGTGGATTGTCATGCTTTGACACTATTGAGGTTTCCTCTAGCCACGGGGCGATCATGCGGTAGTGATTGGGTATGATACTGAAGCATGCGGAGTATACATGTTTGGTCGTCTGGGAATCGCGTACCCTATTAGTAGGGGTGAATATCCGAAAGGGCCTTCTTATAAGGAATGTCTTACTCTCGTGAATCTTTGCAAAGTGGGGGTAAATGAGTTACTTCGAGAGAGCATGATATTCAGATTATAAGATACGGTCGTTAATGTTTGACACTCGACGTACGACCGTATGGATATTATTACAGCGATAGGATTGTAGGTTACACGGTAACTGTTTCACATGAAAGGTAGTAGTCATTGCATTTGACTCTTCCGATGATTGGGGGTCACGGTGTGTTGCTAGACGCTATCCTGTGATCGTTAGGCATGGATGGCATTTTCGTAATTTGCACTTTGTGTCTACGGCCAACATATTCGGAAGCCTATCGGGTCACACACATAAGAACATCTAGGCGGATTAAAATGTGATTATAGTTGATGACCAAATAAGGAAAGTTTATCTCGAGACTATAAATGTTATAGTGGTAAATTAATATGGTGGTATTTATTTATTATGAATAAATATAATGCAAGATATTAATTATGGTGATTAATTAAATATATGTATTTAGACACATATGTCGAAATTATGTATATATGTGATATACATGTATTTTGTAAATTAATTAATCATAGTATTATATTATTAATTAAATATATATGGCCAAAGTTTGTGTGTGTATTGACACACGTGAATTGGCTATAATGTGGCGCCATCTTTGGTGTATTTGGATACATTTGGATTGTGCAATTTAATTAATAAGATTATCATAATATTACTATTAGATATTAATTGATTTTGGAAAAATAGATTTATGGTAATAAGATAAATATAATCAATATAAGATATTGACAATATCTTGGAAATATTTAATATAAGATATTAAATTAAATGAGATAAATCAATCAATTATATTTTCCTTATTTTATTGGGAAAATGTTTTCTTCTCCTCCACACCTAGATGGGGCGCCCCCTACACTATAAATAAGATGTGGGTGTCAATCTCTTTTGTACAACACAATTTCAAGAACTAATAGTTCTTGTGTAAAATAGAGAGCATCCTATAGAGAGTTGGGGAGAGATGAAAAGGGCCGGTCTAGCAACCGGAGTTTTCCAATAGCAATCCATGATGGGATTCTGGCAGGCTGTTCGTGTGGACTAGCGGTAGAGGCCGAACACTTGGGCTGCTCTATGCAGAACTACTCTCCTTAGACGGTCAAAGCGTCGATCTTTTAGATCAACCAAGGTAACCACCGTCTACTAGCTTATTCGATTATTGCTTAAACGAAGTCGATCTTGAGTAAAAGGAAATCAAAATTTTGAATTCCGCTGCGTTCCCGCGTAGATTTCCTAACACATAGATGCATCCTTAAACCAACCCTTAAACTGTGGATCACCAATATTATCAACCACAACAGACTTACCATTATTTGTGTTCTCAACAGAACTATTAGTTTCAGCTCCATGGTTATCAAAAAAATTGACAATGGTAGCTTCAATATCTACCATGGCAATTTCAATACCTGCCTTGGGATTCCCCTCAACCCAGTTGCCCGAGGAACAGTCCTAGACTCAATACGTGAATTTCCAGACTCAATACATGAATTTTCAGAATTTATAACACTTGAAATGTCCAAAACAGAAACATTATAAGTGATATTTACCTTTGAATTAGTCAAATTGTACCCATAGCAGACTCTAAATTGCCATTTCCACTAGTAACAGCCCCTGTAGAAACCCGACTTTGTTCTGAAAGTTCCATTTTTGAGACTTTGTTCTCACAATGAAAATTCTAAACAATTTAATATCTGCTTGCGTCACAAAGATCAATCAAAATCACAAATGGCCTTCAAACATAACCATGATGAATGAGCCATTAACCAATATGACACCAGAAACAACCAAAACTAATATCAACTTCTTGGTCTCAATCAAAGTTATGAACACACAAAAGACGGTCCAAATGCAATAAATCATGAGCTGCTTGTGTCAACTATGAAAGCAAATCAAAATGGAAAATTAATTTGGAAATCGGAATAACAAATGAGAATACAAGAAGAAGAGGAAGAATAAGAAGAAACCTTTTGTTGAAAAGAGAGGATGGAGAAGTCGCCGGCGGTAGCATCGAGCAAGATACGGCGATCACGAAGACTGAAAAGCTTGCCTTTGACCTTGAACAATAGATTTCCATTGATATCAGCAACACCGAAATTACCTTCCGATAATTATAAGATCTTTCTAACGATTACAGTGACTTGTTTGAATCAAACCCGAGGACACTCAAAGTTTTTCTGATGATGTTGTCAAACTTATGAATTTTCGTCTGCATACTTATGCCTTTTATAGGTTGCAAGTACCCCATAAACGAATGGAGATACTCCTTGCACGAAAGAGTAGGGTTGTCACTGTTAATCGGATGAAAGCATGCAACCCTTACACGAAAGGGTAAGTACATATCAGTTCGAAAATGCATGTATCTGAAAATGCATATCCCTTCATGAACTGATGCATGCATTGGTTTAGGTTTCGGGGGTGTTGCCCCCGAACCCCCACGAGTTGGCGCTGCCCCCTCGACCCCAGGTCGAACCCCGTTTCGTTGCGATAACATTAATTCGTACGGCAACTCGTATGCAAACGATAACCAAAATATTTATTTATGAATAAATATCTAACAATAAGTATGTTTTTTAAAAAAAACAATTTCAACTAAAATGCCTAATTCGGGGACTTGGTCTTAAACCCAATAAAAGCGAGGGCCGGCCCTGAGTGAGATCTTTTGGAAATGACTATTCCACAAGAGGTATGTGTTATTATAGATCGTCATAACATGTGAACGACGTGTTTCGCATGTCTGATTGCCATGGAAAAGAGTAATAATACAGTTACGTGACACAGCGACCATCTGCACTATTGATCATTATGTAAATTCATCATTAATTAATGTTGCAGATGACCGTTTACAAGTAGTCGTTGCACACTACTGAATAAGACCCTTCACATGTTCTTCTTCACGAAGAGAAGGATGCCGTTTGCTTTTGATGCCATTTTTTTTTTATTAAAAGCGACTATTTATGCTCATTTATGATAATTTGGTCTCTCTATATATATATCGATAGATATAAGTTTTATTTGTTGGGCTAACGATTCATAAAATGTGTGGTGTTATGATGTGGATGGAAATTGCTAAGAAATATTAAGAGGAATGGGAACTTTTGTTGGATCAACAAACTGAAAACCACATCAACTGCTTATAGGTTTTGTTGTCTATCATTAATCCCATCTTTCAAGGATTTGCTTAAGGATTAGCAACACGGAATAAACTTATTGAAATATATAAATTAGTTCTGAACGATTTTCACATTCATGTATAGAGCGATAAACGAACTGAGTATCAAATTGTAATATCCCATATTAGAAATAATATGAGAGAAACATTATCGATATTCAAGTTCAAGACATAATCGATTTGATAACTCTGTTTAACCATTTTATAGGTCGAACGATTACGATAGGTCTATGTAGATATTGGGTCCATTATGCTCATATAAGTACATAACCTCGTTAGGTCCGAGTTCTAGGCATTACATGTATTGAGAATATAATGATCACACTACAAGGCTAGAAGATCTACAAGCTCAAGCTTCATTGCATTTCAGCTTGAGGGGGGCTTTGAGAATATAATGATCACACTACATGGCTAGAAGACCTACAAGCATAAGCAGAGCCATCACAGCAGCATCATTAGTTTTAGATTGCCTTAGAGGCATTAGGTCGAACACCTTGAATAAAAGGTGGTTGAAGGTTGCTATTGTAGGATGTAATATCGCCGGATCAATCATAGATTGACCCGATTACGCAGCGGAATAAATATCTGATCTAGATCTAACAACCAAAATACATAAAATAATAGATCTAACCTACGAGGGGGTTAGATTGCTTACTAGTTTATGGTGAATAAACTCCAAGAACAAAAGGGTAATCCAATCCGAGCTAGTTGAGAGCCTAGTTGAGAAGTCAAAGTCTTCCAACGTGTGTCTCCAAACACCACCAGGTGGATGGTGTTTCAAGCCGCTTGACCTCCTCGATATGCTACCGGAATAATCCTGAGGATTATCCCAATTCGAAACCCTGGTATTTAGGCCGAAATATCAAAGCCAAATACTCCTTATAATTTTCGAAATTATCATGTGATCTTAGGCTTAGAAGAACTCCCTTTATATAGGAGAGAAATCCTAGTCTCCAAGGCATTATTTAATTAATACAAAATCAATCAAAAAATCATTTTCCTTAAAAAGATAAATCTAGAATATTCCTAAATTAATTAGGATATGTAAAAGATTTTCTTTTACTTAAATTATTTAACAAATAAATAATTTAATCATATGTCTTATTATTTATCAAGAAAACAAATTTCCAACAAATAATAAAACAAAATGCGCCCCTTACACCCTAAACCCTAGGGGTACACGCATTTCATCACATTGGGCCGAGTCCACAAAAAAAAGTCTTTTCCGTGCATTTAATTATTTAGTCCAACTAAACAATTAATCCACATATCTATTAAATAGTCCAATCCAACAATTTAATATTAATTGAGGTGAAACGATGCGAAAATATATATGCTATATTAGGAGTGTCTTAATATAAGCATATTTGCATATAATAAGATGAATTATTAAATATGTCTTAAAACAATTAGATAATTGTCTTTCGGGCACTACACCAAACAATCTTCCACTTGCATGAAAGGCAAGTGGATTAATTGTTTTAGAGCACACCCTTTATATGTATATCTACAACATTCTCCCACTTGCTCAAAACAAGTAAGACATATCCCCTAGATTCATACCTTCCAAGCGCATCTTAGTAATTCATCCTTCCAAGCACGACCGGAGTGTGCCGCCGCAGGGTAGGTCAGTGACCCGGCACGTACTTAGAATCCGAATACCGTGTGACTCGGTACACTGATCAGGTAGGTTGGCGGCTTGAGTCAATCTTTAGGATCGAAACGTCGCCTTTCCATCTCATCCGGTGGTACGATTTCAATATGCTTATGACCTCTAGTGATTGCAAAATCCTTATGAGCTACTGTTGGTCCCTTGAAAAGGCTTTGGTTAAGTTTAGAGGGGGGGTGAATAAACTTAACACTTAAAACTTTTGGAGTTAACAAACTCAAAGAACTTCAAGAAATTCTTGATACTCGATGAGTCTCACGACTATTGAATATACTGAATTTGTGCAGCAGAAATATATCAGAAATTAAGCCTTATTACTTGTTGTTAAATATGATACCAAGTATTAGATACTTGTTGGAGTTAACAAACTCAGCAACTTCAGCAGCCTGCTGATACTTCAGTAGTCTGCTGATACTCAGTAGTCTACTGACTATTGAATATACTGAATTTGTGCAGCAGAAATATATCAGAAATTAAGCCTTATTACTTGTTGTTAAATATGATACCAAGTATTGGATACTCAGTAGTGTATGTGTGTGAACTCAGTAGCTAGATTCAGCAGGTTGATGTGTTGGATAAACTAAGTGCATAATATAAATGCAGAAAGTAAGTAGGTAAATTTTATAGTGGTTCCAGGTGGTGTAATCCTGTCAGTCCACTCTTCTCCTGTGATGTTGGAGGTAATTCACTAGAGATCTTTGATGTAGCTGTTACAAAAATCCGTATGTTGCTTGTCCTTCACCAATGACTATGGCTTCACAAACTGAAAACTAGGAATGTAGTAGGATTGTTTGCTCCAAAGTCTTCCACTGGTCCTTGAAGGGTAGGATTGCCTCTTCACCACCTTCACCACAAACAACGATCTTTCACACACGATGTGCTTCACTGTCTTCAATGATTTCTTGTAAAAGAAAGATTGAATCAAGTAAATGATTACATTGCGGCGACTTGATCGAGGATGATATGATCAAGCACTTGATGTCTTCAAGTGTGTAAACTTGATGTAGCTTGATTGCAGATTACACTTGAAGATTTTCTCTGGATCAGTAGCCTTAAGCTCAGTAGGGTCAGCAGGGTGTTTTTCTTGATTTAATTCTGATTGCTGAAGTTAGATCCTTAATTTTCATCAATGTTCATCACTTGTATCTGAATTAGTTGTCCTCTATTTATAGGTAGGAACCCTTGTGACTTGTATTTGAAATTCAAATATAGCCGTTCTAGATTTTGTCCTATTTGACTTAATTTCTGTCACTATTCATAGGACTGACACAGTCAGACTGCTTTTTGACAGAATGTAGTCTGCCCATCCTTTGACTTGTATCAATTGGATAAAGTCCTGAATCATCCCAACGTCCCTTTAATATCAACCATTGATTTTTTTTGATAAAATCAGAGGTTGTTAGCTGTCCTTATCCTTGTTTTCTTCCAATGTAATCTTGAATAAATCGAGGTATATGTATCAAAGAGTTCATGAGTCTGGCTGAGATACATATCGGTCAGCTGAACCATAATTTGCTGTGTTTAAAACACAATGCAACTGACTTCCTTTATCTAACTTTTATTTGTGAAGTTAGATTACACCATTTAATCATAACTAAGTTCCAGTCACCATCCAACTTATGGAACTTAGACCTTGTACACAAGGTATATGTAATCGATTTAGGTCATCACGCACTTCCTAAATTCGATTCCATATCCTTGACTTTAATTACTAAGTTTGATCCCTTAGCCTTCAATTCATCGAGTTTGAGCCCTCGACTTTCAAGAGTTCCTGACTAGTCTCATCGACCTAGCTAACTCCATCGATATAGACCATCTCTCTTGATATGAACCAAATGACCATTACAAAGGCTTGTTTGATCAAACCTATACAAAGATCAAACTCTAATAAGCCTATACATTTGATCTAGACATCCTTTTTTTGCTTTGCACTATAATAACTAGTCGACACTCATCACTAAAATTCGAAAATAAGTCCAACAATTTCCCCTTTTGGTGATGATGCCAATACCTCTCTCCTAACAAAGAAAGCAAAAGATTAAAAACAAAAACAGAACACAAGTAGTCATCTTTCATTATAATCATATGTTCAAAGTTATTACTGTTTAGAATCAGCAAATGATAAGACATATAAAGTATGCTGATCTACTGTCTCCTTTCTCTTTCTTCTCTTGCTTTTTCTGCTTGTTCTTGGTATGCTCTTATCTCTCTGATCATATCTCTCATCCACTCATTTTCAATCAGAGAGAAATCAATTCGAGGATTCACTTCTTTCCACCAATGCCATGCTTCAGGTAGAATAAGGTTGATCTGATATACTCTAAAGCCTAAACGCAAGTAAACTTCTTTGAATTCATTGAGTGACTCCTTTGCATTTGTGGTAGGTAAGCTCCTTTCACCCTTACCACCTCTTCCACCTCTTCCACTTCTCTTTGTAGCCCTCATGGCTTTAACTCTTGCTTCCCAAAATTTTAAGCCCAAAAAGGTGTTTAAACCTTCATGAAAGCCTTAGTCATGATAGGGTCTCCTCTTATTATAGTAAACCTTTTTGTATTCTTTGAGAAGATCAACAGTAAATGGAAGTCTGCCAGGTGCAGGCTCCCTAAATGCATTAGTGTCATCTTCCCATCTTTTCTTGGCAAAAATTCTAGCAGCCTCTTTTGCTACTGCTGTTTGGCTCTCTTCCCCCTTATTGACATCATCAACAAACCGGGACAGCAGGTCATGCACACTCTCCTGTGTCAACACTAGATTGTTCAATTGTCCCTCCATAATTTCAGTCATAGTGTCAACAGCTGTGATACTTTCTTGCATAGTTTGCTCCAGCAGGGTTATCCTTTCAGTAATTTTAGGATCCTGTACATGCAGAGTTGAGGTGCAACAAGAAAGTGCGGCAGTCTATGTACCTCAAAGAAGATTATCTAAATTCTGATGAATAGAGGCAAGTTGATCTTTCAAAAATTTCTCCTTCAGTGTATTGCCCTGTTTAATTCCCCTCACATCTTGTGTTAGATCAGCAATGGCATACTGAGTAGATGTGTAGCTTGAAGCAACTGTCTCAGTAGACTTTCTATTGTTATCCAATAGATTCATCAGTTCTTCAAATCTTTGTTCCTGTCTATCAAGTTGAGTTCTTAACTATGTTATGTCATTCCTGACAGCTCTCAACTCATCCAGGACATGTGCTGGTACCCCACCAGCCATTCCTTCAGCAGTTCCATCAGCAGGCTCTTCTACATTGTATTGTTGCCTCTGGCTGCTGATCACCAAGGCATAACTCATATCCCTTAATTCCAGCAGGGTGAGGTCATTGGTACTCCTCCAAGATAGGATCAATAGCAGGTTCTTCAATCACTGGTTCATCATCAGTAGATTCTTCCTCAAGCATTTGAAATTCTTCATCACTGTAGTTATAGTCCAACAGCTGCTCATCATCTTCAACATCAGCGGACTGTTGACCATCTTTCCCTACAGTGGTCTTAACTCCAGTAGGCTCCACTACAGCAGCCTCTTCGACAACAACAGCAGGGGTTTTCTCCAAACCCAAAGTTTGTTCCAACCTTTGTCCAGGTGTTGTTTGTACCTCAAAGAACTCTGCACTCTCCTGCTCCAACCAATGTCCAGTGTCTTTGTTTGATCCTCAAACCTCTGCACCTTCATTTCCATTCTTGGATCTGGTGCAATTTATGCCACAATAACTTGGTCAGAGAATATATCCATATTTTCCTTTTGAAATTCCCCAATATCAGCAATCCTTCTCAGAAAATTTGCAGTTTTGGTTAGGGTTTCCTCAGTGTCAAACCAGTCTTGATATTGAATAGAATCCTCAAAATTGGCACTAGGTTCACAGTGGTCAGTAACCCTCTCATCATCCAAATCTACATTTTACTGATCCTCAGGTTGTTCAACAGGTTCAACAACAAATAAATCATCAGGAACACCAACTAATATGTTTCCTTCATGACTTATTCCATCATTGATCAGGGCCTCCATACCATCTATGGTGAGATCCCCTAGATCCTCATCCATCTGCTCAACTTTGTTGTCTCTCGATGAGATCGCCCATGCATGAGATCGTCTACACTTGGTTCAATAATCATTGCAGTCCCACTGGTTCCTCTTGGACCTGATGGGTAATCACCTCCAGAATCAGATGATGAAGAGTCATCACTGTAATCTCTGGGGTCCCTGAACTTGATACCCGCTTCCTTCTGTTGTTCATCAAAAAGATCTATCAGCCTTGATTGCAATAGAGAGGTATCAATCAGATCTAACAAATTTTCCACTCCCAACTTTCCAAAAGCCCATTCTTCAAAGTCTGTCATTGGTTCTGCAGCTGGCTTTTGTCTCTTATAAAATCCAAACTTCCATTGGAAATAATCAGCCACCAACAGGAGCTTTGGATCAACATACCCTTCTTTCTTCTTTTTCTCTGGTCTTTCAAAGGGCATGAATGACCTTCTAGGAGCTGTTTCAGTACCTTGCTGACCTCCAAAGGACTCAACAAGTAAATTCAGAGTCTCTTCCACATATGCCTCAAGGTTAGTATGTTGCTCAGGTTGGATGTTTGTCCCTACTACCTCCATCTGTACCACACTTGGTTCCCTCTGACTTATATGCTCATCAGCAGGGTTAGCAGCAGACTGCTCTTCCCCCTGAACTATTGCAGGACTTGCAGGGTCTTGTACCAACTTTTCCACTTCCACAGCAGGTGTAGACTCAGTAGCTTGCTGTGGTTCTCCTACAAGTTGCTCAACAACAACTTGTGCAGTTTCAGTAGGCTCAGCAGCCTTTGCAGGGGAGGATACAACAGCTTCAACAAAGAGGCTCGAGGTCGATGAGTCTGCGTGATTCTCCAACAGGTTTCTCAGAAACAACCTCTACATCCTCAGTAGGCTTGATAATAGTTAAGGGCTCAGCCTCAATAGCCTCTCCTTCTTCTTCTTCTTCTTGTTCTCTTTGAGCCTCCAAAACTTTCAACTGTTTACCTTTGCCATGTTTCTTTCTCTTGGCAATTTCCTTCATTCTTTTGGAAAGATCTTCTGTCTCAATTTCAGCAGCTTTTCTCTTCCTTGTGATTTCAGCTATATCAACAACTTCAATTGACTGCTTCTTTGTCTTTCTAGGCTTTAACAATTCTGTTATTTTCCTTGTGTCAGTAGCCTTTATCTTTTCAGTAACCTTCTTTGGTGCAGCAGGCTTGACAGTTTTCTTAACCTGCTCACCACCAGTATCACCATCATCTCCACCATCATCACTATCAGCAGTCTCATCAACATCTTCTTCATCATCATCCAGACCAGGGATAGGAGTGGTAACCGTTGGCTTGAATCTGGATTGATTGATCTTTTCAGATGAAATATCAGGTATCTGAAAGTGATTCAACAGAGTCTGAATCAGTAGACCTAGGGGCTTGACCTTGGACTTCCTTATACCATTTCTATCTTCTGTGAACACCTTCTTCATGTAGTGTACAAGAAATCCAGCCCAATCAAACTTCATACTCCTGCAGATGATGATCATCAGGTCTATTTTAGGTCCAGACAGTGTATCTAGACTTCCAAAAAATCCCAAAATAGTTTTGGCCATTAATTTGCTCAGCAGATTGTACTCATATCCAATATGTCTCACATTAATGCCTAAACTTGAAGGTATAGCATCGTTGGTCTTTATTTGATCCACAAAATTCATCCTTGGTAGATTCATTGCCTCTGGATTAGTAGGAGCATCATTTCCAGGTGCAAAATGAAATAAATCTCTCAGCAGGTCTGAGGAAATTTCTATCTCTCTTCCATTCACAGTGGTAGTGAAGGCCTCTCTACCTTCATGTATAACAATGTTTCTCTAGAATTCCAGTACATTAATATATGAAATTCTCTGCAATCTCCTGTTGATAATACCTTCCAACCCAGCAAATCGTCTGATTCTCCGTCCAATGTTAATGGCTAAGTCAGTAGAGTTACAGTCATTGACATAACCTCTCACACTTTGACTGGTGCCAATATGAACATCATCCTTTGGTGCCATGATAAATGAAAAAGATGAAGAAGAGAATCCTCAAATCTGTGTTCACACAAAGTAACTTCAGAGAAATTTGCTGATTAAGAGTTGTGAATATCTTCTATGTAATGGTCTGTATATATAGACAGAAGTACATGTAATCGCTCGAGCACGTCTGATGGTTTTAACCACGATTAAATTTGAGTGAATGCTGTCTTGACACGTGGCCCATTACTTCTCATAACATTTTGTAACCGTTAGATCGTGTTAACTGCGGTTATAAATAGGAAATAAATATCCCGCCATTTGCTTTTTGACTTTGTAGATTTGACTGAGTAAAGTAATCTTGAAGCAGACCTTGTCATCGATGAGTTAGCTCGGCACTGGCCGACAAATTTGTCTCAAGACTTTTGACGATTGTAAACTTGTTGATCTTTGATTCCACCTTGTTTTGTTCAATTGATAATACAAGATGAAGTTTAACACCAATGACTGATCTGTCAAGTGAGCTCACCCAACAGGACAAAGACCAATCCCCTTGGCAACTTCATTTGCTCAATTGTCCAAACATAAGTACATGAAATTGTTGATACCAATGACTAGTCTGCTAAGTGAGCTCACCCAACATAGAAAAAACTAATCCCCTTGGTGAATTCCAGTACATTGCTGATTATCAGTCAACCTTAATAATTCCAAGTTCAGTCCTTAGTTTAGCAAATCTTTCACTATCCAATGGTTTAGTGAAAATATCAGCAAGTTGATCTTCAGTAGGGATGTAAAGAACCACCACATCTTTCTTTTCAACATGATCTCTTATAAAATGATGTCTCACATCAATATGCTTGGTTCTTGAGTGCAAAACAGGATTTTCTGTGATTGCAATTGCACTTGTGTTGTCACACATAATTGGAATTTCTCTTTTTTCAATTCCATAATCCCTTAATTGTTGTCTTAGCCAAAGTACTTGTGCACAGCAGCTTCTAGCAGCAATATATTCAGCTTCAGTAGTGGAAGTTGATATAGAATTTTGTTTCTTGCTAAACCAGGAAACCAGTCTATTTCCCATTAACTGACAGGTTCATGTGGTGTTTTTTCTATCAATCTTGCATCCAGCATAATCAGAATCTGAGTAGGATATAACTTTGAAATTTCCATCTTTTGAATACCATATACCTACATCCAAAGTCTCTTTTAGATATTTGAGAACTCTTTTAACTGCAGCCAAGTGACTTTCCTTAGATTTTGATTGAAATCTTACACAAACACCTACAGCAAAGGATATATCAGGTCTGCTGGCTGTGAGGTACAGCAGACTGCCTATCATCATTCTGTATAAAGTCTGATCAACATCTTTTCCTTCCTTATCTTCATCCAATCTGATGTTTGTACTCATAAGATTTGATACTTTGGTGTTGTTTTCCATTCCAAATTTTTTCAGTAGCTCCTTGGTATACTTGGTTTGATGAATGAAGATTCCATCTTTCATCTGTTTGACTTGCAATCCCAAAAAGTAGTTCATTTCTCCCATCATACTCATTTGGAATTTACTCTTCATTAGATTTGCAAACTTCTCACAAAGCAATTCATTTCAGAACCAAAAATTATGTCATCAACACAAATTTGTACCAGCAGGGTGTTGTTTCCTTCATTGATTCTGAAAAGAGACTTATCAATGGTGCCTTTTGTAAAACCAGTCCATCAAGAATTGAGATAGAGTTGAAGGATGCAGGTTCTTAGATCTAAACGAATTAGATCTACGCGCAGCGGATGGATCACGATTTATATATCAAAACACATAATTAAAGGACTTAAACTACTACAAGGGGGTTTAAGGTCATGTTACCAATAACGGGAAGAGAAGCCTTGATCTTCCGATGTGTTCTCCAAACGGTGGTTGGTGGACACCCTTCTTGATACACGAACCTCCTCGATATGCAACACCAAGAAAAACTCCAAGTTTTTTTTTCTCTAAAACCCTAGACAAGAAAAACAAATTTTTCTCTCTTTTTCTAAGGTGGTGGTCGAAATTATGCCTTACAATTTCCCTTGGAATAACTCTCCTTTTATAGGAGAGTAAATCCTTGGCCTCCAAGTTTCTAATTAATTAAATAAATAATTAAAAAGAAATCACAATAAAGGATAATTCCATTTATAAAAGATTGTGATTAATCAATCAATCAATTACAAATCAATTATCTTTTATTAATTAATCACTTACAAAGTAAATAATTAATCACACAAGAAAATCAATTCTTGCATTTTAAGAGGTAGGAGGCGCCACCTAGTAGGGTTTCAAGCCCACATAAAATATCTTTTATGTGTATTATATTATTTAGCCCAACTAAATAATATCCATGCATATCAATTAATTAGCCCAGCCAATTAATTATCACTGAGGCCCAAATAACAAGAATATCATTCAATTACGAATCCACATCGGGGACCATGGACTATAACCAAGTAGCTCAAATAATTAATTATTCATCGAATGTAATAAGTACATTAATTATTAATTCCGGGATTACGCCACCATAAACCCGGCCGAACTCTACCGATTATAGATGTATACTTATACTCAACCCATGTAGAGTGAATAAGCGTCCATTGATATAATCACTACATACGGATTAACCCTCCATAGATTGTCCATTCTCGAGTGGGAAGTCTCCGTGAACCCGACTCGAATATCTTATCCTTATTTACCATTAACCCCTCGATGATCAATTAGTACACATATCGACTAGTAGCTAATTAGTCAAATGTGAACTCCGGGATCGATCACTTTCTCGGGCTAACAAATAAGGGACTGTCTCTACTTCCCGTAAGAAGGAATGGATTCCATGTCTGCGTGAAAATTAGAACTACTCACTCATCGTGAGATAGTGCCAATGAGAAGTGGCTTGGAACACATATTCAAGTGAACCGTAACTAACACATCAAACACTACCCCGAGACAAGCAAGACCTCGTGATCACCTCAGATTAAGGTTGATCCATATATGATCATCTAATGATTTAATAAGATTCCTCGATTACGGAATTATATCGGAAATTCGATTAAATCGGTCCAAATTTCTATATGAATGCCATCATATATAAATGCCCCACATAGGTACCTCTACCGACAAATCCGGATAAGACTATCACACCCTAAGGTGTTCAGGCGCATTATTGGTGTTTTAATCAAGAGACCCTAAACTCGATTAAGTTCACCACGGACTAACAGCTTAAGCATATCTCTACTAACTCAATCCTAACATGTAATCCATACACCGAGTTAAGTGGTTACATCTGAGATATACTTAGGGTTTGCGGTAGAGTGTATTACTTACAAGCACAAAGCAAGTAATAAGGTGAGATAAATTCTTTCATCCATTAAAAACAATTACACAAATTGTCTTTCGGCACTACACCTAACAATCTCCCACTTGCACGAAAATGACAAGCAACGATTGTTTTTAGAGCGCACTTTCTCATCTTATTCACAACCCTCTCCCACTTGCTCTAAAAGCGGATGAGACATATCCATCAATGCCGTACCCTCCAAGCACTCGACTTGGTACACTGATTAGCTAGGTTGTCGACTCGAGACGATCTTTAGGATTGAAACGTAGCCGGTCCTTCCAATCAGGCGGTACTCTCTCTTAATATGCTTTTGACTCTTTATGACTGAGAAGATCCTTCTAAGCTATCTCTTCACTGTTTTCACGATGAAGTGATATCGGCTTATCAGACCTGGAATTACTTCCAGACCAAAAAGGAAATTCTAAGCACTATGAGTAAACACTGAGCCCGAGATCAACTTAATGATCATCCTTAATCTAACTACAAGTCAGAATCAGTGTAGTCAACCATATTGAAGTTTGCACCTGAATATGCAAGCATATGATTCCTCGTTCTCTAAAGATACTTGAGGACGTACTAAACCGCCATTCAATGCTCGAATCCGAGATTTGATTGCAATTGACTCGTGTTAAGCTGACTTGCCCTTATCCAGAGAGACTCTATTCCATTTTCTCTTTATCCGAAGATTTGGAGAATCATTCCTGAGAGGTAGGGTAGGACTACTCTCGATGAACGCTGCAACCGTATATGCATAATCATCTTATTCAATAAGATAGGTGGGATAGCCAATGACTCATTCTCGTGAATTTGACCGAATCAGATTCTTAGAACATAGTCCAATTCTCTCATCCAGAGAATCTTGGCGTGTCATTTTCCGACTTCAGATAACACTCATGCTTTGTTTCCAATCGCTTTGATGTTACCTTCGCGAACACTAATACTACTATTTTACCAATACGATACCCAGTCTACAAAAGACTTATCAATATTCTAGTCAAGTCCACATATTTCAGAACATGCGACTTTTAATGACCGAGAGGTTCTCTTACATCCACAAAGGACATAAGTCCCGGCAAATCAACTCCGCCATTTGTTCTAACCAAGACCCTTATGTTCCGAATGAATCCAGACTCCGTTTATGGCAAGAAAGTCTCGAGGAATCACCCTATTTTTACGCTTTCTAACGAAATCAAGACCGAGTGGTGAGAGAGTTCAAGGTCCAGTTAACTCTCTACTTTTTTGGGAATCACCCTAGACCACTCACTTTGTGTCGAAAGTTAAACTTTCCTATTCATTCGACTCTTTTAGGCGTAGGACCAATTACTCCCACTTTGGGCCTGAGACACTCAGTGGTTCTACAAGAGGTCGAAACAGAATCGAGTACCAAAAATCCATTCACAGGGATAAGGTTTTCAAACCAACCTCTATGATTAGAATCCTATACAGCCCACCAAGAGCCATAGGTTATCAATCACCCCAGCAGATTGTAAAGTCCACAAAACCACAATGGGTCAACGGTTAAACCATACTCCCACTGCGTTTTAGGTGGATTGACATTCTGATCTAGTAGTATTTATCAGTGTAGTCACCAACATCCGATGTTGGACGTGGTCTGATTAAATCAGATAGTAACTACCGTACTCCAAGGTTTAAGGTTGTTACTTATAGATTCTATCAGAAGGCTTGTGACAGTTCAACCGTCACTTTCTGATCTCAAGAATCTTATAATCAACCTTCACTCGTCTCATTAAGATATTTCACGAACAAATCAAAATCGAATGTATGCGCAAAATCTCGATCCTACCTTCAAGCATTAAATGCTAAATGCCTACATTTACGAAGTGGTGTGAACCGAATTCACTCCTTATCCATAAATTCACTAGCATCTTCTAGGTAGACTTCTCGGTTTACATAATAATGTTAACCGTTATTTTGCAACCAATTATCTTAATCGAGTCTAGCAATTGTATTGTAGAACATCAATAACTATATAGGGCAAGTCTATGGTTTCTTTCTCAGGTGAGAAACATTCCACTTAGGAGGCGGTGAGCATCGGTCCCCAAGACTATGCTATAGCCTATTTATGAGCATGGAATACTCTATTCTCTCGCTAAAATCGAGACTCCTCCTCGTATTCTTTTGATAAACTAAATCACATTTCGAGTAGTTATCGACAAAATGTCACCACTCAAAAACTCCCACTAGCTTGTATCTCTCACTTAGACCCCTCAGGTCACTTGTGAACAAGCTATGTTACCTCTTCAAATCTATTATCCTCTCCCAATTGAAAGGAAACTTAGTCATTGATCCTTTGAGATAGTGTTCCTAGACTCGGGAGATAGAATCACCCTTAGCCACTGTCGTCAGTCTTATCTCTAGGATATATGCACTAATTAATAGATATTGAAGGGTCGTTTATCTTAATACGGAAACCTTTTACCTTTAATAGTTTTAGATGTGTTACACATGCCTATTCAAATTTTCTTAGTGGTTCTGTCTTTATCAAACAAAAGTCCGAGTCTCGATTCATACTACAAATGTCATCTTCACTTTATTTAAGGCAAATCAGTAGTGTCGAGATGAAAGTGAATCCATTTGTTTCAACGAATCTAAAACGTAAAAATAAATTTTTCTGTGATATTCAAGGATAGAATCCAAATTCATTTCCTTATATCACTCCCACTATTGTAGCTGAAATTACTCGCCCGTTGTTACTCTATTAATCATTAATGCACACTTTTCCTTGTTTTTCCAAAGAACTAAGCTACCGAGTCAAGTTACTCGGTTAAGAAAGTCGCTAAGATTCATTGGTTAGTGATCCAAATCACTTTCCTTATCCTACACTTTCTTTAATTAATGTTTCGGTTTAGCCTCAAAACTTGATTAAGATGATTAACACTTATAGACATTCTTTCCCATTCTTAACTTTCCTTAAAAGGAAATAGTCTTGAACTAGCGATTCGTATGAGTAGACACTACTCGTGAACTGTAGGATGTCTAATGAAATCGTTACCCAGTGGGACTAATTTTCTTCAATTAGAAAAACATAAGACAAAAGCTCCCACTAGTTTATCGGTTCCAAATACCGTCTAACTAGCGACACTTTAATTTATGATTCTCCAATTTTTCTATACACCATTAAAATTCACTAGAAGAATTTTATCGTCCCAATCATCTTTCAAACGACGACTACGATGCCTCTCGTTCAACACGATTGTATGCAATGACATACTTATTTACGTCACTTAAGTCTTGAAGGCTCCAGAGAAATATCTCTTCCGAAAAATTAATTGCATGTAAGATCAATAAGTACAACGTTCTAGTTATTTACCACTTTTAACGAAGTCATTACTAGTCAATTTTACACTAGCGCCTAGCACCCTGAGAGATATATAAATAGTTGTAAATAAAATTGACAGTAAGATAAATCCAAATCATACACTACTAATAAATTTTAGGAACATAAACTAAGTACTTATAGTCTATCCTACCGTTCCAAGGATTTAATCTAACGCCTCGTGCGCCTTAGGGTAGGTCAAAGAGGTTTCGATTAATATTGAAGATCCGATTGAGAATCGAACATCTCATTTGTCATCGTCAATCACCTTTCCTTTTTCAGCCAAGGTACTACCAAAATACCCTTTATGAGTGTGACCTCTTGCTTTGAGATCTTTAGATAGACCCCGAGTGTGCCGCCTTAGGGTCGGTCGGTGACTCAAATGAGTACCCAAAATCCTATCCTTTCGGAGACCAAGCCTTGAATTTTGATAGCGGTGAAGGCCTTCCTTAGGGGCGAAATCAAAGCCGCACGAGGCGTCACCATTCTCTCACGCCGCTTGTGTCAACAGTGAGGCCGTGGGGTCGGCCGTCGCCTCTCCCGCTCCCACTCAATATTTTGAAAAAGTGGTGGGTTTATCGATCACGCTTTTGGACTTGATGTTACATTAAGGAACAATAAATCATAGGCCCGAATGTTGTCGGTTATGTGGGCTAGCCCACCCGACCTATTCGTTAGAACATATGTGGCCGCCGGACGGGTCAAGGCTAGGAGAGCTCCGTTGAGCCGTAGTGGCTCTTCGGTTGCTCGATGCTGCACTCCCGTGCAAAGCGCCACACTTGGAGGGTGAAGTCGATTGAGCCGTAGCTACATTGACCACCCAACCGTGGTTAAACCACTTTCGAACTGTTTGCCCGTGATTATCCAATCCTTAAACATCAAACATTCACGTAGACACTACGGAACAAAAACGTAATCTCGTCTTAGGTAAGGTGGAATTCACCGAGAATCCAACACCTTAACCACGAGGTTTCGGGATTTTACTCATTATGCTTTTGCAGAGTGGGATTCACCGAGAATCCATCACCCAACCTCGACGATTGAAAAAAAAACCGTGTTCCTCGGTTTTTACCCTAATTAGTTTCTAATTAATATCAAACAATTAATTAAAACTAATCGTGTGTTTTATACATGTCTAACTAATTCCTCGAATTAATTTCTACATGTATGCATATGGAGTGGAATTCATGATATGATGCATGTCATGGCAATTTTCCGTTCTACTCATACAATCTACACATGTATACTAATGCGGAAAATAAACACCGAGATGGGCCGAATTAGCACACTTCCGTATCTAATATATTCGAAAATAAATTAAAACCCTAATCTGCAGCTGTTAAGAATCTTCGACGATCGGCATATCAAACGAACTTGGATCAGGACGAAACTTTCCAGATCTGATCTTCATTCTTCGGACTTCAAGATGGACGGTCGGATCGGAGCTTTGACTTGTCAATCTTCCTCAGTGAGCCTCCCAACTTGCTGCTGAAACAGACTCTTACAGCAGCGCATCATATACTTCCCGAGGCCGATCGGGGATGAAGATGAATCCCGATCGTCCTAAAAATTTTATCTCACGTCCAAAACTCCATGATTATCGATCTGACTGGTCGGATATTCGTTTCAACGGTCCAATACTTTCCAGAAAATCGAGGAAGGCACAGTTAGGGTTTCTGTGAATCCTGCGTTTTTCTGTTACAGCTGCCTCTTCTCATCAACGAACGGACATCCAAACGGACTCTGATCGACGCCAAATTTTGTGGGATTGTTCATCAACTTCCAGTCTCGATTCTGACCGGAGGGATCTTCGTTTTAACGGCTCAAACAACGGAAAAAACGAAAACACTATACAGCTACTAAACAGATCTATTTACAGGAAATTAAACTTGCAATAATAAACAAATTACATAATTTCCTATACTCATATGAACGAATTTTCATTTTTTATATGAGTTTACAATAGATCTAACGAGAAAACGGTGTCAACTCCAATCCATCTCTTCAACCATAGCAATTTAAGAATTATTAATGCATAATAATAAGTAAAATATCACCTACATGCAATTCCACTCCTTTAAGTCGTTTAATTACGATTATGACTATATAAATCGTGGAACCTGGCTCTGCTACCACATGAAGGATGCAGGTTCTTAGATCTAAACGAATTAGATCTACGCGCAGCGGATGGATCACGATTTATATATCAAAACACATAATTAAAGGACTTAAACTACTACAAGGGGGTTTAAGGTCATGTTACCAATAACGGGAAGAGAAGCCTTGATCTTCCGATGTGTTCTCCAAACGGTGGTTGGTGGACACCCTTCTTGATACACGAACCTCCTTGATATGCAACACCAAGAAAAACTCCAAGTTTTTCTTCCTCTAAAACTCCTGACAAGAAAAACAAAAATTTTCTCTCTTTTCTAAGGTGGTGGTCGAAATTATGCCTTACAATTTCCTTGGAATAACTCTCCTTTTATAGGAGAGTAAATCCTTAACCTCCAAGTTTCTAATTAATTAAATAAATAATTAAAAGAAATCACAATAAAGGATAATTCCATTTATAAAAGATTGTGATTAATCAATCAATCAATTACAAATCAATTATCTTTTATTAATTAATCACTTACCAAGTAAATAATTAATCACACAAGAAAATCAATTCTTGCATTTTAAGAGGTAGGAGGCGCCACCTAGTAGGGTTTCAAGCCCACATAAAATGTCTTTTATGTGTATTATATTATTTAAATTTCAACTAAATAATATCCATGCATATCAATTAATTAGCCCACCAATTAATTATCACTGAGGCCCAAATAACAAGAATATCATTCCGAATTACGAAGCCACATCGGGGACCATGGACCTATAACCAAGAAAGCTCAAATAATTAATTATTCATCGAATGTAATAAGTACATTAATTATTAATTCCGGGATTACGCCACCATAAACCCGGCCGAACTCTACCGATTATAGATGTATACTTATACTCAACCCATGTGAGTGAATAAGCGTCCATTGATATAATCACTACATACGGATTAACCCTCCATAGATTGTCCATTACGGTGGGAAGTCTCCGTGAACCCGACTCGTAATATCTTATCCTTATTTACCATTAACCCACGATGATCAATTAGTACACATATCCGACTAGTAGCTAATTAGTCAAATGTGAACTCCCGGGATCGATCACTTTCTCGGGGCTAACAAATAAGGGGACTGTCTCTCTACTTCCCGCAGGAAGGAATGGATTCCATGTCTGTGAAAATCAGAACTACTCACTCATCAGGAGATAGTGCCAATGAGAAGTGGCTTGGAACACATATTCAAGTGAACCGTAACTAACACATCAAACACTACCCCGAGACAAGCAGCACCCTGTGATCACCTCAGGATTAAGGTTGATCCATATATGATCATCTAATGATTTAATAAGATTCCTCGATTACGGAATTATATCGGGAAATTCAGATTAAATCGGTCCAAATTTCTATATGAATGCCATCATATATAAATGCCCCACATAGTACCTCTCACCGGCAGTCCGGATAAGACTATCACACCCTAAGGTGTTCTGGGCGCATTATTGGTGTTTTAATCAAGAGACCCTAAACTCTGATTAAGTTCACCACGGACTAACAGTTTAAGCATATCTCCACTAACTCAATCCTCACATGTAATCCATACACTGAGTTAAGTGGTTACATACAGATATACTTAGGTTTGCAGTAGTGTATTACTTACAAGCACAAAGCAAGTAATAAGGTGAGATAAATTCTTTCATCCATTAAAAACAATTACACAAATTGTCTTTCGGGCACTACACCTAACAAGAGTCTCAAACCATGCTCTTGGTGCTTGTTTCAAGCCATAAAGTGCTTTGTTGAGTCTATACACTTTATCTTCTTGATCTTTAACTTCAAATCCAGGAGGTTGCTGAACATATACTTCCTCCTCTAGAATGCCATTTAAAAATGAACTCTTAACATCCATTTGATATACCTTGAAGTTTTTATAATCAGCATATGCTAAAAATAATCTGATAGCTTCCAATCTTGCAACAGGGGCATATGTCTCATCAAAATCTATTCCTTCTGCTTGAGAATAGCCTTTTGCTACTAGTCTGGCCTTATTCCTCACAATGGTACCAGATTCATCCAATTTGTTTCTGTATACCCATTTTGTACCAAATTTTTTTTTTGAGGGCATTTTGTACCAATTATATTTGCATGATTAGGCTTTTCCACTAATGTCCAAACTTGATTTCTTTCAAATTCATTCAATTCTTCTTGTATAGCAATTATCCAATCTGGATCTGAAATTGCTTCTTCAACAACTTTAGGTTCCATTTGAGATAGAAAACAAGTAAACATTGCTTCTAATTGTCTTCTAGTCCTCACACCTTGCTGTATGTTGCCAATAACTTGTTCAGCAGGGTGATCCCTTAACCATTGTGGATTCTGGTTAGATTGATTCTCTGGAACATCATCTTCGATAGGTTTTTGATTCGCAATAGGGGTTCAGCAGATCCTTGAATTGCCTCGATTGTTGCATCAAGTAGTATCACTAGCAGGTGTTCAAGCAGGCGAATCGAAAACTTTTAAGTCATTGAATCTTTCCATAACTTCAACACATTCTGGATCAGTGACTTGTTGATTCTCAGCAGGTTCTGAATCTTCTTCTTCCATTCCAGTGAACTTAGGTTCATCAAATACAACATGTATTGTTTCTTCATGTTTCAGTGACCTTTTGTTCAAGACCACAATGCCTTATTGATCAAGAATATCCCAAGAAAATTCCTTCATCTGATTTTGGTTGGAATGTCTTCAGTTGTTCCTTATGATTCAAGATAAAACACTTGCTTCCAAATGGATGGAAATAGGATATATTAGGTTTCCTTCCATTCCAAATCTCATAAGGTGTCTTCAGCAGCTTCTTGTTCATTGAGGTTCTGTTTTGTGTATAGCATGTTTGTAATAAGCCTTGATTTCAATATCTTTCAGCGAAGAATGCTTCACAAATCATTGTTCTTCCTGCTTCTTTTAGAGTTCTGTTTCTTCTTTCAGCAACCCCATTTTGCTGAGGTGTACTAGCAGCAGCAAGTTGATGTAGTACACCATTCTGTTCACAGTATTCTCTTATGACTTTATTGAGAAACTCAGTACCCTTGTCTGATATTATCTTTACTACTGTCAAACTTTTCTCATTTTGTAATCTCTTCAAAAGTTCAGGCATCTTTTGAAGTGTTTCACTCTTCTTGTTCATAAATATCACCCAAGTGTACCTTGAATAATCATCCACAACCACCAAAGTGTATTTCTTTCCTGTTACACTTGTTGGTGTTACTGGTCCAAAAATATTCATATGCATCAGCTCCAAAACTCTTTTAGTTGATTTCTTAGTTTTTGATTTGAAGCTTGATTTTGTCTGTTTACCTTGCTGACATGCATCACATATAGCATCCTTCTTGAATGTGATCTCAGGTAAACCAATCACCAGTTTCTTCTTCACCAACTGATTGATATCATCAAAATTTAAGTAATTTAACTTCTTATGTCATAACCAATTGAGTTCTGACTTGGTATGCACAATCAGGCAGGTTTCTGGAATTGCAGTAGACCAATCCACAACGTACATGTTTTGTTGTCTTCTTCCTGCTAACACAACTTGATCACCTCTTTCACTAATGACAATCCAAGTGCCTTTGTCAAAAGTGACTTTGTATCCCATGTCACAAAACTGTCCAGTGCTCAGCAAGTTGTAGTCCAGTCCTTCCACATAAACAACATTCCTGATTGTTAGTCCATTCCTCACAAGTGTGCCATATCCTCTTGTGTATCCATGTGTATTCTTGTTTCCAAAATTCACTCTAGGACCATCATTTGTCACAAAGTTTGACAAACAGTGCTTATTCTTTGTCATATGTCTGGAACAACCACTGTCAAAGTACCAGACACCCTACAAAACAAAGTTAATGCATTTTAGGTACCCAAACCTGTTTGGGTCCATAATGGTCAGTGGTAAGTATGACCCTTGACAAATTTCCATAAGGTATTCTTTGAAAAGTGTCATACTTTGGTTCATACATGTATTCCACACATCCATAAGTTCTAACAGTTGGTTGTGTAGGATTCACATATGTTTTCTGGCCTTTTGGTTTATAATACTGTTTGGAGTGATTTTTGTTGTTAGAATCATTAGCATGACCATTAGTTTGCTGTCTGTTAGGAACATCCTTGTAGTATGGAGTCTGCTGAGGTCTAGTATAAGTCCTCTGCTGAGTCCTCTGCTGATTCCATTGCTTAGGTTTTACCCTAGCAGTATGGTTATACTTACTATTTCTAGCAGTAGGTGCAGGAATATTCCAATCATCATCAGTAGGGAACAATCTATCTTTCCCCCTGAGATAAGTATCCCTTGAATGATTTGCATTTTTGGGTTTAGGATTCTTATCCTTAGAATATTTTTGGTTTTTACCCTTCTGTGGTCCAGCAGACTTGGTAGCAGGTCTGCTATCAGCAGTTCTAGAAGGCACAACGGTCCTATTTTTAGATTTATTCTTTTTATTAGGAGCTGTTGACTTCTTTGACTTCTGATTTTGCTTCCTTGAAGCTTTCTCAATAGGCTTTACTGCCTCAGCAACCCTTTTGGGAGTTGGATCTTGTGCAGGCAAAAACTTAGGACCAATTCTGGTACTAGGTCCAGTGACCTTACTAGATCCACTCTTATTGGATTGTTGAGTTCCAAATCCAAGCCCTGTTCTATCACTATAAGGCTTTCCAGATTTGAATGCAGTGGAGGAACATGATGGTTCAGCAGACTCAAAGGCTACTGAATGTACATCAGGCTTATGCTGATTCTGTCCACCTTCACAATCTCATAAACAGATTGTATTATCCTCAGTTGATTAAGGATGGCATCCAAAGTTTCTTCATTGTCAGAATTTTTAGGATTTGAACCACAGGAGTGTTTATAGATACAATATTGTATACCTCCTCTGTTTCATCCATATTAGCCATTAAAGCATAATCTTCCATCTCAGCAACCAGTGCAGTATCATCAGATTCATTTCCTTTTTCTGACTCTACTTCATATCCTGATTCATCTTCAGCAACCATAGCCTTCTTTCCAATTCTTCTTTGTTGGCTCTTGGTCTTCAGTAGGTCTGGACAATCAGGTCTAAAATGTCCAGGCTTCTTGCAGTTAAAGAAAAGATAATCAGGTTCCTTTTTCTGTTTTAACTCAGGACAGTCTGGTCTGAAGTGTCCTGGTTTCTTGCAATGACAACATAAATAATCATTATCTTTCTTTGATTCATCCTTCTTCTTTTCACTGAATTTCTTTGTGAAATTCCTTGGAGAACCTTTTCCATTTTTCATCATCCTGATTTTCTTGCTCAGTAGGGCAATCTGCTCTTGCATTTCATCCAGCAGATCATCTTGAGCTCCTGATGTCTCTTCTTGATATGAAGCAGCCAATGCAGTGGTCTTTGGCTCTTCCTTTTCAGTTTCAGGCACAAGCTTTTTGCTAAATTCATAGGCCTTAAGATCTGAAAACAGTTTGAAGGAGACTTCTTCATGCAAACTCCTCATTTCTTCAATTGCAGTCACCTTCATTTCCCAAACTTCTTTTGCAGGTAAAGCTTCCAAGATTTTTGAATTAATCTCTTCTTGTGAGTACTTGACACTCAGCAAGGTGAGTTCATCCATGATTGCATTGAACCTTGATTCCATTTGTTCAATGGTTTCATTTGGTTTCATCTTGAACTCTTGGAACTTCTTCTTGGCCACACTGATCTTATTCTTTTTTATTGCATCAGTGCCTTCACAGATTAATTGCAACTTGTCTCAAAGTTCTTTTGCAGTTTTGCAATCTTTCACCTTCATGTACATATTGCTATCCAAAGTTCTATAAATGATATCAATAGCAATATTGTTGAGATTTGCTCTCTTTCTATCTTCAGCAGTCCATTCCTTTTTTTGGTTTTGGAATGTACTGTGTATCCTCACCCACTGTTACTGCCTTGGTAATCTCCAGTGGTCCATCTGTCAGCACATCCATCATTTCATCATGTGTTGCGGCTAGATAAGCCTGCATTCGACGTTTATACTCATCAAATCTATCTTAAGAACACATCAGCATAGTTCTAGCATACTGGTTGTTATCCATGATGCAAAGCTTTGAAAATCAGTAACTTGAAAAAGTTTCAAAATATTTTCACAAGCACAACAAGTAGGATTACTTGAGCGTAAGCCTTTGCTCCGATACCAATTGTTGGTCCCTTGAAAAGGCTTTGGTTAAGTTTAGAGGGGGTGAATAAACTTAACACTTGAAACTTTTGGAGTTAACAAACTCAAAGAACTTCAAGAAATTCACGATACTTGATGAGTCTGCGATACTCGATAGTCTCATGACTATTGAATATACTGAATTTGTGCATCGGAAATATATCAGAAATTAAGCCTTATTACTTGTTGTTAAATATGATACCAAGTATTAGATACTCATGAGTGTATGTGTGTGAATTCAAAGAGCTAGATTCGGTGAGTTGATGTGTTGGATAAACTAAGTGCGATATATAAATGCAGAAAGTAAGTAGGCGAGATTTTATAGTGGTTCCAGTGGTGTAATCTCGCTCACCCCACTCTTCTCCTGTGATGTTGGAGGTAATTCACTAGAGATCTTTGATGTAGCTGTTACAAAAATCCGTATGTTGCTTGTCCTTCACCAATGACTATGGCTTCACAAACTGAAAACTAGGAACATGTAGGATTGCTGCTCCAAAGTCTTCCACTGGTCCTTGAAGGGTAGGATTGTCTCTTCACCAGCTTCACAACAAACAACAGTCTTTCACACACAGATGTGCTTCACTGTCTTCAACAGATTTCTTGTAAAAGAAAGATTGAATCAAGTAAATGATTACATTGCGGCAGACTGATCGAGATGATATGATCAAGACTTGATGTCTTCAAGTGTGTAAACTTGATGTAGCTTGATTGCAGATTACACTTGAAGATTTTCTCTGGATCAGTAGCCTTAAGCTCAGTAGGGTCAGCAGGGTGTTTTTCTTGATTTAATTCTAATTGCTGAAGATAGATCCTTAATTTTCATCAATGTTCATCACTTGTATCTGAATTAGGAGTCCTCTATTTATAGGTAGGAACCCTTGTGACTTGTATTTGAAATTCAAATATAGCCGTTCCAGATTTTGTCTCATTTGACTTGCTTTCTGTCACTATTCATAGGACTGACACAGTCAGACTGCTTTTTGACAGAATGCAGTCTGTCCATCCTTTGACTTGTATCCATTGGATAAAATCCTGAATCATCCCAACGTCCCTTTAATATCAACCATTGATTTGTTTGATAAAATCAGAGGTTGTTAGTTGTCCTTATCCTTGTTTTCTTCCAATGTAATCTTGAATAAATCGAGGTATATGTATCAGCAGGTTCATGAGTCTGCTGAGATACATATCAGTCAGCTGAACCATAATTTGCTGTGTTTAAAACACAATGCAGCTGACTTCCTTTATCTAACTTTTATTTGTGAAGTTAGATTACACCATTTAATCATAACTAAGTTCCAATCACCATCCAACTTATGGAACTTAGACCTTGTACACAAGGTATATGTAATCAGTTTAGGTCATCACAAACTTCCCTAAATTCTGATTCCATGTCCTTGACTTTAATTACTAAGTTTGATCCCTTAGCCTTCAATTACTGAGTTTGAGCCCTCAGCCTTCAATCTTCAGCAGGTTCTTGACTAGTTTACTGACCTAGCTACCCTACTGATATAGACGAGTCTGCTGATATAAACCAGCTGACCATTACAGTGCTTGTTTGATCAAACCTATACAAAGATCAAACTCTAATAAGCCTATACATTTGATCTAGACATCTTTTTGCCTTTGCACTATAACAGCTAGTCTAGCACTCATCACTAAAATTCAGAAATAAGTCCAACAGCTACCTCTCCAATGTTTTCACAATGAAGTGGTATTGGCTTACTGGATAATACTTTATCACATGAGTAAACACTGAGACCGAAATCGATTTAACGATCATCCTCAATCTGACCTAAAGCCAGAATCAGTGTTATTACTTATATTCTAGTTTGCACCTGAATATACTAGCATATTATTCCTCATTCTCCCAAAAAGACTTGAGGATTCACTAAACATCCCATTTAGTATTCATTCGCAGGTTTAGACAAGCATTCTTGAGAGGTAGGGTAGACTACATCGTTGAATGTTGCATTCATCTATGCAAGAACATCTTAACCATTGAGATGGATGAATGGGATTGCCAATTGCTTATTTTCGAGAATTCGAGTCAGTCAAATTATTTTAGAAAATAGCCCGATGGCATGTTAGACTCTGACTTCAGATAACACACCCATGTTGTTTCCAACAGTTTCAATGTTACCATTCACAAACACTAATCTACATACTCCTTTACTAATATTGATGCCCAGTCTATGAAAGACTTATCAACATACTGGTCAAGTCCACATATTAAAAAATATATATATATGACTTTGACATGACCTAGAGGTTTGCTTTAATCCCCAAAGGATATAAGCTATGGCAGGCATCCTACCAAAGGTTCTTTCTGAATAAATTAAAATACCGTTAGTCTCGCAAAAAGGTCTTAGGGAATCACCCATATTTTCTGCTTTGTAACGAATCTGTCATTTGTTCTTAGCTAAAACCATACATTACGAATGAGTTCGATTCCGTTGTTCGGCAAGGAAGTCTCGTGGAATCACCCATATTTCCGGCTTTCTACGGCGAAATCAAGCAAGGCCAGGTGGTAAGAGACCACAGTTCTGTTAACTCTCTACCTTTTAGGGAATCACCCCTAAATTACTCAGCTTTGCGTTGAAAGTTCAACTTTCCTATTCATTCGACTCTTCTCCGTGTAGTTCCAATTACTCGCACTAGGCCTGAGATACTCAGGTGGTTCGACAAGAGTTTCAACAGAACTGAAGTATCAAACTCCATTCACAGGGTTATGGCTTTTAAACCTATCTCTATGATCAGGATCCTATACAGCCCACGAAGGACTATAGGTCATCAATCTACCCTATAGACCATAAGGTCCTGCAATGGGTAATGGACAAACCATACTCCCACTGCATTCGGGGTGGATTGATATACTGATCTAGTTTAGTAGTTTTTATTAGTGTTATCACCAACTGCCGGTGTTGGATGTGGACTGAACAAATCAGTTAGTAACTTCTTGAGTATAAATACTTCAAGATATAAGGTTGTTATTTATAGACTCTATCAGACCGCCTGTGTGACAGTATAACCATCATTCTCTGACTTTAAGAGTTTTATAAACAACCTTTACTCATCATGCTAAGATATTTCACGATCTGGGGTGAACCAAATTCCTACCTTCAAGCACTATGTGCTAAATGCCTCTATTTACGGAAGTGGGGTGAACCAAATTCACTCATTATCCACAAATGATTTGGCATCTTCTAGGTAGACTTGTCGGTTTCACATGATAATGTAAACTGTTATTTTTGCAACTAATATCTTAAATGAGTTAAGCAGTGTATCGTGGCACATCAATAACTATATAAGGCTAATTTATGGTATATCCTTAGTGAAAACATTCCACTGGGAGGCAGGCCGAGCATCAATCCCGAAGACTATACGACAGCCTATTTCTGAGTATGAAATACTCTATCTCTGGTGAAATCAGAGATTAATTCCTCCTAATATTTTGGATAAACTTACCGGAGTTTCGAGTAGTTGTCAGACTAAGATGTCACTACTCAGAGGCTCCCACTAGCTTGTATCTTTCATAAGACCCCGAAGGTCGTTATGAACAAGCTGTGCGACTTCTTTAAAACTATTACCCTTTTCCCGATTGAAAGGAAACTTAGTCATTGTTCCTTGAGACATTGTTCTGTTGACTGGGAGATAGGAATCACCCTAAGCCAGTCTTCAGATCTTGTCTTTATGGAACATACACTAATTAATAGAATAGAAAGAAACGTTTATCTAAATACGGAAACCATTTGCGTTTATATAGTTTAAGATGTGTTACTAATACCTCTTCAGCAATGCCTAGTGGTTCTGACTTTATCAAACAAAAGTCCGAGTCTTGGATTCATGCTACAAATGTTATATTCATCGTCAATAAGACAAACAAATTATCATATTGAAAATGAATTCATTCGTTTCAACGAATTCGAAAATAGAAAATGAATTTCTGTGATATTCAAGGATTGAATCCGAAATTTATATCCTTATATCACTCCCACTAGTCTATCTGAAATAACTGCCCGTTGTCTACTTTATTTATCGTTTAATGCATAGTTGCCTTGTTCTTATAAAGAACTTTAGCTTTCGAGGAAATTTCTGAGGATGCATTGGTCAGTTATCCGAAATCACTTTCCTTATCCTCTAGTTTCCAATTTATTAATATTTCGGTTTAGCCTTAAAACTACTTAGTTTAGATGATTAACACGTATAGACATTCTTTCCCATTCTTGACTTTCCTTAAATGGAAACAGTCTTGAACTAGCAGTTCGTTTGAGTAGACGTTACTTTTGAACTGTGGGATCTTCAGTGTTACTTGCTTGGACTATCGATTTTTCTAATCGTCAAATCACAAGACCAAAGCTCCCACTAGTTTATCGGTTCCAAATACCGTCTAACTAGCAACACTTTGTATTTATGATTTTTCAGAGATTAGAAAATCCCTCAGAACTAAGCTCCCACTAGTTTATCAGTTCCAAATACTGTCTAACTAGCAATGCTTTGTTCATGATATTTCAAAAGATTGGAAAAAAACTCCAGAGCTAAGCTCCCACTAGTTTATCAGTTCCAAATACTGTGTAACTAGCAACGCTTTATTCTTGTTTTTCCAAACTCATGTGCTGTCTATTACACATTTCTAATGATTCAGAAAAACAACAAATCATAAGACTAAGGCTCCCACTAGTTTATCGGTTCCAAATACCGTCTTACCAGTAATGCCTTATGTATGATTTTCCAAATTTTCAATTAGGAATTTGATGTGCGATTACACCTTTAAAATTCACTAAATGAATTTGTCTGATAGTCCTATATCATCTTTTGTAAACTAAGTATGGTCGTCTCTCGTTCAACACGAGTGACATCCGTGACATACCTATACTATGTCACTTAAGTTTTTAAAGGCTCAAGGAAAAATCTTTTCCGAAAAATTAACTGCATTCTTTTGATAATTACAACGTACTTGTTACTTCCACATTTTTAATGAAGTCCTATTACTAACAGTTTAGTAGCCTAGAGGTTAAAGTTGTAAAATAAATATGATAGAAAGTTAAATTCAAAAAAATAAATTTTCACTTCTAGATTTTTTATTTTAGGAATGATAAACTTGTTATAAAGTCTATCCTACCATTCCAAGGATTTAATCTCACATCTCAGTGCCGCCGTAGGGTAGGTCAAAGAATTGACGATCAAACTGAGACAATCTCTCTCAATGATTAAACTTTGAGAATCAAACATCCCATGGGAATCAGACATCCCGGACCTTAATCATTGATTACCTTCCTTTTTCTAGCCTAGATATTTCGAAAATATCCATAAAGAGTGTGACCTACTGTATCAGATCTCAAAGTACGCCCCGAGTATGCCGCCGTAGGGTAGGTCAGTGACCCGACGAGTACCCGAAATCCTATCCTTTCGGAGACAAAGCCTTGAATTTTGATAGGGGTGAAAACCATCCGTAGGGGGCCGAAATCAAAGCGGCACGAGGCATCACCCTTCTCTCACGTGCTTGCACCTATAGTAGAGGCCGTGGGGTCGGCTGTCGCCTTCCCCGCTCACACTCAATAATTTAAAAAAGTGGTGGGTTTACTAATTACGGTTTCGGTCTTGGCAATAAGAAACAATAAATCAAGTACTCCGAACAGGGTCGGTCAAGTAGGCAATCCTACGCCGTCTTATTCGTCGGAACATATGTGACAGTTCAGTCTGATCCGGCAAGAGAAGCCCCGTTTAGCCCGAAGGCTTATCGGCTATGCTAAGTCTTGTCGAACCACTATAACGTACATCACACGTGGGGGGGGAGTCGATTGAGCCAAAGCTCGGTTGAACTCGCCCAACCATGGTTAGACCATTTCCGAACCCATGTACTAAGATTTCCGATTTCTAAATTGTCAACCAAAGCGTAATCTTGTTTCTGTTTAAGGTGGGTTCACCGAGAAGCCATCACCGAAACTCAACGATTTATCTAAGTGGGATTCACCGAGAATCCATCACTAAAATCGTAACGATTGACAAAACCCGGTTCCTCGGTTTTTATAATTAGTTACTTAATTTTAATTAACTACCACATATTAATTAAAACAAGTATGTTAACTAATTAATCGAGTTATACACGCCTAATTTAATTCGAAATTAAATAGCTACGTGTATGCATTGGAGTGGAATCATGAAGATGCATGTCATGGCAATTTCCGGTTATATCACACAATTTTCGATCATACACGAAAAATAACGGAAAAATAAACACCGAAATGGAACGTTGGTACCCCCGACTAACCTATTTTCTAAGGAAAAGTAAAAACTTAATCTATGTCTTCGAGTCTTGATCTTCGATCTTGATCTTGAAACTTCCGGATCTCGAACCACGAACACCCGAGAGGAGAAAGACTTTTTAAATTAAATAAAACCAATTTATTATAATTAAAACCCTTTTTCATAAATATTTTTTTTTCATATTTTCGGCTGTTTATTAATTATTTTCCAGAAAAATAAAAAAAAATTTATGTCGGCATTTAAAAAAAATTAAAACAGATTAAAAAAAATTAATACAGCCGCTTATATTATCAAAACCCTAATCAAATAAGGTATTCGACATTGGCGGCGTGACAATGAGTGTCACAGATAAGTCTTTCTTTGCCGCCTTTTCATAAAAATACAGTTTTTTTCACTTACTAGTGGCAACATTAAACGATTTAACAGTGCTGTTTCAGGCTTAAAAAAAACTTATTAGGGTTTTTATGCGTTTCTCCTCATTCATACATTGGGTTTCGCCTTGATCTTCATCTTTTTTTCAAGATCTTCATATTTCGAGCCCTGAATATATAAAATTACAATAAAGCTTGCATCTTTTACATTATTTTCGATTGACATAAAGTAAATACAAGTCCTATTCTCAATTGATACTAATCAAAAGAGCTACAAAATAGATCTACGGGTAAACAATACCAACCCCAATCCATCTCTTCAACCACGACAATCACAAGGCAACATACATGAACTAATTTTCGATGCATATACCAACGGAAAAAAAAAGAAAAACAAGCTAACACATGATTTTTCCACTCCTAGAGCTAAAATTCACATACTTTGATTGATAGATCAAAGACTCTGATACCACTTGTAGGATGTAATATCGCCGGATCAGTCATAGATTGACCCGATTACGCAGCGGAATAAATATCTGATCTAGATCTAACAACCAAAATACATAAAATAATAGATCTAACCTACGAAGGGGTTAGATTGCTTACTAGTTTATGGTGAATAAACTCCAAGAACAAAAGGGTAATCCATTCCGAGCTAGTTGAGAAGCCAAAGTCTTCCAACGTGTGTCTCCAAGCACCACCAGGTGGATGGTGTTTCAAGCCGCCGGACCTCCTCGATATGCTACCGGAATAATCCCGAGGATTATCCCAACTCGAAACCCTGGTATTTAGGACGAAATATCAAAGCCAAATACTCCTTATAATTTTCGAAATTATCATGTGATCTTAGGCTTAGGAGAACTCTCTTTATATAGGAGAGAAATCCTAGTCTCCAAGGCATTATTTAATTAATACAAAATCAATCAAAATAATCCTTTTCCTTAAAAAGATAAATCTAGAATATTCCTAAATTAATTAGGATATATAAAAGATTTTCTTTTCCTTAAATTATTTAACAAATAAATAATTTAATCACATGTCTTATTATTTATCAAGAAAACAAATTTCCCAACAAATAATAAAAACAAAATGCGCCCCTTACTCCCTAAACCCTAGGGGTACACGCATTTCATCACATTGGGCCGAGTCCACAAAAAAAGTCTTTTCCGTGCATTTAATTATTTAGTCCAACCAAACAATTAATCCACATATCTATTAAATAGTCCAATCCAACCATTTAATATTAATTGAGGTGAAACGACGAGAAAACATATATGTTATATTAGGAGCCACGTCGGGGATCATGGACCCATATTCAGTAGCTACAATAAATTAAATAAAGTTATTCGTCAGACCGAATAATAATATTCAATCTATTAATTCCGGGATTACACCACCATAAACCCGAAACTGAACTCTGCTGAATATAGATATAAACTTACACTCAACTTTGAGTCGATAAGCGTCCACTGATATAATCAGTACACACGGATAAATCCTCCATAGACTGTTCGTTTCGATTCGGGATATCTCCGTAAACCCTTCTCGAAACCTCTTATCCTTATTTACCATAAACCCCCTAGTGATCAATTAGTTCATAACTAATATAATATAAACTCCGCGGATCGATCAATTTCTAGGATTAACAAATAAGGAAACTGTCTGTCTACTTCCTGCAGGAAGGAATGGATTTCATATCTGTGAAGTCACAGACCACTCACTCATTCCAGAATAGAGCCAACGAGAAGTGTTAGACCACATACTTCGAAGTGATCCTTAACTAACACATCAAACCCTACTTTGGACTAAGCAGCAGACTGTGATCACTCAGGATTGAGATTAATCCATATATGATCATTTTGTGATTCGATAAGATTTCTCGATTACAGAAATATATAGAGAACTCAAATCAAATCGGTCCAGCCTTATATGATTATCACCATATATAAATGCCCCACTAGGTACCCTATTACCGACAGTCCGGATAAGACTGTCACACCTAAAGTGTTCTGGGCGCATTATTAGCAAATTAATCATGAGACCCGTACTCTTGATTAAAAACGCTATGGACTAAGTTAATTTTAAATATATCTCACAAACTCAATCCTCGTGTGTATAGCCATACACTGAGTTATGTGATTACATAATCAATATACTTAGGGTTTTCAGTAGTGTCTTAATATAAGCATATTTGCATATAATAAGATGAATTATTAAATCTGTTTTAAAACAATTAGATAATTGTCTTTCGGGCACTACACAAATAGTAGTTACTGGATCCATTACGGCTCAAGTAACGCTGCTCCCAATTCTAAGGCATTACACAAATATTTTTGTTTGAATTTGTTTCGTACACAAGCGATCTTGAGTTGTTCAATAAACAAACTAAATTTAATTTTAAGCTTTGTGCATTAATTTACTTCTCAAACTCGAGCCAAGCTCAAATAAGCTATTTTCACTCTTAAAACTTATGCCAATGTTGCATACGATAGTGAAATGAAAAATGAGCTGACCGTCGTCATAGTTTTTTATACTTGTATCAACTAGATAGTTGATGTTAAGGATGAATGTTTTTGGTCGCTTATTCAAAGACTTAGAAAAAAGGAGGAAAAAAGGAAAAAAAAAAAAAAGAAAAGAAAAAAGCAGATTATCGCTGCAACGACCATACTCAACGTTGCGGTGGTAGTCATACAATTTTAATGGATGTTGTAATTTTTTTTTTTGAACAGCCAAGAATTTTCATATATCAGCAAGATGCTAAAAAAATTACAATTTTTTTTCAAAGTGTCAAAGTAAACTCAAACTATCCCAAACATAGATCAAGAACAACAAGACTACATCTAATCAAAAAACATGCCGCAATTCAAATCCAAACCCATTTATTTTTTGGGTTCATTTCGACCACCATACTGATTCAATTCCAACCTCCCAGAACTTATGATGCTGCAATCATCGGATTTGCCTTACAATCTTCCCAATCCAATTTTTTGAAACTAATCGCATTTGAAAGCCACGAAAAGGATAGTCTTTGTACTTCTCTGAAAATCAATTCTGAATGTAGAACTATAGAATGAAAGATGACTTTGTTTCTATGGTTCCAAATTACCCAATCATCGGATGTTGTATATACCAAGAATGACTCAAAAACAATCCCAGCAAACTCTATGACAACATAGATACATATATAAGTGAGTCGCGTATTCATGATGGCCTTTCTATAGCGTTTCAACTTTCACTGAAAGTGTACCGGATCGGCTGTTGTTAAGGGTGAATTTATACGATTTATCACGCTATATTCTATGATATTTTCTCCTCATATTCGTATAATTTGCATAAGAAACGAGTGTTTAACGGAAGTATTGAGTAAATGAGCTTTTTAACGAGTTAATCGCAAAATTGGTTAATTTTGGTGTTTTAATCTTGATTTTATGATTATTTGGATGATATTACGTTTTGCGATGTTTTGATGTGTTGTAGGTACATGTTTGATGCTCAAATGTTGATCAAAAAGAGATAATGATGATTGGCTTTGATGATAAAAGAGATAAAGATGGAGAAATCAAGATGAAGTCGATCCTGGACTGGCGTCCAGAAGCTTGAACTAGCGTCCAGTAGACGGGCGTCTACCATTTCAAACGAGCGTCCAGGATGATATTTTGGATTCAGAGTTTGGATGAAATTGCTGGACGAGCGTCCAATTTAAAGAAGGACGGGCGTCTGATCATGACTCGGCCCGATTCGAAGTTTGTATGGAAGAGTGGACGGGCGTTCAAGGATCCAGACGGGCGTCCAGTAGCCGACTTAGCTGAACCGACTTGAAAATCTATATATAGGCGGCAATTTCTCAACCCTAAAAAAGAATCACACACAATACTCAAAACCCTAATCCTAGGGGCGGCTTAGGCTGCGGTTTTTACCAGTTTTTCATAAACTTTTATGTTCTTAAATTCTTAGATTAGATTAGCTACTTTTTATGTCTTTCTATACAATTTCAAGTTTCAAGAGGATGCTAAGAGGCTAGACCTCCATTGAACAAGTGTTGTGAAGCCATCCGATCAACAATTCAGTTTCTTTTCGTGATTATTTTGTGAGTATCTATTACGAGTTGTTTCTTTTATCATGCTTTATGTTGATTATTGTAAATTTATATCGAAAGATGTTTGCTTTGTTGATTGTTTATTTGATGAAAATCATGTTAGACTTTAGATCACCATGATAAAGAATAGATATTTGATCTAAGTAACGAAAGTTATTAGGTTAGATTTCTAGGTTAGAAACGTTTAAAGTTTACACCTTTGGATTAGAAAAGCGTTAATCATTAGATCGGAAGATAGAGATTAATAGACGAACTACCTAAGAAATTAGGGTTCATACTTTTGATTAGGTGAATCACAACTTGATTAGTAATCACGAAATAATCTGAATTGAAATTGAATGTCAATAGGATAGATGGATCAATTGCTTGTTCGTTCGTAACTTATTGATTTAAAACCCCTTGAATTTGAATTGTTTAGCTTAGTTAGTCTTTTATTGCATATTAGGTTTAGTTTAGTTTAAATTGGTTCGAAACATATCTTTCCTGGCCTTAGATCATTGATCTTCTGTCCAGTTTACGTTATTGTTATCTTTCTTGTGAATTATTTACTGTTTTAGTATCTGTTCAGTTTAGTAATCGTGACATAGGTTAGTTAGTTAAACAAAGACTAGGATTACCAATCGTTATTTCCCCGTAAGATCGACCCGGTATCAACCTCTTACTACGATCCTTGCACTTGAGGTATATCGGATTTATAAATATTTATTACTTGTTAGTTTTTCATTAGATAAATCTGTGAACAAGTTTTTGGCGCCGTTGCCGGGGAACCAAACGGTTGCCTAGTGTTTGTTTTGTTTTTTGTGTGTTTAATTGTTTTTGTTCTTGTTTTAGGTAGATTTTAATTAGGTAATTAGGGTTTTAGTTAGGGTTTAAGGTCTTTTCTTTATAGTTCCCTTGTGATTAGTTCTTTCTTTCTATCTGTCTTTCTGTCTTTCTGTTTTTCTTTCTCTCCCCATCTCTTTTTCCTGCTGTTTTCTCCATTCCTGCTTCGTTTTTCTGCTTCCAAACGGGCGTCTAGACCAGTGGATGCCCGTATGTTCTAAAATTTTCAACTCTGAATCGTTTTTAACCTGTTGGACGAGCGTCCATCCAATTTGGACGTCCGTCCAGTTCTTCAATTGATCAGACGAGCGTTTGGACTTCCAGACGCCCGTCTAGTTCAAATCCCAGGCAGACGCCCGTCCAGGTTTCTGGACGTCCGTCTGTTCCCCTATCTTAACAAATTTTATTTCATTTTTCTTTTCTTAGGCTTTAATTTTTAGTTTCGGTTTTTAATTCTTAGTTTTTAGGTTTCAACCACCTGATTTTGGTTCAGTTTATGCAAACTCGAAGTCAAAAGGGACCATTACTGTATACCCCTGACTTAGAGCAGACCATAGTCCGACCAAACAGGCGGAAACTTCGTTCTGTGGCTCCTTCTGAAGAAGCCGATCAAGATCTAGAGGATCGTTTAGCCGAAGAATTTGAAAACTTCATAATTATGGCCGCTGAGGATAGACGTACGTTGGCAGACTACGCCATGCCAGGCGAAGTCAAAGTCAACCCGGCTATTGTTATCCCAGCCATAACTGCACAGACCTTCGAGCTAAAGCCGGGACTTATTCAGATGATGCAGCATGCATCTATTTTCCACGGTTATCAGTCAGAAAATCCCCACACTCACTTGCATACATTCTTGGAAATATGTGGTACTACACGCATCCAAGGAGTAAGTGAGGATGCTATTAAACTCAAATCTGTTTCCATTTTCTCTAAAGGAGAAGCTAAAGAGTGGTATACCTCTCTCCCATTGAATCTATTACCACACAATGAACTTGAAAAAGAGTTCTTGAGTCAATACTTCCCACCTTCAAAGACAACCCAGTGTTTAAACGACATATTCACTTTCTACCAGAAAGAGAATGAATCCTTTTTCGATTGTTGGAAAAGATTCAAGTCTCTGCTTAGAAAGTGTCCCCACCATGGCTTGCCACCGCAAAGGCAAGTCAACACTTTCTTTAGTGGATTGACCGAGCTTACAAAAGGCATGGTCAATACAGATTCATCCGTGGGGCGTTTTGAAAAAAACACTGATGAGGGGTGGGCACTGTTCGAGGACATTGCCAAATACAACTATGCCCCCTCTTATCAAGCCATTCAAGCACCTCCTCCTAAGGTTGAGGAAGTCAATATGCAAAGTTTGATCGCCATGCTGCAGAAGCAGATGGCAACTTCTCAAATTTCAAATCAAATGAATCAAGCTTTTCTTTCCACGTAACCCTCAGGTTCTATATTGTGAAAGCTTGTTGTCGACCGCCACATGATCGCCAGCTGTCAATTCAATCCCCTCGCACCTTATCAAGTGAATGTTGTTCATGATTATGGACAGTGTAATCAAGTCACATGTCAGAATTGTGACGAGTTGGGGCACACATCTAAATTCTGTCCTATGAACGGGCAGAATGCTGAAGTAAATGCGTTCTATGGCCAGAACAATCAAAGGTTCAATCAGTTGTCTGGCCAGAATAATCTCCAAAACCAAGGGTTCAATCAATCTTCAAGTTTTAATCCAAATTCTAATTTCAATCAGAATCAAAACTTCAATAGAAAACCTGGTTTTCCTCAGAACCAAAATTCCAATTTCTCCAATTCCAATCAAAGGTTCAATCAGAATTGGCCCGCCAATTCTAATCCTGCTGTTCAAAGCCGGCCCACCACTTTATTCTCAAAATTTCCAAAACTCTCAAGGCCCCTCCCAATCTAACAATCTTGAAGCTAAATTGGAGGAGAAAAATAAAAGTATCCAACTCCTGATGACTACAAATAAGAACCTTGAGAGGCAAATTGGGCAACTGGCTGAGCAGTTAGCTTCAAGACCCCCAGGGCAACTGCCCAGTTTCACTGAGAAAAATCCAAAGGGCGGTCAAGTTGCTCAAACCGACTTGAACAATGGCAAATGTACTGACCTCGTACCATCAATTCCATACGGTAGAGAGGAGGCCAGTGCAATGAATCTAATAAGCGGTACTCAAGTTAGTGGTCCTTCCCACCAGGGAAACCACTAGCCCATCCTGCCATTGATAAGGCAGGAGGGGAAGCTGAGCACTTACACCCCCCTTTGCCGAAAGAGAATACTCAGGTGGCTGATCCCCTGAGAGGTGAAAAATATGGAAGTCCGCAGGTGGCTGATCCCCTGAGGAACGAAGAATCAAGTGTGAGTCAGGAGGCTGATCCCCTGACTAATAAAAAGATTGAAAAAGCTGTTCGGTGGAAGGATCTGGAAGACAAAGCTGTCAGTGCATCTTCAAAGAAAGTCTTTTCTGAGAATGATCTGAAAAAGCTTCCATTTCCAACAAGAAAGAGCAACATCCCTTTGAGTGAAGATAAGAAGTATGAAAAGGTGCTGAATCTCTTGAAAATACTGTGTCAATCTTCCATTATCGAGGTCTTGGTTGAAATGCCTAAGTATACAAAATTTATCAAGGATGTTGTCTCTTCAAAAAGGAAGTTGTCAGACATGGAAAGGCTGATTGGTGAGGATTGTTCAATGATCAATTATGAAGACTTACCAACCAAGAGAGGTGACCCTGGAAAGTTCGTGCTTACAGTGTTAATGGGAGGCCTGGTCTTCCCTAACTCTTTGTGTGACCTGGGTGCATCTATAAGCCTCATGCCATTGTCTGTGTGCAAATGTCACGGATTTTATCTAACAAAACAAACAAGTAATAAAATTTATAAATCCGGTATTCCCCAAGTGTAGGGATCGTAGTATAGCGATTAATACCGGAGTCGGTCACAGGGAATCGAGGTATCTAGTTCATTAATTTTCCTAAGATTGATACTATTGTTATTAAAACCTAAAATAACAAAATGAAAAGTAAACTGGACAGAGGATTGTCAGTCCAAAGCCAAGAAAGATGATTGCGAACGAAAATAACTCTAATCTATAAACTAAAAAGAAAATAAACTTCTAAGAAAACAACGAAGAACAAGGCACAAAGATAATTTCAATTAATTTTAACGAAGAACAATCAATGATCCACCTATCTCGCAACTCTCAATTTCTACCCTAGATCGTTTAGTGAAGATTTAATAAAGATGTGGTTCACCTATCAAAGGTATGAATTTCTACTCTCGTAGATAATTCGCCTATTAATCTTTCATCTCTCGATCTTAAAGATTAACGCTTCCATAACCAAGGTGTAAGATTTCTCAATCTAGCAACCTAGAAATTTAACCTAGCAACTCTCGTTATGTTTAGGTTAAAAATCTAATCTTTACTACGGTGATCTAGGTCTAACAACGATTTTCATCAAACGTTAAACATCAATAAGCAACACATCCATCGATTTAAATTGCATAATCACTAAGAACATAATAAAGATACAAACTTTAATAAAACTCACAAAACAATCCCAAAGTTGAGATCAAGATGTTGCAGAAACGGTTTCACATGCTTGCTCGAACTGGCCTCAGCCTCTGATCATCCTCAGCAAACAAACAAAATAAAATAAAAATAAAAAGAAAAGTAACACTCGTCGACCGAAAGGTAAGCACTCGGTCGACCGAGCCGAGTGTTCTAGGGTTTTTGCGGCCGGTATGATAAAGTGTAGATATATCTTTTTCTTGTGCTGCTGCATACCTCATTTTATAACCTGTTTAGCCGACTTAGGGTTTAAGTCTTAAACCCTAATAAAATAAAATGAAGATAATTCCGAGTCTATCCTTTACTCTTCTTCTGAACGCAAATCTGATTGGTTTGACGCCCGTTTGCTGCTCTGGACGCACGTCCAAACTTTGTAAAATCTTCGAGTCGGGCCGAGCTCAACAAGAATCCCGTCCTATATAATTTTGGACGCTCGTCCACAGAAAATCTGAACATCCTGAATCCAAAGGCTCCAGTGGACGCCCGTTTACTTCCTTAGACGCCCGTCCAGGCTGACGGAGCATCAAACACACGTCCAACTTGTAAATCTTCATTCCAACTTCAATATGCATCTTCCCCCCTCTATTTAACCTTCAATTGAATATATTTTTAGCTCATCCTATGCCATGCAAATATATATCGTAAAAATCACCGTTAACAACTCCCCCACACTTAGCTTTTGCTCGTCCCGAGCAAAACAAAACAAGAAAACCAAGGCTTACTCAAACATTGAATCACAAACACTCCTATATATCAAATCACAACCGGTCGACTAGCATCAAAAACATACATCCAATGTAATAAACAACTACTCGAATGTGTAGTGTGTGCAAAGCCTTCTTCAACTTCCACTGATTCCACACTTGACAATTAAAGTCAAGCTAACCAACCAACACCCATTTAAGACAGATAATGAATCATCCTGACTATACATACGCCCTACAAAACAACTCACGTCATGACCAGAGTAATACATGTGTTTTCGAAATCTTTTCAGTTATACCCAGAGGATACTCCCTACAACTATACCTTGGCCTATACTGGGGATAAGGTAGGCGATAACTAAGTCTTTCACTTATTCATATTACTTTCCTTATGTAAGTTGATTTAATAATCTTTCACATTTAAACACACATCAGAATGAGCTATTGCCCGTCATGGCAGAATAGGATATTCGTGATATACCCTACCTTACTCAAATCATCAGGTAGCTTCTTCTGACTGTCGTGAGCTTTTGGTCATCATAGTGGTATAGGACATACGTGGTATACCCTACCGCACTCAAATCATTGACTAGCTTTCGACACACCCAATTAATTCATCATATTTGTCTTTGAACATACTTTTTAAAGAACAACAGTTACGTTTTACTTATCACATTCAGGCTTCGGTATATTCACGATACTTCCTACTTCAATTCCAACTACGCACATATTACAATTTCCATGACATTAGCACTAAGCGAACGGTCTGATAACCAGAATCAAACATCATCGGTTTAAATGAGTACAGTTTCCTAAGTTCAGCTCGTCATCGAAGAGGCTTACGTGAAAAGAATCCGAGTAAAGGCTTATCTATCAAAGGTCTATGCTAAAATACTAGTCAACTGAGCACAAGTATGGGAATATAACAAGTAAGTAAGCCAAAATAAAATCATGCTCGGGACAATTTTTTTAAAAAAAATTCAAAATTTGTTGAATTTTTTAAGAATGGTGGTAAGCATAATAAATTAAGCACATTGTAGGTACAACCAATCCCTCCCCCACACTTAAATAACAACATGTCCTCATGTTGTGCAGAATAAGAAAAACTTAGCTGATTGTAGTTCGAAGGCGGCAATTCTGGAAGTGGTCATGAGTCAGATCCAGAAATGCTTGAAGAAATCAGTAAACTGTGGACCATCCACCGGAAAACTGGCTTCATCTAAAAGCGCACCATCGTTATCGCAAATACCCTGCACACATGAAAAACAAAACAAAACGGACCTCGGGGGTAGGGGCACAAAAGATGATAGACAAGGCATTATCATGGAACAAAGCATAAGCAATGCAAAAATTGACAAAAACCGAATCTATGTGAAAAGTAGCGCACAAATGTAACATCGGCAGGAAGGAAGAAATCACATTGATTTTTCAAATTCAGCTCATGCAAGTTACCTGGCCACAAAAACCGACACCAAAACCCAAGACGACACAAAACAAAACAAAACAAGACTATTACAACGAGAAGAAAACTATCTTTCGTCGTTTATTCAACACAAACAAAACTATAATAAAATAATAATAAAAGCTATTCTTATTATTGGGTCGCCTCCCAACAAGCGCCTTTCTTTAGTGTCTTTGGCTAGACACACGTACTATTCAGCCTGGATCAGGCCACTTAATCTTCCTTCCGGCCACTACTTCGTGTAAGCTCTGGTCATTAGTGTGGCTACAGAAACAGCATCTCACACATGGGGTCAGGTTCTTTACCGCTTTCCAAACATTCTTAATTTTCCCCATTGCAGACTTCTTTTTCTTCAATCTTCTCTTTAATTGTGCCTCCCGTTTAAATTCTTCCATATCCCAACTACCAGCCAGAACTTCCTCTACTGGACCACTGCCGTCATTCTCAGAAAACAAATCGGGCGAAAACTCGTCAAACTTATTGACTTCAGGGGTACCACACCCGAGGATGTCGAGGAAATGAATAATCAAAGGCTTCTCTTTGGGTTGACCGATATAATGCTTACACCTTTGACCATTCACTCTGAACGGCTGGTCACCATGACCTCTTAGTTCTAAAACACCTCCAGGAATGATTTGGAGAATTTCAAAGGGACCGGACCATCGTGTCCTCAGCTTACCAGGGAACAGATGTAACCTAGAATTGTACAATAAAACTTGTTCCCCAACTTGGAATTCTCATTTCTTGATTTTGGCATCGTGAAGGAGTTTTGTCTTTTCCTTACTTATCCTGGCGCTTTCGTAGGCATGAAGTCTAAATTCGTCTAACTCATGCAACTGTTGCAATCGATGTTTTCCACAAGATTGGGAATCGAAGTTTAAAAACTTAATGGCCCAATACGCTCTATGCTCTAATTCGATTGGCAAGTGGCATGATTTTCCATACACCATCCGATAGGGTGATGTACCCATGGGGTCTTATAGGCGATTCGATATGCCCACGAAGACATCATCCAACTTTAGACTCCGCTTTTTATATGATCATAATGAGCTTTTCTCAGATCTTCTTTAAACTCTGGTTGCTTCTTTCAACCTGACCGCTAGTCATCGGGTGGTATGGTGTGCCAATTTTGTGCCGGACACCATATTTCTCAAGAACTTTAGCTGCGTATTACTTATCACATTCAAACTTCTAGATATTCACAGTACCTCATACTACGGAACTAAATACAAACTATCATAAATCCCACGATATGCACGTAGCACTAAGCACATGACTTATAAGATAATCAAAAATCACTAATCCAAAACGGGGTATAACTTTATAAAAATAGCTCATCGTTCACTATGGCTCGTGAAAAATAATTCGGGTGAATCAACTAACTTACGGAACATATGGCATATAGCATCGATGAATATAACAAACCGAACAAAAACATGCATTGCTCACTCGAGACAAAACAAAAATTTTGAAAATTTAGCTCATTTTAGCATAGAAATAATATCATATGAGCAAATGTGTAGATACATATCGACAAATCCCCTCCCCCACACTTAAATTACAACATGTCCCCATGTTGTGCAGAATACAAGAAAAAGAAAACTTAGCTGATTTGTCGGTCGAATGGGAACAATTCTGGAACGGACGCGTTCCGATCCAAAAATCCTCGAAGATATCAGTAGACATGTGGACCATCCACCGGAAAACCGCTATCATCTAAAACTCACAATTGCTATCGCAAAGATCCTGCACACTTGACAAACAAGGAAATATCTCGGGGACAAGGGGGAATAGAACACACAGAGCCCAAAATAGAATCGCATCAGATGGAAAAATCAAACAGGGAAAGTACAGAACATCTAAGCGTCTAAATATGGAAGTTTGATATAAGCACAAAAAGAAATAATAGCTCAGATGGAAAGATCAACACTTAAACTCAGGACATCTAAGAATAAAGCCACAGAAGCTTGTAGATTAATATAGACCACATGTGCAAACAGAAACATCAAACTCCAACTAATAATGATAGAGGATTATACATGGAAAAGAAATCAGAAAGATTTTCCAGATTTAGCTCATGTAAAGATGGAACATATACATGGAACATTACAAAATAGTAGGGCTAGGTGCAACTACATGAAAATATATTACAATGTAGCCTACATGATATGCAATCCTAAAAATAAAAAAAAAATGAATAAAAATAAATTCTGACAGGCTCAGGCTGAGCAGGTTTCGAGGACAACCCTACAGTGACTACGGCCCGTGCAGAATCAAAAAATAAAAAAACGAGGTAGTATTACGGAAACCGACAGTTAACTACACTCAGGAAAAATAAAAGAAAAATAGAAAAACAATGCAACTAGATGATATGCAGCTAAATGATATGCATCTAAATGATATGCATCTAAATGATATGCAAAAATAAAAGAAAATGAAAGAAAGAAAACTAGCCCACTTATTTGCGACACGACATGTATATAATAAACGTCTACCAAATAATGACAGGTTACGATAAACGACAGTTCTGTTCATTACATGCATTGTAGACGCGCCTTAAGACTCGTCAAAGGTGATAGCATTATGGAAAACCAACAGTTAGCTATACTAAACAGATATAACTCATAAGGAAAAGGACGTAGCATACGGAAACCGACAGTAGCTACCCATATGAATTACATAAACAACAAGGAAGCACATAAGTCTCAAAGCTTAAAAGATTCATCACAGCGGTATGTAGCATACGGAAACCGACATTAGCTACTAAATAAGAATAAGACCAGTTATAGCATACGAGAACCAACAGTAACTATAACATGCCTAGATGAATCATACATAAGGACTTGATCAATTATCTAACATGGATTCATAGATGGAATGGTAAAAACATATAAGTTCAGGACATCTATGTAAACATCAATTAGCCACAGAAGATCGAATGAAAAATCCACATCAAATAAAAGCATTGAAAATAAAATCAAGAAATTTAGAACCTGGACTGAACCCCGGACGAACGTTCACTTAGCGTTCGAATCGACGGGCGTTCCACCTGCGCACGCTCGCGCGCTTTGAAAACCGACCGACGGGCGCGTCGTAAAAGTATAGGCGCTTCCGTCGGTCCTCTAAATCGTAACAGATTGAAACTTTCGGGCGAACGAACGTCCATCCAACCAGGCGCCGGTTACCTGCATGTTAGTGGCATCGGGCGGGCGTTCAACGTAATGCACGCCGTCCATACAACAAGAATGCACAGATAAAGGAAAAACACAGCAAAACCCTAAATACTTATGAACACAACACAAAGAACACGTATCACAAAGACAAAGAAACCTTATCAAATTAAGCACAGGGGTTAGACTAGGTAACACATAAACATATAAACTTCACGTAAAACAAGTTGAGTAAAAACTTTTGCACATTCTTAACCTAACGGTCATCGAAACACGGCAAAATAAAAACTCTCAACTTGGTATACGCTACTTTTATTAACACAAAAATAAAACGTAACAAAATCGAGAACTAACAAAACTAGATTTAACATGACACCTATTCCCCGGCAACGGCGCCACTTTTGTTGGGGAGATTTTGCATCATTAAAACAAAAGAAAATTTATAAACCTATACTACCATGCAAAACTACCTCCTAACCGGCCGAATACCGGGTAGTTGCTAGTAAAGTTGGATAAGTACGGGTATCGATCCTCAGGGAAAAGGGATATTGAATCTAATCTAATTAATACTTCTTTATTAACCTAAACCTAAACTAAAGCGGAAAATAAATCGACAGAGGATTGTTAATCCAAAGCCGGGAAGGATAAAAGCGATAAAAACATAAATAAAACTACATCTACGAAAAGCGGTAAATCTATCTACTTGAACAACCATGAACAAACCATGATCAACCTCTTCCCAACAACCATCATCTCACCGAAAGAAATAAGATCAACACATATTCATTCACAAGTTATCTTGGATTATTATCTTATCTAAAGAAGCGCTTCCTCTTCTTCCGATTATCACGCCATTCATTAGTTTACCTTCCGGTCTTAACTAACATGTATACGAAGCAAAGATACGGATTAAATCCTAATCTAACAACCTTATCCCTCAACTTCCGCTTGTTGGAATAATAATTGTTAATCTCTATCATGGCAATCTAACGAATTTATTAACTTCCGTTATCTAAATTCGATTAACATATAGCATCTCAAAACATGAAAGAGAACAAGAATAACGTAATGAAACAAATACATGAAAAATCTCATCTTTCCGGTAACGGTGATATCCTCAATTCAAATCTAGAAAAATCTTGCAACGAATTAATCAAATTGTGGTTCTCTCGTAAACCTAGAAATTTAACCTACTGAACTTCCGTTATGTATAGATTAAAGATCCAATCTTTCCTACGGTGATCTAAACTACACCGACTTCCGTCATACGGTAGCATCAACAAGCAATAATCTTCCGATATAAATTGCACGATACAAATAATCATAGGAAAAGAAACAATTGAACTAAAACTTACAAAATCATCCATGAAAAGAAATAAAAGTGCTGCTGAAAAGAAGCTTCACAAAGCTGTCCATGGCTGCCTTTCATCATGCTCGAACAAGAAAAGAAAAGCGAACGAAATAAAACCTAATCTATCTTGCCACCCAGCCTCCAAAGCGGGTGGGCGCGACTAAGGGTTGCTCTCTTATGATTGGGGATCAATAGGAGTCGAAAATATATATTTTAGGGTTGAAAACGCGCTGTATTTATAGGGAAAAGTAAGGCGGTTTCGGCTCGGTCTGGTGGCGGACGCCCGTCCGGTATTATGGACGCTCGTCTAGCTGCCCTGGAACAGCTTCTGAACTTGTAACGCTCATATCTCGGGCCTCGTAAGTCGTAATCGAGTGATTCAAAATCCTGTAGAATCCTCTCTTCAAGCCCTACAACTCTTCTCTTTAGGTCCAGAGTCAAATCGGTTGTTATCATATCAATAACTGCGTTGGAAGTTCAGCACTACCCGGAATCCTGATTTTCTTCCTCTGGACGCTCGTCTAGTATCTCAGACGTTCGTTCCTTCAGCTTGAACTTGTGCCAGACGTTCGTTCATTCAGCGTCCAAACTCTCTGATCTAAATTCTTCAGCTCTGGACGCCAGTTTGCCCCTTCAGACGCCCGTCCTGTCTTGGACGCTCGTCCACTTGATCTTGGACGCCAGTCTGATGACGATCAACTTGATAATTCCATCTTTATCTTGATTTATTCTTTCCTTATCTCTTCCTATCTTCCATAAACTTGATTGATCCTCTATTATCTCGAAATTAGCTCTTTAGGATCACCCTTTTCCACCATCCATTAGTATCTACAAGCATCGAAAACATACCAAAACGTAACAATTTCCAAAACAACATAAAATCATCAAATAAACACATAAATCGATACGTTTTCATATTCAACCATTAAAAACCTCACTTGCTCAATATTTCCATATAAACACTTGATTCTTATGCAAATTATATAAATACGGGGGAAATCATTATAAAATATATCAATATAAAACGTGTAAAAACACCCTTAACACCAGGTCGACAACATCTTCCACAGAACAGAACTTGTGAGTTCTGTGGAAAATAGTGTTTTTGACCCATAAGTTTACGCGACATTGTAAGGGCTGCCACATGCTGTTGCAGTATGCCGATCTGATCTTGCATAATCCTAGTTGATGACATTTTCTTTTTTTTTTTTTTTTTTAAATTTAGAAAAGATAAAGAAATAGAAAAAGAAATGGAAACAGAAACCTACCTACGAAAAATTTAAAACAGAAAACAAGAAAACAATAAAAGGGAGAAAAACGTGTTGAAAGCTTCTGAGCCCAAAATGGAAGGTAAAACAGTAGATTTTGACCTCGAAAACAGTGCCGAATGGCCTTTGGCAGTTTACCATGTCGTCGGCGTCGGAACGAGCTTTCCGAATTGGGGTCCTGTGCGCCAAACGGACACTCGAGCCGAAAATTACGGCCAAAATACTACCATGTGCCCTAACGATCCCTTTTATACAAAGTTATAACATAAAATCAGAAAAATTAATAAACTAGACAACCATACCGATTCCCCGGCAACGGCGCCAAAAACTTGTCACGGATTTTATCTAACAAAACAAACAAGTAATAAAATTTATAAATCCGGTATTCCCCAAGTGTAGGGATCATAGTATAGCGATTAATACCGGAGTCGGTCACAGGGAATCGAGGTATCTAGTTCATTAATTTTCCTAAGATTGATACTATTGTTATTAAAACCTAAAATAACAAAACGAAAAGTAAACTGGACAGAGGATTGTCAGTCCAAAGCCAAGAAAGATGATTGCGAACGAAAATAACTCTAATCTATAAACTAAAAAGAAAATAAACTTCTAAGAAAACAACGAAGAACAAGGCACAAAGATAATTTCAATTAATTTTAACGAAGAACAAGCAATGATCCACCTATCTCGCAACTCTCAATTTCTACCCTAGATCGTTTAGTGAAGATTTAATAAAGATGTGGTTCACCTATCAAAGGTATGAATTTCTACTCTCGTAGATAATTCGCCTATTAATCTTTCATCTCTCGATCTTAAAGATTAACGCTTCCATAACCAAGGTGTAAGATTTCTCAATCTAGCAACCTAGAAATTTAACCTAGCAACTCTCGTTATGTTTAGGTTAAAAATCTAATCTTTACTACGGTGATCTAGGTCTAACAACGATTTTCATCAAACGTTAAACATCAATAAGCAACACATCCATCGATTTAAATTGCATAATCACTAAGAACATAATAAAGATACAAACTTTAATAAAACTCACAAAACAATCCCAAAGTTGAGATCAAGATGTTGCAGAAACGGTTTCACATGCTTGCTCGAACTGGCCTCAGCCTCTGATCATCCTCAGCAAACAAACAAAATAAAATTAAAAAAAAAAAGAAAAGTAACACTCGGTCGACCGAGCAGAAGCACTCGGTCGACCGAGCCGAGTGTTCTAGGGTTTTTGCGGCTGGTATGATAAAGTGTAGATATATCTTTTTCATGTGCTGCTGCATGCCTCCTTTTATAACCTGTTTAGCCGACTTAGGGTTTAAGTCTTAAACCCTAATAAAATAAAATGAAGATAATTCCAAGTCTATCCTTTACTCTTCTTCTGAACGCAAATCTGATTGGTTGTACGCCCGTTTGCTGCTCTGGACGCACGTCCAAACTTTGTAAAATTTTCGAGTCGGGCCGAGCTCAACAAGACGCCCGTCCTATATAATTTTGGACGCTCGTCCACAGAAAATCTGAACATCCTGAATCCAAAGGCTCCAGTGGACGTCCGTTTACTTCCTTAGATGCCCGTCCAGGCTGACGGAGCATCAAACACACGTCCAACTTGTAAATCTTCATTCCAACTTCAATATGCATCTTCCTCCCTCTATTTAACCTTCAATTGAATATCTTTTTAGCTCATCCTATGCCATGCAAATGTACCTACAAGATAATAGAAACGTGCAAAATGTAGAACCATATATATCGATAGAAAATCGCTAATAAAATCACGTAATAAGCTCGAGTCTGCACTTTAACCGTTTCAATACGCATTCTTTCAATATTTCACTTAAACCCTCACTTTTCTATAAAAATTAATAAAACACGAAGGAAATTGCTACGAAATAATATCATATATATCGTAAAAATCACCGTTAACAGCAAACAGCTGGGTTTAATTGATCTTCTAGAACCCACTACCATGAATTTGCAATTCGCTGATAGATCTTCTAAGAAAGCAGCGGGAATCTTAAAGGACATCCGAGTTCAAATCGATAGATTTACCTTTCCCATCGACTGGTACGTCCTGGACATTGAAAAGGATGAAAATGTTCCCCTGATTCTTGGAAGACCTTTTCTGTCTACAGCTCGAGCCCTCATTGACTGCGATGGCAGGCGAGTGACGATCCGTGCTGGTGATCAAGAGGTAAGCTATAATGTTTCCAAATCCATTCAAATACCCTCTGGTCCTCCAACCGGTTTTTCCATTGAGAAGACGTCTGACGACTTCGATGATTTGATGGAAAAGCAAGTCATGGTCATGTTAACGGAGTATGAGCGATCGTTGATAATTTGAATAATCATGGTGTGGTAAGTCTAGAGCGGTTAGAAGTGAATTTAAGGATGAGTTGTTGGAAGGTGAAGCTTTGGCGATGGGACCGCTCAATAAACTTCAACGATGTTGAGTTGAAAGGTGGAGAGCTCAAATCTAGTTTAGAAGACCCCCCTGCCGATTTGGTGTTGAAGCCGTTACCTAAACATCTTAAGTATGTGTTTCTAAGAGAAGGTGACAAGCTTCCTTTGATCATATCTGCCAAGCTGTCTCGTTTAGAGGAAATGAAATTAATCAATGTCTTGAAGAAAAATGAAAAAGCCTTTGGATGGCAATTAGGAGATATCAGAGGGATATCTTCTGACATCTGTATGCATAAGATCAAGACAAATGAGGGTGCGAAATGTGTTAGACAACCCCAGAGGAGGCTCAACCCTCATATGCAAGAGGTGGTTAAGAAAGAAATCATCAAACTTCTGGACATGGGAATCATCTATGCCATCGCTGATAGTGAATGGGTTTCCCCGACTCAGGTAGTTCCCAAGAAAGGTGGAATTACGATTGAGAAGAATGAGAAGGGAGAGGAAATAGCATTGAGACTTGTCACTGGTTACAGAGTCTACATCGATTATCGAAAGCTCAATGAGGTAACCATGAAAGATCACTTTCCCCTTCCATTCATTGACCAGATGCTTGAGCGTCTAGCGGGACACGCATTCTACTGCTTCCTGGATGGATATTCAGGATACTTTCAAATACCCATTGATCCAACAGACCAAGAAAAGACCACTTTTACCTGCCCTTATGGTACATTCGCCTACAGGCGAATGCCGTTTGGTCTCTGCAATGCCCCAGCTACTTTTCAAAGATGTATGCTGGCTATCTTTGACGGGCTAGTAGAAAAGTGTATGGAAATCTTTATGGACGATTTTTCGGTCTTTGGTCAGTCTTTTGATGATTGTCTTGACAACCTTGACCAGGTCTTATCCAGATGCGTGGAAAAGAACTTAGTGCTCAATTGGGAAAAATGACATTTCATGGTTGATGAGGGAATAGTTCTTGGCCACAAAATTTCCGCCAAAGGTATAGAAGTTGACAAGGCAAAAGTAGAAGCTATCGAGAAGATGAGTTGTCCTAAGAATGTGCGTGAAGTGAGAGGTTTTCTTGGACATGTCGGTTTCTACAGAAGATTCATTCAAGACTTCTCCAAGATAGCCAAGCCCATGTCTACTTTACTAAAGGAAGACGTTGAGTTCAATTTTGATGAGAGCTGCAAGCAAGCGTTTGAGGAGCTTAAGGACCGTTTAATCTCTGCTCCAATTCTTATATCGCCTGACTGGAACCTACCTTTTGAGCTTATGTGCGACGCATCAAACTATGCAGTTGGTGCTGTTCTAGGACAAAAAATCAAAGGGAAATTCCAGCCAATCTATTACGCCAGTCACACATTGAATCCCTCTCAAGTTAACTATACTACTACTAAAAAGGAATTATTGGCCGTAGTTTTTGCTATGGACAAGTTTCGTAGTTACTTGTTAGGAGCTCAAGTGATTGTGTGGACTGATCACGCTGCTTTGCGGTATCTGATGACTAAGAAAGAGGCCAAACCGTGCCTACTGCGTTGGATATTGACCCTACAAGAGTTTGACGTTCAAATTAAAGACAAAAAAGGCAGTGAAAACGTAGTGGCTGATCACGTTTCAAGAATGCTAAGCGAGGAAAAGGATGATCCAGATGATATAGATCTTTACTTTCCTCTAGAGAATATCATGCTTATCGACGGTTGTCCTCCTGATGTTCCATGGTATTCTTCCATTGTCAATTACCTTCATTCCCGATATCTCGATCCAGAATTGTCCTATCAGGAGAAGAAAAAGTTCTTCTCTGATTTGAAATCTTTCGTTTGGGATGAACCTTATCTTTTTAAGATCTGTAAAGATGGTTTGCTTAGAAGATGTGTTCCAGAATCTGAGCAGCGTGATATTATTGAGCAGTGCCACAGTGGACCCACTGGAGGTCACTTTGGTCCGTGGAAAACCGTTGCTAAGATCTTCCAATCCGGTTTCTATTGGCCTACGATCTTTAAGGACACAGAAGCTTTCTGTAAAGCTTGTGATAGGTGCCAAAGAACCGGTACTCTCACAAGGCGTTTTGACATGCCTTTGAAACCCATCCTAGAATGCGAAGTCTTTGATGTATGGGGTATCGATTTTATGGGACCTTTCCCATCATCTTGTGGTAAGAAATACATCTTAGTCTGCGTGGATTACATGTCGAAATGGGTGGAGGCTCAAGCCACTCCTCACAATGATCATAAGACGGTCATAAAATTCTTAAAGAAGAATATCTTTGTGAGATTTGGATGTCCACGTGCCTTGATCAGTGATGAAGGGACACATTTATGCAACCGACCCCTAGAGAAAGTGCTTGAAAAGTATGGTGTTCGTCATAAGACCGGTACACCATACCATCCTACGACGAGTGGTCAGGTTTAAAGAAGCAACCAAAGCATTAAGAAAATCCTGGAAAAAACGGTCAACAGTCATAGGAAAGACTGGAGTTTGAAATTGGATGATGTACTATGGGCATATAGAACCGCCTATAAGACTCCTATGGGTACATCTCCATATCAAATGGTTTATGGTAAGCCATGTCATCTGCCAGTCGAGTTAGAGCACAGAGCTTATTGGGCTACAAAGTTTCTGAACTTTGATTCCCAATCTTGTGGTAAGCATCGATTGCAACAGTTGCATGAGTTGGACGAATTCAGACTCCAGGCTTACGAAAGCGCCAGGATCAGCAAAGATAAGATGAAACTCCTCCATGACGCCAAGATTAAGAAGAGAGAATTTCAAGTCGGGGAACAAGTTCTTCTGTATAATTCCAGACTACATTTGTTCCCTGGAAAGTTAAGGACACGATGGTCCGGTCCCTTTGAGATTCTCCAAATTATTCCTGGAGGCATTCTAGAACTACGAGGTTATGGTGACCAACCGTTTCGAGTAAATGGTCAAAGGTGCAAGCACTACATTGGTGAGCCCAAGGAAAAGCCTTTGATTGTTCGGTTCCTCGATATCCTCGGGTGTGGTACTAAAGAAGTCGAAGAATTTAACGAGTTTTCACCCGACCTGCTTTCGAGAGGATGACGGTAGTGGTCGATCCGAAGAGTTCTAGCAGTAGTTGGGATATGGAAGAGTTTGAGAGGAGCATCACCAAACGCGTCATCCAGAAGACTGAAAAGAAAGAGAACAACACCAGGGAGGAGTATAAGCGTGTTTGGAAAGCTATCAAAGATTTCACCCCATGTGTTAAGTCTTTGTTTCGGTGAACCATCGACCCAAGTCTAGACGAGGTAGTGGTGTGGCGAAAAAGTCAAATGGCTTTGATCCAGGTGAGCTTTAAACAAAGTCGAGCTAACGACATTAACCAAAAGCGCCACTAGGGGGCAACCTAGATATCGTTCTTTTAGTTGTTTTTGTTTTATGCTTTTGTAGTTTTAGTATTTAAGTTAGTTTACTAAGTTTTTAGCCTTATTAAGTTTTTGTTTTATCTTTCAGTTAGTTGTGCTTTCTAGAGATGGATTTCGGAGTTCTACCAGAGGAGTTACCTTTCCTTAGGAGGATCCCACTAATCACTGTAGATGATGGATCGGGAGGGACTATAGTTTTGCACGTAGACTTTGATATTAGTACCCGCGTCAGGACAGTCACCTATGTTCTTATTGTTCCCCGCTGTTCGGGAGGTGGAGATTTCACTACTGAGGAGTTGCAGGCAGCTCTAGGACGTCCATACACAATCCTGAATGATCCGATGCTGACAGATTTAGCGCTAGTGCTGCAAGCTAAACATTTTCGAGGTGTTGATGTAGCTGGTGAGGACTGGGGTTTGCAGGATGAGTATGACTTCCCTCCGGCGATTGACATGCTCCGCCGTCTTATCCGGGTGATAGATTGGTCGGACATTTACGATGACTAGCGTTGTTAGGTTATTTCGTCGAGCAAACGACGTAAAACAAAAGCGCTTGGTGGGAGGCAACCCACTGTTTTCTACTGTTTTTACTTATTTTCTAGTAGTTTTATGTACTTCGTTGATTTCCATTTGTATTTTTGAAGTGTTATTTAAGTTTAATGAGAAAGTGCAAGTTTGAATTTAAATTGTATGAAATTTCATGATTTTTGCATTTTTCTGCCTTGGACGCCCGTCCAGAAGTCTGGACGCCCGTCCTCCTTGATCAAATATTGAACGAGCGTCCACTATGTCTAGACGCCCGTCTGAAATTCTCCCTCAAATCCTGTATTTAATTTGAGCGTGTGGACGAGCGTCTGATAAACTGGACGCCCGTCCAGTTCATATGTTCTTTGCCTGGACGCCCGTCCGGTTACTTGGACGCCCGTCCAGCCCCGGCCTATATATACCCCCTCAACCCATAAACACTCACTTTTTTCAGAATTTCAAACTCGCAAACCCGACTTTTTGCCTCCTCTCAACCTAAATCCTTCGATATTACACCAAATTGGGCGCTCTAAGTTGCTATAGGCCGCTTTAGATCCTCTCTTTTCACTTTTCTAAGCCTTATGCCTCAATCGACAACCATTTGGACGAATCAGAGACATCTTTGTTCCGACTTTTCCCAAGAAAAATTCGATTTTTGGACTCGAATTTGCACGATTAGGGATTCTTTCTAGCATCATCCTCGTTCTCTCATCATCATTGGTAAGTTTCTAGTGACTTTTCTGGGATTAATTCACGTTTTTTTGGAGTTCGATTTTCGGCTCGACTCTTTTATGTGAATTGCACCTTATTTGTTTTTTTTTCTCATTTTGTTTCTTGATTCTTGCTGGTTTGTGCTGTGGTGATGTTGTGGATGATGAATGGGTTGGTTGTTGATAATGGATGGTTGCGGTTTGTGGTTTGGTTCTTTTGAAATCCCGATTTGGATGTTAAACGGGTACCTTGTTTTGTTTTGGGATTGTTTTGGTTTAGTCTAGGATTGAATCATGGTTCATAAGAAGGCGGTAGTGAAGCGACATGGTAAGGATGTGCCCAGGGAGGCCGGGAAGAAGCGTAAAGAGTTTGATCCCACCTTAGTTGATCCAAACCGAGGTGTTAGCATTCGAGAGCAACCCCATAGGGCCACACAAACTAGGGCAACTTTGAGGGATGAGCCTACTTCGGGATCTGAGACGGACGATGATATACCTTTGATGCGGATGCCTAGGGGTCAGAGAGGTGGAGCATCATCTAGGGTTGAGGAAGCTTTGGATGCTCCTCGGGAAGAGGAACCGGCTGAGCCTAGGGCTGCCCAACCTAGGAAGAAATCGAAGACCGTAGCCCCTATGCCTATGCCTCGTAGATTCGTGAATCCTAGAGCCCACGACGCTTATACCAAACATTATTTTTCTAGGACTATGTTGATTGAGAGGGCTACATTGGAGGCGAAGGTAGATCCGGGGTTCGTCAAGTTGCTAAAGGACCGGAAATAGGATGCCTTGATGACTATCCCGACTACCCCAGTCAATGGCTCCCTTGTGGGACAAGCGTTATACGATGAGGTGGCTATCAATCAGAAGATTTATACACGTAGCTTGATTATCCCGCACCTGATTCACAGTTTGTGTATTGATGCCGGTGTACCTGAGTATGGAGCGGATCATAAACCGAAGAACCCGAGGCCTACACAGAGAGAAAGGGGTAAGTCTTCGGGTCATTCCGAGTCGGGGGCACCACAAGAGCCCGGTTCTTCATCGGCACCGCCTCGAGCATCCTCACTTCCTACTTTATCTCCCTCAGTCCGGATGAGGTTGAGTATGGCCAACAGTGTACGAAACTGGATGGAGGATATTCGCACTTCTCAGAACAACATCTTGACCATACTCCGGTGCATCAGTGAGGACCGGAAGCCGAGGGACGACAGAGTATGCGATCCGAGCACCATTGATTATATCTATTCTGATGAGATTGACCAGGCCATTGCGGATGTTCTGCACGAGTCTGAGTCGTCTTCTGATGAGGAGCAGCCTGACTCTCCTGCGGGTGGAGCACCTCCGGCTGATGATTCTGCGGCACCGGGGCAGCCCTGATTTTATTTGTCCATTTTCGATTTTGATTTGTCCTAGATACAATGACTGTATTTTCTTGCCACTTTTGATTGCGTGATTCGTTGTCCTTTTCATTTAGCTACTATTTATTCTTTCCGACGGATCATGTAAGCCATAAGGCATCAGTACTTTCATTTCTACTTTGTTTAAACTTGTGGATGTGTTTAATGTTTCATCTTTTGACATTACTCGATTTTGCTATCTCTTTTCATTCTGGTGTGATTCCCCATTTTCCCCGAGATTTTTCCGTGTTTGTCGAGTAGTGCAGGTATATTTTTAGCGGTTGTGTCGAGATATATTGTATGGTTCCGATTTCTAAGTGTCACTACGTAGGCTCCGGCCTGACCGACGATTCGAGTATCTGTTACAATCAGCTAAGTTCTTTATCTTTTCTTTCGTTCTGCACAACATGAGGACATGTTGATCTTTAAGTGTGGGGAAGGGGAATGATTTGATATGTATCTACACATTTGCTTAACTCGTTATGTTTCTATGAAAAATGAGCTAGAATTTTTGAAAATTCTTCGACATCTTTGTTTTTGTTTTGTCCCGAGTAGGCAATTCGATTCAATGTTCGTTATTTTTATAGTCATCCAAGCTATATATCATATGTTTGATAAGTTAGTTGTTTCACCTGAGATCTATTTTTCACGAGCCATAGTAAGCGATGAGCTAATTTATAAAGTTATACCCCTTTTTGACGAGTGATTTTTGATTTTCTTATAAGTCATGTGCTTAGTGCTACATACATATCTTGAGATTTATGATAGTTTGTATTTAGATCCGAAGTATGATATACTGTGAATATCTAAGGTTTGAATGTGATGAGTAACACGTAACTTATTGTCAAATGAAAAAGTTGAAAAATATGAAGAATTATTGGGTGTGTCGAAAGCTAGTCGATGATTTGAGTGCGATAGGGTATACCACGTATGTCCTATACCACTATGATGACTAAAAGCTCACGACAGTCAGAAGAAGCTGCCTTATGATTGGAGTAAGGTAGGGTATATCTCAAATATCCTATTCTGTTATGACAGGGCAATAGCTCACTCTGATGTGTGTTTAAAGTGAAGTAATTAAATCAACTTATAAAAGAAGTGGTATGAAATGAATGAAAGACTAAGTTATCGTCTATCTTATCCCCAGTAGAAACTGATAGATATGCTGTAGGGATTATCCTCTGAGTATCTCAGAAAGGCCCTAGATATAATCGATCATCCTTTTCGGGATATGTCACGTTTGTAGGGTACATCTTATGAGTGTCATTTATTGCTAGTCTACGAGGGGGTATTAGCTAGTTTTGCTTCGAGTTTCTCAAGTTTGGATTTAGTGGAAGATTTCTATGGCTTTGCACACACACAATGGTGAACCTCTGATTTATTAGATCTATGCTATATTGTCTTAGATGCTTGTTTTTGTCTCGAGCCCTAATTTTTGTTTTGTTTTGCTCGGGACGAGCAAAAGCTAAGTGTGGGGGAGTTGTTAAGGGTGAATTTATACGATTTATGACGCTATATTCTATGATGTTTTCTCCTCATATTCGTATAATTTGCATAAGAAACGAGTGTTTAACGGAAGTATTGAGTAAATGAGGTTTTTAACGAGTTAATCGCAAAATTGGTTAATTTTGGTGTTTTAATCTTGATTTTATGATTATTTGGATGATATTACGTTTTGCGATGTTTTGATGTGTTGTAGGTACATGTTTGATGCTCAAATGTTGATCAAAAAGAGATAATGATGATTGGCTTTGATGATAAAAGAGATAAAGATGGAGAAATCAAGATGAAGTCGATCCTGGACTGGCGTCCAGAAGCTTGAACTAACGTCCAGTAGACGGGTGTTGAGAGGATTTTGCATCATTTAAACAAAAGAAAATTTATAAACCCTAACTTAGATGCAAAACTAACTCCTAACCGGCCAAACACCGGGTAGTTGATAGTATAGCGAGATAAGTAAGGGGTCGATCCACAGGGAATTGGGATGTTGAAATCTAATTTCATTAACTCTCTCAATTGTTACTACTAATTATTACTAAAACTAAAACAGACAAGTAAACTGGACAGAGGACTATTAATCCAAAGCCAGGAAACAATAATTGCGAACCAACATAAATAAAACTACAACTACGAAAAACAGTAAAACTAACGAACCCATGATAACGACTAAAGCAATATAACATAGAACAAACATGATCCACCATCCCGCAACCCTTAATTCTTCCCTAGATTATCTTATGATGATTTAATTCAAGTTGTGGTTCACCTCTCTTAAGTAATCTTCTATCTCTCGATTTTAAAGATTAACACATCATAAAACGAGGTGCAAGATCTCTCAATCTAACAACCTAGAGATTCAACCTATCAACTTTCGTTATGTCAAGGTTAAAAATCTCATCTTTCCTATGGTGATCTAAGGTCTACACCGACTTTCGTCATACGGTAAACATCAATAGCAATACAACTTTCGTTATCGATTGCATAACACATAATCAAAGGAAAGAAAACAACTTTAAAATTAAACTCACAAGATCATCCATGGACAAGAAATAGAAGTCTGCTTTGAAAAGTATTACATGATCGCTCCAAGTTCAAAGCTTCGAGAGATCATCATGGTGATCGAACAAGAAAAGGAAAACAAAAGAAGTAAAACCTAATCTAACCCGGATCACCCAAGCACAAGGCTTGGGTGATCGGCCTTGGAAGCCAAGAAGGAGCGGCTGCTCTGTGTTTTTGGTGTGTGGAAGAAAATCTGATCAATAATTGTCTCCGTGAATGAATTGGGAGCTGCTGTATTTATAGGGAATTAGTGGCAGAGATCTTGAACGCCGCCATTTGAGTTTGAACTCCGCTTCGAGCATGTAAACGCCGATCCTGCGTCTGAACGCCGATTCGCTTGGAACGCCGATTCGGGCCGTGTTCTCGAGCTCTCGATCATCGCTTTTTGGTCTTGACGCGCTTGCATTTCGGCACGCCAGCTTCCAATCCCGAACGCCGCTTCGCTTACGCACTTCTTCTGCTTATCCGCTGATTCTTTGGCCTTATCTCTTAACAACCCATCCTTATCCTTTGTAACAAACCTTATCTCTTGGATATTCTAGATGATTCATGACTTGTCCTCCTTGATCTTATCCTTTTGCCACTTGTCACTTCCAAACTTCAACACTTGTGAGCTCCTAATTAATGATCAAATGATACCCAAAATGTAATATAATTCCAAATTAACAATAAATCATCAATTAAGCATAAAATTCATTACATTTTGAAATTAACTCATTAAAAATATCATTTGCTCAATATTTAATTATAAATCTCGATTTCTATGAAAAACATAAGAATATGGGGAAAATTGATATAAAATATATCGTTAAAAATCGTATAATTTGACCGAGAACAACGGGCGTCTACCATTTCAAACGAGCGTCTAGGATGATATTTTGGATTCAGAGTTTGGATGAAATTGCTGACGATTTCTTTTCGTCCAATTTAAAGAAGGACGCATTTCTGGCGTCGATCATGACTCGCCCGATTCAAGTTTGTTGTATGGAAGAGTGGGCGGCGTTCAAGGATCCAGACGGGCGCCCAGTGTGTTTAAATGTAGCTGAACCGACTTGAAAATCTATATATAGGCGGCGCTTTCTCCCCCTAAAAGAATCACACACAATACTCAAAACCCTAATCTAGGCGGCGCTAGGTCTTTGAGTTCATTTAGTTTTTACCGCTTTTCATAAACTTTTATGTTCTTAAATTCTTAGATTAGATTAGCTACTTTTTATGTCTTTCTGTTAAGGGTATTTTTATGCGGTTTTTAACGTTATATTTGATAATGATTTCCTCCGTATTTGTATAATTTGCATAGAAAACGAGTGTTTAAATGATTTATTAAGCAAGTAAGATTTTAATTAGTTTATTCGCAAAATGAGGTTGTGTACGTGTTTTGATTATGGTTTTACGAGTATTTGGATTGTGTTACGTTTTGCGGTGTTTTTGATGTCATGTAGGTACATGTTGGAGGCTAAATTGATGATCAAATGTTGATATAATTCGAGCTAAATCAAGATAAAGATTGAAGAAGGAAGAGATAATGATCAAGAAACCGGAACCAGGCACTTCATAGGGATTTTGTCCACACTTGTAGGCACTTTCAGGGAAAGTTGTCTTGATGAAAGTTGTAGAGGATTGAAATAGCTTTCCAACGCATGTTGAATCACCTCATTTGGAGCCCTAGAAGTGATGTTATGAGCAAAATACTAGAGCAAGATAGTGGACGGGCGTCCACGGCACCGACTCAGCGAAACCGACCTAAAAATCTATAAATAGGCGCGATTTCCCAAACCCTAAACATACAATTTTCGAACCCTAAACCCTAGGGAGCAGCTTGGCTGCGTTTTTACTCCTTTATTCTCCAGTTTTTATGCAATAAAACATCTAGATTAGATAGTTAGATTTATGTTCTTTATTCCATCAATTCGAGTTTGCATAAGGATGCTAGGAGGCTAAATCCTCCTTGAACAAGCGTTGTGAAGCCGTCCGTTTCAACAGTTTGATCTCTAGTTCGTGATTATTTTGTGAGTATCTATTAAAGTTGTTACTTTTATCATGTTTTTATATGTTGATTGTATGCTATATCGAAAGATCCGTGTTTTTGTTTATTGTTTGCTTGATGAAAGTCACGTTAACATTAGAACACCATGATAAAAGTTTAGACTTTTAATCTAATCACAACGAAAGTTATTAGGTTGAATCTCTAGGTTAGAAATTGAAAGATTTCACGCCTAGTTAGAAAGACTTAATCTTTAATCGAAAGATCGAAGATTAGAAAACGAACTTGTCTCACGAAAAGTAGGTGTTCATGCCTTAGATAGGTGAATCACAATTTGAGTAGAGATCACGAAATAATCCGAATTAGTATCAAACGTTGATAGGATAGGTGGATCAATTGCTTGTTCGTTTGTTATAATTTGATTTAATCCTTAAAACTTGAATTGTTTAGCTTTAGTTTACTTTTCCGCACTTTAGTTTAGTTTTTATCGCTTTCAATCTTGCCTAGCATTGGAGCAATCCTCTGTCTAGTTACTTTTTCTGCATATTTGTTTAGGTTAGATTCGTGACATAGTTAGCTTAAAGCAAAAACTAGGACTCACATTCGTCAGTTCCCCGTAAGATCGACCCGGCATTAGCCTCCATACTACGATCCTTGCACTTGAGGTTAACCGGTTTATTACTTGTTGTTTTGTATTGATAAAATCCGGGACAAGTTTTTGGCGCCGTTGCCGGGGAACCGGACGGTTGCCTAGTTTTTGTTTTTGTTTTTTTTTTTTTTTTTTTTTTTAGTTTAGTTTGTTTTAAATTCTTGTTTTTAGGTTAGATCTTTTCAGTCTCTGTTTGTTGTTAGTAGTTTAGTCGTTTTAGTGCGTTTATCTGTCGTGTTTCTGTCAGTAGTTAGTATAAATTTTAGCTTCTAAGTCTATACTCTGTTTTCTGTCTATCACGCTCTGTTTTTCTAACCGTTTCTGCCCAGTTGGACGAGCGTCCGTTTTACCGAACGTCCGTCCAGTTCTTGTTTCAGTCGGACGAGCGTTTATTTTACTGGACGCCCGTCCGCTGAAGTTTCCTCAATCCTGAATCAAAATTCGACCTGCAGACGAGCGTTCATACTTCTGGACGCCCGTCCAAAGGAGTTCTGAAAAAAAAAAAAACCGACGAGCGTTCATATTTTGAACGCCCGTCCATTCGAAAACTTAGTCGAGGCGAACGTCCGATTAATTGGGCGCCCGTCTCGCCTGTCTCGCCATCGCTTTATCTTTATTTCAATTAGGTTTTCTGCTTTTCGTAGGTAAGTGTCGTAGGTAGGTTTCTTAGGTTGAATCATCGACTCCACACCTTTCACGATCAAATTTTAGGATAAAAGGGTCCGTTTAGCACTTGATAGTATTTTGGCCATAACTTTCGGCTCGAGTGTCGGATTGGCGCGCAGACCCCAATTGGAAAGCTCGTTCCGACGCCGACGACGTGGCGGGCGCGGAGGCCGTCCGACACCGCTTTTGAGGTCAAAATCCACTGTTTTCCCTTCCATTTTGGGCTCGAAGATTTCAACACGTTTTTAGTGTTTCTGTTTTTCTTTTTAAATTTTTCGTAGTTAAGTCTCGTAGTTTTGATTCCTCTAGGTTTAGTTATCCTTTCCTCTGCTGACCGTCCTTTCATCACTTTCTATCCTTTCTTGCTCAACACCTTGAGTTGGTGTTCGGTTTATGCAAACTCGCAAATCATAAGGGACCACTAATCTATTCCCTCGACCCCGAGAAGCGGACCATAGTCCGACCCAATAGGCGAGAGACTTCGTTTCGACGAAGGAAACGCTCTAGATCAAGAATTTGAGCAATATCTTTCGGAGAAATCGAAAGAATAGTAATAATGGCGGCGGAAGATAGACGGACGTTGGCCGACTATGCCATGCCCGGCACAATCACCATCAACCCGGCTATCGTCATGCCTACCATTACCGCCTCCAAACTTGAGCTTAAACCGGACTTATACGAGATGATGCAAAGATGCATCAATTTTCCATGGTTTTCAATCTGAAAACCCCCACACTCACTTACACACATTCTTGCAAATATGCGGTACTACCCGTATCCAAGGTGTAAGTGATGATGCCATCAAGCTTAAACTATTTCCATTTTCCTTACGGGGGGAGGCACTCGAGTGGTATCACTCCCTCCCCTCTGAATCCATCACTACGTGGGCTGAGCTCGAGAGGGAATTTCTAAGTCAATACTTTCCTCCTTCAAGAATGTTGATTGTCTCGAACGAAATCTTCACATTCCGTCAGCTGGAAAATGAGTCATTCTTTGAGGCGTGGAAAAGGTTTAAGTCTCTCCTGCGCAAGTGTCCCCATCATGGCTTGCCAAAGCAAAGGCAAGTCCATACTTTCTTCAGTGGATTGACCGAGCTCACCAAGGGCATGGTCAATAGTTCCTCTGGTGGGGCATTTCTCAAGAAAACACCTGATGAGGGGTGGGCGCCTGCTCGAGGACATTGCCAAGTATAATTATGCCCTCTTATCAAGCCATTCAAGCACCTCCTCCCCCTCCCAAGGTCGAAGAGGTGACTATGCAAAATCTCGTTGCCATGTTGCAGAAGCAAATGGCAACCTCTCAAATGACAGCTGCTCAAAGCTTCTCAAATCCGAGTTCTCTGGCTCTTTCACCTTCACGAACTCTCAAGTTACATCTTTGTGAAGCTTGTTTGTCCGACCGCCATATGACCGCCAATGTCAATTTTCTTCCCTCTCGCTTTCGGCAAGTCAATGTTGTTCATGACTATGGACAAACATAATCCAATCGCATGCCAAGTATGTGATAGCATGGGGCATATCGCCGCTCATCGTCCCATGATTGGGCGAAATCGCGAAGTCAATGCTTTCTCGGCGGACAAATCGAGATTCAATAACCAATTCTCGCCGTATCAGTTTCCAAAACCAAGGGTTTAATCAATCTTCGGGATTTAATCCTAATTCGAACTTCAATAGAAACCCTGGTATTAATCAGAACCCAAGCTATAATTCTTCCAATCCACAGCAAAGGTTCAATCAAAATTGGCCCGCCAATTCTAATTCTGCATTCCAAAGTCGGCCAAGCCAGCCATTTCCCCAGAACTTCCAAAACTCTCAAGGCACCTCCCACCAGGACGATATAAAAGCCGAATGGAATTCATTTCGGGAGGAGCAAAGCAGACGATGAAAAGTCTTGAGAGGCAAATCGGGCAATTGGTGAGCGCTTAGCCTCTGACCGTCGAGGCGGTTCCCACTTCACGGAAAAGAATCCAAGAGGCGGGCACGTCGCTCAGGCCAATTTAAGCGGCGAAATATGCACCGACTGGTACCTTCACCTCCATACGGTAGAAGAGGCGGTGCAATGAATTTGAGAAGTGGTTCTCAAGTTGGTGGTCCCCACTTCTTCCAGGAAACACTAGCCCCTCCCGCCATTGGTAAGCGCAGAGGGGAAGTTGAGCACCCATCGTCCCTTGGCTGCAGAAGGCAAATCGTGGTGATCCCGATAGAAGAAAGAGTTGAGATTCCTCAAGTGGTGATCCTCTTGAGGAATAAAGAATCGATAGAAAGTCGTGGTTGTTCCCGAGAAGTGAAACATTTGAGGATCCTCGGTGGCTGATCCCCGAGGAATGATAAGTTAAATGATAGTCGTGGTGATCCTCGACTAACAAAAAGAATGAAAAGACGGTTCGATGGAAAGATTTGGAAGACAAGGCCGTTAGTTAGCCTCGAAGAAAGTATTTTCCGAGGAGGATTTGAAAAAGCTTCCTTTCCACCTAGAAAGAGCAACATCCCATTGAGCGAAGATAAGAAGTATGAAAAGGTGCTTAATTTGTTGAAAAATACTCGGTAAATCTTCCATTGTCGATGTCTTGGTAGAGATGCCTAAGTACACCAAATTCATAAAGGATGTTGTTTCTTCAAAAAAAGTTAGCGAGAAATGGATCAGGCAATTGGTGAGGATTGTTCAATGATCAATTATCCGGACTTACCAATCAAAAGAGGTGACCCGGGAAATTCGTGCTCACATTGCGGATGGGAGGCCTAGTCTTTCCAAATTCTTTATGTGACCGGGTGCATCCATAAGCTTGATGCCATTATCTATTTGCAAGCAGCTGGGTTTACAAAGTCTTCTAGAACCCACTACCATGAACTTGCAGTTCGCTGATAGATCTTCAAAGAAAGCCTCAGGGGTCCTAAAGGACGTATTGGTTCAAGTTGGTAGGTTTACCTTTCCGTTGGTGGTATGTCTTAGATATGGAGAAAAATGAAAATGTCCCTCTGATTCTTGGAAGACCTTTCCTATCTACAGCTAGAGCCCTCATCGATTGTGATGGTGGGAAAGTAACTATCCGAGTTGGTGACCAAGAGGTGAGCTATAGTGTTTCTAAATCTATTCAAGTACCCTCCGGTTCTCCAACCAAATTGTTCCATTGAGGAGACGTCTGATGACTTCAATGACTTCATGGATAAGCAAGTCTTGGTGTAGAAGCGAGAATATGAGCGATTGATTGATAATCCCGAATAATCATGGTGTGGTCAATCTAGACCAGATTAGCGGTGATTTTGAGGATGAGCTAAGAGAAGAAGCCTTGGCGTGGGACCACTAAGTAAGCTCAACGATGTTGAGTTGAAGAGTGGTGATCTTAAATCAAGTCTAGAGGAACCCCCTGTAGACTTGGTTCAAGCCGCTGCCTAAACATCTTAAGTATGTGTTTTTAAGAGAAGGTGACAAGCTTCCTTTGATCATCTCTGCCAAGCTATCTCGTATAGAAGAGCTTAAATTGTTAAACGTCTTGCGCAAAAATGAAAAAGCCTTTGGATGGCAGGTGGGAGATATCCGAGGGATATCTCCCAACATCTGTATGCACAAGATCAAGACTGAGGAGGGTGCAAAACGAGTTAGACAGCCTCAGAGAAGGCTCAACCCTCACATGCAAGAAGTAGTCAAGAAGGAAATCATCAAACTTCTGGACATGGGAATCATTTATGCCATCGCGGATAGTGAATGGGTTTCCCCGACTCAAGTAGTTCCAAAAAAAGGTGGAATTACTATTGAAAAGAATGAGAAGGGCGAAGAGATAGCATTGAGGCTCGTTACGGGATACAGAGTATGTATCGATTATCGAAAGCTCAATGAGGTCACACTGAAAGATCATTTCCCCCTTCCATTCATTGATCAAATGCTTGAGCGTCTAGCAGGGCACGCATTCTACTGCTTCCTGGATGGATATTCAGGATACTTCCAGATACCCATCGATCCTGTTGACCAAGAGAAGACCACTTTCACTTGCCCTTATGGTACATTCGCCTCTGATGGATGCCATTTGGTCTATGCAATGCCCTGCTACCTTTCAGAGGTGTATGATGGCAATCTTTGACGGGCTAGTTGAAAAGTGCATGGAGATTTTTATGGATGATTTCTCGGTCTTTGGTCAATCCTTCGATGATTGCCTCGATAATCTTGATCAGGTGTTGTCTAGATGTGTGGAAAAGGACTTAGTGCTCAATTGGGAAAAATGCCATTTCATGGTAGATGAAGGCATAGTTCTTGGCCACAAAGTGTCAGCCAAAGGTATAGAAGTAGATAGGGCCAAGGTTGAAGCTATTGAGAAGATGAGTTATCCTAAGAATGTTCGGGAGGTCCGAGGTTTTCTCGGACATGTCGGCTTCTATAGGAGGTTCATCCAGACTTTTCAAAGATTGCCAAGCCCCCTGCCTACTTTACTCAAAGAAGACGTTACTTTTGATTTTGATGAGAATTGCAAGCGCGCTTTTGGAGCTTAAGAGTAGATCGATCTCGCTCCAATTCTTATATCGCCAGATCGGAACCTACCCTTTGAGCTTATGTGTGATGCATCCAACTATCTTTGTTGAGTGCGATCTTAGAACAAAAGCTTAATGGAAAGTTCCACCCTATCTATTATGCCATCCACACATGAATCCTTCTCAAGTTAACTACACGACAACCGAAAAGGAACTATTAGCCGTAGTCTTTGCTATGGATAAGTTTCGTAGTTACTTGGCCGGGTGCTCAAGTGATTGTGTGGGTGACCACGCCGCTTTGCGATATCTCTCATGACCAAAAAGAAGCTAAACCGCGCCATCTGCGTTGGATCTGACCACTCCAAGAGTTTGACGTTCAAATCAAAGATAAGAAGGGCAGTGAGAACGTAGTGGCGGATCATGTTTCTAGGATGTTAAGTGAGGAAAAGGGTAATCCTGATGATATAGATCTTTACTTTCCTCTAGAAAACATTATGTTGATAGACGGTTGTCCTCCCGATGTTCCATGGTATTCCTCCATTGTAAACTACCTTCATGCCCGTTATCTCGATCCTGAAATGTCTTATCAAGAGAAGAAGAAGTTCTTCTCTGATATGAAATATTTCGTTTGGGATGAACCTTATCTTTTCAAGATCTCAGAAAGATGGTTTGCTTAGGAGATGTGTTCCGAATCCGAGCAACGCGATATAATCGAGCAATGCCATAGTGGACCCACAGGTGGTCACTTTGGTCCTTGGAAGACGGTTGCTAAGATCTTCCAAATCCGGTTTCTATTGGCCTACAATCTTTAAGGATACAGAAGCCTTCTGTAAAGCTTGCGATAGATGTCAAAGGACCGGAACTCTGACAAGGCGTTTCGACATGCCTTTAAAACCCATCTTAGAGTGCGAAGTCTTTGATGTTTGGGGCATCGATTTTATGGGACCTTTCCCATCATCGTGTGGCAACAAATACATCTTAGTCTGCGTTGACTATGTTTCGAAATGGGTGGAGGCAATTGCCACTCCTCACAATGATCATAAAACGGTCATGAAATTTCTGAAGAAGAACATCTTTGTGAGGTTTGGATGTCCACGTGCCTTGATCAGTGATGAAGGGACACACTTCTGCAACCGACCTTTGGAAAAAGTCCTCGAGAAGTATGGTGTTCGCCATAAAACTGGCACACCATATCATCCGATGACTAGTGGTCAGGTTGAGCGAAGCAACCGTAGTCCAAGAAAATCCTGGAGAAGACGGTGAATAGTCATAGAAAAGACTGAGTGCGAAGTTGGACGATGTACTTTGGGCATATAGGATCGCCTATAAGACCCTATGGGTACATCGCCATATCAAATGGTTTACGATAAGCCGTGCCATCTCGCCGGATTGAGCTGAGAGCACGAGCTTATTGGGCTACAAAGTTTCTTAACTTCGATTCCCAATCTTGTGGCAAACACCGGCTGCGCAGCGCTTGCATGAGCTTGATGAATTTAGACTCCAGGCTTACGAGAGTGCCAGGATTAGTAAGGAAAAGATGAAACTCCTCCATGACGCCAAGATAAAGAAGAGAGAATTCCAGGTCGGCGAGCAAGTTCTCTTATACAATTCTAGGTTACATTTGTTTCCTGGGAAGTTGAGAACACGTTGGTCCGGTCCTTTTGAGATTCTCCAAATCATTCCTGGAGGTGTTCTAGAACTACGCGGTTATCCAGATCAACCGTTTCGAGTTAATGGTCAAAGGTGCAAGCACTATATCGGTGAACCTAAAGAGAAACCTTTGATTGTTAAATTTCTCGATATTCTCGGATGTGGTGTTACTCAAGTCGAAGAATTTGATGAGTTATCACCCGACTTGTTCTCCGAGGATGACGGTAGTGATCCGTCTGAAGAAGTTCTAGCGGTAGTCTTTGATATGGAAGAGTTTGAGAGGAGCGACAACTTAAACGTCATCGGTGGAGTCGGAGGAGAAAGAACACAACCATGGGGAAACTTAAAAGGTATGGAGAGCTTTCAAAGATTTAACCCCATGTGTTCATTTCTTTGTTCTGCGGCCACACTCTTGATTCGAGCTTACACGGGTAGTGGTCGGCGAGAAAGTTAAATGGCCTTGATCCAGTGAGCTTCAAATGTGTCGAGCTAACGACAATAACCATTAAGCGCTACTTGGAGGCATCCTAGATATCCCTTATTATATTAGAACTCTCTATTATGTTATTTCTTTTCTTTGATTTATTTGTTTTGTTTAAGTCTAATTCGGGTAATTGTGGATTTTGCCTTGTCGGTTGATTCGATTTCACCTTATCCTTCTCTTTATCTCTATTTTGCTATGTTATATTCCCCCTTTGTCCCCCGAGATCTTGTCTTGTTTTCAAGTGTGCAGGATATTTGTGATAGCAATTGCGAGCTTTTAGATGAAGTCAGTTTTCCGGTGGATGGTCCACGATCATCGATTCCTCAAGCATTTCTGGATTGGACGACGCCACCTCCAAAGATTGCCCCATTCGAACTACAATCACCTAAGTTTTCTTTTCTTTTCATTCTCGCACAACATGAGGACATGTTGATTTTTAAGTGTGGGGGAGGGGAATGATCGCTATGTATCTACCATTTGCTTAATATATGATGGTGCTGTGCAAAAATAGGCTTAATTTTTCAAAAAAATTTCGACACTTTTGTTTTTGTTTTGTCCCGAGTAGGCAATTCGATGCGATGTTCGTTATTTTCGATAGTCATCTATGCTTTATATCATATGTTTGGTAAGTTAGTTGTTTCACCTGACACTATTTTTCACGTGCCATAGTGAACGATGAGCTATTTTTATAAAGTTATACCCCGTTTTGGATTAGTGATTTTTGATTATCTTATAAGTCATGTGCTTAGTGCTACGTGCATATCGTGAGACTTATGATAGTTTGTATTTAGTTCCGAAGTATGAGATACTGTGAATATCTAGAGGTTTGAATGTGATAAGTAACACGTAACTAATGTCAAATGGGAAGTTGAAAAATTTAAATGAATACAATGTGTGTGTCGGAAGCTGGTCGATGATTTGAGTGCGGTAAGGCATTATCTCGAAATGTTTTATTCCACTATGATGACCAAAAGCTCACGACAGTCAGAAGAAGCTGCTTTATGATTTGAGTAAGGTAGGGTATACCACGTATGTCCTATTCTGCTATGACGGGCAATAGCTCATTCTGATGTGTGTTTAAATGTGAAGTAATTAAATCAACTTGAAATTGGTTATGAAATGAATATAAGACTTAGTCTTTCGTTAATCTTATCCCCAGTATAAACTGATAGATATGTTGTAGGGATTATCCTCTGAGTATTTCAGAAAGGCCCTAGATATATTCGATCATTCTTTTCGGGATATGTCACGTTTGTAGGGTGCACCTTATGAGTGTCATTTATTACTATTCTATGAGGGGGTATTAGCTAGTTTTACTTTGAGTTCCTCAAGTTTGGATTTAGTGGAAGTTTTCTATGGCTATGCACACACACGATGGTGAACTTCTAATTTATTGACCATGTGGTATATGTGTTGAGATGTCTATATTCTTTCCGAGCCTTTATCTTGTTTTGTTTTGCTCGGGACGAGCAAAGTTTAAGTGTGGGGGAGTTGTTAAGGGTATTTTTATGCGGTTTTTAACGTTATATTTGATAATGATTTCCTCCGTATTTGTATAATTTGCATAGAAAACGAGTGTTTAAATGATTTATTAAGCAAGTAAGATTTTAATTAGTTTATTCGCAAAATGAGGTTGTGTACGTGTTTTGATTATGGTTTTACGAGTATTTGGATTGTGTTACGTTTTGCGGTGTTTTTGATGTCATGTAGGTACATGTTGGAGGCTAAATTGATGATCAAATGTTGATATAATTCGAGCTAAATCAAGATAAAGATTGAAGAAGGAAGAGATAATGATCAAGAAACCGGAACCAGGCACTTCATAGGGATTTTGTCCACACTTGTAGGCACTTTCAGGGAAAGTTGTCTTGATGAAAGTTGTAGAGGATTGAAATAGCTTTCCAACGCATGTTGAATCACCTCATTTGGAGCCCTAGAAGTGATGTTATGAGCAAAATACTAGAGCAAGATAGTGGACGGGCGTCCACGGCACCGACTCAGCGAAACCGACCTAAAAATCTATAAATAGGCGCGATTTCCCAAACCCTAAACATACAATTTTCGAACCCTAAACCCTAGGGAGCAGCTTGGCTGCGTTTTTACTCCTTTATTCTCCAGTTTTTATGCAATAAAACATCTAGATTAGATAGTTAGATTTATGTTCTTTATTCCATCAATTCGAGTTTGCATAAGGATGCTAGGAGCTTAAATCCTCCTTGAACAAGCGTTGTGAAGCCGTCCGTTTCAACAGTTTGATCTCTAGTTCGTGATTATTTTGTGAGTATCTATTAAAGTTGTTACTTTTATCATGTTTTTATATGTTGATTGTATGCTATATCGAAAGATCCGTGTTTTTGTTTATTGTTTGCTTGATGAAAGTCACGTTAACATTAGAACACCATGATAAAAGTTTAGACTTTTAATCTAATCACAACGAAAGTTATTAGGTTGAATCTCTAGGTTAGAAATTGAAAGATTTCACGCCTAGGTTAGAAAGACTTAATCTTTAATCGAAAGATCGAAGATTAGAAAACGAACTTGTCTACGAAAGTAGGTGTTCATGCCTTAGATAGGTGAATCACAATTTGAGTAGAGATCACGAAATAATCCGAATTAGTATCAAACGTTGATAGGATAGGTGGATCAATTGCTTGTTCGTTTGTTATAATTTGATTTAATCCTTAAAACTTGAATTGTTTAGCTTTAGTTTACTTTTCCGCACTTTAGTTTAGTTTTTATCGCTTTCAATCTTGCCTAGCATTGGAGCAATCCTCTGTCTAGTTACTTTTTCTGCATATTTGTTTAGGTTAGATTCGTGACATAGTTAGCTTAAAGCAAAAACTAGGACTCACATTCGTCAGTTCCCCGTAAGATCGACCCGGCATTAGCCTCCATACTACGATCCTTGCACTTGAGGTTAACCGGTTTATTACTTGTTGTTTTGTATTGATAAAATCCGGGACACTTTCTATACAATTTCAAGTTTCAAGAGGATGCTAAGAGGCTAGACCTCCATTGAACAAGCGTTGTGAAGCCATCCGATCAACAATTCAGTTTCTTTTCGTGATTATTTTGTGAGTATCTATTACGAGTTGTTTCTTTTATCATGCTTTATGTTGATTATTGCAAATTTATATCGAAAGATGTTTGCTTTGTTGATTGTTTATTTGATGAACATCATGTTAGACTTTAGATCACCATGATAAAGAATAGATATTTGATCTAAGTAACGAAAGTTATTAGGTTAGATTTCTAGGTTAGAAACGTTTAAAGTTTACACCTTTGGATTAGAAAAGCGTTAATCTTTAGATCGGAAGATAGAGATTAATAGACGAACTACCTAAGAAATTAGGGTTCATACTTTTGATTAGGTGAATCACAACTTGATTAGTAATCACGAAATAATCTGAATTGAAATTGAATGTCGATAGGATAGGTGGATCAATTGCTTGTTCGTTCGTAACTTATTGATTTAAAACCCCTTGAATTTGAATTGTTTAGCTTAGTTAGTCTTTTATTGCATATTAGGTTTAGTTTAGTTTAAATTGGTTCGAAACATATCTTTCCTGGCCTTAGATCATTGATCTTCTGTCCAGTTTACGTTATTGTTATCTTTCTTGTGAATTATTTACTGTTTTAGTATCTGTTCAGTTTAGTAATCGTGACATAGGTTAGTTAGTTAAACAAAGACTAGGATTACCAATCGTTAGTTCCCCGTAAGATCGACCCGGTATCAACCTCTTACTACGATCCTTGCACTTGAGGTATATCGGATTTATAAATATTTATTACTTGTTTGTTTTTCATTAGACAAATCCGTGAACAGCTGTCTATGAATTTGTGAGCAATGTTGTATCCCATGAGGAATTGATCAAATATTAAAGTCACATTTGTCTTAAGTTTTGGTTAACGGAGTTCGGCACTGGTTTCTAGCAACCACAAATGAAAATGACGGAAACAATGGTACAAAAAGCATAGCCAAAATCCCACAAGGTGCATCGGTCCAGTGGTGAACTAGACTATATTCTGGCGTGAAGAACTAGTGTTCGAACCCCGTTAGGGGCAAAAAAAAAAAGCAAAGCCAAAATCAGAGCCGGCTGCAGGAATTCTGGGACACGGTTCGGGGATCGAAAACAACACATCCTATTAAAAATTTATAGGCATGAATTAAAAAAATCCAGGTAGTATTATGGGTTAAGGATCAATTTTGAAAAAATTATCGGGTCAGTTAATACATATTAGTGTATAAAAAATTTAAATAGTGTAAAAATACTTAGAATTTTTTTTTTGGGGGGTTGGGGGTCAACTGCCCCATAGGGCTCCTCTTTGGAGCCGTCTCTGGCGAAAATATTGTCCAATTGATTACTTTTTTCCACTACAGCCGATAACCGGAAATGAGTATTACCCGCCAACCTACCAAAAGTGCTCTTGATATGTTTCTGTGTGACAAATTCTCCAATTACGACAACTACACATCGATACCATAATTCGGCTCTCTATATTAGATTCAACAGTCAGTCGTCAAAGATTTAACTGGCTGACCATACATTCATTCACTAAAGACGCTCTATTTGAATCGAAAACCACTTTCAAAGAATCGAATCTAAACACTTAGTCGATTCCACATAGAGATTCTAGAACCCCTTTCACAACAAACATTTAAAAAAGCACTGTATGATATCATGAATTAGGTGATCAATCTAATCCAAGAATTAATTACAAGTTCTAAAACACAAACTGTTAGAGATAATGACAAGATTGAGTTGTTTAGATAGTTATGTTTGAATTTAAATTATGATAGAGTTGTTAGGATAGATTATTTGGTTTAGATAGAGATATATCTATCATTAATAATCCTATAAATATTGTAATGTTCTATTAGTATCAATTAATGCAATACAATCTCTTTTATATTTCTCTATTATGGTATCAGAGCTCTCCGACTAACGTCTTTCAGATCCTGGTCAATCGTTAAGAAATTCATTTGGGTGGGGATTCGTTATCGTAACATGCACGAACCCTCGCCCTCACATGTCTTCATTCATATTTTTTTCTTTCTTTTTTTTTCCGTTGATTCCATCCGGGACGACCGCATCTGCTCCGTTATCAGTCCAACCCATGAGTGCCACTGCATGGGATATTGATTTTTTTATTTTGCTCTTGTGGTTGATTATTTTTGTTATTATTATTTTTTTTATAGATTTTTGTCCAGAAGGACAAAATTATAAAAAAATCGGGATATAAGGAAATTGTAAATTAATAAGGACAAAAGTAACAATTATGAAATAACAATTATGAAGTATCAAATGTGGAATAGAGTAAATATGAAGTAACAATTGTGAAACACAAAGTAACATTAACACGTGAAGTAACAATTTTAAAGTAACAATTTAAAGTAACAATTGTAATTTTTGTCCTTTATAATCATGAAAATGTTACTTTTGTCCTTCCGCACCATTTTTATTAATTTTTTTCATGTGCGCTGGCGCTTCCCTTTTTTTATCGTCAAAATAAATCTCTTGTCATTATTATCTACCAAACCCAGCACTACCTGGTTCACACTTTCTTTTATTATAACAAAAAAATAGGCGATCCAATCACTTAAATAGTGTTATTCCCCCAAACTATTTCTTTTCTCTTATTCCCTTCTATTATAAACTATTTTCTCCGGCTTTCAAACACTCTACACCTAGTTTTTTTTCTATTAATCAAAATCAATTGTCTCTCCCAATTCACTCCGGCTTTCAAACACTCTACACCTAGTTTTTTTTCTATTAATCAAAATCAACTGTCTCTCCCAATTCACTGCCCCTTTAATCGGTAGTTATAATTTTACTCACTCTATTTGCTCTATCCCCACCTATAAACTCTTCTTTCTTCTATATTTTTTTTGGGTATGATATTCCCTCAAAATACTTCCTCCTCTATATCACAAGATATGATATTCCGCTTTACTAAAAGTATGTGAGTCAAACTCAATCACACGGGGGCATATCTAACAAATCAAACACAATAAAAAAAGAAATATATATACTGTCCGTCGTTCAAAATATAAGTCTGTTAACATTTTGATCTTGTTCTAAAATATAAATTTATTTACGGTATGGATGAATTACTTATTGTTTTTTCTCCATTTTACCCCTAATTTACTACTACATCCGTCCCATAAAATGTCCACTTTTTGTGGTGCACACAAATTAAGAAAACAACTAATGTGTTGCATTTTAAGTAGTGATGGACATATATACCCCTATCACATAATAAATGCTCTTTTAGAATATGAAATGAATATATAAACATTAAATGTTATGATAGGGGCATGTTTGAAAAAAAATGCATTAAATGATGTAATGGTTTTCTAAATTGACACTTTTTATTAGACACTTCATTTTAAAAAAGTGAACACTTTTTATGGGACTGAGTTAGTACATTTTTCACAAATTTTCATTATTTTACAACTATTGCATTAACTGCACTCAAATTGTATTTTAGATTTTTATCATTGAATTAAATTAATGACATTCAACAACTTTTTTAAACGGTGTGAAAAGTCAATATGGACTTATATTTTGGGATGAAAGGACAATGGCGGCCATGTCCCAAATGGAGTATGTGGACCACATTAAAAACTCTAAATTTTATCTATAAAAAAATATATCAAACCCCGTGAAAAAAATTACTTTAAAGAATATTACGGACACCGCTGTTCGACCGGTTGAGGAAAATGATAAATAACATACTACATTTTGTCTCAAATAATAAGTCGTTTTGGCTTTGGGCATACAAATTAAGGAACACAATAAATAATCCAATTGTTGATACTTTTAGACTAAAATACCCCTTTTGGTGGATTTATAAAATAAATTTTAAATGGAATACTGACGGCCACTAGGGTAGATTAGAAAAAATAGCATTAATGATTACATTGAAATGTGAGAACGACTTATATTATAGGACGGTAGAAAAGAGACAAAACGACTTATAATTTGGGACGGAGGTAGTATTAGTTCAAAGTGAAAAACTTGCAATGAAAACGATCATTTAATCCACATTAAAATGACAATTCACTCTACGGTCAAGGGCGGATGCACACACAAAAGTAGGGTGGCAGTCGTCTTCCTGGGTCGGAAAAATATACTAGTATATACTACTATATAAGATGTATTTCTTTTAAAGGTAAATAAGATGTATTTAATTTGCTACTCTTAATTTTTCTTTTTCCCCTATATTTGTCTTGTCACGTAATATGATCAAATAACTTAACAATTTATTACTAATCATTATAATAGTGATACATTTTAATATATATATTTTATTATAATAAAAACAATAGAATATCAAAATGTGAAACAAACTGTATTGTTGTCTCTTTTTTTTTCAGAAACGTATTGTTGTATTATATTATTATTGTCAAACCAAAGTTCAACAGATGGATAAGTCGTAATTCTTAAGTCTAAATTGTGAACGATTTCCTCTATTATTATTTTTAAATAAAATAAAATGCATTTATCAAACTGTAAAAAAAATCGTTATTGTATCGTCCCCTCGTCCGGGACCTGCGGACTGCGTCCACCCCTGTCTACGGTGAACACGTTGAGTGAAAAATATTTTTATTCGAGTAATATCTTTTTTTTTTTTTTTTTGTGTGGAAGCGTACAGATTTATTCATCATCAGGGGTGTTGAAAACACCAAAACCCGGAAAAAGATTCAGGCTTACAAAATAGCCAGAAGGCAAGAAAAAAATTCTAAACGAAAGTAGAATCTAGAAAACAAAGCTATACAATATGCCATGCTAAGCGAAGATTCTTCGCACGGTCCACCAAGTGGGATAAAAACACATAGGCCGGGGGCCTCTTCATGTCATGATTATGGAGTTCCTTATTTCTCCATATCCAAACTCCGTTGACAATTTCTCGCCAAATATATTTCCATTGTGAGGGCACTTCACAAAATCTAGTTTGGTTCTGTATGTTGTCCTGAATCCACTTGTCCACTGAATTATACGCAAAGAAGTCTCTCCACCGGTGTTTGAGGCGAATCAGTGTCCAGACTTGAGTAGCCCACGGGCAATCACGTAAGGCATGTAGAAGTGTTTCATTTTCCATTCCACACAAAGGGCACAAAGGAGATGGAATAATGTGCCTCTTGGCCAAAAATCATACGTGGGCAAAACATCATGTTTCGTAATCCAAAGGAAGAAATTGGCTCTGGCAGGGGCCCTTTAAGCTCCAAATCGCTTCCAGTGCCGCTTCTCTTCAACATTAACTCGGGGTTTGCACATAGTTCTTCACTTGGGTTGCATAGCCAGGCCTTGGCCGAGTACACGCCATTTGGATTGCTTTTCCGCATTTAATGTGTCTCCACTCTTCTCCAAATTCTTTCCGGATGACAGAGTAGGCCTTGCAGATGCCTCTCCAAATATGAGAACAACCGGGTTTAGGTTTGGCAGTTAGCACCCCGTATTTATGTGCTAGGACACGTGCCCAAAGCGTATCTTTGTGATTAATGAGTTGCCACACCAACTTACCCAAGAAAGCCATGTTCATCTCGTAGAGTTTTCGGAAGCCTAGACCACCCTCCTGTTTCGGTCTACAGATCTTGTCCCAAGCAACGGTATGCAGTTTATGCCCATTATCTTCCTCACCCCAAAAGAAATCTCTACAAACTCTTTCTAAGGCCCTAATGCATGCTTGAGGCAACTTAAACGTTTGCATGTAGTAGTAAGCTTGAGAGGCCAAGGAGCTTTGAATCAATATACTTCTTCCTGCCTTAGACAATGCTTTTGCTGACCAAGTGGCTAGTTTAGTCTTCATTTTATCCAGAAGAGGCTTAAAATGGGTAATCATTAATCTACCCTGTATAAGAGGGACGCCAAGGTACTTACCAATTGAGGGGGCATAGAGCATAGAAAGAGTATTTGCAATATTTTGTCTAGTCGTTGCTCCGACATTACCAGATGCGAAAAAAGTTGATTTGGCCAGACTCACTTTTTGTCCCGAACACAAGCATAACTGGTTGAGGATGGTTTCCATTTTCTTTGCCTGCACTTCTGTGGCTTCCCCAAAGAGTAGGAGATCGTCTGCAAAAAAAATATGAGAGATGGGTGGACACCCTTTGGATAGGTATAGAGGCTTCCACTCACCCTTTTCCACTGCCTTGTTGATCATTGAACTAAGGACCTCCATACATAAAACGAATAAATACGGGGCTAAGGGATCTCCTTGCCGAATCCCTCTACCAGGTGAGAAAGTGCTCGTTTTCTGCCCATTCCATAACACTGAGAGCCTTACTAATGTGATTGTGTCCATGATCAGCTTCCGGATATTATCTTTTATCCCAATGGTTTGCAGAATATTGGATAGGAATCCCCAATCTACTCTATCGTACGCTTTTTCCGGATCCACTTTCACAACCATATACCCTTCTTTCCTTCTTTTTATGAAGAAAGTGCATGGCCTCTTGGGCCAAAACAATATTATCCGTGATCGCTTCTACCTGGTATGAAGGCACTCGATCACTATGAATGAGCTCCCCAATGGCCACCGCGTTCGCTTGCTAGCACCTTGGTAACAATCTTGACAATGACATTAGCAAGCGCTTATAGTCGGAACTAAGTGGTGATTCGTGATTGTCCACCTTAGGGATGAGGGTTATGAGAACCTCGTTGATATTCTCCGGTAATCTCTGATATTCGAACACCGTTTTGACAAAATTAACCACCGAGTCACCAATGATGCCCCGGCATTTTTTAAAAAAGATGGGTGGAAGGCCATCCGGTCCTGCCACTTTGTACGTCCCCATGTCAAAGCGAGCTTCTTCGATTTCCAACTCATTGACGCTTTACATTTATTAGTTTGGAGGATTGATCGCGGTAGTGTAGGAAAAACCAACGTCACGATTGCAAATATGATATTGCCGATCAACGAATATAGATCAACAAAAAGTCCCCGACCATATTTTGTACCTCTATCTCATTCATGGTCCAGCTCCCGTCTTCTTTTTTCATCATTTGGATCTGTTTTCGTTGGTTTCGCCTCACTGCCGTGAGGTGATAGAAATGGGTATTACGCTCTCCTTCAACAAGCCACTGCAATTTTGAACGTTGGTGCCACAATAATTCCTCTTGTTCCAAGCCACGGCTGTATTCATTTTGAATTTTTCTTTCCAAGCTGACAAGGGAATCTGAGGGGTGAGTTGACAGCATTTGTTGCAGCCCTTTCAATCTATTCATGTAGTTCACTTTTTTGTAAAAAATGTTACCGAAGACGTTTTTGTTCCACTGCTGTACCTCTGTCATAAAATTCTGAATTGTGTCTTGGATATCATTATTTGAAACATTCCAATGCTGCTCCACAAAGTCACTAAAGTTATCATGTTCTAACCACGCATTCAAAAACATGTTCCCCTTTCCAGATTCGTTATTCTTTTGCCTTGGATAGATGTTGATGAGGAGTGGACAGTGATCAGAGTGTACTCTAGGAAGATGGATAAGAGTGGTTTCAGGAAATTGGATCAGCCAGTTGCTGTTCGTCCAAACCTGGTCCAATCTCTCTTGCATTTGAATCCCTTTGTGCTTAGGTCCTACCCAAGTGTATCTAGGTCCATGGAAGTCCATATTTATCAGTTTGCAGTAGTTGATCATACTTCTCATACTCTCCACTTTGATTCCTCTTAAGGGTCTACCTCCATACTTGTCATATTGGTCCACTACTTGATTGAAATCCCCCATCAAGCACCAAGGGTATTCAATCACAGTAGATAAATTTTTCATATAATCCCAAAGTTCTGCTCTAACATTTGGAATTGGTGAAGCATAAACAAAAGACAAGATACAAATTACCTTTTTATTCGCAAATGACCATGTTTAGACAATCGGTTTGTACTGGATAGATATTGTAGGTTGGTCACATTATCATTCCAGAAACACCAAATGCCTCCCGAAAACCCTCTCGCTTCCATACACAGGACTTTAGTGTAAGGGGAATTTCTCAAAATTCTCCAAGCTTTATTACTGTGAACTCTCGTTTCCATTAGACACATAATATCTGGTTTATGATTAGCTAAAAGATCTTTCAGACCCACAAAAAAATCATCGACCCTGCTCCTCGACAGTTAGTGTATTCATAAGGAAACAAGCTTAGTTTGGTTTAGGGGTTTTTCCCCCATCTGCCATATCAACGTCTTCATAAGATTCATCTCTCAAGCTAAAAGTTGCAGCATCCTTAACATTTGTTGCTTTTCTGCTCTTCGAATTATTCACAGTGGGTTGCCCATCCGGTGGCTTGGATTTAAGATGGGTGGAGGCATTTCCAATTTTATTTCCTCCACCGAATAGGAGTTCATTGTTTGGTCCATTAAAACCTGGAGGGTGGGTGCTGGTTGGGTGTGTTTGCTGGCCGTTTGATATGTCATACAACGGATTATTTGTTGTACTCCGAATTCTCGATTGCTCCATGGACGTGGGGGTCCTTTTAGTTGCTGAACCAGAGCCCGTGCCACTCGCAGATGGCTCTTTTCTCTTCATGTTGTCATTTTGGTGTACCCTTGACTTAGCTGTTGTTTCATTTTTCTTAGTCCCATTGGATTCTTGTCTTTTCTGTTGCCCGGAGGGGTTGTCTTTGCTGAGCAATGAAATTGTTGGGGCCATCAGAGCAGCGTGGGCCTCAGCTACTTTCCTTTTTAATTCTTCAAGTGGATCAGGGAGGGGTTCGTCTTCGCCCATCTCTGTTTCTTCTGATTCATCAACCAATATTTCAAACCTGGAACCTGATTTACTCTGACCATGTTGTTCATCTTGCTGTAATTGTCTGCGTTGCTGTTCATTCATATGATGTTGGCGTCCTCTACCCTCACCATTTTGATTATTTTTGTGATCTCCTGCTCCTCTATTGCCTGGATTTGGCTTCCTTCTACGAGTCTGTGCCAACATCCATGGCCCAAAGGGTTTTTCTGGGGTAGGACCTTCTGGGGTCTGTGGATTTAGGACGTCTTGTGCTGGCCTTCTCGTTTCGTTTTCAGTATTCCTCTGGATTGAGGGGCAATCTTGTGTCTTGTGCCCATACTTTCCGCACTCGAAGCAAGATAGTTGGAGGCCTTCGTATTCAACTTGAAATTGGAAGCCTCTAAGAACTACTTTGGTTTTAAGAACCTTTCTTAGGTTCATTTCCACGCAAACACGAGCGAATCGTCCTCGGGTTGAATCTGTGGTCACAACATCAACTCTGATAGGTCTCCCAACTCTGCTTGCCAATCTCAGAATGAACTCATGCTTGTCAAACAATTCCAATGGGACTTGAGGGAACCTAATCCATACAAGTGTTGATTCAATTTTCTCCTGCGATGGGACAAAAAAAGGGCGCCATCTCCGTACAGTCAAGTAATGGCCTTGGATTACCCAAGGGCCCTTCTCCAGTGCTGCAACGTAGTCCTCCCTGCAACAGAACCTGACTACATAGAACCCCAATTCCAAATCCACAATATCCAGCCTACCTTAGTACACCACATATTGTTGAGCCTCTCCGCAAAGACCTTAAACGACACATTTACGCCAAGAACTTTAATAATCACCGCTCTGCGCCACTTGTCTCCATAGTCGATGCAATCTGAGACTTCAAGCTCCACGGGATCGCTATCCACCTCGCCCACACGCCAATTTTCAGCTATGGTGATGAATTACAAAATGTCCGACTCATCTTCGCCATCGCCAATGTATAATTGATCCCTGAAATTGACGCCTCGGACAACTTCAACGCCACTCCGATTTCCCCACACCGAGGGTTCTTTGGGGCGTTCCACACTGGTTTGAAGGAGGTCTTCTTCTTCTGTTGTTGAGTCAACACGCATCTCCTCCATCAGGGTGGGTTTTGGATTTGACGGGAAGGAATCGCTCAAAGATCGCCGGCGGCGGCTCAGGTTAATTTGACTTGAAGAGTAATATCTTTTAGAAACAACAAAATCTTGTAAAAGGTGAGAAATTAGAGTAGTGTTTTTTTTTTTTAACTAACACCAATGAGATGTACTCCATGCAATACACTTTTCCCTTTTTTTTATTTTTTTATAATTGTCATATTTGAGGAGAAAATAATTATCGTTTTTTAGATCTGATCATTTTTTAGCTTAAGGTTGGTTATTTTATGGATGAACATGATCAATTATTTTTTCTTCAAATATGACAGTTAAAGAAATGGATAGAGTAGTATGCTTAATAGAAAAAAGATACTCCCCGCGGTAGAATATAAGTTACTTCATATTTTTTTTGTCTTATAATATAAGTCATTCTATATTATCAATTAAACATTTGTTATTATTCTTTTTCTCTATCTTATCCCTAATTTACTTACAATAAACATTTTAATTAAAAAATATATAAAAAATTTCACACCTATAAAAAATCTTTAACATACCATATTTTCTAAAAAAAAATTACCCTTCAAGATAAATTTTGGGCAGAATGTTGATTTCTTTACTGATTGAATTTCAGTCACGAAGTATCAATTGTGATTTTTGATCGATATTGAATATAGAAAATATCCAATATTTGTGATACGAATTCGATCATAATAAAATTTACTTCTAGACTCAAATTAGATCGGATCGATCTGAAAACGCGTAGGTGTGAAAATAGTCTCCCAGCAAAATACATGTTTACTATATACATTGGGTAAGTAGTACTCCCTCCGTTCCAAAATAACTGAGGTATTTGCTAAAAAGTTTTGTTCCAAAATAACTAAGGTAGAACATTTTTCAAAGTAGCATTTATTGCTAATTTTCCTACTTTACCCTTATTTAATACTAGGTAATAAATTAAAAAAAATACTGCATTAATTGTATCATAGGGATTTTTTAGTCATTGCTTCATTAAATCATAGCATTAAATCACATTCTTAATGAGCGTGTTTTTTGCAACTGTCTTTGTTATTTTGGAACGAATGGAGCTGATTAAGGGACAGAAAAGTTGAATAAAAATTTAAGAACAAGAGGCTCTCCGTAATGCGGGGTGGTGCATGTAGCAGAATTACACATACACAGTTGTTAAGCGAACCGAACTGTTCACAAACATATTCGAGTTCGGCTCGTTAAAGCTCGTTTATGTTTGTTCGTTTATGTTATCGAACCGAGGTCAAACAGATTAGAGTGGTCGTGAACTCCTGTGTGTTTGTGTGTGTATTTAGTTTAAAATGTATGTATAGGTGACGGATATTTGTATATATATTAATTAATGTTAGTATCCTAATTATGCAATTTTTAGGTGTGTTTTTCAGGTAAATTAGTGATATTCGAGCTTTATTACGAGCTTTGTCTATAAATTTTATATCACGAGCTGAGCTCAAGCTCGAACTCGAACATTATGTTCATGTTATCGAGCCGAACTCAAACGAGATTGTATGATCATTCAAAAAACAAACGAACTCGAACATGTTCGTTTAACGAACGAGTTTGAATTGGAACCATAGATGTTTGGCTCGGCTCGGTTCATAAACACCACTATGCACAACACACGCTTTTACGTTTCAACTTGATGCACGTGCATGTCACGTAGCAGTAGTAAGGAGAGTTTTTAATGTTTTGACTAAATATAAAAATGAAAATAAAACACTTTGAAAATAATTAATGCAATATCGTTTTCAATCTCTCTACCATTAATACAATATAAATAATATTTTGAAAATGTAAATACGACATGTAAAAATAAATTTTTTTTTATTTTGATAACTACACAGTTAAATAGGAACGGACAGTGAGATTGTTTTTTTTTTTTTTTTTTTTTTTTTTTTTTTTTTTTTGAAAACAAATCAGTGGGATTTAAAAAGCTAAAGTTGTGCGTGCCGTTCTCGGAAATGCAATTTGTTGCGTTTGTTTGTTTTTATGCACTACTTCAGTGCATATATATATTTCAGTGCATATATATAAACCCAATAATCTCCACGTAGAAGTTTGTGTGGAGTGTGGGATTTCCAATGTTGTGTGCATGCAGGCCAAGTAAGTGTTTGCTTAAATTTTTAATTACTAAAACATTTACTTTTAAAAAAACGTCTATTTTTATTTGTAATACTTCCTCCGTTTCTAATTATATGTCGTAGTTGTCAAAATCAAATTTTTATTTATACGTCGTAGTTACATTTTCAATACATATTTTAATGTGCTTTTCGCTTTTCAATACTACTTTTCATTTTTCTAAGCTCATTCAACCAATCAATCTTTCATATTCATTACACCGCTACACTTTCCAAGTTTTTTTTGGAATACTCATTTTCTTAATATGTGTGTTTTTCTCAAACACGACATATAAAAATGGTTAAACTCTAACCATGAGGGCCCCCCACCCCCGATCCCACAGGAATGTGGGGAGGGGTTAATCGAGTAACCTGTAGCTCTCAGTCGAGGCTTGCTGGGCTTTCTCCATCATCTGAAGGTGTTATCAATCGAAATCAACCCTTTTATGGAATCGAACCGACCGACTTCCAACTTTGGTCCGCTATCATTATAATACTCCGCTCCTCACCACTAGGACATATCCAGGGGATCTCAAACACGACATATAACTATGAACGGAGGGAGTACTACCTTTGTCCAAAATATATAAGTCATCATAGAGGTTTTTACACAGATTAAGAATGTTGTTCAATTTTATAAATTTAAAAGTTAATGTTTAAAATATACTACCTTCGTCCCATAAATAGTGTTTAGTTTTTGTAACGCACACAGATTAAGAAAATAATTAATGTGTTGTATTTTAAGAAGTGATGAATATATACCCTACATATAATAAATGCTCCTTTTGGAATATGAAATGAATATATAAACATTAAATGTAATAATAGAGGCATGTTTGGAAAAATGCATTAATTGATGTATTGGTTTTCTAAATGGACACTTTTTATGGGACAATTCATTTTTAAAGAGTGGACACCTTTTACGAGACGGAGGTAGTACTATGACTATCATAATGCAATAAATATTAAGTAATGAAAAGTGATTGAATTGATATAAATTAGATGTACGATAGAGAAAAATGCAATAAATGATGAATTGGTAATTTGAATGACTTATATTGTGCAACAAATTTAAAAGTGTATGATAACTTATATTTTGGGACGGGGTAGCAATTTACATTTTTTGGTTAAATCATGTTCATACTCTAATTACCATATCCCTCCGTCTTTGAATTAGCGTTTAGTCTTCATAAAACCGACATAGAGTGATTCAAGTTGCGTTGAAAAACTAATTCAATTATCTACAAATTTTATGAAGACTAAAAGTCTAGAAAAATACTGTATCGGGGATCAAATCGCAGATGAAGTGAAAGTAGGTGAAAACACCAATTATTTTTTATTGGTTTCCATTCTTGGGCTTTGGTTATACCTCACTAAACTCCATGATTTAGGTTACGAACTCATAAGTCACCTAGATTCTGCATGAAAACATCCAAACACACACCGAGTATAATTCTGCAAGATAAATATGGCTTAAACAAGTGTATTATCACTCAAAATGACAAGGTTTTCAGTCTATATGACGGAATGCCTCGTAATGCTCAACTCGAATGAAAAACACTCTAAAATAGGTCTAAATGCACCCAAAACAAACCATTTACATCATAAATAGAGGTCTACACATGCACCGGATTATAGTATAGTTGACTTTCATCATGTGTTATCTTCTCTTTTGACAAAGGAGAAACAATTAGAAGAAAAATGTGTTAACATACTCCTATAATTTTGAATAATGCTTCCGACGTTTTATAGGTCAAGATTATTCAAGACCAGCCTATGATGAACAATTTGAGAATCCACTTCGAAGACAACATTGAAATGTCCCCATGTGATAGAAAAAACAATTAGAGTGATAAATGGCAAGGATCTCAACTAGCTATTAGAACACCGTAACTGCCTTCTGAAAGGTATGAGAAACTATCAAGAATTGTTCTCTCGTTATTTCAAAGCACCACATCGAATTTTGACATACATAATGAAAGGTTTCCACGACTTCTGATGACTTGCGGCGGGAAAGAGATGATGCTGATATTTGAGTGATTAATCCTCGGCATGCACAAGTTGGTGTGAAATTCATCAATGCAAATCGTTTCCAATACACACATTTTACGAATCGAGTGTTCCAGTGGACCAAATTGGTCCCTCAAAAAAATTTTAAAAAAAACCATGATTGGCATGTGCAGCAGTTGGCCGGACTACAAGGATAATAAATGGCTATCACCTAACTTTTTTTTATTTCATTACTCCCTCCGTCTGTAGTAAAGAGTTCTTTATTTTATTTATTTTTTTATTTTTGTCCCATAAAAAGTGTCCTTTTATATTACCAATGCATCATTTAATTTGCTTATTTTTCAAAGATAACCTTAGTCCAACATTTATTTATGTCACTTATTTCATATCCCAAAACAAATATTTATTATTTGTGATGGGTAAATATGTCAATGTAGTATGAAAACACAACACATTAACTACATTTTTTAATATGTGTGAAAACTAAAAATAGGACACTTATTTTGGGACGGAGGTAGTAATCATTTTCATATTTCAAATCAATATTAAATGCATTGTTTTCAATTTCACATTAAACAATGCAATATTCTAAGTCATTCTTAAAATATTTTGTCTTGAAATTTTAAAATGTAACTCATTTATAAATTTTATTAAACTGTGTGAAAAAATTCATACACAATAATGCACATATGTGCTGGAATTTGAACATCACATATTATAACTATCTTCGTTTTTATTGTTAGATAGTGATATATATGCCTCTAAAAATTTACATAAAATTTACGCTCCCATCATCTCACAAAAAATAAATCCAATGAAAATTGAAAAACCTAGAAACACTCAATAATCACAAAATTATATTTGCCGTAAAATTTAGAGTAACAAGTATCATTATCCATTGTTGGTTGACAAATTGTTAAAAACACAACTATTATGGAACATACTCCCTCCGTTCTAAAATATAAGTGTGTATGCCTTTTTGACTTTGTCCCACAATATAAATCAATTTACAATAGCAACGGAGCATTTATTGTACTACATCCGTCCCAAAATATAAGTCATTGTACCTTTTCAGATTTGTCGTATAATATAAGTCATTCTACATTATCAATGCAACATGTATTACTCATTTCTCAATCTTACCCCTAATTTATTATCAATCTAACAACTTTTCATTACTTAACAACTACTGCATTAATGATAGTCAATTGACCTTTTAGATGTATTAACTTCAAATTTATGGCATTCAACAACTTTCTTAATCTGTGTGAAAAATACTCAAAATGACTTATATTTTGAGACGGATGTAGTATTATTCTTTATTTCTTCTAATTTATTATCAAATAATCAATTTTTCATTACTATACAACTATTGGATTAATGGTATTCAAAGGGTATTTTAGACTATCTATAAAATTTATATCACCCAACAATTTTCTTAAACTGTATGAAAAGTTTAAACAGATTTAAATTTTTGGACCGAGCAAGTAGTTAATGAAATGACTTTGTCGATCAAAATGATTAAAGTACTCTTCAATATAATTAATGTAATCTTATTTTTATCTCTCTTATATGTAAATTAAGAAAAAGTATATTAAATATTGCTTTGGAAAATATTATTTTTCAGTTAAATAAGAATAAATATTTTTACAAATGCATTAATTAAATAGGTCAACGGAGTAATGGTTCCGAATCAAAGCATAAACAATAGAATCTAAGATAAAATGACGGGGTAATTCTTCCCTAATCACTCAATTTGCATCATAGACCCATGTGAATGATTATGGACCACACAGATTGAATTTGAGTTGAAACCGTATGGTCCAGAATCATCCACGTGTGTTACTCCTCAAATTGACTCACCATAGAAGAACTTCCCAAAATGACGAGCCTTTATTTGTTAAAATATACATCATATACTTTAAATTTTATTATCTTTTTAAAATATTTATTTGATGAGTAAGTATGACATTACGATTAAAGACCAACTATAACAACCCAATCCGAAACCTGAGCAATTTCAAAATCGACATGTTCGGCCATGACCCGATATATCATTTTTTTAATATCTTGAATCACAAAGCCAAATGCTACAATATTTGTGTGAAAGCTAAAACGATTACCCAACCTTCTAAAACGTACCATTCAAAGGATCAAATTCAAAGGCTACATTAAAAATAACTTATCCACTCAAACATCCAAACATTCAACTTATTCATAATTGTTTATCATACTTAAAACATAACCTTAAACACTAAAACACAAGAACTATAAATCTACAACATTAGCCAGCTCATCATTGCATATCACTAAAACCACCATGAGATCATCAAACGTCATGTAAAAGGTGAAGATGTCCTGATACCATGAGTAGTCCATCGATACCCTAGGACGAGGTAGCACTGCAATTATAAGATTAACAAGCAAATGTTCCTGGGACTTAAACAAGAACATTAGTACAAAGAGACGGACCAAATGCTACACTAACCCTTTAGATTATCTAGGAGGTGTGTTGTGTTAGTGTAGCGCCCTAAACCCAATCGGGTTGGACCGGGTCGGGTCAATTCTGCTACGCTTTTATGTTTATACATATAATAAATTGATTTTCTGTTATTTTATAGTTGTTCGTCTGAAGAAACTAATTATAATATTGAATATATGATAACGTCTCTAGGCTTAGTAGGGAAACATTGTATCAAAGGAAACTCATACATGTACTAGGAACATAACAGAGTTCTTAATTTCCTTTCGCAATCCATGAATGCATAAGGATTTTAACATATAACCATATAATTATATATAGAAAATACAACATGCTTTATCAACTACTTAATATATAACACATAAAATTCCATCACATTCATCATATCATTTACGTATCATCATGTTTTCATCTTTTATGGCTTAAAGAGCATATCATGTTTAGTAGAACCCCGACATAAAGAGCATGTCCTATTTTTTGCTTTATGTTTCAATTAACCATATAATATTTAGTAGAGCCCAACATGAAGAGCCCGTTGATTTTTTTTGTTCATGAGTACCGCGCCATGGCTAGTAAAGCCCAACATAGAGAGTCTACTTAACTTTTACACACCGGAATGACCCTTATTATAACCCACATGGTCGGGGACTACTGAATGACCCATCATATGTTCATTATTCTTGCCCATGAACGGGGACTGATACTGAGGAACATCGATGATTCATTGTCTTTATTGCTATCGAAGTATTTAACCATGAACAATATGCTTAAATCATCTCTTTACGTTAACATCTTTCATTTTCATTAGCTTTCATGGCATACTTTACATGACATGTTTGATACTCATAAACCATAATTTCACATATACCAAACAAACCTATAACGTTATTGCTAGATCACATAACAAGTACTACCTCCGTTCCAAAATATATCACACCACGTCACTTTCTGGGCCTTTTTCCATTTAGTCAAATTTCCATGCACCAACAAAGAACAACAACAACAACAACGACGACGACGACGACGACGACGACGACGACGACGACGACGACGACGACGACGACGACCACAACCAGAGTATTACAGTGGGATCACCCTTCATAAAATCCAAGTGATTGCCCCTACACTAGACCGTCCAAAAGTTTATTGTAGTACAATCAACTTTTGTAAAGTCAATTGTTTCTAGAAGACTAAAACATGAGATTTTCAAAAAATGAACAAGAAACAATGGAAAAAAGAGAGACCGTCCTAAAGTTTTTGTTTTTTATGGTTTAAAACCGGATATTTTATTGATTTTAAAGGTTGTACACAAAATGTACAAAAATGTCCAAGCAACTAATATTTACAACATCTACAAAAATCATTAAGGTCAAGCCAATCTATGTTCACGAGCTTTACGAATCGTATTTGAAATGAAGACCATAGTCGGGGGCCGTTGTGTCGTATTATTGTCGAACTCCTCATTACACCAAATGCTTGATATTAACTCTCGAAAAAGAAATCTCCAAAAATCAATAGTGTTTAGGCATGTTCACCCCAAGGCATTTATCGAGCCACTGAGGAATCTCCCCAATTGACATAAACTCGTACCAATAAGTTTAATGTATCACACCTCTCCAAATTTTATTGACCTCCACACAATCCCTCAGAGCATGCATTAGGGACTCGATGTGGCTTCCGCATTTAGCACAAGTGTCGTCCTCAATGATATGTCGTGCATATAGTACCCTAGCCGTAAAAAGGGATTCCCTACAGATCTGCCATAGGAGTAGGTTACCACGGAGTGGGCCCTTAATGCTCCTAAAGTTGATTGTAGTTCAATCGACTTTCGCAAAGTCAATTGTTTCTAGAAGACTATAACCATGAGATTTTCAAAAAATTAACAAGAAACGATGGAAAAAAGAGAGAAGATGAAATTTTTTTACTTAAAATGTTGAATTATCATATCTCTCAAAAGATTAGCTAATAGGAAGGTATATAATTAAATTTTTTATATATTTCAACGCGTCCCCTAAAGTGTAAGCCTATTATATAACTTTTGATTTTGAAAACTTGGTAATAACAAAACAAATCAACACTTTTATTTTACTCCCTCCGTTTTTTTTAAGTGACATTTTTCAGAATTTTTTTTTCTAGAATTTGTTTTGTTATTATTTATCAATCATGGCGATCCAAAAATCGTCAAGGTAATCCTCTAAGCTCGTTTCCTTGATTATAACCTATGGACGCCTCAAGGACATAGAAAAAACGACGATGGAGGGGGTGATTTGATTCGTTTTTAGACTTCACTTGATGATGATCAAGCTGCCTACGTATCCAATGATTGAATTGGAATCAAGTCTCCGTAGTTCCTTAGGGATTGTTTATATAGAGGGGCTTGTGCCCTAAAATTAACGTGTGGCGTGTCCGTGATGGACACTGATTGACGTATTCCCTAAGGAAAAGATTATGATTGATTAATCTCCTTGATTATAGGAGATAATTGTAGTATTTCGATATTCGTATTAGGTGATAAGGGTTGGAGCCTTTATGACTCAAGATTTACTTATGGTTATCTGATTATTGCACACGTGAGGAATAAGATTAAGGGCGGGCCTTGGCCGAATCTAACCAGACTGTGGAAGCCGACCTAAAAGGGTCGGGGACGATGACCGAGCTCTCACTGCTACGGAACTGTGCACCCTAAGGACCTAGTCCGATCGAGTAGATCGACACCGATCGCAGTGCCGAATATCAGAAGTTAGGTGCCCGACTCCTCTCCGACCTGTTAGAGACTGAGACTATCTGGTCCAAAGGCGGTCGGACATACGAGGATCAGTGGTGACGAAGCGGGTGGCAGAGCCCCCCTGGGCTCGTCACAAGGAAGTCAAAGGTGGTTTATTTCCCTGGGTCAAGTGCTGAGCCACCAAAGAGGTGCCACGCGTGTGAGCCCATTTTCTGGCAGCATCATAAGCCCCCTAGATCCAGCCGATCCTGGATGGGTTGGTTCGGATCTATCGAAGCGGTGGGTCGGTACGGGTGTTTTAGCTTAAAGATTTTGAAATTAAACCAGGAGTTACCAGGTGACCAAGCTAGTTATGACACGGTTATAGCTGTTCCGGGAAATGAGGCGTCGTTGCCTACTAGTTTTTACGGAGACCGTTTATCGAGGTAAGTGGGGAGTTATAAACCCGTCATATCAATCGTTTCACAAATACGTGGGCTATTAAAACAGAAGATTTACCGCCGATTTCCATTCTCCGTTTCTTCCTCAAATTTGACTTTGCAAGTAAGCGTTTCTCCTTCCTCATTCTGATTTCATAATCTTGACTGCTTTAGATAAAAACTTGCTCCTTCGGGGTCCTAGATCCGATTTTCTTGAGATGGCCATAGCTGATAGCAGAGATGTTGGGTCGATTTTAAAACAAAAAGAAGTAGACGAAATTTGCGAGAAGTATGGGGTGGATAAGGCTAGGTTTTCTCCCCGGCTGCCTTCAGAAGCGCATCTATCTGCTCTGGACCCGCCGGAGGGTTTTTGTTCCGTCCACCGGGAGTACTTCGAGGTGGGATTGAGATTAACCTTCTGCCCTACCCTTATGGCGGTGCTCCGGCATTACGGGCTAGGGATATCTCAGATAGACCCCAATGGCATTCGGGCCATTATTGGGTTTGCAATTTGGTGCAGGTTGCTAAATATCAGATTTAGTGTAGATAAGTTTAGATACTTCTACCACCGGGTAGGGCTAAGAGACCATCCATACCGGTACTACTTTGCTAGAAGGCAGGGGAAATCTTTTAATATCCCCATCCTTCCTCAAGGTCGGGATTCTTTCAAACGGTGGAATGAGAGATTTTTCTATGTGCAGAACGATGGTCACGCTGAGCTTAGCGTATGGAATACGGCGGATCTGGATGGGGATGAGCGTCCGGATCTGCCGGAATCGTGGGTGGAGAAGATTCAGGAGTCGGGGTACTCTATCGAGTGGCAGAATTTGTATGAGGACCTAATTGCGGCCGCTCGGCTGGGAGATGCGGGCCCCGACCCTTATGTGAAGTTTACTAAAACCGAGTGGTAGCGCTGTAGGGTTTACTTGTGTTGTGTTTTATCTTTGTTGACATATCTATGTTTCTTATCTGGCTAATCTTCTTGTAGGTGTGCAGTGGTGGTTCGTGACGTGGCCTTTTCTAGTGCTAAACCAGTCCTTAACCGACAGTGTATCGGGTCAAACTGTAGTGCTAGTATGGTGAGTCAGAGTGTCGAATTCTCAGGGAACTTGGTAATTCTTTTAAGTGTGGTTAAACACCAAAGAGCTGTTATTAACTCGATCTAAATCGCAATTTTATAACACAGATCACTACTAGTCTACTTAACATAAAATAAATGCGTAATTTAAAAGTTATTCTAATATAATATATATAGATATATAAATATATATAGATGTACATAAATTGCAAAATATATATATAGATATAAATATATAGATACCAATATAAGTTTATAGAACTAGCCAAAGTTTATATAATTGATTTATACGATCTTTTCTAGTAAACTGAATGTGCTCGATCTTTCCTTTATTATTAGGTCCAATTGAGTAAATGAAACGGTGCACTCCTGAAGTTAACAATTCCTCCTCACACGAGCGTATGAAATTGTCATATGTCATTGTCATCAGTTCAATCTTCACAACTGCCCCATGCTAATCTCAGTTAGTCTGAACAGGTACCGAGTACAAATCTACCCCGGATAAAAGAGGTTATTCCATTTGTCAGACGGCCGATGTTATTCAAAAGGCTCCGGTTGTCAGGCGGATCGATTTAACTTTCCGGTGTTAGTTTCAATTAAACTGTTGATTTTAACATTATTATGATCTCGAGCACAATTTTAATAAGATCCATCTCTCCCAAGACAAATCTACCCCCGGGTAGGATAGGATTCCGTAGTCACGCTTTCGCACGGCCAATTTTACCCTCCGGTTTTTCTATCTTTTATCTCATATCCTAACTTCTCTGATCAGTTCATCGTTAGGTTATATGGTGCGATTCATCTTGGTTAATTACGTCAATCCGAATATTATCAATATGTTACAGAATAGAAAAAGATTCAATTAACTCAATTTTAGTCAATTTTAATTAGACAACATTCATTTACCGAAAAGATCGAAATAAAACGATTACATAACTTTGGCTAGTTATTAGATTTAGCCTAATATCATTATAAAGACGAAAAAGATAAAAGCAAACATAACAAACATAGATACTTAAGAAATTTTACCCGATTACAACTGCTGAATCAGAGGTCGTATTCTTCCGGACATTACAACGACTTCAACAACACTGATCTTCTGAAAATTTCTCGAGCATTAAAACGATACTACTATTTATGGCATAAGGCCTATATACATACATATTACTACTAAGAAAAAGAGGTTAAGAAAATATATTGGTACCCTCTTGCATGCTGTATGAACTGCCCCTTTTATAGGCAGAATTTCCAGGGCCGGATCGATCCGAGGTGATGCCGGATCGATCCGGGAATAAAAAATCTTATCCCTAGGATTATTCTATGCAGGACCACATGCTGGATAATCATTATCTTTCCTCGGTTCGATCCGAGGTAAATCCGGATTGATCCGGGTAGCTTTTTATTCCATAACTTGATCTGAAACTTGATAAAATCATAACTTGAGCTCTGGAACTCCAAATGACATAATTCAAGAAGCGTTGGAAAGCTCTTGAAAAGATCTATAACTTCCATGAAGGACTCTTATTCAGATAATGTCGTCTTGATGAGCCATTCGTTTGTCGAAGCTATTTCTAGATTACCACTTAATCGAATCGATTAGCCACTTGACCACTTAAGCAATTCGATTGACCATTTAAGCTCGTGACATTCTCTAAATCCTTCCAGAGATATGATTATACTTCAACATGTCGATTCTCGGGGTCTTGGTTTATAAATCTGCAATAAAATACCACAAATACCCACGTAAATCTGACATGACACTCCGGTTATTGAACCGGTACAAAATTTATATCTTTTTATTACTTTTACTAGATTTTTATAGTATTTAAATTTATTCATAACTATTAATATTTCATAAGATTATCGTTATAATTTCTTATATTTTATATAAAAAGAGTTAATAAAGTATATATAATATCGTAACATTTATCATATAAATGTTATACATCAACTACTCCCCACTTAGCTCTTTGATCGTCCTCGAGCAAAATAAGCGGTAATATATAAAAATTACAATAAAAATGATATAATTTGTATATTAAATCTCAAGAGAGTAAAATATCATTTCAATATCATAAATATATTAATTATATCTTTCTTAGAAATTAACAAGATAAAAAGTGTATATAACTTAGATAAATTATCTATCAATTATTATTCAAATGAAATTTCACATAATCTACTCAATAAATATAATTAAAATTCTAGAATTATTCTCCTATCTCAACTTATATGAAATATTTGGAATCAAGGACTAAGTCAAGTAGTTGACAAAATGGCTTATCCGTTTTAGGCTCAGGGTATTGGTTTAATCGAAAGGATAGAAAAGAAAATCAAAAGAAAAAGAAGCAAGTCGTACGTACTTATACCTTCATAATTTTGATCAAAAATACCTCGATTAAATCTGATATTATTTCACCTTTTTTCAGTTTTTATTTTTATTTTTTTTTACATAAGATTTAAGAACTAAAAGCGTGCGTGTGTGTAGAAAATCAAATTTACAAGCATTGCTTCATCAAGATTGATCGGAGTAATACTCTTTCGATCGAAAATTACAAGTCCGGTTTCCTTAAACTTGTAATCATTCTTGAGATCTTATGATTCGACTTTTTCTTTTTTTCTTTTTTTCATTTTATGCCTTCATTCCCAGCAATAGGACATTTCGAGATAATACCCTAGCTGGACTACTATCATCAGGCAATCGGGAGCTTTTAACCTCATAGTGATATAGGACATTTCGAGATAATACCCTACTGCACTCAAATCATTGGTAGCTACTACCGATATTTTTTATTTTATTTTTAGTTGTCGATCAAAGATAAGGAAGATACCTGGTATTTGATTAATTCTGTGTAAATATGGTGCTTCGTTCTTAATTCTTTTATAGAATATTAACATATCCGAACTTATTACCAAAATCGACTATCTTGCAAGCGTCATGAGGTAAGATCGAATATACTAATACTTATCTAATTTTTTCAATCTCAGCATACACCATTCTTAGCTTTTGTGTCAACATCTCCTCTCATAAGTACGTACAAACTCGTGGGATTTTTAGGAAATGTAGACCAAAATAAGTTAAGGGTCGGTTATAATTAACAATGTCTATTTCGAGTGAGGTCTTGATCACTCTAATCAAGGCTGAGGTAGGGACAAAAATTAGAAATTTATTTAGGTAGGCTATTTGGCTATAGTTTTTATTTTTGTGGTGCCAAAAATCTCATCATTCCTAATCCGATTCCATATTCATATTTCGTTTTGAAAAGAAAATTATTCTAACATTTCATTATAGATATAAGTATATTCACTAAATTTCATATGAAAATTACTTGATAATATTTATGTATAGTTACATATACTTAAAATCTTATAAAAATCTAAAATTGACATATATAATATAATTATAATATATCTAATTTACTTTACTTAATTAAAATCTATTCTTACCAATTTATATTATTTTTATTCATATTAATTATATATTATCTAGTTATTTTGATTCAAGAAAAATTAAACTAAGTATTAAGCACTTAAGTATAAATTTATATGAGAAAATTTTAATTTTTATTTACTAACTTACCTCTACTCCCCACTTACGAAATGGCATCGTCCCGATGTTCAGTGAGTAATAAAAAGTAGGTTTGAAAGAAAAATTAAAATTTTATACGATTTTGATTTTTATTATTTTTCTCAACATATATTATTAAAGAAAATGACATATATATTAAACATTAAGGAAACTATTACAAACTTTAAAGAAAACTAATTAAAAAGCGATTAAATTGCTAACTTAATCGAGTACTAACTTAACAACAACAACTTCTAACTGATTTCAAACAACTCATCAAACCGTAGATGAACATCCGGGAGTATCTACCGGAAGTAATCCCAACTGAGAATCATGAGATGGAAAGATCTCGTCAGTAGTAAACTGAGGCACTTGATTCAGTTGGACACATAGTTGAGAGATAACCCAGGCAAACGGTAGTGGTCTTCCTCTATTACGCCTCTCTACTGCAAAATTAATTGCCGTTTTAAACATCAAAATCCCCCAATCAATGTATGCTCCCACGGTCAGTGCATACAACAGCAGCATCTCATCATTCGTAACCCCAAAAAAATCTCTAGTTGGATAGATCCAGGAATTAATGAAGCGTTTCCACGCCCTCAAATGATGGGGTAAGGCCAGAGTTGAAGAATCATAGTTATGATCAAACAATGGAAACACGTATTGAAAAGCTTCTGCAGTACGATTTACAACATTATAAGCATTTTTGAGTTCCCATAGAAACTCGAAGTGTGGGTTTTGTCCAAAGGTACATGGTGGGATTTGAAAGATTTGATTTATGATGACTGGCGAAAACGATATAACGATGCCCCTAACAGTAATGAGATGAGACGAGGTCAGGTCATTGTCGTTATATCGATGAGTGATGCATAAAAATCTCTAACAATTGAAATGTTAATTCTACCTCTGGGAGTCCTAATCAGCTTTTTCCATCCACAACCTCGGATTAGATTTCGTCCCCACTGATCGATTTTTTCTGTATTTAAGCCTTTCTCCATCAGAATAGGAGAATGGATTTAAATTTAGACGTCTCGAACGCCATTATGAAAACACGAGGCATGGCTTTCGGGAACCACACCATCAGGTGTATGTGGTTCGTAACTATTAACCGAGGGAGAGGTGTGGTTAGACATTTTTATTCAGATAAAGAAAAGTACTCAGCAGAAGAAAGGAATGAGCACTTAGATTTGCTGCTGCTTTTTCCATTTATAGGAAGGTAGCAAACATGCAAAAGTAGAAAAAAATCTACCTTTTTGGCGTTTTTATGCTTTCCGGATCGATCCTGAAAAGGGCCGGATCGATCCGGCCTCTCAACTAGCAATCCTGTCAGGTCGGTACACTCACGCCGGATCGATCCGGGGTTAGGTCGGATCGATCCGGAAACTTACTATTCACGGACAGAGTTGTTTTGGCTTGTAAAATGCCTAGATTTTTTCTAGGTGATATGTTTTCTCCCTAACTTCGGTTCATTTTTATTATGTTATAACGATAAACTTTACTACACGGTGTATACTAACATAAAATCAAACGAAAGTAAAATAAAATAACATAAAATCGTAATGACATCAAATCCTACTAAAATAAAACCAAAATAACCTAAAATTGTACGAAAATGAAGTAACATAAAATCGTACGAAAAAAATAAATTGTTTTCAATGTCAATAATCATAAAATGGTTTAAATCAATCCTCCTCATCACTCATCTCGACGTGGCTCGAACTAGGCATGGCTCGAGAACTGTCCGGATCATAAGTCGATTCTTGGAATGGATCTTGAAAATGTGTCGACATCCGAACCGAGCTTTCAAATCCCATCGAGCTCGTCTCTCTCGTGACATCAGAAAAAGTGCTTCCCCATCCCGTCGTGGTATGGCCAAATGATCCAAATCATGCCCAATCAGATGTCGCAGCTGCCGTAGTACCTGTCGAAAAATCCCCTACACCACTAGTTTGAAATCCAGAATGTGGCATTTGTTGGAAGTCTGATCGAGGTGGCATCGGTGGAATAAAGTCGGGCAAGGTATACGGTACGGATTGGCAATGCGGAATATCCATCTCGGCATAGGTAGGGTGCTGCAGTAAATTCATCTGATATATACCTCGCATGCCTTGACGTAAATCTTCAGACCATAACCTATTCCTTTCCACAAAAACAGCCACATTGGCATTGGCACGATGAACATCATAGGCCAAAGATTGAAACATGTCGTATGTGATGGTGTTTGGAAGTTGAGTTTGAGTGTGACTGGATGATGGAGGAACAGTAGTGGATTGAGAAACATGTGGAGTAGGCTGAGGTCGTTGGCGGTAAGGGTTCATAAAATCTATCCTTCCTGCCGGCCTAAGTGGTAAACTAGGACCTATAAGTGTCTCATCAACCATAATCAGATTATCATTTGGAAGCTCAGGAACACCTATCTGGCGACACAAGGAAGAAATAAAACAAGGAAAAGGCATGTGACTGCCTGGTTTAGCAGTTGAGACAAATTCCTTGGCCCTTCTATACATAACCCTGCCTACATCCACAGGTATATCATTGACCATAGCCCAAGCAATGCACAGATCCTCTTTACCAAAAGATGTCAAATGACGAGAAGGGTAAAGAGTCGAACTGATAAAACGTTTAATAGCTCTCATATCCCTTATACATTTTCCATAGGAAAACCTATTTTCATGCCATATAGCTGTGGGATCTAACTCGTCTTTGATGTCGAGACTATATGGTCAAAGTCTGTAGGCTCATCTAAATTCCATACCGTATAATAATCCTCATTTTCTGGTATATCAGGGATACCATAAATAGCATTTATAAACTGGGGATTAAACGGCACTGTTCTGGTTCTTAAGCTGACATAAGTTAACTCACCATTTTCTGTAGCATTATGAGTTGCTACCAGAGAATAAAATTCAGCTACTAAGGTTGTGTTAACTTCACCTCGCTTAATAAAATCAAGCAACTCCAACCACTATCGCCTTTCGAAAATCTCTTTTACCTCCCTTCCCAAATCCTTGAAATCTAAACCCCTCTCTACTGCAACTAAACACTGTCCAAATTTATTCTTTAAGGCTTTTCTAGCTGCTGCAGACGCGGTTCTTTCAAAACTAACAACCAATTCTTCTTCTGTTAAAGGCCTAGTCTCTATGACCGGGATTTGGGTAGGGATATGCGGCTTACGTTTTTTACTGGCTTTTGATGATTCGGCCATTCTACGATAGTGACACAATAACAAAACAACAACAAAACAAACAACACAAATGAGTAACAAAATAGTTGAAATTAAATAAAAAGTTGCTAAAAAACGAAATTAACAAAATAAATGACTACAATGTTACCTTCTAATGCTTAAAAGGTTGAAATTTGGCCGGAAGAGATGAAAATTCGCCGGAATGAAAGTTGAAGCTTTCCCTTGAAAAATTCTTCAATTTAAATGAAAATTTGAAGAGAGGAGAGGAAAATGAGAAGAGTTCAAGAATTGGGGTAGTTTAATAGTAATGTTGTGTGATGATTTGAAAAAAAATTCGAATGGGGGGAGAGGGGAGGGGCGGCTGTTTGAAGAAAAATGAAAGAAGAAGAAGAAGGAGGAACCCCGTTCCTTTTTTTAGGTTTTTCAGTCTCTGGATCGATCCGAAGTTAGGTCGGATCGATCCGACCAAATTTTTCTTTTTTTTTTAAATCCTTTAAAACTTAATAATATTTTTAAACCTGCTAAAATTAAAACCTTTTATAAAAAAATTTATAAAACTTTTAATAATTTCATAAAGATCCTTTATATAAAATTTTCAAAAGTTATATAAAAATTTTATAAATATTACAAAACTCATAAGGGTCTTAATTCCATTATTTCTAAATCTTCCATGGTTCTAACATAACGTTCTATCAACCTAACCTTAAGAAATGAGGCGTTCGAATTTTCTCTTTGATCTCCATCGGGATTTTCGGATAACCACCTAATCGTTCCCTTCTTAACAACATTCAAACACTCATCCTGGGATTTGGTTGTGCTTTCCCTGCATTTCCCATCATGCTCACTTTTTCCACATATTCTGCATCTCATCAGAAACTTTGCCCTTCTCTTTATTGAACTTCTCGATTTTCCATTACATACTTCTTTCAATCTGATCTCTCTCAACAATTGCTTGTTTTTCTCAAAAACTGAAGCTTCTATTTTAAACGCGACATCTTTATCCAGGCCTAATTTCAAAAGCAAAATAAAAACTCCTATTCTATCTAAAAAAGACATCCAGTTCTTTTACGTCTATCCGGTAAAAGACGAAACTAGTTCAAACATATAAAACACAGAAAAGTAGAAGAAAGATAGATAGCACCTGATATTCGGTGATTTCGCCTCTCGCTTTTCAAAATTTGATTTTTCTCGCTTTTCAATTTGTCGGGGATCGATCAAGAGCATTACTTCTCCTTCAAAGCAGATTCCTTCTCCTCCACAAATAACTTAACTCTGTGGCCATTGGCTATAAAAGTCGATTTCCATCGCTTAGTTCAACAACTCCAGATTTGTAAACCCGTGTTACTTTAAATGGACCTGTCCATCTTGATTTAAGCTTTCCTGGAAATAACTTTAACGTGAATTGTACAAGAGCACTCGATCACCTACATGGAACTCACGACTATAGATTCTCTTATCGTGAAAAGATTTCGTATGCGTTCTTTGTAGATTCGAAAGCGCTTTCATAAGAATCGAGACGAAATTCTTCTAGTTCTCATAATTGAAGCAATCTATGATCACCGGCTGACCTTAGGATCGAAATTGAAATTTAATAGCCCGTAGAGGCTCGGTGTTCTAACTCAACTGGGAGATGACAAGACTTACCAAAGACTAACTTATAGGGAGAACAACCAATTGGTGTCTTAAAAGCTGTTATGTACGCCCATAATGCATCGTCTAATTTAACTGCCCAGTTTTTACGATTTGAGTCCACTGTTTTTTCCACGATTCTTTTGATTTCTCTATTAGACACCTCTACCTGACCACTGGTTTGCGGATGATAGGGCGTTCCTAACTTATGTGTTACACCATATTTTTCAACTATCTTGGTAAATGGTCTATTACAAAAGTGTGACCCTCTATCACTAATGATAGCCCTCGGAATGCCATATCTGGTAAATATATTCTTTTTAAGGAATCGTATGACAACCTTGGTATCATTAGTGGGAAGAGCTTCAGCTTCTACCCATTTTGAAACATAATCTACCATTACTAGAATAAATCTTCTTCCAAAAGATATAGGGAATGGTCCCATGAAATCTATACCCCAAACATCAAATAACTCACATTCTAAAATAGGTTGCATAGGCATTTCATGTTTTTTAGATACATTTCCCCATTTTTGACAAGACTCACAAGATTTAACATACTAATAAGCATATTTATATAGTGTAGGCCAATAAAAACCACATTGTAAAACTTTAAAAGCAGTTTTCCAACCTCCATGATGACCTCCTGCCTCACGATCATGACAAAATGACAAAACACTTAAAATTTCATTATCAGGCACACATTTTCTGATTATCCCATCTGAACATTTACGGAAAAGGTCTGGTTCCTCCCAGTAATAAAATTTTAAGTCATAAAAGAACTTCTTTTTCTGTTGCCAAGTCCAATGAGACGGAATATAATCACAGGTTAAATAATTAATGATATCTCCAAACCAGGGTGACATTTCCTTGGAAGGAATTCTATTCTTTAATAACTGCATGGTTGAAAGAGTATCTATTCTAAACAGTTGTTCATCAGGAAATGAATCTTTAATTTCAATTCCTATTCCTTCATCATTTTCCATTCTACTTAGATGATCTACTACTACATTCTCACTTTCTTTTTTATCTTTAATTTCAATATCAAATTCTTGAAGTAAGAGAATCCATCTAAGAAGACGAGGTTTAGCATCTTTCTTACTTAGTAAATACTTCAGGGCTGAATGGTCTGTATAAATTATTACCTTAGATCCAACAATATATGATCTAAACTTATCTAAGGCAAAAATTACAGCCAACAGTTCTTTTTCTGTAGTTGCATAATTAAGTTGAGCTGCGTTTAGTGTGTGAGATGCATAGTAAATAGCTTTGAGAATTTTGTTATATCTTTGACCTAAAACAGCTCCTACAGCTAAATCACTCGCATCACACATAATCTCAAACGGCAAACTCCAATCTGGTGCTACTAACACTGGTGCAGTAGTCAACCTCGCTTTTAAGGTCTGAAAGGCTTCCATACATTTACTATCAAAGTTAAAAGGTACTTCCTTTTCAAGTAAATGACTTAGAGGCTTTGCTATTTTCGAAAAATCAGCAATGAACCTTCTATAAAATCCTGCATGTCCGAGAAATCCTCTTAGGGTTCTTAAATTAACTGGTGGAGGTAATTTTTCAATTACTTCGACTTTAGCTTTATCAACTTCGATACCTTCTTCAGAGATTCGGTGACCTAAAACAATTCCTTCTGATACCATTAAGTGACATTTTTCCCAGTTTAGTACTAAATTGGTATCTTCACAGCGTTGTAACACTCGTTCTAAGTGTAACACACAAACATCAAATGAATCTCCGTAAACACTAAAGTCATCCATAAAAATTTCTAAGAATTTCTCAACCATATCAAAGAAATATAGCCATCATACATCTTTGAAACGTAGTGGTGCATTACATAAACCAAACGGCATTCTTTTATAAGCAAAAGTTCCATAAGGACAAGTGAAAGTAGTTTTTCCCTATCTCCTGCTTTGCAATGAATATCTCAGTAAATATCCTGAATAACCATCTAAGAAACAAGAATACTTATGTCCACTTAAACGCTCCAACATCCGAACTATGAATGGAAGTGGATGATGATCTTTCTTAGTATGATCATTTAGTTTTCTAAATTCAATGCACATTCGATAACTCAGAATCTCTCTAGTCGGAATCCATTCATTCCTTTCATTCTCTCCTCACCGTGAAACCTCCTTTCTTTGGTACCACTTGAGTTGGACTAACACATTCACTATCGATATGGGAAAAATTATCCCCATTTCTAATAGCTTAATGACCTCTTTCTTAACAATTAATCGCAAATTTGGGTTGAGGCGGCGTTGCGGTTGAATACAAGGTTTAGCATCTTCCTTCGTAATTATCTTATGAACGCAAATCTCGTGGCTAATACCTCGAATATCGGCAATCATCCATCCAAAAGCTTTCTTATGCTTTTTCAACATTCTAAGTAATTGATCTTCTTGTTGCTCGATTAAAGATGATGAAATAATAACCGGTAATAGATTATCGGTTTCAAGAAAATCATACTTGATTTAAAGGTAACGGTTTCAATTCCAGATTCTTAGGTGGATCTTCCAGTGATGGTTTAAGAACTGGTCCTTCTAGTTCTAATTCCAAATACTTATGCCATGATGGTTTAAAAGTAAAACTTCCTTTATCTAGAGAAAGAATTATCTCTTTCATTTCGGTGTCTTTCTCATCTTCTTTATAGATAGACAGAGCTAAGCATTCTTCTAATCTGTCTTCAAAAGTTGGTAACTGATTATCATAGACATAATGAATATCTTCTATAAAAGAACATGATTCTGGTGATCTGTATGGATGGTTCATAGCTTTGAAAATATTGAAAGTAACTTCATCTTCATTGACTCTCAGAATTAACTCTCCTTTCTGGACATCTATTAAAGTTCTTCATGTAGCTAGAAACGGTCGACCTAAGATAAGTGGCGCTGAATATCCTTCTTCCATTTCCATAACTACAAAGTCTACAGGAAAATAGAACTTGTCTACTTTAACCAATACGTCCTCAATAATTCCTTTAGGATATTTAATCGATCTATCTGCCATCTGCAGAGTCATTTCAGTTTTCGTAAGATTTCCTATGCCTAGCTTCTTATATTCCTCATAAGACATGAGATTTATACTAGCTCCAAGATCATATAAGACCTTAAACAGAAATCCTCCAATTTCACATGGAATGGTAAAACTTCCAGGATCTTTCAGTTTAGGTGGTAACTTATGTTGCAAAACTGCAGAACATTCTTCATTTAGGCATATATTCTTATATTCCTCTAATTTTTTCTTATTTGACAGAATATCTTTCAGAAACTTTCCATAAGCAGGCATACTAATTAGAGCTTCGATAACAGGGATATTAATATGAATATGACGAAAAGTATCAAGGAAACGAGCATACTTCTGATCAGTTTTAATCTTTTTAATTTGATCTTTAGGTGGGTAAGGTAAAGATTCTAAATCTACAACCTTTGATCCCAAAGTCATTTTCTCTTTTCCTTTCTCCTTAAACCTTTGAGTATTACTTGATCGCCAAGTATCATGATCTTGAGTTTTTTCTTTTAAAACATTCCCTGAATCAATCTCTACTTCAGATTTCTTCAGTTCTTCTTGTTTCTCATCCTTGTTTTCGTTATCCTCTATTCTAACATGTTTCTTGAATAAATTCCTTAAATCTTTATCCATGGGATCCTTCAAAATCCTAGGGATTTTTACCCATTTTTCACCTTCATTTTCAGGTTCCAAACTTCTATTCCTTTTCAAGAAATTCTCTATAATTTCTTCTTCCTCATCAGTGAATTCAAGTTCATCTTTAGTTTCATCATTCTTTCCATCTAAATCATTTTCTACTTCATTATTCCCGAAGTTTTCTACTCCATTACTACCACAGAGTTTTCTATTTCTCGTAACTACAACATTTACCTCTCTTGGATTTCTTTCAGTATTACTTGGTAATCCCCCAGGAGGTCTACTGTTATTACGTTCACCTTCCCTACTCAAATGATCTTCCATATTCCTTAATGAGGCTTCTATTGTTCTCATTCTGGTATCATGTCCACTCATAGATGTTTTCATTGTATTCATATCTTTAGTGAATGTACCAATATAAGTCATCATTGTTTCCATATTCTTAGCTTGAGTAGATACTACACCCATCATATTTTCCATTAGTTTTTCCCATTTTTCAACTCCTTCTGCAGATTGAGTTGAACTTTGAGTTACTGGTATACTTTGAGTGGTATGTTGAGGATAGGATCTAGGTAACGATTGTAAATTCTGATTAGATGTGTTTTCTTGATAAACTTGAGTATTATTTATATTCCTATAAGGAACTGGATATGGCGGTTGTCCTTGCTTACTAGGGTTTTCAGACCATCGATAAGTAGGATGATCTCTTCTAATAGCATTATACGAGTTTGAGTATGCATTGTTCAAATTCCTATGCTGCTGAAGAAAACTCACCTCCTCTCTTGAATATCCTGTTGGTTCTTCAATCCCTAATGGCATATTATCCTGATTTGAGTAATCAGTTTGTGTACTATTTTCTGAACTTTGGTTTTTGTTTGATTGTAGGCCATCAAATTTCCTACTCAAATTTTCTAAATGTACTAGAACTTCCGTATTAGATGTACATTCTCCTGCAAAAGCTACTTTTCTGGTGCTAGAACCGGTTTCCCACATTCTGTTATTTTTGGAAATCTTTTCTATAGCATCGTAAACTATTTGAGCTTCACTCATCATTAAAGAACCACCACATGCATGATCTACATCCGCACGTGAATCTTTTCGTAATTTACGACAGAAAAGCTGAATTTGCATATCTAAGGAATAACCATGGTCGGGACAGGCTCTTAAATTTTTTTTTAAATCTTTCCCAGGCATTCCCAAGCGTTTCTTCAGATCCTTGTCTAAAGTTAGCAACCTCGACTTTTAATTCCAAATTTCGTCCCAGAGTGAAATATTGTTTCGAAATTCAGTTTGAATCTCCTCCCAACTTGTAAGTGAATGATGTGGAAGAGACATAAACCAATCTCGGCTCGTCCTTTTAAAGAAAAAGGAAACATAGTCATCCTCGTTAGTTCCTTATGAGCACCTTGACTTTTGGTCAGATTGCACGCTTCTTCAAAAGATAGAGATGATGATGTGGATCTTCATCATCCTCTCCTAGAATTGGGCTCTTGTGTCAATTAAACCAAAAAGATGAGATTTAATTTCAAAATTGTTTGCTCCTTCATTAGGTAAAAGTATGGGATTATTAGTCTGGTTTCTTCTTATGGTTTGATCACAGATAGGTCTCGGGTTTGGTGGGTTATTACGATTATTCTGATTCTGATTCTGATTATTTCTATTATTATTATTATTATTATTATTATTATTATTATTATTATTATTATTATTATTATTATTATTAGGGTTAACAGGGTTCTGTCCATGCCCTAGAGCATGTTCTAGCCCTTGTTCAGGTGTTTCATCACTGATTTCGGCCATTCTCGTATTTTTGTTTGAAGATGATTCTTGGTCAGGATTTCCCTGACTAGTATGACCACGTTTACTCTCTACTCTTAACTGCCTTTCGTAAGTGTTTATGTCAGGCTTATAAGGAGCGAGTGGGGCCTTACCACTTCTGGTCATCAACTAACGAAAATAGAAAATAACGTGAAATTGATAGTAGTAAAAATTGGTAATTTACCTATAAGGTAGGTACCAACGAAAAATAAAATAGAAATGAGATAAGAAAAGTGTTGACTTATTCTCGAGAATTTTGAGCTAATACAAGTAGTAACCATAGACACAAAAAAAGAAATTAGCGTCGTTCCCCGGCAACGGCGCCAGAAAGCTGACGTGGCCTTTTCTAGTGCTAAACCAGTCCTTAACCGACAGTGTATCGGGTCAAACTGTAGTGCTAGTATGGTGAGTCAGAGTGTCGAATTCTCAGGGAACTTGGTAATTCTTTTAAGTGTGGTTAAACACCAAAGAGCTGTTATTAACTCGATCTAAATCGCAATTTTATAACACAGATCACTACTAGTCTACTTAACATAAAATAAATGCGTAATTTAAAAGTTATTCTAATATAATATATATAGATATATAAATATATATAGATGTACATAAATTGCAAAATATATATATAGATATAAATATATAGATACCAATATAAGTTTATAGAACTAGCCAAAGTTTATATAATTGATTTATACGATCTTTTCCAGTAAACTGAATGTGCTCGATCTTTCCTTTATTATTAGGTCCAATTGAGTAAATGAAACGGTGCACTCCTGAAGTTAACAATTCCTCTTCACACGAGCGTATGAAATTGTCATATGTCATTGTCATCAGTTCAATCTTCACAACTGCCCCATGCTAATCTCAGTTAGTCTGAACAGGTACCGAGTACAAATCTACCCCGGATAAAAGAGGTTATTCCATTTGTCAGACGGCCGATGTTATTCAAAAGGCTCCGGTTGTCAGGCGGATCGATTTAACTTTCCGGTGTTAGTTTCAATTAAACTGTTGATTTTAACATTATTATGATCTCGAGCACAATTTTAATAAGATCCATCTCTCCCAAGACAAATCTACCCCGGGTAGAAATAGATTCCGTAGTCACGCTTTCGCACGGCCAATTTTACCCTCCGGTTTTTCTATCTTTTATCTCATATCCTAACTTCTCTGATCAGTTCATCGTTAGGTTATATGGTGCGATTCATCTTGGTTAATCACGTCAATCCGAATATTATCAATACGTTACAGAATAGAAAAAGATTCAATTAACTCAATTTTAGTCAATTTTAATTAGACAACATTCATTTACCGAAAAGATCGAAATAAAACGATTACATAACTTTGGCTAGTTATTAGATTTAGCCTAATATCATTATAAAGATGAAAAAGATAAAAACAAACATAACAAACATAGATACTTAAGAAATTTTACCCTATTACAACTGCTGAATCAGAGGTCGTATTCTTCCGGACATTACAACGACTTCAACAACACTGATCTTCTGATAATTTCTCGAGCATTACAACGATACTACTATTTATGGCATAAGGCCTATATACATACATACTACTACTAAGAAAAAGAGGTTAAGAAAATATATTGGTACCTCTCTGCATGCTTTGCATGAACCGCCTTTTATAGCGAGAATTTCTTGGGGCGGATCGATCCGAGGTGATGCGGATCGATCCGGGAATAAAAATCTTATCCCCAGGATTATTCTCTGCAGGACCACATGTTGGATAATCATTATGTTTCCTCGGTTCGATCCGAGGTAAATCCGGATTGATCCGGGTAGCTTTTTATTCCATAACTTGATCTGAAACTTGATAAAATCATAAATTGAGCTCTGGATCTCCAAATGACATAATTCAAGAAGCGTTGGAAAGCTCTTGAAAATATCTATAACTTCCATGAAGGACTCTTCTTCAGATAATGTCGTCTTGATGAGCCATTCGTTTGTCGAAGCTATTTCTCGATTACCACTTAATCGAATCGATTAGCCACTTGACCACTTAAGCAATTCGATTGACCATTTAAGCTCGTGACACTCTCTAAATCCTTCCAGAGATATAATTATACTTCAACATGTCGATTCTCGGGGTCTTGGTTTATAAATCTGCAATAAAATACCACAAATACCCACGTAAATCTGACATGACACTCCGGTTATTGAACCGGTACAAAATTTATATCTTTTTATTACTTTTACTAGATTTTTATAGTATTTAAATTTATTCATAACTATTAATATTTCATAAGATTATCGTTATAATTTCTTATATTTTATATAAAAAGAGTTAATAAAGTATATATAATATCGTAATTTTTATCATATAAATGTTATACATCAGTTCGCCAAACTGTGCCGACTCCAGAGGTTCGAGAGTTACCCCTGGAGGATCTGACTACTGAGAGTGCGGATGCTTCCGCCACGGTTCCTCCCTCTGAAAAGGCCAGGACGGAAGCCCATAGGGAAGTTACGGAGAGGGGGCTGGTCCTCAGAAAATCAATTCGTCCGAGACCGACCTCTCATGAGAGTCGATCTTCCAAGAAGAGGAAGTCGAAGGCCCCTGAGGAAGGTCAGGAGGAGGGGGCCTTCGAGCAGGAGCGGGTCGCCAGTATGTCTAACGAGGAGCTGGCAATCCTTGGTTGCAAAACGGTAGAGCTGGTAAGCGTAATCTTTATCTATGTCTCTTTTTGGTGGTTTAATTACCGATTGTCTTGATGTTCTATGTCTATTCAGGGTGTCACAATTGGACAGGAAGTGTTTAGAAGGTTGGGCAAGGCATCAGCGGACTTGGCTGCTCAATCGGACAAGACTGCCGAGCTGCGGAAGACGAGGGATGAACTTAGGGCAGCTATCCGCCTTAAGGATACAGAAATGAAAACCTTGCAAGATCAGCTCCAGGCTCAGGAGAAAGAGTTGAAGTCAGTGGGGGGTGAGCTGACAGAGGAGAAGAAGGCAAGGGAGCAGGAGATCAGGGATCTCAGGGCGAAAGTGGCTAATCTGGAAGCTGCTAGTGCGGCTCGGGGTGCCGAGGCCATTCGGGAATACAAGGCTTCGGCTGATTTCGCCGAGGCCCTTAAGGTGTTGATGATCCCCATTCTCAACCATGGGTACACATTGGGGGTGGATGAGGCAAGGGCTCAGTTCCCCGCGCTTACTTTGGATGACTTTCCTAAGAAGGCTTACTATAAGCCGGGGATGGACGCGGTCTATACTGCACGCGTCCAAGACTTCCGAGCGGGGGTGGACATAGTGGATAAGTATGCCCTCCAACCGGCTGCTGCCTCCGGGTCGGCTCCTCCCTCTGAGGCTCAAAAGAGTCCTACTCCTGACTCTTAAAGTTTATTTCTGTTTTTTGAAAGGTAGTTTTTGTATTATGACTCTATTAATGAAGAATTTACTTTGATTTTGTTTTTTGTGAGTTTTGAATTATGTGTATGTGTTGGTTGTTTTGTTATGTTGTGCTATGGGTATGTGCTGCCCCCAGTATGTCATTCATATTTCTTGATTTGTGAATGGCATACTTTTTCAGTATTGCCGATCGAGCTTGTTGTGTGCATTTGGTTCGCAAAGGTTATAATTGGTTATGCCAATTTGAAGTTTGTGCTTGTATATAGGACCACGCTTTATTCATGAGTTCGATCAGATTAGCTTCGTGCTATGGTCGTAATTTACACTGATTTAGTAAGATGGACGTGAAGACTCAGAGTTAAAATTGATCATCCTGATTACGAGAAGTTACAAAGGTGAGCTGATCTAGAGCTCGGAGAGCAGATCTGGATCTGATCGCCTTAACTAAGAATGTAAAATTACAAGGGCGAGAGGATCTAGAACTCGGAGATCGGAGCTAGATCGATCGCCTTAACTGAAAATGTAAAGTTATAAGGGCGAGAGGATCTAGAGCTCGGAGATCGGAGCTAGATTGATCGCCTTAACTGAAAATGTAAAGTTATAAGGGCGAGAGGATCTAGAGCTCGGAGATCGGAGCTAGATCGATCGCCTTAACTAAATGTAAAATTATAAGGGCGAGAGGATCTAGAGCTCGGAGATCGGAGCTAGATCGATCTCCTTAACTGAAAATGTAAAGTTATAAGGGCGAGAGGATCTAGAGCTCGGAGATCGGAGCTAGATCGATCGCCTTAAATAATGATAGAAGGCGGAGCCCGAGTTCCAGGATCGGAATATTAAATTATTTGTGAGCAAGTTTGAGGTGACCTAAATCAAAAATTACAAATCCACGATTTATGTGAAATTTTAAAGACGAGCAGGGCCAGGCTAGTGCTGACTTCTCGTTTATAGTTTTTAAGGACGAGCGGGGCCAGGCTTGTGCTGACTTCTCGTTTATATTTTTTAAGGACGAGCGGGGCCAGGCTTGTGCTGACTTCTCGTTTATAGATATGGCGAGAGGGGCCAGGTCGGACTGACTTCTCGCGTGAGACTTTACTGCACAGTATAAGTGTTTGAACGGAGTTTAAGGACTTCATAAAGTAAGACTAAAAAAGAGATAATTAACATGCAGATAATTAGCGCCAAATGACGATCCAAATTCGAAAAAGAGATAATTAAAATGCAGAAAGATCCCATCGAGTGGTAAGAAAATGCTAACGAGAATTATAGTGCAGAAATTAAAGGTAGTTTGAATAAAACGATAACCAATAAGGACTTGCTGAACTAGTCAGGCGAAAGTGATTCATTTGCCCTTGATGGTGGCTGCATAGCAACTTCGAGCGACCTCCAGGTCTCCTTTGATTTGTTCCGACCCTCTTGTGGTCGGGAACTTCAGACTGATGTGTGCTGGGGAGATTATGGCTCGAAGATCGATCAGGGCAGGCCTCCCCAAGATAATGTTGTATGCCGATGAAGATTTGACCACCACGTAATTGACCATTAGCGTCCTTCCCGATGAATCCTTCCCGAACGTCGTCGCGAGCTGAACCATGCCTAATGGGTGAACAGGAGGACCGGCAAATCCGAACAAGGGTGCTGAGACCGGAATGAGCTCAGATTCCTTAAGACCCATTGCCTGAAAAGATGTAAAGTAAGGAACGTTAACCGCGCTGCCGGTGTCCACGCAAACTCTCTTGACCAGATTCTTGTTGACTACTACTTCAATGACGAAGCCTTCATTGTTTGGGACCAAAGGAAGTGGATCTTTTGGCCCATAGCCTACTTCCTGAAACGGAATTTGACTTCTCTTGTTCTCTTGCACGCCCTCCACCCGGGCGCTTAAGTTACCAACTTCAAAGGCACTGCCAGGGCCCCCCACAATGGTGTTGATGGTATTGATCGGACGATTGTCTGTTGGCTGACCCTTGTCGGGAGACTGATCTCTTCTTCGCTGGGGCTCGCCTCGTCGGTTGTGATCACGATTATAGTTTTTCTGCTGGTAAGCTCGCTGCCCTCGGCGTTCGCTATAGGGGGGTCGGTCTAAGACTTCGTCTAGCTCTCCTTCTGCAATCGCGGCGTCCATGTCGCGTTGAAAGTCTCTACAATTGTCCAATTCATGCCCGGTGTCTTGATGGTAGGTGCAAAACTTACTCTGGTCCCTTCTTTCTAAGGGGCTTCGTAGCGGTGTGGGAGTTTTCGCCAATCCTTTTCTTTCCATGATCGCCAATACTTGTTCCTGAGGCCGATTTAACACCGGGAAGTCTCGCGGCTGTAAGGCATTTCTCTTTTCAGGTCGGCCCGCGGCCGAACTGCTTGCACGATCTCTATACAACTTTCTCTTCTTGTCGGATGTGTCTTCTAGCTTGTCCTTCTTGGGGTCGGATTTCTCCACCTCTCGCTTCACACGATTAGCCTCTTCTCCTTGACAATGTTTGAATGCGACCTCCAAACATTCTTCCATGGATGTAGGGAGCCTGCTGTTCAGTTTGGCATATAACCTGCCTTCACGTAGCCCTGCCATGAAGGACGCGATCCGAACTTGGTCGTCGGCGTCTCGAATTTGTAATGATTCCTCACTGAACCGCTTAAGGTATTGTAACGCGGTTTCATCTTTCTTTTGCTTGATGGCGAACAGATGGGTAGCATTCTTCTGGAATGGCTTCGCCGTGATAAACGCATTGAGGAACACCTTTCCCAGAATGTCGAAGCTGTAGATCGTCCTTGGCGGTATTTTCTTGAACCATTCCCGAGCCCGACCAGTGAGTAGCGCTGGGAATGATGTGCACTTCATCTCCTCTAGGGCACAATCGAGATTCATGTGCGTGAGATACCGAGCAGTGATCCGGGGTCTTTAGTTCCATCATGGGGTCCACCTGATTTGATCTTGAACCTGGCTAGCCGGGGTAATTATCGATTGAAAAAAGGGACTCGAAAGGCTTTATTATATACATGTCGTGTTGCTAAATGCAAGCGCGGCTTTCTTTTCTTTATTTTCTTTATTTTTGCATATCACTTAGATGGTCATTTAGTTGCATGTCATCTAGTTGCTTGTTTTTCTATTTTTCTTTTATTTTTCTTTGAGCGTAGTTAAGGTCTTGTCGTAATACTACCTCGTTTTTTTATGATGGTTAACTTGTTGGTTTCCATATGCCATCATTGATTCTATTATTGTATATCAGCATTGTATTGCATTTTCATATAGTTGCACCCTAGAATTTTGTGATATTTTTATGTATATATGTCCATCTATTTCTACAGATTATAATTTAAATATCTCTATATCCCCTTTCCATGTGTTTGATTTGTATAAGCTCAATCTTTTTCCCTGTGAGAATTCTTTTGCAATGGTAATCTCTGTTCACAGATACTTTCTATAGTGATCAGGCATTTTCAGATGTAATTCTATGTACAATTTTGGTTTTACCCATTTTCCGAATTGCTTGATATTTTAGTAATTTTAGATGCTTCAACCCGGACACTTTTCTTATGCCATAGTAAATGATGAAAGCCAAATGTTGAAAGCTCACTCCCATCTTTTAGTTGGAGATTTTGATGATTATAGCATGTTTCTTTGCTTATGTACAATTCTTGAAAAGTTTAAGAGTTTGTAGCTGTGAGTTAAAGTATGACATATGCCAGTGAATATCTACAGTTTTGAATGGTGATAAGTGAAACGTGTGATTAAGTCTTTGCAATAGTAAATAAATTGTTTAATTTGAGGTGTTATGCTCATAGTATGTGTTTACTAGAAAATAATCTTTCCACTATCAAATAAACTTAAACATAATTGTACTTATTATTAGCTCGAGTCGTGGTTTATGATTTGATTTGAGGTAGGGTGTACCACGATGTCCTATTCCACTCTGGTTAATTGCAAGAAAGCTCACACAACGGAGTTTATAGCTGCCTTATGATTGGAGTAAGGTAGGGATTATCTTGAAATGTCCTACTATTCCTCACATGAGGCAAGCTCATTCCCATGTAATGTTAGAAAAGTGTGAAAAAAGTGAAAATATTGAAATATATTATTATGAATAAGTATGGACTTAGTTCATTAATCATCTCCCCAAAGATAAACCGCTCAAAAATATTTGTATAGATGTTTATTTGTCTCAAGCTTAACTTTATTACTGCTTTACTCGAGGACGACAGTTAAAAGATAAGGTGTAGAATTGTTTGAGGCCAAATTATGAAGTGATTTTTATATATTTTTATGAATCAATTTCCATATATTGCAAACATTTTGTTGATATATCATCTTATAGTCAAATAATAGGAGTAAAGTGAGGTTTTTAATGATTAAATATGAAACTCGATTTTGCTCATTTATTTGATGTTTTATATTAATTTGATATTATTACGCTTTGGTATGTTTTTGATACTTGGTGATGTCCAATTAATGGTGAAAGATGATCCCCAAAGGCTAAACTTCTGAGATCGTTGACTTTCTTCCGGCTATCGCATCTAGCTCGGGCGCGAGCTACCTCATGGCTTGAGGATGACCAACGCTTTTGCGAGTTTGAGGATGACAATCGGTTCTCTTCTTCGCTATTTTTATGCTTTGGGAGGTGTCGGTTGCCATGACCGTCGTTGGGATCGCCCTCTTCCTCCGGCTCTGGACTCTAGGAATTTTCTCCGGATGAGCCTTCGTTTGAGTGATTCATGTCCTGCGAGTTTTCATTGAGGGGGCCTTCTTCTTCCAGACCTTCCCAATCCTCATCTTCTTCATCCGCTTCTGCAAAGACGGCATTGAGAACAGCTGCTTTTGTGGCTTCATCCAAAGCTATAAGTTGATCAACCAGTGTCTGATGGGTTGTGTCAAGAGAGACACTTTCCTGCTGCGGCTGATTCTGGTTGTTGGCGTCTGAATCTGATGCGTTGTTTGCACCATTACCATTAGCAGCTTGCTGTCGTGTGGTCACCATGGTTGTCCTGAAGCTTTTCCGGAGGTTATCAATCAAAAAGGCCCTCCTTCTAGCGTCAATTGACGATCCAAAAATCGTCAAGGTAATCCTCTAAGCTCGTTTCCTTGATTATAACCTATGGACGCCTCAAGGACACAGAAAAAATGATGATGAAGGGGTGATTTGATTCGTTTTTAGACTGCACTTGATGATGATCAAGCTGCCTACGTATCCAATGATTGAATTGGAATCAAGTCTCCGTAGTTCCTTAGGGATTGTTTATATAGAGTGGCTTGTGCCCTAAAATTAACGTGTGGCGTGTCTGTGATGGACACTGATTGACGTATTCCCTAAGGAAAAGATTATGATTGATTAATCTCCTTGATTATAGGAGATAATTGTAGTATTTCGATATTCGTATTAGGTGATAAGGGTTGGAGCCTTTATGACTCAAGATTTACTTATGGTTATCTGATTATTGCACACGTGAGGAATAAGATTAAGGGCGGGCCTTGGCCGAATCTAACCAGACTGTGAAAGCCGACCTAAAAGGGTCGGGGACGATGACCGAGCTCTCACTGCTACGGAACTGTGCACCCTAAGGACCTAGTCCGATCGAGTAGATCGACACCAATCGCACTGCCGAATATCAGAAGTTCGGTGCCCGACTCCTCTCCGACCTGTTAGAGACTGAGACTATCTGGTCCAAAGGCGGTCGGACATACGAGGATCGATGGTGACGGCGGGTGGCGAGCCCCTGGGCTCGCCAAGGAGGAAGTCAAAGGTGGTTTATTTCCCTGGGTCAAGTGTTGAGCCACCAAAGAGGTGTCACGCGTGTGAACCCATTTTCTGGCAGCATCAAGTCATTTTACAATTCTGATGCAACATTTATTATTATTTTTCATCTTTATCCTTCATTTTTAATAACCTAAATTTTGGTACAATTTTCCATGCACAAGAAATGAAGGGTGATTTTGTTATTTTACATTATATTTCAGACACGTTAATCATTTTTTTAATCCGTGTGATTCTTCTCTCTGACAGTCAGAAAAGAAAACGGCTCAGGGCCGTCCCTGAAGGCAGGCCAACAAGTAGAACAAACATAAGCAAATATTTAAACTAATTAATCGAACTATAGATAAACGCATAAATCAATAATCTGGCGGGCTTGTGCCGCTAAATTAAAATGTACATGAAAATATAAACACAACGATAAATCTCAACGCAAAGTCATGATTTATTGTCAACATTAATCCTACAACGTTACATTAAATTAAAAGAGCATAAACATAAGAAGGCAACATATAAGTCTAGACAACTTATATGTTTTTCCAGTCCCTTTGGCAGACAATATATAGTACTAATATAGAGGGGCATTTATTTGAGGAAGAACAAAACAAATAACAATAAACAAAGGCAAACACAGCTGTCTAAATTAACAGCTTTTACTCTTTCAACTCGAAGTAAGAAAGTGAACCATATCCTTCGATTCCTTTGTTGGTGTAGTAATCAATGTACTCATCCAAAGTGACAGGCCGGTAGATGGGTGGATTCTCATCTGATAAAAGCTCTTTGATTGGCTCGTATTTACGATCTGTAAACCCTTTTCCATGGCTTGGCCTTAGGAAAGCAGACAGATTAATCCTGGGGCCTACTTTCTTCGCCACGGCTCTGTGATGTATACTTCTGTATTTTCCATTTGTTACCAGCTGCAATATGAATGCAACAACATTATAAGGATATACATACAAACATTGATGAATTATATATATATATATAAGACAAGAAAGAGACCCTATATATATATATTATTGTTTTAATCGAACACTTACCTGAACCATATCGCCGAGGTTGACAATTAGTGCTCCAGGAATGTGAGGAACCTCGATGTAGCCATCCTGATAAAGGACTTGTAGACCACCTAATTCACTCTGTAAGCACAAGGTTAAGAAACCAAAGTCGGTATGTGTGACAGAACCGAGTGTCAACTCTGGTTCGGGACAAGCCGGAGCGTAGTGTCCTTTGAAGTAGAGTCCATCCACACTTCCTATGTCACGCAGATAGTTTTTGTGAAGTCCCAATGACTCAGAGAGCAACTCACATAGTACACGACCTACTCGTAGAGTGTGGTCTGCATACTCATTTAGTATATCCCTGCATTTTTATTTTAATTTTATTTTTGAATTAATTGACTCATTATTAAAAAAAGAGATATCTTTTTTTTTTTTTTTTTTTTTTTTTTTTTTTTATAATAATATTGAGAAAAGAGATACTATCTCTTACGTACTTTAAATTTTTTTTACAGAAAAAAATAATACATACAGCTATAAAATCACGAACGCTTTGCCCCCAAAAAGATAAACCCAGGACCTCCGTATCTTGATTCCTCAACAATTACCACAATGTCATTACCTCTTACGATCTTTTTAAAATATTTGATTGATGAACAATAATAACATGAATGACGATCTAGAATGAAATAAAACCAGTCACGCAATTAAGGTGGTTATATATATATATATATATATGTGTGTGTGTGTCATTCCTCTCTTGTTATAATATGCATGTCAATGTTGAAAGATATATAATACAAATAATAAAATCAATGGTTGATAACGACTCAGATTTTTTATTTAATTAATTATATTTTGCCGACTGGGCGGGTTAATTAGAGTATATGTTGGCAATATGATGTCAAGATAGATTGTTATTACTTCAAACCATTCTGTGAGCATTTTATATTCATTTTTATATTATTCAGTCTGAATAAGTGTGTTGAAACATGTTGAGTTTAACTATACTAAAAACTAAATTCAAAACTATATTAAAAACTGGATTTGTGTTACTGTCACCGTAAAACTATAGTAAGAGAAAAAACAAAAAGATCATAGGTTGAAATTTCAGCACAAAGACTTCTAATTGGATCAAACTGTAAATACATATTATATATATATAAAGATATAATACGGATGTATCTTTTTCCGATTATTATAAAGAAAGACGATAGGTCGTTTATGGATGTAACTCAATGGCTCAAAGTGTTTGGTGTATTCAAATTGCCGATTAACATTTTTTAATATAAAAAGTCGTTCGTATTGGATTCGAATTCCTAGACTGTCTGCAACACTCAAACTTTTCAAACACCGTTTTGTTTATAAAAATATTTGCGTCACAATAAAAAATGTACAACAATTAAAGTATTGCATCATATTTTTACACTATTAATCCTCACGATTTCTGTAGAGAACAATATATCCTACATTATAATCAATGATACAAAAATATATTATAATACATTATTACTCATCGGTATAAAAATATGTTGTGGTATTTTGTTATACATATTCTGCTGTTGTGGCACTATCAGTATTCATTTCTTTATGATATGCGAGTATAACCAAAAAAAAAAAAAAAAATGTAAAATACTTGCCTGCAAATAGGAGGCAGATCTTCCCAATCAGGTTGAATAGGAGCCATTTTGCAGACAAGGGTGTCTTTCCAAGTAGCTGCACCAGTATTGTACAGAAAGTTATTACTGTTAAAAATAACCCTCTTTGAGCCATCACGAGTGTAGTATTCCTTTTTCTCCCCCGGATCTTGCTCATGAAACGCAGCAACCCCTTGTATGGTTTTCTCCATAACATCATTCGGAATCCCATGATTAACCAGTTGAAAGAATCCCCATGTTTTGCAAGCTTCCCTAAGCTTGCTTATGATTTGGGCTCGGAATTCCGGATCATCAGTAGCGCCTTCAACACCCCCAAGATCTATAACGGGTAGATCGACCTGAGGCACCCCGTTTTGGGAAGATTTGTTCTCTTTTACAATACTGTCATGGATGAAAAATGAAGGGATCTTTTTCAAGCCCTTATCAGCAAGTCCCTTCACACCAACCATTGATTCATCAAAGGCCTTTCTTTCACTTTGCTCTTCTTGCATAGGAGCACTTAACCATTGGCCTCCTCCTTTCTTACTGCATTTTATAGTGCAGCAGGAGCTTTTCATTGACACCATGGATGGTGAACCTCCAAGGTTTTTCAGAAGAAGATGATTTGGTGAATAGGCAAATGCGGTAACCGTTGAGGCCATGTTTAAGCTAGCTAGCTAGCTCCTTCTTACTTCTGTGTATATATAGTTGGCAATAATTCAGAGAAGAAAAGCTTATTCGTATGTGTGTATTCGCTTCAATGACAGAGTAGCCTTATATAGAAACGAAAGGAGTAGGTTGTTTGTAAAACATTGCATTACTAAAACAAAGAGAGAAGAAAGAAAAATAATATATAGTACTCCCTTGGTTTTTTTATTTTAACTTTCATTATTGTAATTTTTTTTACTTTTTTATCTGTCATTTTACGATACCAATTTAGTATTTAATATTTTTCCTATTTTTATCCATCAATTTAATTATAATATATGAACAAAGTATCAACATCTCTAATAATAAAAAAAAACATTTCTCAATTTTAACAACTCAAAAATTCAATTTGCAGTATATATGTATTCTCAATATAATACTACCATTAACAAGAGATAATCACATGTATTGGTGTACATAAATTCAAAATAATTAAAGGACAACTTTGTAATTTTATACTTTATTCTAGACATATTAAGTAATTTCTAAATCTGTGTTGTTTTTCTCTATGCGATAGGTGAGAAAAATGTACTTTATTGACATCATAACCATGTTTTTTTTTTTTTGTTAAAGCATCCGGTATCCGAAATCATATGTTTGGACTAATTCGGAGTTCCGTCTGGGTCATACTTGTAGAGTCCTCTTATTCAGGATAAAAGGCTTAGCCAAGAGCTCAACATAGCGCATCGCATAGTCGAACCGCAACCATGTTTATTTTGATTAATAGTAAATATAATAAGTTCAACAACACAAAAAAGGAAATGCAACTAGTGGTATTAAGTAATAAACCTTTTTGAAACTATAATGTCGTCCTTATACTCTCAAATAAAACACTTTTATAGAATAATGACATTTTTTGGTCCTCACTTTTTCTTTATTTTAAAATTAGTCGTATATTTCGTAATTATTTTTCACCCATAATAATACATTTATACACTTAATTATCTAGTGTCTCATTGTCTTTTTTTCTGAAAACGAAAGATACACACTTCTTTTATGTATCAAACGGAATTCGAAATCTGATCATTGTCGGATTATGACTTATTGCTTAACTACTAGCCGATGCCTTGTTAGTCATTGTCTTTTTTTTCTTTTTTTGAGCGGCATTGTCTTTTTTTTTAAAAAGCATCTCATAGTCAATCGTTACATTATTGTTCCCTGTGTCACGATAATATAGTCATAAGGTAATATAAATATAAAATTAGAAATTGATAATAACAATATTTATCCTTTACACGATGGTAGTTTGATCCTAACTATACATTTTTTTCGCTTTCGAAAAACTATAAATTTTTATAACAAATTTAGGTCAATAACGGATTCGGTTAGGCACTAATTGACGGAACATCTCTAACGACCCGACCCAGATTTTACCAAATTACTCGGTTCGGATTCGTTCGCCGTAGTCCGAAAATTAAATTTCGAATCATGAAGCCTTACGCTGAAAAATCATAAACGAAAAATAATTATTATTATTATTCATTACGATAATTTCCACGTGTCACATTATTCAACTATTACTTAGGTCCATGCCCACATTATTACATCATCTTAAAAATATCAAAAGATAGTTGATTATTCACATTCTCGAAAACTTGTAACTTACTCTCTCCAATATTTCGATGTGGAAGATCATGGTTAGTGCCTTCTCTTCAAGACCACATAATTAAGTCCACGCGTCCCCTCCGGCAAGTCTAGGTAGAGTAACGAGTCAGACAATGCTTATCCACATTTCCGATACCCTGAATCTTATCTGCAAAACACTATAATTGAGGAGTGAGTATGAATACCCCGTTAGCAATGTCCAAGTATCAAGAGAGAACTAAGGAATCTACTGTACATGGCTCCAAAATTCACTGGTGAGTTAGTCTAAAAACAGTGATTACATACTGAAAGAGTATTGATAGTACCACAAAAAAAAAAATGTGGACAACGAAGTACCACAACACAGTTTTGCACCACTGATTATGTTGTAAAACTTATTGATTCATATGACTTTCATAAAGATCGATGTTGTAAGTGTGTTGTGACAATTTGTTGTGACACAAATATTTTTCTAGTGAAAATATATATACTAATGACATGCTTGTTACGCAGGATTGAAATGTAATGAAATAAAGTCATAAGAATGGAATTAAATAAACTCATTCACATACTGCGTTTGGATTGTGTGAAAGAATGGATTGAGATGTAAAAGGTGACACATTAAGTGATGAGTAGGGCACGGTAGTGAATTAAAGTTGGGTGGATGCGGTAGGGTAAGATATGATGCATTATGTAGGATAGGGTAGGTGGGTGGGGTGGGGTAACTCTACCACCCACCTACCCAACCCTACCTCACCCTACCATACCCACCTTACCTTACCACGCTACGTAGCTTACCTTACATACCTTACTCTACCTAACATTCGCTACCTCACCCCCACCCCATCCACCACCCCACCATACCCTACCACATAACACATTACCATACACTACCCGCCCTACCCTACCATACCTTACATCACCCCACACCCAACCCTAGCTACCATATTGTACTTTTCACCCACCCTAACATACCACACCCCACCCTAACCTACCCTACCCAATTCCACACACCCCCTTACCCCACCTCACCACCCACCCCCACCTCACCTTAATCATACCCACCACTTGCATGTTTTGTAGATTTTCATTTCATTACGTCACATTCCATCTAATTTCGGAGGGAATCAAATTAATGGTTATTTTTCATTCAATTGGAATGAAATTTGATTTCATTTCATTACCTTATAATCATAGACAAACATTGGAATGAAAGGAAAAATCATTTCATTCATGCATAACTTACATACCTTCAAGGCCGGCCCCGTAGTAAGGCGATGGAGGCAACGGTCGTAGGCCCAACGGTATCGGGAGACCCAAAATTAATTACATGTTTTGTTAAAAAAAAAAAAAAAAACATTCGTGATCCAATCCGATTAATGTGTTAAAATTTTATTTTATTGGAATTGATAAAGACCTAAAAAAAAATTTACTTGACTCAAAAAAAATTAGACATACAACAGAGTCGGACCGGGCTTAAGCCTAAAAATGCCAAGGCCTGCCCTGCATATCATAAATAATGCATGCGCGCTATCTATAATGAAAGCTTATAAAAGAAAATAAAGCATTCAACTTAATCGAAGCAACTATAAAATTGTAATTAGCAGTTGATCATCAATTATGACGAGGGACAACAGTAAAATTCCTGGAAACCGTTAGCCGCAAAACTTCAAACCCTGCTAAGTGCAAATTGATCGCATCAACCGATCGAGCATGCCCTTTAATTTTCAAGGTCAAAATTCCAAATTTACTTTTTGAGTCAATGAATTACCTCATCAACCTCATTTTACATTAGTTACCATTTCCCCTTCTTCTGAGTTTTCCACGTCATTTTAAAGTTTCACTACATTATGTAATCTCATTCCTTTAAAATATATATATATATATCCAAAATATAAGTCAACCTAGCTTTTTTTTACTTGATCCCATAATATAAGTCATTCACAATACCAAGAGACTATTAAGGAACATCTTCTTTTACTTTATCCTTAATTTATATCAATATAACCATATTTATTTACTCCACAATTGTTACATTTATGATAGTCAATGGGTGTATTAGACATTTTATTCATACATTAATTACATTTAAATACTTTCTTAATCAATGTGAAAATTCTAAGACGACTTATATTTTGGACCGGAGGTAGTGTATATATATATATATATATATATATATATATATATATATATATATATATATATATATATATATGCTTACTTAGGGTCTAAGGGGGGCTAAACTCACCCAACCCTTTTTATTTTTTTCTATATAGTATGTATGTCTAACCCACTAAGTCATCAGTCTACTAGATAATTAGTCTTACAGCCCACCTAACACGAGCCACTAAAAGTATATTATAACAAAAGAAAACGATTCCATTGACATCACACGTTTATTTCCGACCTCACGATCATTTCAAACAAACATTACTTCAAGCACCACGGTTATTTTTTATAAAATAATGTGAGTGGTACCTGACGTTTAAAAAATAGCGTCAGTGATGATATTGACGTTATAGTTATAGAAATGTCACTTGTGAGAAATGTCAGATCCAATGAATTAACACCGGAGTTAACGTTTGTAGTGTGGTGCGGGAATTGAAAAAAATTGACACCGGAATTAACGTTTGTAGTGTGGTACGAGAAGTAAAAAAAATACATTATAAAGTATAAATAAATTTGTCGTTTACAGAAAATTATGCCGTATAAATAACATTAAAAAAAATCTCAGCCCACTAAACGAAAATTTTCTGACTCCGTCCTTGTATATTGAGTAAACCCATTTATGGGTAGCTAGTAGGGATGTATATAGTCCAATCCGGTCGGTTTTTACGATTTTCGAATCGAATCAGAAGTTCACGGTTTTGATATTTTCTCGAATCGAATCGAATTGGTCATTTTCTCGATTGGATGAACCAATACAAATCCGGTTCGATTCGATTCGGTTTTCAGATCAGATTTTATTTACCATAAAATTTTGATTTTTTCTTCTAAAAATGAGACAAACACCATTATTGGCACCATAAGCCAACGGGTGGTCGTTGTAGAAGACAATTTCAAAGGTTCTTTTCACCTTTTCACGATCAAAGGATGAAGAATATTAGAAGAAGCAAGAACGGCCGGTGAGCTTAAACGGTGGTTATCGGCAGCTGTGAAGCTTTTTAGGTTTAGGTTTAGGTAGAAACGTCAGAAGTATAAGGTTTAGAAATTTAGGGTTGTGTGTGGGGGGTTTTTATAGTAGGAGCTAGTGAACAAATTAAATTATATTTATAGTAGGAGCTAGTGAACAAATTAAATTTTATATATATAATTAAAAATGAAGTATAACCGGTTCGGTTCGGGTCACACCGGTTTTTATGGATAAAACCGAAAACTGAATTGGATTTCCGGTTCGGTTTTTCTTCAATGAAAAAACCGATTGGAAAACCGTGGTTTATTATTTTCCGATCCGGTTTGATCCGCTTGATCGATTTTCGTTTTCACAGACACCCATATATAAATCTTATGGTTGAAAATACTTTGCCATCAGGTCGACCAAAAAAGAAAGCAAACGACATGACGCGAGAGCATTTTTTTAATTAAACTTTCTTTCATAACTTAACTTTTTTGATGTATTCAAATTATATCTCGTCACGAAAAAGAGTAGAATATTTTATGAGTACTGCAATCCAACTTAAGCTTTCCGGCAATTAGTTGCTTGGTCAACTTACATTTGAGTTAGTTCACATGAAGTTTAGCGATATAATTTGCCAGGAAACTACTGTATCATATATATATATATCACTTCAGGTATTTTCATTAAACGAGAATTTAATCACAGTTTTGAAGAGATGCAAAGATAGATTTTGCATTTTACAAATTTAAGTAGAGTCCCGGTTTATGTTGGAGATGGTTTTCAATTAATTTGAATATCTACTTTACATATTTATCTTCATTTACATACAATATATACTACAAGTGTTCTAAGGTCACTTTCTATTCAAAATATAAATTAATCTCTAGTGTGTATAATGAATAAAGAGTTTTTATACAATACATATAGAAATCAAAATCAACTTCTAGAAAAAATTGAATACAACATTTGGTCAGATGCTTCCTTGCTTGGAGAAAGCCAGGTTCTATATATATATATATATATATAGCCGGTGCAGGATCTCGGATAAGAAGGACAAATAAAATTTTTTTTTTTAAGGAAAAAGTCTTTTTATTAAGCTAAATCCGCAATAGCGGCGGGAATTACATCATGTGGGGGATAAATAAAAAATTTAAGTGGCAAACTATATTCATATTATAAATATATTAATGTATTTTTTTCGGATCAATATCTATCTCTATATATATATATATATATATGGATAGTATCTCTATATCTCATTATTATAACATATTAACATGTCAACTTTGCGCTACATCTTAAGCCACACACGATCAATTAAACAAAATATATAGTATAAAAAAAACGCGTTCCAGCTCATTAATGATTATGTACTAAGTGAAATGTACGAGTCATTGAAAGAAAGTTATCCAAGCTAAGGGTTGGCAATTTTTTTATTACTTAAAATATATTTTCCGCACCCAACCCTATCCACCACTCCCCCCCCAACACAGACACAAAAAAAATTCAAATTTTACACTCATTCACCAAAATATCCGAATAATACATCCTAAATTTCAAAATCAACCCCAATCCACCGGCTAAAAGAAGGGAGATAGCGCCCAACAACATCGCCTTCTCGGCCGACCAAGGTTAGGAGTTGGCGTCTAACATTCGCCTTCACCGCCATCCAAATTAATGTTGGGAGCCGGTGCCCAACTGCTGCACAATTTTTCTTTTTAAAAACATTGGTTTTTACACAAAATTACAAAATACTTATAACAAAATTACAGAAGTGTTACGAATTTTCTCGATTATACTACTATATTAAATCAACATTCAAATACACATAAGAACAAAAAGATTCTAGCAAATCAGCATTCATTTACATCTAAAAAAAAAGAAGAAAAACATTCTAATGTGGGTTCTTAGACTACCTAATCAATCGTGTTTTAAGGGATAATTCTCATATAAAAAGAAATAATAATTTCTTTTCTCCAAAAAGATTTTCTTATAAGTTTTTACATAATTTTGTAATTTTATGCAAAAACCAATGTTTTTGAAAGAAAAAAAAAATAATTGGGCGGCGGCTCCCAACCTTGGGCGGCTAGGAAGGCGAATTGTCAAGGGGTGGGGAGCTCCTTGACAATATCCCAGGTTGAGGAGATGTGCAAGCTCCACTCCCCTGAAATATTATTCCTTTCGAAACTAAAAATCGATCCCCGCTTATTTTGAAGCTTTGCAGAAGGCTTAATTTTGATTATGTACATACAGTTGATCCAGTGGGGTTATCTGGAGGCCTGGCTTTATTTTGGAAAAAAAGACTCTAATATTGTATCTACTATGTCTACAATGTGTACCATCGAAGCGCATATTAAAGGTAATTTACCTAACTCTTTCTGGTGGTTTATAGGCATTTATGCTAGTCCTAATCAAAATACTAGAAGAGAGCAATGGATGTTATTACAAAATAGGATGTCTCTATGGAATCATCAGTTTATAATTGCTGGAGATTTTAATGATCTTCGTTCTAATGAGGAAAAAGTTGGGGGTAGAAATAGATGCGAATCCTCTTTTAGCGATTTTAATAATTTCATTTCTGCTAACCGGCTCATAGATATTGGTTTTCTTGGACATTTTTGGACATGGAATCGTATTCGGGATGGGGAGGATTGTATTTTAGAGAGATTGGATCGAGCTCTAGTATCTCAGAGTTGGTTTAATCTTTTTAAAAATGCCACCGTCACCCATGTCGATATGGCTTCCTCAGATCATTGTCTTTTGGATATAGTTTGTTTTGGTAAAGCCGCGCGTAAAAGCCAAAAGTTCTTTTTTGATGACAGATGGATAAATAAATTTGGTTTTCATAATGTTGTTAGGGAGGGTTGGAACACACATATAAGAGGAACGAAATTTTATCAAATAATATGCAAGATAAAGCAAGTTCGTATGAAACTCAATTGTTGGAAAAAAAAATATGCCTAATTTTGCTAATAAAATAAAGTCCTTAAAAGATAGGATAAATATTGGTGTTGATAAGAATTTGCCAGCAGCTAGCTTAAAGGAGTTGAAAAAAGAGCTTAAGGATGCTTACCTTGAGGAAGAAAAATATTGGAAAATGATTTCTAGAGTGAGGTGGCTCAAAGAAAGGGATAAGAACACACGTTATTTCCACGCAGTAGCTAACGGGAAGTGGCGGAAAAAGGCCATTACTGGAATTTTTAGTTCTTCTGATCATGCTTGGAAATGCTCCCCAGTAGATATTGTGGCAGAATTCCAAAAATACTACGATAATCTTTTTGCTTCTTTTGGTGTCAATAATGATGTTTTGCAGGAATTTGATGATATGGAAGCCTGCATCACTAGGGAGATGAACGACAACATTTTGAGGGAAGTGAATGAGCAAGAATTAAAGACCGTAATTTTTCAGATGCACTCAAGCACGGCCCCGGGACCTGATGGAATGTCTCCTGGTTTTTTTAAAAGCTGTTTTCATATCATAAAGCATGACATTTTAAGAGCTATTAATGATTTCTGGAAAAAAGCTAAACTTCCGAAAGAATTGAATCATACTTGCATTGCTCTTCTTCTAAAAAAATATATCCCTTCGGAGCCTTCTCATTTTAGGCCTATCAGCTTATATAATGTGCTATACAAAATTATTTCAAAATTTTGGCCAACAAGTTAAAACTTTGCCTCCCAGTTTGCATTAATGAAAGTCAAAATGCCTTTGTACCCAACCGACAAATTTTGGATAGTTATTTGTTGCTCATGAAACTTTACATTACATGATAATTAAAAGAAAAGGAAAGGACACTTATATGGCGTTAAAATTAGATGTGTCCAAAGCTTTTGACCGAGTTGAATGGGATTTTCTTTTCTTCATTCTAACTAAGTTGGGGTTTTGTGATAAAGTGGTGGAGTTATTACGGGAATGCATTACTTCGGTCTCTTTTTCTTTCATTATTAATGGTGAAAGAGTAGGATTTGTTAAACCTAAACGGGGAATTAGACAAGGTGATCCTCTATCACCTTACCTTTTTATAATTTGTGCGCAAGGTTTAAGTCATTTGTTGCATAAAGCTAATCATGATGGAGCGGTCCCGGGTATCCGCATTTCTATATATAGCCCAAGAATAAATCACTTATTTTTTACGGATGACTCTTTATTAATGACTAGTGCTAATGCTAATTGTGCTTCACATTTAACCACTATACTTTCCAAGTATGAAATGGTTTCGGGTCAGTCTATAAATCTAGAAAAATCGGCAGTCTTCTGTCACGGATTTTATCAACACAAAACAAACAAGTAATAATCCGGTTAACCTCAAGTATAAGGATCGTAGTAATAGTGGTTAATGCCGGGTCGATCTTACGGGGAACTGGCGATTGCTAACCATAGTTTTTGTTTAACTAAGCAATGTCATGAAACTAATCTAAACAGTGAATAAAACCAAACAAAACAGAAAAATAAAACTAGACAGAGGATATAATCCAAAGCTAGGAAGGATACGGGCTGCGAACCAATTCAATACTAAACTAAACTAAGATGCAAATAAAAGTAAACTAACTAAACAAATTCAAGTTTTAAGGATTAAATCAAGTTTATAACGAGCAAACGAGGATTGATCCACCTATCCAACAAGCATTGATTTCCTATCTCGATTATATTGTGATTTTTATCTAAGTTTTGATTCACCTTATCTAATTATGAACCCTAATTCCTTAGAAAGTTCATCTATTAATCTATTATCTTCCGATGTAAGATTAATGCGTTTTCTAACCAAAGGTGTGAACTTTATGTTTATAATCTAGCAATTAAACCTATTAACTTCCGTTACGATAGATTCAAAATACTATTCCTATTCATGGTGATCTAGGTTTATTAAGACTTCCATCAACAATAACCAATCAACACATGCATATCTTCCGATGTAAAAGCAATTAAACATAATAAACATGAATAAGAAACAACCTTTAATAAAAACTCACAGTATAATCGATGCAAACGAAATCAACAATCGTTGGATGGCTTCACAATACTCGTTTGATGAAGCTTTTAGCCTCTAAACATCCTCAGCAACTCGAATTTGCAGAAACAGTGCATAAAAAGTAACTAGTTTAATCTAGATCTAAAGTGCATAAAAACTGGAATAAAAGAAGAAAAACGCAGCCTAAAGCCGCCCCTAGGTTTAGGGTTTTGAAGAATGAGTGTATGGTATGTTTTGGGTTGAGAAACAGCCGCCTATTTATAGATTTTAAAGTCGGTTTCAGCAAGTCGGCTACCGGACGCCCGTCTGGAATCTTGAACGCCCGTCCACTTCTTCAATAGAACTTCGAATCGGGCCGAGTCATGATCAGACGCTCGTCCATCCAGCGTCCACTCCAGCGTCCAAACTTTCTGAATCAAAGATGTCATCCTGGGACGCTGTTCGATTTAAAGAAACGCCCGTCCCACCGGGCGGGACACGACGCCGATTTGATATGATTGAATTTTGATTTATTGATCTTTATCTCTTCTATTTCTATCCCACTTCTTCATTATCTCTTTTATCATCAATTAGCTCGAACTAAATCAACTTTTGATCATCTTTTGAGCTTCAATCATGTATCTACAACACATAAAAACATCGCAAAGTGTAATATCGCTCAAATAATCATAAGAACATAATTAAAGCACATAAATCAACATATTTTGCGATTAACTCTTTCTAAATATCATTTACTCAATATTTCCATTAAACACACGTTTCTTATGCAAATTAATACAAATATGGGGGAAATTATCATAGAATATAGCGTTATAAATCGTGTAAAATCACCCTTAACATCTTCTTTAGTCGAAATGCTTCCTCCCAAGTTAAAAATGAAGTCATGACCTTTCTCAATGGACACTCCGAGGTAAGTCATTCTAAATACTTGGGGCTTCCGTTAGTAATTGGTAGATCGAAAAAGCAAATCTTTTTTTATGTGGTAGATAGATGCAAAGCAAAGCTGGAAAGTTGGAAATATAAATCTTTAAGTCAAGGTGGTAAGGCAATTCTCCTTTCTTCATCTTTATTTTCTATTCCTAATTTAATTATGTCGGTTTCCAAGCTCCCTAAAGGCGTTATTAACAACATTCATTCCCTCATGGCTAATTTTTGGTGGGGTAACTCTAATAAGAATTTTTCCGGGTATCATTGGGTGAAATGGGAATCTTTGTGCATTCCGAAAGGTAGGGGTGGACTTGGTTTCAAAAATTTGGAGGTCGCTAACACTGTGGCTCTTGCGAGAACTCTTTGGAGAATTCACTCTAACCCTAACCTTTTGGTTTCTAAAGTTCTAAAGGGTAAATATTTCCGTAGGTCTTCCATCTTTGATTGCAAAATCCCATCTTCATCCTCTTTTGTTTGGAAAAGCTTAATGTTGTCGCAAGACTTTTTGAAAAATAGTACATGTTTCATAATTGGTAATGGAGAATCTATAAATGTTTGGAAAGAGCCTTGACTTCCTAATAACTATAAATGTTTGCCTATTACTCCTATGGGAAATAATCCTAGTGACTTAAGGATTAGGGATTTTTTGAATAATAATACTTGGAACCGGGACAAACTTTTGAAACATTTTTGGCTAGTTGATGTTAATCAAATAATTAAAGTTCCGGTTAGTATAACTAATGCGCCGGATAATAGAATTTGTATGTTTTCGGATAATGGTGATTTTGTCTCCAAAGTAGCCTATGATTTTTGTCTTCAAAATAGAATAAGGTTGGAGAATAGTTCTACTTCCCTACAAAATAAGGGCCTTAATGGAAAATTTTGGAAGAGAATTTGGGCTCTCCTCTGCCTCTAAAAATAAAAAAAAAAATATATGGAAGTTATTGAAAAGAGTAGTGCCTACCTCGGAGGTGCTTCATAAGAGGTTTGGTTTCCAAGTTTCTTTATGCGGATTTTGGGGGCATGAAGTAGAATCTATTGAGCACATTTTCTTAAAGTGTCTTTTTGCTCAAAATGTTTGGAAACTTGTGGGGTTATCTTGGAATTCTTTTAGAGCTCCGAACACATCTTTATTGCATTGGTGGGATGAAGTTTTGAAGGAAAAGCCTTCAAACATTCTTATTGACAGGATCACTTTATCATGCTTTGTTTTATGGTATATTTGGAAAGGTTGCTGTAATCGCAACTTTGATAATTTGTTTTGGTCCTTTGAGGAAACTGCAAAATACGCTAGTGAGGCTTGGTCCGAATATATACAGGTACATAATGAGGAGAGGGTTATCTCTAACCAAATTTCTTCCTCTCCCGTCTTGCAGCGCGAGGATACCCATTCTGTAGAGGTGCGTGCCTTTGTCGATGCAGCCTGGAAACCGGATTCATGTCTTGCTGGATATGGTGCAGTTCTTCTCCAGGAGAATGATGCAGTTTTGGAGGCCTGGGCTTCTCCGAAGTCGCAATGCAGCTCGGCTTTAGTTGCTGAAGGACAAGCCTTACGATGGTGTATGAGCAGATGCTTGGTGATGAGATTTAAAAATATAGTTTCTTATTCGGATTGCTTAATCTTGGTAAATTGTTGTAATAGCTCAAAACCCCCTCCAGTTGATATTTCTACTATCCTAGGCGATATTAAGTTGTTAGCTAGAAAGTTTGAATGTTGTCATATTTTGCATACTGAACGCGAAAGTAACAAGATGGCTCACAATCTTGCTGCTTTCTCGTTCAGTTCGGATGTAGGGGTATTTTGGAATAACTATGTTCCTGTTTGGCTCTGTAATGTTTAATTTGTTATAATGAAAGCTTTCGTTTCTTGTGGGGAAAAGAAAAAAAAAAAAAAAAAAAAAAAAAAAAAAAGGCGAATGTTTGGCACCAGCTCCCAACCTTGGGCGGCTGAGTAGGCAACGTTGGGCGCCATCTCCCTTCTTTTAGCCGGTGGAATGGGGTTGATTTAGAAATTTGGGATGTATTATTCGGATAATTTTGAGAATTTTTTTTGTAAAATTCGAATTTGCCAAAAAATAATTAAAAAAAAATTACTCAATTAAGTTTTTCTTTTTTTCTTTTCCATAGGTCAAAAAGGAACTCAAACATGGGGTTGCTCCTCACATTCATCATCATAAAATAAAGAGTTGATAATTGCAATCTGTATTATAAACCAAAAGCCGAAGGTAATATACATAATGTGACGTACAGGCTACTGGCTAGGCATGTAGAGATCTCTAAGCAATAATTTCCAATTCCAGGCACTATTCGTCAAAAATGTCGAAGCATACATTTTTCTTAATTTTAAAAGCAATCGTGACACTTGTTCGGAAGTCAATTCTTTAAATTATGCTGTTCAAACAGTGCCGAGAGTAAGATAAAATATTCATTTGGATAACAGAACGAAAATAATGATCCATCGACGTATCAAATTATATTTTTTTTAACAGTAAACGTATAGCGTTTCAATAAAAAATTGAATCCCAAGTTCCCAACTCCCTTCCCTCCCCTTTGTTGCTTGTGCATCCGCCCTAAATGTCAATCATCCAGTGGCCTTTCGATCCTTTTTAATATATTAGCAAAATGCACGTGCTTCGCACGTGTTAGACTATTTTTTTAATACTATATGTATATTCTTGATTATTCATTTAATTATAAAATAAATATATATTATCCAACAAAAAATACATAAACAAAACTATATGTTAAATAATGACAATTGTTATAGTTTGATTTTATGCTTGGTAGAATTAACTTCGTTCTCTTAATCATACGCACTGAATCAAACTCGCATGTTACGTTTTCATTCTTTTAAATATGAAAAGCTTTTTTAGTTATAAAATAACGTACTTTATTGGTATCAAATAAAGATTTGTATAAGTATGTGGTATATCTTTAGATATTTTCTAAGTTTCTTTTAACCTAAAAAACATTATCAAAATAGTATGTGTCCAAAAAATTGTGTAATGTTTCAATTATGTATATTTTTATACTAACATTCAATTACAACTGCAAATACTCTGTTAAATAATTTCGTGTCAGTCAAATTTAATAATCATAAAGACTAATAATCATTAGTCGTGCCACATGAGTATTCTTGAGTTATAAGTATTCTTAGATAATACTAACCATGCAAGAAAAATATCATACAAATTAATTTAAAGGATATTTATTTTGATCGTTTGTGTATCAATAATGCTTTATTCCATGCTTTTGTGATGTTATCTTCCTTTTCTTCTCAAGTGGAATAAAGGGTTGAACAGCACAAGGTGCATCGGTCTAGTGATGAGTTAGACTATAACATAGCATGGAGACCAGTGTTCAAAACCCGTTAGGGGCAAGAAAATAAAAAAAAAAAAAAAAAAAAAGGTTGAACTTGATTTGCATGTCCACTACTACTATGATGACTTCCTTCCCTTCAGACTTAAGCATCCATCTGTAAAATCCATGCTGAGTTGGGACCATGCTTTTCGTGACAAAAAATTACGTCGCGAAAAGTGCTGATTTTCGTCAGTACAGGTTTTCGTGACAAAAGTTTTTTGTCGCAGCGTTTGTTGTGTAAGCTCCGACGCTAAAGGCGTCTTTTGTGACAATAAGAGTATTAGTCACTAAGGAAGCTCAGTCGCGACGAATCTTGTACTTTTGTCACCAAAGCTTTTCATGACAAAACACTAAATTTCTCACCAGAAGGTTTTTCATGTGACAAAATTTTTGTCACAAAATAATGAACAATTTATCACTAATCAAGTGTCGTCACCAAAAGGTATAAACACATTTTTACATTAATGGTTAATATTGACAAAAGCTTTGTCACTAGAAGTCATATTATAATAATAATAATAAAAAATAGGTAAAATGAGGCTAAAAATAAGTTCTTGATATTTCAACTATGCAAGGAAAAAGATGTAAATAATCATAGTTCTCATTTCTCCGCTCTAAGATAGTCATGCTGCAATGTACCTTGACTTTGGGAAGCACACGCATCTTCAAATTCTCTTTGCAAGCTCTCAAAACCCGTATTGTCTGAGTCTTGACATAGCCAAAAACCATTGTAAACTTTTACTTCTTATATTATCAAAGCATAACTAATAAATGACCGCTCTGCTTATCAAAAGCTAATCTCAGCATGATTTATGAACATCAAGTGCCATGGTCATCATGCTGCCATGAAATAATGTATTCACATTACTATGGAACTAACTGAGCATTCAAAGGCAAGATAATGCATGAATGATCATGAAATGACAGACGCAAGAGCAACTGGTGCAAGGGCTATTTTAGTACCTTTAGCAAGGTACTGCAATATCAATCACTTAATCTCCAACTTTATCATATTCTCTTCCTGAAACGAAAACATTGAAAGCCAAAGTGAAAGAAAAGCTTAAATGCTACATGCTCATGATTTTTACCCCTGTTCTTGAAGTAATTTAACCAATGCAAAAGTGTTTGCATTCTCTTATTAATTAGTACTTCTAAGAAATCCATACAAATCCTAGCTAACTTTTCATCTTTAACAAGTGAAAAAACAGGGCCACCTAAATAAGATGAATAAGAAATGTGTGAGGCCCTAACCTATTTGGATATCATTATGAAGAACATTAGTTATGTACCTGTTTCCCCCTTCCCCCCTCCCTCCCCCCACCTAATTTGTTATAGCTACAATACAGGTCCCCCCTAGTTAGAATGGTACAGTCAATTATCTGGAGAAATAACAAGGTTTGCCCAAGAAAATAAGCAAGTATGCTGCAGTGATTTCCATGGGATTATAATAAACCATCTTACCAACTCATGGAATGCACCTCTTTAATGATCTAGGTGGTCTCTGCTTCACCTCAACGGGGATCAAGTCTTCCATAAGTTGCACATGAACAGCAGGAGCAATTCCCACAAGTTTTCTCCGTCCACCTAAAAAATTCCCGACAATGTGCATCTTTGAAGAGCTCACAAGTATACAAGTCCCGTAATTTAAATAAAAGAACGAAGAGCAATAAAAATCAAGCATCAATACCATAATTACCCTTCTTGAATCTTTCGTCGTGCAAAGAGGCTTCATCCATGTATACCAGATTTACCAAAACAGGCCCGATGATTTTCAGTCATCTAGAAAAAGTGAAGAAACATTGATCCAAAAATGAACAATGAAAGCCAACAATATGAAGCGTGTAGGCTATGTTTGATGTTGAATACATACTAGCACAGAATTAATAACACATAATGATTCAAGGAAATCTTAAAATAATCAAATAACATTCAAAGGCCACGGTCTAAGTAGTTTTCAAAAGTCACAACAGAAGTAGTTTATTGTCATTTTTCTAAACATGAAAAGTTAGGAAAAGAACCTTATGACAAAAATTGGGTCTATAAACAAAAAATTAGAATCTATTTGAAGCCCTTACCTGTCCATCTACTTTCATCCTCAATTAGCTTCCCAAGATTGCCTCTTCGTTAATTCCTCTTCAAAGCGTGGACAAATAAGTTCTTCATTTTTCATATAAACATGGACAAGCTATCTGCGATATGTACATTCAAGGCAGCGGAAAGGACAATCAACTGAAGAAATCAGAGTTTGCTGTGAAAGTGATTACACAAACCAAGATATTATAACATAATATACGCCGCTCAACGTTTTTCAGAGCAAAACAATAGAACCGATCACAAAAAAAGGCTACCAAGAACTGTTTCATAAAAAACATAATTAGGATTAACAATTTAACACTTAAAATTAAACTAACTAATTAGTCAAAGCTCCATGAATCCATGTCTTCCTACATAAAAATTTCTGAAAGGAAATCATGAAACACCTGAAGCAAATGAATGAAAGGAGCATCACGAAATACCTGAAGTAAATGCATTGCTGAAATTCTACCTTTTCTCTCTAATTTGTAACCAATAGCCAAATAAAGTTGTGCAACAGCAACATATGAGGATTCAAAATCCTTCTTCACAAGACATGGGAACACTTAGCTCGAACGCTTGTGGAAATTTCTTATCCTACAAATACCGTCCTAATTTACCTGTCATGATAGAAATCAAAGCTCTGATAGAAACTTTATCCATCACCGGCTCATACGATCTGATTTTTCTAGCAGGTGAACTCTAGCCGGCCTCTTCGCCTCTGAAGACGAAATCTTATTCATCCTCTCCACTGTCAAAAACAACAAAAAGTATGTAGAAATTCGCGAGAGGAAATCGATCATGAAAGGAAATCGGAAATCGATCATAGAAGGAAATCGGAAATCGGAAATCGATCGGGCTGGAGAGCAGAACAGATGAAGGATTTCATTGAGAGGAGAGCGAAATTACTGCAATCTATGAGAGATTTGAATGAGATGAGGATTAGGGCAAAGATATTAAGCCACCTCAATCTCTGTAATTTACAAGAGTAATCGTTCCTAAAAAGATTTACGAGTGTAATCATTCAAAAAAAAAAAAAGTGTAAACGGGCCGAGTCGAGTCACTATAGGCTCAAGCTTGACTTGACAAAAAAAACCGGGTTCGATATTCGGTTTGAATTCGATCGAGTCGTATAAAGACAAACATGAACTCGATTTGTTAACCATTCGGTATAACTTGACTCAACTCGTAAGCCCGATTGTATGGTATTAGATTATAATTAATTTATTGTTTATAAACTATCGTGATCGAGCTCGACTCGTCAAATATTTGACTCGACTAATAATTCATGATTTCAAAACAAACAAAGAAAATCATGATTTAGATAAAATATTATCTAATAATAATTCATAAAGATATTTTAAGGATGTTTGTCACCAAAGCATCCAAAAAAAAGTATATGCATGTCAAACCATTCTATCTGAAGTCTACTTAAACTACTCGTGACAACAATTTTATTTTTGTCACAGGTTAACAGAGTTGTTGTGATAAACAAATTTATTGTCACTAGAAGCAATACATTGTGACAAAATTCCTCTTTGTCACCAAAGATTTGTCACAAAAAAATCTTTTTTTTGTAGTGTTTGTGGGATTGGTAATGGCTGAAGTAGTCCTTGAGGTTTATCATGTACACTCTTGTACTGATGACAGGCAATACACTTTTGTTTCATTTCTTGAACATCCTCCTTGACTCGCGGCCTATACAACGGTCGCTAACCATCTATAACACGCCTAGCCCTTGAATGACCTATATTGGACTTGAGTGCAATCGCTCTATCAGTTTGGATCTCAAAAACTCAATGGTCTACATATATCATCTCTTTATTTGTATTTAAGAATCCCTTGGTGCATAGTGTAATGGGGATCTATGGCAATATTAATGTGGGATTGGTAATGGCTGAAGTAGTCCTTGAGGTTTATCATGTACACTCTTGTACTAATGACAAGTAATACACTTTTGTATCATTTCTTGAACATTCTCTTTGACTCGCGGCCTATACAACGGTCGCTTAACCATGCTACAACATGCCCTAACCCTTGAATGACCCTATATTGGACTTGAGTGTAATCGCTTTCTATCGCTTTGGATCTCAAAACTCAATGGTTTACATATATCATCTCTTTATTTGTATTTAAGAATCCTTGGTGCATAGTGTAATGGGGATCTATGCCTATATTAATCATCAATGCCTTAAATTTTTCCTCAGCCTAGGTCACCCTTGTAGATGGAAGTTGTTGCATCCAAGAAGTGGATCACAACACACAATCGTCCCTCAACATGACTTTACATGGACAAGGCATCAACCGCAACAATTTCACTTCTCTTTTTATACTCAATAGTGATATCCAACCTAAGTAACTTGGTCACCTTTTTTTTTTAGTGTAGTAGTGGACCTCGGATCCGGAATGAACTTGAGACTCATGATCGGGCCGATGACAAAGGGCCCGGCCTTGAATATATGGCTTCCATTTGGTTATTGCCTTGAGGAGTGCTAGGAGTTCCTTCTCATTGAGGAACAATCCCATCTCCTTAGAGATGAAGGTCCAGCTTGGATAAGCACATGTTTCTTGTTTTGTTGTAAAATAGCCCCTAATCCTTTGCCACGTGCATATGTTTCAATGCAAAATGGGGCCTCCTTGAGTTTATAGTATGCTTCTACGACACTCTGTGACCAGCAAAACCCATCTTTCTTGAGTTATGGTCATTCGAGTGTTTAACAATAATCCTATAATAAGGCATAAATCTCCTGTAGAAACATGTTAATTAGGCCCAAAAACCCTTTCGGTATGGTCACATTATAGGGTTTTTGCCAATTTGACATGGCTCGAATCTAGCTTGGGTCAGCATGCACTTCACCGTCATGTATAATATGAACCAAGTATTCTTTCCTGGTTTGTCCAAAAGATCATTTGGACAATTAAGCATGCTGTTTAAGATGTTGTATATGGGATTCCGTGTCAGGGTTGAAGATTAAGATGTCATCAAAAAAATATCAGCACAAACTTCCTCAAGTAAGGTCTCAGCATCTCATTCATACTTCTATGACATCACTTTAAAATCAAATTGGTCATGATGTGTCACAACGACAGTCTTCTGGACAACATCCCCATTCATCAGAATCTGATGGAATCCAAACCTTAAAAATCTATTTTACAAAATACCACAGTACTCTCAAACTCATCCAACAATTCATCAATTAAGGGAATATGGTATATATCCTTGACAACCAATTCATTCAACCTTTTGTAATCCACATACATCTTTAGGTTCCATCTTTATTTTTCACAAGGAGCAAGGGTAATGAAAATGGACTATTATTGTGGTGTATAATCCTTGTTGTAGTATTTGATCCACCAACTGCTCTATTTCATCTTTCTGACAGTGAACATACCTATAAGGTTTCAGTTTCATAGGTTTAACACCTTCATATAAAGTTATGGTATGCTCATAGCCCATCATTGGTGGCAATCCTTGGGAATTTGCATTAACCTCGTGGCACTCTTCTAGGACATGAGTTAGTTCACTAAGCACATGATTCAGAGCATGTTCATGTATCAAATTGAGGCTCCCTAAGAGTCTATAGGCCCTATCTCTCAATTTCTTATTAAATCTTTTGCAACTGGCCGTCTTACGTTGAGCTTCTTCTGTGTAACTTCTCACCTTAATTTGTTCTCCTTGTTAGTGAAAACCTCCTCCTTTTTCTTTTAGTCAAACACCATAGGAATGTACCTTTTCATCCAATCCATCTCTAATACAATGTCTCAACCTCTCAACTTGATCAATCTCACATTATTTACGACACTTGAATTCACTCAACATTAACATAACGTGATTTGGTTCTATCACACTGCAATCTCTCCTCAAACTCTATCATCCTCAAGTACCCAAAATGTATGGGTTTGTGCTTGCACACTTGGCCACAGGTGTATATTTCATTACACATGAAACATAACCCAATAGCCCTCTTTTCCTACAACTATTTAGAGTAATTGTCTTATGTACCATTGCTTTATTATCGATTGTCGATTAGTTTATCATTCACCTTAGTGGTGAATGGAGAACCTAGGCCGACTAGGGTTAGTGTTATTTTTATGTACATGGATGTCATTCAATTCCATTATAATAGATTCCTGGCATATGCCAATATCAATGTCCTCAGCCTTCATCAATCTCACCATAGACTTAATTTCAGTCTTAAGGCCTCTTATAAAACATTTGATTAAGTAAGTCTCTATCAACATGAGATTTTGTAATTGCACCAAGATTCTTAATTTCTCAAACTCTGATATATATTTCTCTACTATGGTCTTTTGTCAGAGTTGATGAATTCATCTACTGTCAGTTCTAATGGTCTACCTCATAATCGTTTCATAACTTATTTCCTCAGTAATGCCCAATTAATTGTTGGAAAAATCAATCTCAGATTGCCAAACCACACATATGTTATTCCTCAAAAATGTATTTCTGTTAAGCCTACTCTCTGATCATATGAAATGTCATGCATTTGGAAGTATCATTCACTACGCCGTACACATTCCTTTGGTCGTTTTAAGATAATCGTTAATTTATTAAGTGCATCTGAATTGATTTAACCAATTTTAAGCGATAGGAGTATGACTTAAAAAACAGTGACTCTTTATGTCGTTTTTAAGTGAGACTCTTTATGTTGTTGTATGATTAAATGTACTAAACCATTATCTTGTATATATATTAATATTAATAATTTTTATCCGTTCTCATTATATTTATTTTTCTAACTTTAATCAATGTAATGTTTACATGCTCGATCAATTGTGATGACTATTTATGTTGTTGTATGATTAAATTTACTAAATTATTATCTTATATATATATATATATATATATATATATATATATATATATATATATATATATATATATATATGAAATGTTATCCGTTCTCGTTATATTTTATTTTTTAACTTTAATCAATGTAATGTTCAGCATACTTGATCAATTATATATATTATACATTCTGATTTCAGGATCTAGATTAATTCCATATACTTGATTTTCAATGTGGGATGGTTCTATTGTAAATTGCACAAATATAGAGTTTTTAAAAGCATAAAGACACATCATGAAAAAAAGCAATATTAAATGTTTCAATGCTATCATATGATAGAATCATATTTTTATTATTCTATCATTTAATAGAATGATATTTTTTTTATTTAATAATAATTATAATATGATTGCAATAGTTATAGACCAATTTTATTTTAGAAATTATAGACCAATATTTTAGCAAGTTATAGACCAATTAGAAATTAAATGGTATTAAAAAAACAATAATAAGATTTTTTTCGTCAAAAAAAGATTTAAATTATAAAATAAAAGGAGTGGATATGGATGGTTGTTTTATTTATTTTTCCGTTACTTTTTCTGATTGTTTTTAATAAGATTTTTTCGTCAAAAAAGATTTAAATTATAAAATAAAAGGAGTGGATATGGATGGTTGGTTTTTTATTTTTCCGTTACCTTTTCTGATTGTTATTTTAAATTTTTCGTTAGTTTTTGTTTATGCTCATTATTATTTTGTTTATCTATTAATATTATCATTAATATTAATATTAATTAATATTATTATTATATTATGGAGAAACACTTTTGAGGAAACAAACACTAAAAATAATTATTTAAACTTTTTAAAAATAATATTTATTTATTTTATATTACATCCATCTAAAAATGTTAGTCCATTTAACTTTTTTATTTTATCACATAATATAACTTCATTTAAAATACCGATAAAATATATTTATTATATTTCTCTTCTTTTACCTTTCATTTATTATATATTTAATAACTTTTCAATATTAATTAATAAAACACATAATTAATCTTTATACGTAAAAAATCCAAACAGACTTCACATTTTGAAACAAAGTTAGTTGACGATCTTTGGATTTTACATTGTATAATTTGGCGCTAATTTAATCTAATCATGATGATAGAATCAAGGATGGTTTTGGGGGTGATTTTGTGGTTTTATGGTGAGTCAAGAATGTATCTGATCGATTTACGATCTCAGTGTATTGTCCAGGAATCAAGCCTTACGTAGTTCCCCGGAATGATGTATTTATAAAGCACACGCTTCTTCTTCCGCCTCTAATCTGGGCGGTTTGGTCTATTGACATAATTGCCTTTAATTTGCTCGCTTGCCCAATCTAGATTATTGGGCACGGAACCTGGCCGAGCTCGATATCGACTCTATGACACCCGACATGGGTGCTTGAGTTGACACACTTGCAAGATCTGCCGGGCGGCGGTGGTGATCACCGATTCGTCTTCAGATTCGACCCGATGTGATAATATACTTGGACTTTTCCACATGCCACCGACCAATTAGATAATTCCACGTGGAGGGTGAAATCCCGTATCGTCATAAGCCCCCCAGACCGCCTGAGCTCTTGAGGTCGTCCGATCTCATCAAAAGTGTATCTCGCCATCGCTATCCAATGCTCAATTTAAATCGCCTGCAGACTTACTTCCCGTGGAGTCCGACACATACGGCCTTTCCATGTCCGCTTTGCAAACTTTTTTATCTTAGCATTATCTCGTCCCTGGACTTATAACGTGTGGCTAAGTTGACATCGACTTGATGCCGTAGGCTGTCGAAGCGAATGATGAGATGTCCAACTTGGGACTGCCTCTGGTCGAGGTCGACTTCTCTCAAGAATCTGATTTGCTGGATTTTGGAGTACGGCATGCGGGATCTCGAATGTTAGTCTAACAATCTTGAGACTTTGCCTTAACGCCAAAAAAGATGCTTCTTCTTAGGCTTTGCCCTTTTAACCATCGTTGTCGTTGGCTTCCATCTCAGTATAAACAATTAGCCGGTCATTTGGACTTGGCTTATTCTTTCCTTGAAAAAATTGTTACATTTTTCCTTCTTTTCTTTGGTCTTTGAACTAGACCATCTTGCTTTATTGCGGCCTTTGGCCTTATTTGCACATCGGCCTCTCTCATGTCGATGCATATATGTCGATATCTGCCCTCCAAGTATCATGAGAACCTTAGGTTTGGATCATATTTGGCGATCTTTGTGACTAGGCTTTTTGTTATAAATGCTGAAATTTTTACAAGTATTTGGTGTCAAACACTTTTGTTGCATGTCGATTCCCATTCCTTTGCTCGCTTTTTCTCGAGTATTCAATGTCGACTGCGTTGTTGCCTCCAAAGTATAATGCAGATTCATCATCTTCGTTATACTTTCGGTGAGTTCCATTTGTCGACCATATGTAACTTGTCTTCCATGCTTTAGCATTTTTTGGACTTTTTTGTTTGTTGCGCAGTAGAAGAGATGCCCTGGTTGTCTCATTTCGCTTGTCGGAATCGATGCTCTTTCTCTGCCGATAGATATTTCCGCCTACGATGTCCTAGTACTTACTTGTCTAATAAGACCGTAATACGTAAATGTCGCTCTGGATCTCGGTGTCGTGGTGTTTCTTTGTCGCTCATGACTCATGACACATGATCGCCGAGTTTTGACTTGGTCCGAACTCGATGCCTTAGCCTTTTGGTTCCATGGAACTTTTAGATTCAATGGTCGCCGATCAAGTGATCATGTTGCCCGGCCTCGATGCCCTAGTAAATTCTCTTTTTTCGAGTCGAGATCACGCCGTCGCCGACTCGGATTTCGATGCCATTGTGTTTTCGCCCTATTAGGACTTGTAAACGCTGGATCGCCGACATCGAAGGCATCCGACTTGGATCCTCGTAATCGCTGAGTTGATCCTTCGCTGCGGAGTGGATCCTCGAGGTACGCCAGGCACTAGTCAAAATGTCGCAATAACCATGGGATAGTTCCCGAAATAAGAAGGCTCGTCCCGCCATGCTCGGCCAGAGAGTTCCAAAACAAGATAGCTCGACCCGCCGGGCCTGGTAGGGGTGAGTTCCAAAATAAGATAGCTCGACCCGCCAATTCGGTAGGGTGAGTTCCAAAATAAGATAACTCGACCCGCCAGATTCGGTAGGTGAGTTCCAAAATAATATAGCTCGAGGTAAGATGCCTAGTCGATCTCGGACTTATTACATATTCACTCATCGGTGAGCTCCAAATATGACGCCTAGTTTTATTTTGCTTCAATTTTTGCAAATGTTGCTTGTCGCTTTTTGTTGTCTGTCTTTCACAATTCGATCCTCGGACTTTTGAATTTTGAATTTTGAATTCGACCTTTCTTTTGAATGTTGTTTGTGTTGTTGAATATTTGCTTGTAGGTGTAGTCCTTTGGACTTAATTCCTTGCAAAAGTGCGCTTAATGGGGTGTAGTCCTTTGGACTTAATTCCTGCGTGGCTCCTCGAAGTGTAGTATGAGTACATGACTCATGGTACACTTGGATATGAGCGACCTAGCACTTTATCGCCTTATCGGCTTGACTTGGCTATTTGGTCGGAGCTCGAGTCGATCGCCTTGCCTCGCCGGGCTTCGACATGGTCGATTGAAAAATCCCTACTCACCGCCGCACTTCGTGGTGCTTCCGAATGGTCGAATAGGGTATCCATCGTGGGATCTTCCAACCGCTTAGCATCGTGGCTTTCTTGGCGGTCGGGAGTGATATAAGCTCATCGCTGACTTGGCTTTTTCACTCGCTTTTATTTCTATCGCGTGTCGAGGTGATAAGCAAGTCGCCGCTGACTTGGCTTTATTCACCATATTATTCCGACTTCGTCGTGTCGAGGATTTGTAGTTGTGGTTGACTTTTGCCTCTTTTATCTTTTAATCATATGGACTTCTCTTGCTTTAAGGTGGTCAAATTTTTGCCTTTGCCATTTCGTATGTGAAGGTCAGAATCATAACAAACACAAAAGCGTCTCGAGGAAAGACATGCTTATTAGAATATTTATGAAATTGTCACATGGACTTATTACAAGACATAAAAAGGTAAAAACAGGTTAATCGAGACGAGGCTTAGCTTATTTGGCGTGAGTCTGTTGGTACCATGCTTAGATGGCGGCGGACTTACGTAAGATCGCCTTCGAGCTCGAATGTTATGCCGAGGCAAACTCGGTCTTATTAAAGATGACGCCGAGAGCTCCAACTATGATGCCGAGGCCGAGCTCGGTCTTATAAAGATAACGCCGAGCCGAGCTCCAAATACGATGCCAAGTCGAGCTCGGACTTATAAAAGATACGCCGAGAGAGCTCCAATATGATGCGAGTCGAGCTCGGACTTATAAAATATATGCTCGAGAGAGCTCCAAATATGGTGCCGAGTCGAGCTCGGACTTATAAAAGATATGCTCGAGAGAGCTCCAAATATAGTGCCGAGGCCGAGCCCGGTCTTATAAAAGATGCGCCGAGAGAGCTCCAATATGACGCCGAGTCGAGCTCGGACTTATAAAAGATACGCCGAGAGAGCTCCAATATGATGCGAGCGGAGCTCGGTCTTATAAAAGATACGCTCGAGAGAGCTCCAAATATGATGCCGAGGCCGAGCTCGGTCTTATAAAAGATACGCCGAGAGAGCTCCAAATATGATGCCGAGTCGAGCTCGGACTTATAAAAGATATGCTCGAGAGAGCTCCAAATATGGTGCGAGTCGAGCTCGGACTTATAAAAGATATGCTCGAGAGAGCTCCAAATATGGTGCCGAGGCCGAGCCCGGTCTTATAAAAGATGCGCCGAGAGAGCTCCAAATATGACGCCGAGTCGAGCTCGGACTTATAAAAGATACGCTCGAGAGAGCTCCAATATGATGCGAGCGAGCTCGGTCTTATAAAAGATACGCTGAGAGAGCTCCAATATGATGCCGAGTCGAGCTCGGACTTATAAAAGATATGCTCGAGAGAGCTCCAAATATGGTGCCGAGGCCGAGCCCGGTCTTATAAAAGATACGCCGAGAGAGCTCCAAATATGACGCCGAGTCGAGCTCGGACTTATAAAAGATACGCCGAGAGAGCTCCAATATGATGCCGAGCGAGAGCTCGGTCTTATAAAAGATACGCCGAGAGAGCTCCAAATATGATGCCGAGGCCGAGCTCGGTCTTATAAAAGATACGCTCGAGAGAGCTCCAAATATGATGCGAGGCCGAGCTCTCGGTCTTATAAAGATAACGCCGAGCCGAGCTCCAAATATGATGCGAGGCCGAGCTCTCGGTCTTATAAAGATAACGCCGAGCCGAGCTCCAAATATGATGCGAGTCGAGCTCGGACTTATTAAAGATTTACCCATCGGTGAGCTCCAAATCGACGCCGAGTCGAGCTCGGGTTTATGGGCAAGACGAGTCCGTAGAGCTCGAATGCCGAGCTCGATATCTTGAGTCTTTATGGTGCAATGTGATTGTGATAAAAACATTACACATATAATAAAGACTTACAAAGTATATAAGAATTTAAAATAACATTTGTAAGAACCGGAGAGCTAAAGAGCTCGGCTCGCTCCTTGGAGCTCGAGAACTCGCCGTGGATAGCTAGATACGGTAAGTAACTCGCAGACTTTCTGGGCGCCATAAAGCGATGTCTTTCCGTGGCAATCAGACCTCGAACGGATTCCGATCGGCACAAAATTTGGAGGGATCGTTCTTCCTCACTTTCCTTCGATGTGACCGGTGGAATTGTTCTTTCGATGGCTCAATCTCTCCGGAATAAGCCGCCCGATCTGGCAGCTGCCGTCCCAGAATCCTGCTGCGTTTTTGGTACTGCGATAAATTCTTTGCCACGATCGAGGGTTCAAACGAACTCCGATCAGCCTAAAATTTGGAGGGCTTTCTCGTCCCTCCTAATCCTTGGATCTGAACGGTGGAAATCTAGTTCCAACGGTTGAAACTCCGGCAATAATCCATCGATCCGACTGCTTTACGGGCTCTTTGCATTTTTGATACACCTGCAACTTCTTTGCGACGATCGGGGACTCAAAACAACTCCGATCAGCCTGAAATTTGGAGGGCTTGTTCGTACCCCTAATCCTTGGATCTGAACGGTGGAAATATAGTTCCAACGGTTGAAACTCCGGCAATAATCCATCGATGGGTCCGCTTTGCAGGCTGCTTGCATTTTTTATACATCTGCAACTTCTTTGCGACGATCGGGACTCAAAACAACTCCGATCAGCCTGAAATTTGGAGGGCTTGTTCGTACCCCTAATACTTGGATCTGAACGGTGGAAATCTAGTTCCAACGGTTGAAACTCCGGCAATAATCCATCGATCTGACCGCTTTACGAGGCTGCTTTTTTTATACAAATGCAACTTCTTTGGCGACGATCGGGGACTCAAAACAACTCCGATCAGCCTGAAATTTGGAGGCTTGTTCGTACTTCCCCTAATCCTTGGATCTGAACGGTGGAAATCTAGTTCCAACGGTTGAAACTCCATAAATTCGCCGCCGATCTCGCTGCGTTTTTTTGGTCTTCGCGTTTTTATCACGAACCACCACTCCTTGATCTATCACCGATAGAAGGCCCTCCTTCTAGCGCCAAATGACGATGCTGGATTTTGTCATGTATAATTTGAGGCTAATTTAATCTAGGGATGATAGAATCAAGGATGGTTTTGGGGTGATTTTAGGGTTTATATGGTGAGTCCAGAATGTATCTTGGATTGCCTACGATCTCAATATTATTGTCCAGGAATCAAGCCTTACGTAGTTCCCCGAATGATGTATTTATAGGCACATGCCCTTCTTCCGCCTCTAATCCTGGGCGGTTTGGTCTATTGACATAATTGCCCTTTAATGGGCTTTGCTCCTTGCCCAAGCAACCCTCTGAGATTATTGGGCACAGGAACCTGGTGGAGCTCGATATCGACTCGTATGACACCGACATGGGTGCTTGAGTTGACACTTGCAAGATCTGTAGCGGCGGTGATCACCGATTCGCCTCAGTCGTCGTATTCGATGTGGATAATATACTTGACTTTTCCAATGCCACGATTAGATAATTAACAATTAGATAATTCCACGCGTATTAAACTCGTGATCGCCATACTACTCCGTCCTATAAGTCATTTTAGGTTTTTTTCACATATATTAAGAAAAGTTGGTTAAATTTGTTATATATCATTACTTTTGATTAAAAAGACTAAAATGACATTTCATTGGTATTAATGCAATGTAGTAAAAAAAGTGGTTGAATATATAATAAATGAAGGGTTGAAGAAGAAAGATGTATTAAATGCTTTATTGGTTTTGTAAATGGACTTACATTTTGAGGCAAAACTAAAAAGCTAAAATGATTTACATTTTGGGACGGAGATAGTATAAAGCAAAAATCATGAAACTCTCCTAAATATTATATACTACCTCCGTCTAATTATCCTATGTGTATTTTAGTCTATAACTATCAAAGTAGGATAACTTATTGAGTTTCTAAATCCGTGTGCATAAAATTAGGATGACTTGTAATATGGAACGAAGGTAATAAAGCAATAGTGAAACATGATAGAAAGTCAATTCGGAAAATAGCTTCTCTTGTATTTTTTTTATTATTTTGTATTGAGGTGTACACGAACCATTAATATCGATCTAGGCCACAGGGAAAAAGAAATTCGTTAGACAAACAGTGTTACGTTTTCATGATTTTGACACGTCCAGGCTCATAGTAGTAATTTCAAGAAGTTACATTTTGAAACAAAAATGATTAAGTTCCAACAGTCTTTTCTTTATTATTGTCAAAACTCAACCTGTAAAGTTCTTTGAACATCGACTATATTCTAAAAGAGATAAAGTAGAGTCTTTAGCCTTGGAAACTAAGAAATATAAAAAAGAAAACGTTTGAAAATATCGATAAAGTAACGTTTGAAAAATATGTGACCAATTCAGGCATGCACACAATTCGCGCCGGCGTGCGTATTTTTCCAATTTTTTCCAAACATTTACTTTCCAGGCATAGTTTTTCCCTTAGCCTTTTGTATTAGATGCACCAATATTATATACTATTACTTTTAAAAAACTCTATTTTCCGTACCCCAAAGATCTCAACGAACCAACGAGTGGATTTAATTTCCGGGAAAGCCGAAAATGAATCGAATCGTCACCAATAATCATTACAAGAACATGAACCATTAACAAAAGAATGGAATCGGTTCGTATCTCGCACGATAATTTCTCTACTAGTTAATTTAGATGTGAGCTTAAAGAACAAATGACAATCACCACAGACACGCAGGTTCTTCGTTATACGGATAACGTCGTTTGGTCTGCTTCTGATTAGACCGAACGCTAGTGCAAGCTTCTCACTATGGTAACCCATAAGGTGCTCCTTTTCCTCCTCTTCAATGTCAAAAAGTGTATATTCTGTATTCGGAACATAGCCGGCTGCTCTCACTTCCTTGTGCAGTTCGTTAAGTTTAATGTAAATACTTTGCAATAACGGATGTGACGTATCACCGACAAGAAACTCGTGGACAGTCCCCTCTACTTCGATCCAACTATATGCAGCTATTTTCTGGAGATTTTCAACATTCATAGCCAACCTGATTTCTTCTGATTCTGAGTATTTGTGATTCGCGGAGTACATGTTTGATAAAAGAACATAATTTCCCGAGTTCCTAGGTTCTAATTCAATCAATCGCTTTACTACATGTTCTGCCAGCTGAGTATTGCGGTGCAAACGACAGCCACTTAATAAGCCACCCCAAACAATGGCATTTGGCTCGATTGGCATAACTTTGATCAACGAATGGGCTTCGTCTAGTAATCCAGATCGGGCAAGAAGGTCTACCATGCATCCATAATGCTCAATGGCAGGGTCCAGATGATAAATGTGCTTCATGGTGTGAAAACAGTGGCGCCCATCATCTACCCGACCACCATGAGTACAACCAATGATTAAACCGAGGAATGTGTTCTCATCAGGACTTAACCCACATTTCTGCATTTGCCCAAAGCAACTAAAAGCCGATCTAGCCTGACCACCCATGGAAAGCCCGGAAATCATTGCATTCCAAACAACAAGATCCTTCTCTTTCATTTCTCTAAAGACATCCACAGCTGAGCTGATCTTTCCACATTTAGAATACATGTCGATCAATGCGGTCCCCAGGACAGGGTTGGACAAAAAAGTGTTTCTTTCCATCATCCTAGAAGCCGACTCTCCAACTTCTAACGCACCTAATCTTGAACAAGCAGAAAGTACCCCCACCATGGAATAACAATCTGGTTTCAAATTCTCCCCTACCATCTTATAAAAGATATCCAAAGCTTCTTTAGGGAACCCATTTGCAGCATAACCCTGAATCATAGTACTCCAAGAAACATCATCTTTCTCAGGCATTTCATCAAATATCTTGCGAGCCACCTCCATTTTACCAAACTTTGCATACATATCAAGCAAACTAGTACTGACAAAAACATTCCTTGCCATGCCGTTGCCAATCAAATAGCTATGAAACCACTCAGCAGTGTTCAAATCCCCTAACTGGGTACAAGCGGATAACACTCGAACAAGATTAAAACTATCAGGCCTCGACCCCATCTCCAGTGACCTACGGAACAAATCAATAGCTTCCCTGTATAGCCCTAAATCAATGTATCCACTAATAATTGCAGTCCAAGAAACCACATTCTTTTCAGGAATGTCATCAAACACCTTTTCAGCATCTTCTAATTTACCACACCTCGCATAAAAACAAACCATTCCTGTGTTTACATACACGTCAAAGTCAAAACCTGTTTTCACGACAAGATTATGAAGCATTGTTCCAAATCTAAAATCCAATAGCCTTGTGCAAGCCTTAAGCATGAAGGGAAATGTAAAGTTATCAGGTAACAATCCTGCTTCGATCATCGAATGAGAAAAAAATGCAGCTTCATTGAAAAGGTCATTACAAACAAGCCCACGAATCATTGTATTCCAAAGAAAAACATTAGGGTCTAGGGTGTGGCTGAATATGAGATTTGCATACTGTGGGTGTTTAAATTTGAAGGTGTTTTTCAAAAGCATGTTCAAGACATAGTGGTTTTCACTCAGGCCACTTCGAAAGACACGTGCATGAATGTGTTTGAGGTGGTTCAAAGAGTGGAAGTTTTGGAACAAAGCATATTTGACCTCCGTCAAGGCTGTGGGAACCGTGCGAGACATCAGCTTTAGTTTAGCTGTGAAGTAGACGATGCATAGTCACCTTGAATGCATAGATACCTGCATGGGAGCACAAATCAGCACCTGGTGTTTGGTAAAGATGATAGGATAAAAGGAATCCAGCCAGAAAGTCATCTTAAGTTAACTCTTTATAAAGTTAGATATAAGCGTCAAGTGAGTAATAAATGAGATTTGTGCACAAGTAGAATGATACAAGTTCATTGAGATATTTTCCAAATGTCTAGTCCCAAAAAATATGCCACAAAACCCCCACACCTGGGGCCACGGAAAATCCTAACAATCATAGGTATCGTAAGATTTAGCGGAAAATAAAAGAAAATAAATACATTTCACTTGACAATCATGCAAACAAATTTCTTCAACAACATTGTGAAAATGAAAATAAAAATAAAAAATTGCTGGGACAAGACATTGAACACCCCAAAACGATCAGTATTTTTTTACACATTCAGTGCCCATTCTCCACAGAGAGACGCATCTCTTTCTTTAGAGTACAAGACATGAGAACTTCTATCCAATCCCAAAAATAGCAACATTATGCAATGTCACAATGCCATTTCCATGAAAAAGAATGTGAATCTCATGTTACCAAACAACGAGGAATTTGAAAATGTCATATTACTCGAGTATGTGGTTTGAAGAATTGTTCGAAGGTTTCAATTATTCAATTCATTCCATTCTAATAAATGAATCAATTTGCAGTTTCAGGAAAGAAATGTGAGATTTTAATTTTGGATCAATACGGTTCTTATCGATCCAGTTCTGTAGTTCAAATTGCCAATTCTAATAATAAAAAAAAAGAGAAAAACAATTACACATAAAAAGCTCAGCAAATATATTCTGGGGACTAAGAAGACAAGCCTGGGAACATCGGAATCACAAAAACCTTTTCTTTCAAGAAACTCATCATTGAGAGGATTTGGAGTAAGCTTTCCGGCGATTGATTTTGTGAAATATCGTATGCTATCACTAGGAAGTTAAGGTACCGTAGGCTATCACAGTAGCTTGTACGGAACCTGAAAAGGAAGGGAGCATTTTAAGGGGAGGAGTAGTGTAAGAGCATAAGGGCGTGTACAATAATAAAACACTTCACATTGTCACTTTACCTCAAAAGAAACAAAACCATCCTACATGTCAACATTGTGTCATTGTTCATCACATTGTACACCACATGACCACAATAGCCAAAATGAACACATCCACTTTTAATACCAACATACAAAATTTCCCACCAATTTCAACAACCAACAATACATTTTATACTATATCCCAAAGAAAGAAGTAACATCAGCAGCTCAGAACAATTTTTCCTCCAAATGTAACTCAATTAACTAATCTGTAAACTGCAAAAGAAGAAGCTCTTTGCTCAACCCTTTCCCCGCATACATTTTTTTCAATCTTCAATTAAATTTTAAAAGGGATATATAATCAGGGAAAAATATGCAACATAACACAGAACAGATAACACTCTCAACAGAAATTAAAGCAAAAGAAACACCAACAAATGAATAAATACAGAAATACGAAAACTAACCAAAGATAAATGTTTGAACACTAAAAACACACTAAATCAAAGATCAAGACGGTATTTTAGCTAATGAACAAGATTGTCCTAAAAATAGCCAAAAGAAGCTGCTACGTATTCAGTCTTAGCCATTACAGAAAATAAAGTCTAGACTTATTGAAACAAGAAACAGAAACGAAACACACAATAAATTCAAATCTACGAGTCAATATGTAAAGAATGAATGCACCAATGAAACAAACAAATAGCTGAAAGAATAGAAGTATAAGGCTACCAATTGGCTGCGAGGGAAGTTGAAGCTGGATGACTCTACAGAGACAACTTTTTTGGAGTTGAGATCAGCCTAGGAAGACTGGAGGTTATGGGCGGAGGACCACCACTCCACGTTAACTTACAACGGTATAACTTAGCCGATATCCGGTGCAATCAAATCAAATTTGAGGATTCAAATTGCTCAAAACATCATCTTTCTCACGATTCCCATCCACATTATTTGAATTAAGCTTCCAGGGTAAAAGACGCATAAATTTTTTGGGGCACTTTATATAATACAAAAACCCATGGCAATAAACAGCATCTCAAGATTCTTTCTCTCCATAAATGGGGAAAGAACAACAGCAAACTAGAAACAAGAATACATAATGCGGTAAAAATTAAGAAAAATTAAAAAAAAACAGAAACAGAAACAGAAACATTATGCATAATCGAATCCCAACAGCCTCATGATGCATTATGAATGATTAATAAAGCTCTAACAAACCAAAGTTTACAGGAGTAAAAAATGATAAACGATGAATCAAAGAACTTACTTGAAGAAAGAACTAGGCTCTGTATGTTTTTTATGTTCTGTTTCTTCTTAATTTCATGTGCTCGTTGGGAAAACATAAAATTGTAGTAATGGGAGTGAAAAATCAACTGTGAGTACGTTGTGAATGATTTCAGAGGTTCACAGGAGCCAGCGAGATGACAATACATAAAGAAACGGCACAGGGCACAATTCGAGATGGGATTTTCTGCTGTCGTAACGGGAAGAATTCAAAACGACGTCGTTTTGAGTCAAACCTAAAAATTAAAAAGAAAAGTTCAATCGGCACATGCAGTTTTACTATTGACACCATATTTATACCGGCACCACAAAAACATACTTTTGACACCATAATAATATTTTCATTTTTTATTTTGTTTGAAATCACTTTCGCCATTTTTACTGATTTTTTTCTTCTTTTTGGCAAGAGGGTTGGGATGGATTTATGTGTTTTATTTTTTGTTGATGAAAATAAAATTGCTGCAAGGAAAACATTCGCATTTCATACTCTCACCTTTGGAACCCTCAGATCCGGCGGACTGTGAGCCTAGCATCAGGACCGTGAATAGGCCGGAAAAGAGTCGGAGGCCATTCTTTCCGATTTCATGCTAAAGAAGAAAAAAAGCAGTCCTCACTCCTTCTCTCAGATGTGAATAAGGTTTGCCTATTAAGTTTTTTGCCGAGAAATCAAATGGATTTGTATAAGGTTTTCCAAACTTTAAATTATATATGGAATTTTGATTTTCATGAGTATAAAGGTTGGAATTTTTGGGTGTACATACACTCCAGAAAATTCAATCTAGGTGAATTTGATATTTTTCCGGAATGCCCATGGGTTATATAAAGCTCATTGAGAAGAGTAAAATTCCATCTACGAAATTTTGATAGTTTTTGGATGGCTCAGGTGCCATGGAGTCCGGCGATGGCACCGGCGATGAAGAGGATGAATTGGCTGGAGATATGAAGACATACACAACTACCATAATTTTTTTCTCTGTTACCACATCTTATCAACAAATACCACCTTTAACTTTATTCTACATCTTTACTCCAATCTTTATTTGCCATTTGTCATCAACTTGTCAGGAAAGAGAGCTAACCATTGCGGTTGCTCTCATATAGTTTCTCGTAGACCACGGATTTTAGGTTGGTCATGAATCAATTCCTACTTGGTATGCTAACCAATAGGAATTTTTATATTTAAAATGACCCTTTTACCAAAAGGGGCATTAGTCCAGCGGTAATGACTGAGGTTGTTAGCCCAAAGGTTCCATGTTTGGGGAGGGTTAAGTTTAATCTCTAAGTCCACCTTTATTACATCATCATCATCTCACCATATAGTTTTCACTTGTAATTTTTTTATAAATAAACTTAAAACAATCATAACCACAAGATTGTAGACTTGATGGAGTAACTCTATTTTATTTTTTTCTGGGGGCGCTTCGGCTATTTCAGTTTTAACAGATTTTTGATTTTTTATTTTTGTTTATTTATTTTGTCTAAATAGGCTCACCTTTGTAATATAATTACATTTTGATGAACTTTCACATTTTCTAAAACAAAAATGTCAATTCCATAATAAAAAGATCATTAGAATCTTGGTCTTTGATGAACTTTCAAATTTTTCAAAACAAAAATGTCAATTCCAAAATAAAAAGATCGTTAGAATCTTAGTCTATGATGAACTTTCACATTTTTCAAAACAAAAATGTCTAACTCCAAAATAAAACGATCATTAGAATTGCATACATACAACACGTATGCGTGCTTTTACACCGATAATAGTAATAATAGTGCGATACATATCAATCAATACGACAACATTCTAAACGGCTTTTCTGCATCTTCCACTTCCTCCACCTCTATTGCCAGCCCAATATAATTCCTTGATTTTTTGCCGGCCTTAGCTAATAGCTATGCTTTTATTGTAGCAATTTGGTTCTGCATACTCTGTTCAGGCTGCATTGTTTCCTACTCAACAACACATTGATCATTTTTCGCTTTTTAAACTCATTTTCTACCCTTGATGTTGATGATTGATGTGTCTATTGTAGCTGTGTTGGTGTAATTTGTAGCCATAGCTTCAGTTTTGTGAGTTTGACTCTCCACATCATCGCTCCCTGAGCAGCTCGTTGTCGTTGATGACTCGCACCTTTCCATTGCTATTTCTTCCACTATATTGTAACACCTCAATAAATTCTCCTGCTCGAAAAACTATTCAATTATAGAACTAAAAATATCAACATTGTTAAATATGGAAAATGTTGCGTACGTTATGAGTTGACATATATATATATATATATACCTTGTTGAGAAATGAGCAGTTGATGATTGAGTTTTGGTAGCATGGAAATTGCAGAGGAAAAAGCTCATGAGAGGCTGTCAAAAGTGCAGAGGCTGAGATTATTGATGACTTGTACTCTAATATCTTCACATCTGCATTCAATCACCAATTGTCCCAAAACACATGTACAGAATTTTTCTCAGTTAAATACTTTAAGATCCCGGATCTCCTACGGGTGTACCGTGTACAGGATGATCCAGTGCAATTTATTTTTTTTATTTTTACATTGATCAAAACAGCATCGTTTTGATCTAAATAAAAAAAGACTGCAATGGATTCTCCTGTACACTAGAGGGTTTGTGTATTTAGTATTTACCATATTGAGAAGAGAGGATGATTTCAGTGGCTCTTGTTTTGAGGGCTTGTGTTGAAGGTAGTAGGTCTTTGAACTTGAAGAATGAGATGAAGAAACTATTAAAAGCAAAAGCTGTTATTGACCTCATTCTCCATTTCAGAGCCCCAAGTATCAACATCTCCATTCTTTTTATGGTTTCAGTATCAAATACTAGCATTCTTAATCCACCATCATCTTCATCATCATACTGTACACACCACATTATGACATAATTTTAATACACGAGCGCCAACGAGGGTAATTCCGACGTATGGAGTCTCTATTAATTAGACTCAACCGTCGGAATTGTGGCACGTGCACAAACAGAATAAATAGTTTTTATTTTTGTCTTTTTATACACGTGACATACATCCGACGGTTGGTATATATAATAGAGACTCTCTGAATCAGAATCTCCCCGCCAATGATATGTCCACACAAAACAAAAAAAATGCGAATATTTAAATATAAAAAAAAAAGGTTTCCTCCAAATACTTTCCTCGTTAATATCAGCCAAAGAGATAAACTCTCCATTAATCCCCATCTTCATTGCCAATGAAACGCAAGAAACAGCAAGCAATCTCAAGATCCATGGCTTGCCTTCCTACAATCACATGCATTTTGAACATGTTCAAATATTCTAAATTATATTCACAAGATAATTAATGAATTAAAATACACCAATAAAACTTTGACATATGTATACCGAAATGTGGTGTTGGGGGGTAGAAAGGAATCTATCAAGATAATTGATTGAAAGATAAGATAAAAATGGATCAAACTTCCTACAAAATTGCAGGATTAAAGAAATAATTTGTATTCGAATAGGACTCAAATGAAGACTTGTGAGGAAAGGGGTGTGATCACTCTCTGCAACGAACAAGGAAGCCACCGAATCCGATGAGGAATCATAGGATATTTCTATTGGGCTCTCAAGGTTGAATGCCATTAATTAAAGCTTACTCTTTTCTTCTTTGTATGGCTCTGGGGTGTTTATCTATTTGGAAAGGAAATGATAGTAGTAGTAGTAGTAGTAGTAATTAGATACAGAGGCAGTGATAAATGACAAGTGCATGAGGAGCTAGGAGAGTATATCATCAATTTATATTAAGAAAAAAAGGTGTAAAGTCGATCAACAATTCCTAAAACAAATACTAGAAAGAAGCTGGAAATGACTTTAATTAACTTCAACCCGGCCAGCAATTATAAAGTAAAATGCTATGTCCAAGAAAAGAAAGACGTAACAAACACAACACATCTTGCACCGATGACATGGGACTTTATCTTTCATCGAAATTTCTACATCATAATCAATGATCTGCATATATATATTCACGTCTTTTTGTTATGTCTATTTTGTTGCAATTACTCAACAATTCCAAAAAAAAAAAAAAATCTTTCTTTTAGATTGAGAGTATGTACCTCCAGAGAAGTAAAAAATTAAAATTAAAATTAAAAAAAAAGGGGACAAAAATAAAAGTTTGACCTTTTTTTTTTTTTCCTTATACGCAAACAAATAACTAGTGCCAAAGAAAGAAGTCTAAAAAAATCGATAGCCCCCGAATCTTACAAACAAATAACCTCCAAACCATTTATAAACAAATATTAACGGTACAGTGACAGCCTAGTTCTATGTCCTCAAATGTATGACCATTATCTCACTCACACAACAAGACTGTCGGTGTCGGACAAAAATTTCAGGAATTTCTATGCACAACGAAAACTGTTCATTCACACAAGTTCAAGGAGCAGTTTTTTCTTCTGAATGAATAATTGTTAATATATAAAAGGTTTTTGAGGAACAGAAGTCAACTGTGGCAACATGCAGTAATTAAGTGAGAGTGTTAGGTTTCTTACGAATCTGGATATTGAATTTTCAACTATGCCAATTGCCAAGCTTTAGACGACACAAGAAACTCACATGTTTTGGTTGTTAGGTTTTTATCATTATATGTGCCTTATTAATTATTAGGGGTGAAAATATTATTGCCTTTGCCACGCACGAAGAAAAAAAAGTAATTTCATCGACCTTTATTTTATTGGAAACGTTGCATTCCTTTATAAGAGGGTAATTTCTGAATATTCAATCCTATCATGAAAAATTTAAATTCTCGAGGTCGACCTAAATCTTATGATACTTCAGCATCATATTCATTCACTACCTCATCATCATTATGTCAAGGAAAACCTTAATAGTATCAAAAACGACAATCCAAACCGCGATATCATGACGAACCCAGTCTAATTAAGAACAATTACATAATAACCATCACAAATATGTGACACTTATATACCAAGTGAGTCATCTAATCGGTGTTTTCAACACGTCCATGTCCACGTACAAGTCTATATATCGACACATGCACTTTGATAGATGAGTCTCATCACTATCTCCATAAGATAGAACACATGTGATATGTGCTAGTCTAACCGTATTAATGAATGTCCTATTTAATTTAATAATACATAACTAGATGTATTCAAGAACTAAATCGTTTACTGTGAATCGAGATATCATCAATCGTAATCACCATTATTATTTCTTTATCACAATTTAATTCCAATGTTGACATTATTATATACAATATTATATTAAATTGGTTTAAACAAATAAATAAATACATAGTAACAAATGTGTTTTTATTATTCATAATAATAGAGTTACATAAACAAAATGAATAGTAATCGACCCCACCCGATTGGGTTTAGGGCACTAAATTAACATAACAATCTCTCATTTGACCTAAAGTCAATCATCCGTACGTACACATAAGACCAAGTGGAAACACAAGAATTTCATACAATACTCGCAACTCACTCTAAGTGTAAACGGATCAACATCCAATGGACTTGCTCTATCTTTATATGATACTTCCAAATGATCAAATCAAATGGTAACGCCTTAACACACATGAATCCTCGATGGGTACCTGGTTCTTTGCGTGTGCAATAAATCCATTAGAATTCATCATATAGTTACGTGGAAGAACCATAACGGGTTCAGGAAAGAACCTCATTGATTCACACATTGCTTTTGTTGTGCCGCTGAGGCAACAATTTGCTTAGGCTTAGTTGTAAAATATATAGCGATTTCTTGCTAAGAATATTTCTATCTCACTACATCACTAATTAAAGTGATCACAATGCTAGATTGTGATTCCAGTTGTCTTTATAAGACTAAGAATATGCATATGTATATCTACGTATATTGACTTTTAAATTTCAACAAATTAATAAAACATCTTTAACAAATTAAAGATATTCTCGACGTTCACTAAAATATGTCTTATACTCGTGTATGACTACTCATTGAGTAAATTATATATGGTCCGGACCACATCATAACACTCTTGATGGAACATATTGCAATATCATAAAGAGTCCATCCGTAAGTAATATCTTCCACCTTTGTCTTGTGACTAATGGTCTAATACATATAGATCTCGAGAATACATGGTGTCAACCCTCTTTTGGTTAGACGTATGCTAAACAATTTCAGCATCTTATCTATGCATATAAACTGTTATAATTAAGTACTCATTTCGTTTTTAAGTAGAAGATAGATTAGTGTATGACAGAACATGATTTAAGGTGTGTGGTGAAGTTTTGTGTGCAGGGTTAGTATAAACATAATCATGAAGATAAGCAGGGGTGGATTTCATCCTATTAGATTTTCTCTGATTTGCAGGCTGAGGAACATCTGGATTTTGAGATTGTTCAGAAGATGGATCATGCCCTTGAGGTACAGGATCTGCATTGAATGCAGCATTGGAATCTATCTGTTCATCAAATAAGGGTAAGGGCATGAATAAATCATTGTTAGAAGACATATTAACTTGATCAGAAAAGGGAAATGAATGCTCATGAAACACAACATCCCTAGAAACATATATATTCCTGGTTTGAAGATTCAAGACCTTGTAGCCCTTCATTGATCTTCAAAACCTAGGAAAACACACTTTTCACTTCTGTCATCAAACTTACCCCTACCTTGTAAGGGTGTAGAAACAAAACACATGCAACCAAAGACTTTTAGGTTATCATAAATAGGTACTTTATTATGTAGCATCTTATAAGGTTTTTTGTTATCAAGCAGCGGAGTAGATATCAAATCGATCAAATATACTGTATGTAAGACACAATGACCCCATTAATCAACAGGTAAATCAGAAGTTAACTTTAAGGCCCTAGCAACATTCAATATGTGTTGGTTTTCTTTCATTTAATCCATTTTGTTGACGAGTCCTAACACAAGACTTTTTATGAACAATACCTTTTGTTCTGTAGTACAATTTCATGCTAAACTCCCCTCCATGATTAGATCTTATGATTTTGATACACCTACCATATTGAGTTTGCACCATATTACAAAAATGTTGTAGCAAAGCATTAGTGTCTGGCTTGCTTTTCATTAGAAAAAGCCAAGTATATTTTCTATAATCATCAACACTGGAAAGAAAATAATATTCACCATCTATAGTAGGCACCCTACTTGGCCCCCAAATGTAAACATGTACAATATCAAAGCAAGAAAAAGACATGGAAGAACTGACAGGAAAATGTAATTTCTTCTGTTTTGCCAAGGGGCAAATAGTATGATCATGTGCAGGAACTTTAATAATTCTATCTATGGTATTTAGAACTCTCATTCTTTCCATTGATGGATGTCCTAACCTACTGTTCCAAAGTAAAGAATCAGTCCTATTACAAGTTTGACACAATTTTTTAGCAATAGAAAGACAAGACTTCTGAGAATCAGCAATGAGAATGTATAAGCCATTTTGGAGTTCAGCTGTACCAATATTCCTCAAATTTTGTAGGTCCTTGATCCGCGTGTAAGCCACTAATACTCACGAAATACTAGCAAGAGTACTATGTCAATCGTAGTATAGTAGATGCGAGTCAAGGTCGATCCCACAGAGACAATGCAACTTAGATAAGACCCATTAAATCTAAACAAGAAAACAAACAATGGTCCCTTGACCAACATAGAGACAGAAAAGGTAATTGGTGTATCTCTCCTCTCCGATCTTCTAACTTGGTGCCATTGATCTTTATGTCTACTTTTCCTCGTAATTTCCTAGATAAACCAAAACATTTTCTAATTCAGTTTAGCTACGGGTGCTCTCTCATAATCTTATCTACTTCCATTGAAAGGACAATAGATGTCTATGTGCAGTTAACCTCCTTCATCGTTTGTATTAACTCACACGCAATAAGTATTAGAAAGTGCCGGCTCAAACCGAGAACCTCCCTAAGCAGCCATCGTGGATTGACTAGCACGTTCCTAGGGATTGATCAGACTGTGTCCTAATCAACACTTTACCCTGCAAGTCCTTCATGTTAATTTACGAATACAATAAGCAGATTGGCCAGATCTAACCTACTGTAATTAAACCTGTCGATTAACATAGTTGACGCCGAATCTTCAGATTGGGGGGACCTAGGGTTGTCGCGATGCGATATAAACCGTCGTAGGACCGGCGGCGATGGTTCCTAATTCTAAAATCTACATTGTTCTGTTCTGATTACTCTAGTTAATTAATTACGATTCGTTTAGACATGCAGATCAATTACAACACGTTAATCTAACTAATTCTATCATGATCAAAATACGAATGAATGTTCAAAGCTTCATACATTTATCAATGGCGACTAGCTTGATCAACTCAAGCTAGTTGATGGATTGGAGGAGATACCCAAGCAACGAACTCAAATTAAACTCAAAGAATGCTTTATTTCATAGATCTAGTAATTTGGAGTAAAAAGTATGTATATATCAAGAGTTGTTGGTTATAATGACATCGTACAGCTGTATATAGAGCTGCAGCCAACTTAGATAAGCTAACTCTAACCGACTTAATACAAACAACGACTCTCTTCTTTTCGTGTCTTCCTAGTTGCCGCGACTGCGGCTAGGGCTTCCGCAGCCTCCGGGCTTTTTTCTCTTTTTCTGGTCCAGCAGACTTCGTATTGACTTCGGCCCAATGTCTCTTCCTCTAATCCGGATCCATCTCTATTTAGCCCATATTATGGTATTCCTGAAAATCACATAAAACGAGACGAAACAGTACAAAATATCGGAATAAAATATAAAGATGCAGAATTAATAACCGGGGAGCCGGTATTAGGCAATCGACAAGTATTTCGTACAATATTCCATCTATCACTAATCAATAGAGCATGATTCGGGGCAAATAAGGGTATGATTTATAGTATCTTTTTCAGTGTGATCAACTACCCTCACTTAGCTTTTGGTCGTCCCGAACAAAAAAGCAAAAGAAATGAAACAGGATCAATATAAAGATTAAACAACCATGTGTCACAAGCCGAGATAAGAACCATGTCAACTCATATTCATAAGCAGTGCATTAAACAATTTCCAATTCATGAACCGGTGTGTGTAATAACCTTCAGACCACAGTAATGTAGACATACTCATATCATTCTAACTCATAATCTAGCTAGTACTGTCGAGAATATTCGATCCTTTACACCATTTTTTTTCTTTAGATTTTTATTTTCATTGCATAGGTCAAGTCAACTGGGCAAAGGTGGACCGGGAACCGAGGACTACTCTGAGGTTCTCGTTTATCGGTCTATTTTGTGTGAGGGTAGTGCGTCTTACGCTCCGAGTTTGCTTCCCTCTTGCCAAAGAGAAAGAAATACCATATAATCATGATAATCATTTTTCTTTCTTTTTCTCTTTTTATCGGCAGGTAAACTGTAAAAAATTTATCTATCCTCACGGTCTACACTTTGATAAACTCCGAATCCGTTTTTCCTTAGCCCTTATAAGACCCACAATTTGACCTAAATGACCATAGATGGAACAAAACTCGAAAAACGAGGGTCAACAATAAGTCAAAATATGACATATTCGAAATGGTAACATTTCAATTGAGTTTGTCCCAATTGTTGAATAAATTGCTAATATATTTACCAAAACTTTGCTTCAATCTACTTTGGAAAATCTGAGAAGTGCATTGCAAATGATACCTTTGTGAGCTTTGACCCACCACATGCCACCGCTGACCCACCATGACCCCGTATGCCGTCATTCTCTATTACCCGCTCACCTTGTCACCACCTGTCCATACCCATCCCTTATCAATCATCCATTCCCACATCGCCACCACCTATCACGACTAGCCGTCAATGACCCACCCCACTATTCGCCCCCAGTGACCCGTCTTTCCACAATCCATCCTCACCGACCTATCATATCATCATTGGTTGCTGTCACCCACCTTCTTGACCACCACATGCTACCCCCCCACCCACACCACCACCACACGGCGACCCACCCCACCATCATATGAACTCACCGACCTAACTCCTCAATTCACCCACCGCCATTGACCGACCCTTCCACCCTCATCCCACCGACACCAACCCACCTCTCACTACTTCCTGCCGCCACGACATGACCATCTCTTAACTACTACACCCGCCGCCACGCACCAACCCCACCACTACCCCTACCTCATCCACTAACTTCACCACCACCTACCCTTGCCAATCCACATGCCACTACCCATCCACCCTTCCATCTCCATAAGTGTATTCTTATGGTGTTTTCCTTGCACAATCAAATAAACCGTAGTAATTAATATTTTATTTTCTCGGTTTTTCTTTTTTCGTGTCTATTTTCAATAATTTTCTTTACTTATTTTTTCTACGCACCAAACATGTTCATAGATTTTTCGCCACATACTCGATCTTTTAAATGGCTCTAAATTATATAGCTTAATTGTGTTACTTAAGTTTTTTTATTTTGTTACTAAACAAAACAATAGTACAAACTACAAACTAAGTAGTAAAATGCTTCACAAATTTTTTTTTAAGGCATGGCTGGGAATACAATCCTTGGACTATGGTGTTAAAAGTTGGCACCATATTTACTATTTGCAGAATGCGAACAAATCAAATCCTATACACCCTAAATATACAAACTCTATATTTCAATTAATCTATATTCTACTAGACAAATAAGTGTAGAAATTCAAGTAAACCACAAGATGCAAACGATATCCAACTCCAACGTGTGGCTGCATTTTTTCAGCAGTCACTGCCTTATCTTTCCTTTCTATTTTGCAAATAAAATTGTGGCACTCACACTTCTGTCTCAAGAAAAAACCCAATCACACCACTGCATCAATGGCTTCTTCAACTCTATCCTCCATCACTCCATCTCAGGTAATTTAAAAGAAAAAAAAAATCAGCTTTTTATTTTTATTTCTTGTACTTTTTTAGGCAGAGATTGATATTTGTTGTTTGGATTCTGCGTTTTTTTGTTTTGTTTCAGCTATGTTCTTGCAAGAGCGGGTTGTTTGCAAGTTCACAAGCAATAATTGTGAAGCCCATGAAAAATGGGAAGAATCACATGAAGAAGACAATGAAAGTGAATAGCATGGCAACAAGTATACCTGCCGATAGAGTTCCAGATATGGAGAAAAGGAAGCTCATGAATTTGCTTCTTCTTGGCGCTCTTTCTCTTCCCACTGCTGGCATGCTTGTCCCTTATACTTACTTTTTTGTCCCACCAGGGTAATTAACCATTTAGTTGGGTTTTTTTTTTAATTACCGATATATGAGTATTTCTAGGTAGATTATGTCTGTGATTGGGAATTGTTGTTTCAATTGGCTTAATATTGCAGTTTCGACATGGCACAAGACTAATCAGATTGAAATGTGGGATGTTTGTGGATTATTTAGATAGGATGGATGGTTCATTATCTTTTTGATCGCCATAATTATGCAGGCATTCCTGAAATTCAACAATTAATTGTTCATGAAATATTTTCAGTGTATGGCATGAAGAATTTTGGTTAAAGAATTAACTGGATAGCACGCAATTCTGCTCCCCTGTTTCACAAATTTTTGACTAAGATTCACTAGAATCTTGAAATTGCTTGTCTGGAAAAGAGTTTTCTAAGCATTCTGTGTTTTCAACTGAAATTTCTCTTAACGTTTTTACTCCTTTGATTGATGTATGAACAGGAGTGGTGGTTCTGGGGGTGGTATTGTAGCCAAAGATGCAGTTGGAAACGATATCACTGCTGCAGAATGGCTTAAAAATCACGGGCCTGGTGACCGAACTCTTGCACAAGGATTAAAGGTAGTTCTTCATTTGCGTTTTAGTATAGAATCATAACAACAACCTACCTGAAATCATTGCCCTGTATAATAACCTCAAATACTCAACTCAACCGGTAAGAACGAGCCCCTTCCTCAATAAGAAAATCATGACATAGATAAAACGGGATCAATGACTTAAGAATACGTATAATTACTTCCATATGAAAGCATGTGGTTGGATTTTGCAATACAGGGTGATCCTACGTACCTCGTGGTGGAAAGTGACAGGACGCTTGCAACCTATGGGATCAATGCCGTGTGCACTCACCTTGGGTGTGTGGTTCCATGGAATGCTGCTGAGAACAAATTCCTTTGTCCATGCCATGGTTCTCAATACAATAATCAAGGACGAGTTGTCCGAGGGCCTGCACCTTTGGTAAGTCAAAGTTATAATAATAACTATCAAACATATATGTACATTCGTAACTAATCCACTATCATGCTTGTTATTATATACTCGATTAATCTCTCTTTAACTTCAAAGCTCAACCCTTTTAATAACTCGTTTTTATTGCGTTTTGTAAAGTCGTTCTGTAGCAATGGGGACATAACACTTTGGAATGTTATATCTTGGCAAACCCTCTTATTACATTTATTCATGTTATTATGTACCCTTAATCTCTTATATGTTTGTGGTGGTGGGAACAGTCTTTGGCCTTGGCACATGCTGATGTCGACATAGACACCGGTAAGGTATTATTCGTCCCATGGACTGAGACAGACTTCAGAACCGGCGATGCTCCATGGTGGTCTTGATTTTCAGAACCCTTCAAATTCCAGCAATGGTGGCAGAATGCAGCTTTTGTTTCTAATTTCTAAGCCCTCGTTTTGTATAACATATATAGAACATTCTGCACTTTTTCTTCTTCTTTTTCTTTTTGATATTGATGTAAAGTACAAGGACTGCAACAGCATTTGAGATTTGAAATACAAGTGATGCATGTTTGTACATTCTTCTCTGATATTGTTATACTATTGAAATCATTAGTTCAAGAACAATTTTTTGTTCACATTGTGGGCACATAACACTGAAGAGTATGTTTTCTTTTTTGGAAATGATATATGGTATCTACTGCAAGTGTTCTTAGTATATGTAACAATCATTGTGTCTACATATACTAATCCTTCCTTAATGATGCCTATGCATATTTTGGATTAGAACTATCATGGAGTTTATTCGAACCCTTTGTTGTTCTTTTTTAGCTGATCATAAGTCCAATGGAGTAGTAGAAGGAGAGGGGAGTACCATTTAAACCGCCCTCAAACGCAGGAAATGGAACAAAAATTGTTTATTTGAAACTTGAAAGATAACCATGGTTCTTGTGTGAAATAGTAAAGAATAATATTTTTCCATTGATTGAATTCGTTTTGGTACATTAGCAAATATATAGGCTTACACTACTTAGCCTCCAAGGCAATATTTATTACAAAGTTATGCGTAATCGGAACATAATCAATCATCATTAATAGGTTGGTCAACCATATCTTCAACATCTTGGATCTTAGTTGTAAAATCCCACATCAGTAAATTAAATGAATACTCATCCCATATAAATGTGAGATATAAACGTCCATAAAAGAATGAGACATAAAGATAACTGCTTCAGGTTAGTCGTTTTAGGCCAAAAGTGAAACGGCCAGTGTCTAGCGATTGAAACAGACCATTTATTTACGATTTATTTAATGTAACTGGGCCGGATCCGAGGCGTCATCAAAAGCTCTTATGGTGAACAAGTTCTTTGCTCTTCAACACATAACAAATTCTTCAAGCTATAAATATAAGGGGATCAACCTTCATAGAAGTTTTTCTAGAAACATTATCGATGTTGGAGCATTCAGCAAACATGGTGTGTGATGTATGTGTTGTAGTGACAGTGTAAACAAGGCAAAACGACGTCAATTTTTTATTTATAAAAGCACCAAAACGACATCGTTTTGGTGTATTAACATTTGCACAGCTTGTGCCGTGATCTATTGATAGAAATTGATAGAACAGAGGATCCAAATTCCTAAGCAAAGCCAACACAAACTTTCGGAAAAGGCATTTAACATGTGTAATTTTTTCTTTCACCTAATGCGTTGATGAACTATCACACGAGTATTATTATAACCAATTGTCTACAACAAACAAATGGCCCCATGAAAAGGGAACCATTAACGTGCATCGGTGCATAATACATGTCCCTATCAAATTAAAAAAAAATGTGCATACATGTCTGTGTCATGACATCAAATAGGAGTTTAACAAATCACAAAGCCAATAACAGAGAACAAAATCATTATGTTTCTTCTTTGATTCTTCTTATTACCTTCATAAATCCTTTTTTTTTTTTTTTGGGCTCGGTATAAATTACGGTAAATCGAATCGAATCGAATCGCGTGATGCCCTTGCGGGATTCACCAATAATAATAATGATTGGAACATACAACCACCTTAAAATAATTTAAGGCCTTCATTAAATAGGGAGCCAAAAACATCCATCTTATCTTTTGGCAATGCTAATCCCACTTCAATTCCCCCTTTAACATCTCTACTTTCACAAAGAGATATTGCATTTGTTTTCTTAATCGATATTTCTTCAACTTTTCTAGGTCTGCCCCATCCGAAATCCAAATCATAGGAACCCACTTTTGGTGACCCGTTGATCATTAAATGGAGCTCCGAACCTAACATGTGATTCCAATCCGAAATCCAATTATTTCCTTTGCCCAATACTTCTCTGTCCAATTCTTTAATAGCATCACCTAATGCTTTGGCAGCATATGGTATTCCATCTTTTCCGATTAATTGATCCCTTTTCACCATTGCTTTCCCAAATGCAATGCAATTTCCAAAATAATTTTTTGGTACTAAATACTTTAATCGATGGATGCCACCTGCAATAAACCCCAAATAATGGGGGATTTCAGGAAATTCCTGAATTTGATCAGTAAAATTTGTTTTCATCCAACAAACCCATATAATTGCACATGTAAGTACATATGGTGACAGCAGCAACTGGGTTGACCCGAATATCTCCATGGATCTTGTCAAGATCCACACTTTTAGCTTCTGCATATGTGGTGGACTGACTAGAAACGTGGCAAGAACCATATCATCCGATAAGGTACCCTTTTCATTTTGCAAATGATTTTCAACATTAATCTTCCTGATTTGCCGCCATTGCTTTAAGAAAGTTGGCTCCAGATTATTCGGGTCATGGATCATTGCCCTTTCATGGCATTGTGCAAATCTTTCCAGACATGATAAATGGGCACTTTTCTGGTGCAAGATTTTGTAAGTTGCAGCCCAAGTCTTTAAGAAATTGTCGAATGTTCTTCCATCAGCAGCCGCATGTCTCAAAGCAAAACCAATGCAAAATCCATGAAGAGGAAAGAAAGTTATCTTTACAGAGAGAAGTTGATACTTAGCTTGTTGTGTACTCTCAAACGTTGTTGTGCTATGAAAATGCGAATGAGGCACAAGCTGGTGAAAATCATCAACATTTCTTGGATGGTACCCAGAAAGAAACTGATAATCCCCACTAGATTCTTGAAATTCAAAAGAAAGTCCATCGCTTTCTTTAAAAATGAGGTGGGGTTTGGAGGGTTGTGGTGGGAGTATCAAGCTTCCAGCTAGAGGAAAGAAATGGTGGAGGGTGAGGGACAGTGATTGCTTGAGATTGGGAAGAATTGTTTGAGAAAAGTGTGTGGTGCTGTGTGGAAAATCATAGAAGAAAAGGGGTTGATTAGGACTGAAGAGAAGCCAAGGGATGTCAAAAAAGGTTAGAGGTAGGGTTGTAGGAGGCACTGATCCTTTAGGTGGAGAAATATTTGAGTGTTCAAGCTCCTTAACTAATGTATGATGAGGATAAGCCATTTGTTTAGGCAAAAGGCTTCACAATAATAAGGTAGGCAGAGAGTTTTTATTGAAGGGAGGTAGGCAGAGAGTTTTAGGAGGTGGAGGTACAATGATGTTTATGTAATTATTTATAGATAGATGAGTACCTACCTTCATGTTACCTCTTTAAGTTTATTCCAAAGATCATTTTTTCCATCTCTATGTATTAACAATTGTGAATATGAAAATCAAGCAAACTTGTAACTCAATTGTTTCTCTTATTCCGCGCATTTCTTTTGTACTCTGATATGACGTCCGACTTACGTGGATTTTAAGATTTATTATAAAATTTACGTGCATAACACAACCTTTCCGGTTAAAGGCATGGTTTCAAAAGCAGGGTGTTACCGTTGGTATCAGAGCCTAAGTTACGGAAACTTAGGCTGCATAACATTGATGCATAAGATTTGAATTTCTTAAGTTGTAATCTCCTGAAGTATATACATCTAGCTCTCAGGAGTTGATCATGTTAGACTAGATGTGTAACATGTTAAATTGAGTGTCTAACCAAAGCAAAACACACTCAGTGTTGGTAGGTATTCTTTGATAAAGATGCTGTATGAAACAGGGGAATTAGATAACAATGTGGTATAGGCTGTCTAAGTTTGCTAGATCTTTACATAAATCATTTTGCTGGGAGGTTGATTTCCCCTGTTGAATCCACATTGCTGCTATGGAACATCAGTTGCATGCTTGTACTTTGTAATTTCACTAGATTTTTATTTGGTATTACTTTCATTGGTAAAAAAATTGGATGTGTTGGTACTTAGGATTGACAAGATAGGCTTGATTATCTTTGTTAGGGATGAAAAAATAATCTTCATAGGCCCGGAGCCTCATTCCCAAAACCTAGGTTTTGAGATGAGGGAAGTTCATCTCTTATTATGGTGGGTGATACAATAGCAAGTGCCTAATGTGGGACAACTTTAACACGCCCCCTCAAGTGTGGGCCTATAAAGAGACTGGGTCACATGGCACGCAAGGCATATAAAGGCCAACAAAGAGACCCAACACTTGCACAATAAAGAGTTGACTCTGATGTCATGCTGAATTACCATCTATTCCAAAAGCTTAAGGTGTTGGGGATGTAGTTAATTAATATTTTATATATTTCAACACTCCCCCTCAAATGTGGGTCTTTTTGTAGACTAACCTTTTTTTTTTGTTTTGGGAAAACTGTGTTTGGAGCGGGATTTGAACTAATGACCTTCTGCTCTGATACCGGGTAGAAAATCTAGGCCTAAACCCATATTAGATGAGGAACGTCATCCCCAAAATCTAGGTTGTGAGGTGAGGGAAGTTCATCCCTTAATATGGTAGATGATACAATAGCAAGTGCCAAATGTGGGACAACTTTAACACGCTCCCTCAAATGTGGGTTTAGAAAGATCATGGGCCACAAGCAGTGGCGGACCAAGGAAATTTTTCCAGTGGGTGCCAAATTAAAAAAAAAGTGGAAAAATAACTCAAAAGCCAAGATTCGAACCTGTGACATAAGGATTGGTAATAAAGCTTCTAACCAATTGAGCTAAATAGATATTTACACTAGATATTGTCTGAAATAATATACATACACAACTTTAATATTACTAGAGGGGTATATTAGTAACTTCGTCCGGAAATTGAGGTGGGGTCCATGCACCCCACCCCTATAAGGCTGGGTCCGCCCCTGGCCACAAGGCACACAAGGCATATAAAGGGCACTACAAGGCCAACAAAGAGATCCAACACTTGTACTATAAAGAGGTGGCTCTGATACCATGTTGAATTACCACATCTCCCAAAAGCTTAAGCTGTTGGGGATGTAGATAATTAACATTGTATATACTTTAACACGCCCTTCAAGTGTGGGCCTTTTATAGCCCAACACTTGTTTTTTTTTTTTTGGGGGAATGTGCTTAGAGTGGGGTTTGAACTCATGACTTGCAGCTCTGATATCATGTTGAACTACAAACACAATTTTCCCAAACAAAAAAACAGGTGTTGAGCTATAAAATACCCGCATTTGATGTGCGTGTTGAAGTATACAAAATGTTATTTATCTACCTCCTCAAAAGTTTAAGCTAATTGGGAGGTAGATAATTTGTTGGAAGTAACGCCCGAAAGACAATTTATGTAATTGTTTTTATAATTAATAAATGACAGATTTATTCTCATCTTATTATTTGCTTTGTGCTTATATTTAATACACTGCTGAAAACCCCAAGTCGCATCATATGTAGCCATATAACTTAGTGTGTGTCACACATGACGATTAAGTTTATGGTGATACACTTGAAATGTTAGTCCGTGGTGAAGTTAATTAAAGTATGTGGTCTATTGATTAAACCACCATTAATGCGCCTAGAACACTTTATGGTGTGACCGTCTTATCCGGACCGTCGACATTGGTTGTCTAAGTGGGGCATTTATATATGATGAGAGTCATATATGGTTGAACCGATTTAATCTGCGTTTCTCATATAATTCCGTGATTGAGAAATCTTATTAAATCACAAGATGATCATACATGGATTAACCTTAATCCTGATGTGATTGCATACTCCTACTGGTTTCAGAATAGGGTTTGATGTGTTCGTTAAGGATCGCTAAGAGGCGCGGTTCAAATCACTTTCACGTTGGCACTATTCTGGAATGGGTGAGAATTCAGTTTCGGATAGAATTCAGTTTCGGATTTATGGTGGCGTAATTCCGGAATTAATAAGTTGAGTGGAAATATTCTGTTCGATGAATATTTTATTCAATTTACTGTAGCTACTGGTTATAGGTCCATGGTCCCCGGGTTGACTCCTAACACGCGAGTGTTTTCTCGTTTTATGGAACCTCGAAAATAAATTAAATAGTTGGTCTATTTAATGAATATGCAATATTATTTATTCTGTAAATAATATGTAAAATAGAAAAGACATTTTCTATTAAATTAATGATGAAATTGGCGCCACATTATGGATAAATTGGGAGAAGAAATTTTCCTAGATTATCTCATATGTGTAATTAATTAATTATCTATTTGTTGGATAATTAATGGAAAAGAGATAAAGAGATTGATTTTTTGGGAATTATCTATTATCTTTTGGCAAATGTCTTTTCCTTGTGGGAATAGGTAATTGTGGTGTGAAAATGATAACTCTCTCTTGACTAGTTATTTTCCTATAAAAAGAGAATTCTTCCCAACACAATTTTACATCACAATTTGCGCCACATATCAAATAAAAGAAGAAAAAAAATTAGTTTCTTGTTCTAGTCATTAAGAGGAGAAAAACTAGGGTTTTTCTTGTGCATATTCGAGGAGGTTTGACGGCGAGTATCGACGTCCACCAGTCGTCGCTTGGAGATACAATCCGGAAGATCACGGCTTCTCCCTTGGTCGATTGCCTATTTCTCTCCGGTTGGGGTAATTCTACTAACTTTCTTGTAGAATAATTTATTATGCGAATCATATCGTGATAAAATCGTAAACGAATTCATGATAAAAGAGTAGACAACGGGCAGTAATTTCAGCTAAGATAGTGGGAGTGATACAAGGAAAGAAATTTCGGATTTTAATCCTTGAATATCGCAAAAATTTATTTTCTGTTTTCAGATTCGTTGGAACAAATGGATTCACTTTCAAATCGATAATATAGTTGCCTTAATGAAAGTGAATATGACATTTGTATACGATTCTGAGACTCGGACTTTTGTATGATAAAGTCAAAACCACTAAGTAATACTGAAAAGGTATATGTAACACATCATAAACTATTAAGACAAAGGGTTTCCGTATTTAGATAAACAATTCTTCAGCATCTATTAATTAGTGCATATATCCTGCAGATAAGATCTGAAGACTGGCTAAGGGTGATTCCTATCTCCCAGTCTAAGAACACTATTTCAAAGGAAAAATGACTAAGTAACATGTCAGTTAGGAAAGGGTAATAGAAAAGAAGTATCATAGCTTGTTCATATTAACCTTCGGGGTCTTATGAAGAATGCAAGCTAGTGGGAGTTTTTGAGTAATAGACATTTTGTCTAAAGACTACTCGAAACGCCGAATAGTTCATCTAAATATTTGGAGGAATCTCTGATATTACCAGTGAAAAGAGTATTCCATGCTCAGATATAGCCCATAGCATAGTATTTCGAATTGATGCTCGGCCTACCTCCGAGTGAAATGATTTCACTGAAAGGATAAACCATGTATTGTCTTGTATAGTTATTGATATGCTACATTACACTTCTTAACTCGATTAAAATATTGGTTGCAAAATAGCGGTTTACATTATTGTGTAATACCGAGAAATCTACCTAGAAGATGCCTATGAATTTGTGGATAAAGAGTGAAGTACATTTACTCTACTTCCGTAAATAGATGCATTTAGCACTAGTGCTTGAAGGTAGGACTGGAGATTTTGCATACATGTTCAGATGGTTACTGTTCGTGAAATATTTTAATACAATGAGTGAAGGTTGGTTATAAGATTCTTAAGATCGGATGGTGACAGTTACACTGTTACAACTTTTTCTAAAAGAATGTTTAAATAACAACCTTAGACTTTAAGTACAGTTACTCAAGGAGTTGCTATATGATTTAATCAGACCACATCCAACATTGGTTGTTGGGGGTTACGCTGATAAATACTACTGAACCAGATCAGAATGTCAATCCACCCAAATACAGTGGGAGTATGGTTTAACCGTTGACCCACTGTGATTATGCAGTCTCTACAGTCTGCTGGGGGTGATCGATAACCTATGGTCTTTTTTGGAAGGACTATATAGTTTTCGGATAAAAGGAGGTTGGTTTAAAGCCAAAACCTGTAAATGGAGTTTTGGTACTCCTGTTCTGTTAACAATCTTATAGAACCACCTGAGTGTCTCAGGCCCAGTGGGAGTAATCGGATCTACGTGATGAGAATGAATGGAAAGTTTTCTTTTCAAGGCAAAGCCAAGTGGTCAAGGGGTAATTCCTTGAGAAGTAGATAGTTTAAAAGGGGTGATGCCCTTAAAATTTCTCACCACTCAACCTTGCTTGACTCCATGAAAAGCAGAAAGATTAACATGGGTGATGCCCTGATACTTTCTTGCCCAACCACGGTGCTTGAATTCATTCGGAACGGAAGGGTTTTAGCTCGAAGCCAATGGTAGATTGACTGCATATGCTTATATCCATTGATGGATTAAAGCAAACCTCTAGGTCATTAAAAGCCACATATTTGAAATGTGTGAGCTTGATCAAAAGTATTGATGAGTCTTTTGTAGACTGGAGAATCAATATTGGTAAAGTAGTAGACATTAGTGTTTATAAAGGATAACGCTGCAACAGTTGAGAACAACATGAGTGTGTTATCTGAAGTCAAGAACTGACGAGCCAACGTTTCTCTGAATCATAGAAGTGGACTATATTCTTAGAAATCGATTCAGTCGAATTCATGAGAACAAGTTGTGGCAGTATCCCATCCATCTTATTGTTTAAGATGATAATGCATTTTCGTATGCAACATTCAACGAGAGGTTTCCTACCCAACCCCTCACGGAATAATTCTCTCAAATCTTAGGATATAGAGAAAATGGGATAAGTTCTCTTTTGGATAGAGAATGTCAGATTATTAAAAGTCAATTGTAATCGAATCTTGGATTCGAGTATTGATAGCAGTATAGTGCATCCTCAAGTATCTTTAGAGAACGAGGAATCATATGCTTGTGTTTTCGGGTGCAAACCTGAGTATTGTTGACTACACTGATTCTAATTATTAGTCGGATTGAGGATGATCGTGAATCAATCTCAGGTTCGTGTTTACTCATTGTGATGGAGCAACAGTTTGGATCAATCCAGCACTGCCAATTTGCTTATGTTAGTCGAATACATAGCAGCTTTCGAGCAACTAAAGAGGCAGTGTGGCTTGAGAAGTTCTTTGTTGGATCGGGAAGTGATTCCAGGTCTCAATGAGCCGATACCATTTTACTGTGAAAACATTTGAGAGGTAGCTCATGCAAAGGATCTTCGCAATCACAAGAGGTCAAAAGCATATTGAAAGTAAGTACCACCTGGTCAGACAGATCGTGCAGAGAGGCGACGTTTCGGTCCTAAAGATCGCCTCGAGCCGACAACCTGTTGATTAGTTTAAGCAAGTTGTGTGGTGTTAAGGGTGAAAATCTATGCTTTATTATGATATATTTTACGATATTTCTCCCCTTAATTGGTTTGATTGCATAATAAATGGCCCTCTTATGGAAATATCGAGCATACTAGGTTTTTAAGGACTTATTCGCAATATTGAATAAATTATGTGTTTTCATCGTGAATTATAATTAATTGGACTTTATTACAGTTTTGCGATGTTTTCCATGTATTATAGGTATGTTCAATGTGCTCAAATGATGATCAAAAAGGGTTAAAACTCGAGCTATAAAGATTTAAGAAGAGATAATGATGAAGTGGATTGAAGAAAAGAGATAAAGATGAAAAAATCGCATTCGAGTCATCCTGAACGTTCGTCCATGCAGCGTCCATGGTGAACGAGCGTTGGAAATATCGGACGAGCGTCCATGGAGACAATTTTGATACAGAGAGTCTGAACGGAGTTTGAACGAGCGGCTGAGGGGAGTTCAGAAATCTGGACGAGCGTCCAATGAAGTGGACGAGCGTCCGTCCGCCGACTTAGTGAAACCGCCTCAAATCTCTATAAATCCTGGCTTATTTTCACACATGAGACACGAAGTTTTACAATCTTAAAACCCTAAACCCTAGAAGCGGCCTTGGCTGCGGTTTTACACTTTTATTTCCGATTTTATGCACTTTTGAGTTCGATCAAAGTAGGCTAGTTCTATGTTATTTTTCTCGCTTTTACGGGTTCTTTGAGGATGTTCGAGAGGCTAGAACCTCCTTCAAACGAGAATTGTGAAGCCGTCGGATTGACTTGATCTCTTTATTTCGACTTTTATCGTGAGTATTTATTACGGTTGTTTCTTATCTATGCATATTCTTGTTTTAACGCAATTATATTGGAAGATATGTTGTGTGCTTGATATGTTATTGTTTGATGGAAATCTTGAATAGCATAGATCACCATAGATAAGAATAGTTCAATAGATTTACATTAACGGAAGTTAGTAAGTCTAAAAACTAGATCGTTAACGTAAAAGTTGGCACCTTTGATCTCTCTAACGTGTTAATTTAGTATTGGAAGATACTAGGTTAATAGATGAATTGCCCAAGGAATTAGGAGTTCATGTTTAGGTAAGGTAAATCACAACCTCAGTAAATACCACGTAAAATCGAGATAGGAGATCAATGCATGTTGATAGGTGGATCAATCCTCGTTTGTCTTTTATAAACTTGATTTACAATCCTCATAGCTTAGTTTAGATTAGTGAATCTATTTTCCTGCACTTTTAGTTTATTTTATCGCGTTCAAATCTCTCCTAGCATTGGATTAATCTCCTCTGTCTAGTTATTCTCTGCGTATTTGTTTAGTTAGTTATTCGTTAGGTTAGTAATCGTGACAATAGTTAGTTAAAACAAAAGCTAGGGTTAACATTCGTCTAGTTCCCGTAGGATCGACCCGGCATAGCCTCCGCATACTACGATCCTTGCACTTGAGGTTAACCGGTTTTATTACTTGTTTATTTTGTGTTAATAAAATCCGTGACAAGTTTTTGGCGCCGTTGCCGGGGAACCCGGACGGTTTGCCTAGTTTTTGTTTTTGTGTGTTTTGTTTTCTGTTTTTTTTGTTCAGTTTTTCTTTCTATTTTCTGCGTTTTAATCCTTGTTTTTAGGTCGATTTCTAGAGGATTTAACCTTTAAGTAGTTAGGAATTTAGTGTTTAGGATTAGGGTTAAAGTTCTTGTTTTGTGTTTAGTTCTTTTCCTTTGTTTTTCCTCGCTCTGTTTCGTTATACATCTCTGCTTTTGGAAATCGTTTACATTCTGGGAAATTTTGCATATGAACGAGCGTCCATACCTATGAACGCCCGTTCACTGTAAAATTTCAATCCTGCATCAATTCTTGACCTCCGCACGGCGTTCATATATTTGGGCGCCCGTCCAAAATTCTGAAAAAAATCGAGACGGCGTTCATACGTTGAACGCCCGTCTGCTCTGAAACCAGGCGACGCCGTCCATATTTTTGGACGCCCGTCCGTCTGCTCTTTTCCTCTTTCTTTCTTTTTTTTTTTTTTTTTTTTTTCCTAGGTCTTGATAATAGTTCTAGATTTCAAACCTTTTAGATAGATTCTTAGGTTCCCTTTTCGTAGTTTAAGTTTTAATTTCGTAGTTTTCAGGATTGTTCAATAGAGTTGGGTTTCGGTTTATGCAAACTCGAAGTCAGAAAGGGCCATTACTCTTTACACTGACCTCGGCGGACCATAGTCGACCTAACAGCGGAAACTTCGTTTCACCGATCCTTCGGACGAAGAAAGCTCACCAAACCAAGAAATTGAACAAAGTTGATAGAAGAAATCGAAGAAATAGTAATAATGGCAGCCAGAGGATCGACGTACGTTGGCAGACTACGCCATGCCTGGTGCGATCCACCATCAACCCGGCTATAGTCTTGCCCGCCATTCTTGCTCAAACCTTCGAGCTCAAGCGTGGGCTTATCCGGATGATGCAAAGATGCATCAATTTTTCTGACTACTACCAATCGTAAAATCCGCATACCCACTTACACACGTTCTTAGAGATATGCGGTACTACTCGCATCCAAGGTGTAAGTGAGGATGCTATCAAGCTCAAACTTTTCCCTTTTTCCTTAAAAGGGGAGGCGAAGAATGGTATCACTCTCTCCCCCTAATCCATCACTACATGGGCTGGACTCGAGAAGGAGTTTTTGAGTCAATATTTTCCACCCTCTAAGACGGCCCATTGCTTAAATGAAATTTTCACATTTTCTCGTAAGGAAAATGAATCATTTTTCGAGGCTGGAGGAGGTATAAATCTCTTCTTAGAAAGTGCCCCATCATGGCTTGCCTTTGGAGAGGTTAGTCATTACTTTCTTTAGCGGATTGACCGAGCTCACTAAGGGCATGGTCAATAGTTCATCTGGCGGGGCGTTTCAAGAAGACTCAGGGCGAAGGATGGGCATTGTTCAAGACATTGCCAAATATAACTATGCTCCATCCTATCAGGCAATTCCAGCTCCTCCTCCTCCCAAAGTGGAGGAAGTAAATGTTCAAAGTCCGATTGCCATGCTGCGCAGAGGCGGATGGCCAATCCTCAAACTCCAAATCCTACGAATCGGACTCCTTCGGTTCCGCGAACCCTCGTGTTCAGATTGCGAATCTTCTTTGCCGACCGGTCACGTAAATGGCCAATGTCAATTAAACCCCAATTCTTCATACCAAGTCAATATCGTCCATGCAGATGGACAAGACACTCGAGTCCAATGCCAAAATCTGCGATAATATGGGGCACACTTCCGCATTTCGTCCCATGAATGGGCGAGAATCTTTGAAGTAAATGCGTTATGGCGTAACACCCAAAGGTTTAATCAACCATCCGGCGAATCAATTCCAAACCAAGGTTTCAATCAAGCTTCCAATTTTAATCCGAATTCGAGTTTTAATTGAATTCAAGTTTCAATAAGAACCCTGGTCCCGCTCAAAACCAAAACTCAAATTTTTCCAAATTAGACACAAAGATTCAATCGAATTGGCCTTCTAATTCCAATTCCAATTTTCAAAATCGGCCCACCACCATACTTCTTCAAACTTCCAAAGACTCTCAAAGTCCTCGAATTCAAATGATCTTAAAATTTGAATGGAACTCATTCAAAGAAGAGCAAAACAAGAATATTCACTCTAATGAGTACCAATAAGAATCTTGAGAGACAGATCGGGCAATTGGTGAGCAATTAGCATCAAGACCCCCAGGCATCCGCCCGGATTTTACCGAAAAATCCTAAGGAGGTCATGTTGCTCGGGCCGATTTGAGCGGCGACCAATGTCTCGACCTCGCACCAACAACGCATTATGGACAAGAGGAGGCCAAGACAATGAGTTTAAGTGGTACACACCGAGTGGTCCCCTGGTTTCGAGGAAATTACTAGCCCCTCCCCGCCATTGATAAGGCGAGGGGAAGTTGAGCACCCATCATCCCCTTGGCTGCAAGCAAGTACTCAGGTGGCTGATCCCCTGATAGGTGAAAAGGTTGCAAATCCTCAGGTGGCTGTTCCCCTGAGGACTCAACAAGTTAGAAATCCTCAAGTGGCTGACCCCTTGAGGCATGAAAAAGGGAAAGAAAGTCAGGTGGCTGATCCCCTGACTACGAAAGCCTCTGAAAAGACGGTTCGGTGGAAGGATGTGGAAGACAAAGCTATCAGTGCATCCTCAAAGAGAGTCTTTTCCGAGAGTGATCTGAAGAAGCTTCCGTTTCCACCGAGGAAGAGCAACATTCCTTTGGTTGAAGACAAAAAGTACGAGAAGGTGCTCAACCTTCTGAAAAATACTCAGGTAAATCTGCCATTATCCGAGGTCTTGGTCGAGATGCCTAAGTATACAAAGTTCATCAAGGATGTTGTATCTTCCAAGAAGAAGTTAGCAGGGATGGACCAAGCGGTTGGTAAAGAATGTTCTCTGGTCAATAATGAAAGCTTACCAATCAAGAGAAGCGACCCAGGGAAATTTGTGCTCACATTGCAGATGGGAGGCCTAGTCTTCCCAAATTCCTTATGTGACCTGGGCGCATCTATCAGCTTGATGCCATTGTCTGTGTGCAAGCAGCTGGGTTTACAAAGTCTTCTAGAACCCACGACCATGAACTTGCAGTTCGCTGATCGATCTTCTAAGAAAGCCTCAGGGATCTTAAAGGACATACTAGTTCAAATAGATAGGTTTACCTTTCCGTTGGACTGCACGTCTTAGATATTGAGAAAGGTGAAAATGTCCCATTAATTCTTGGAAGGCCTTTTCTATCTACAAACAGAGCCCTCATCGATTGTGATGGTGGACATGTGACCATTCGGGTTGGCGACCAGGAGGTGAGCTATAGTGTATCAAAATCTATCAATGTACCTTCTGGAGCTCCAACCGGCTTTTCCGTTGAGGAGACTTCTGATGATTTCGACGACTTCATGGATAAGCAAGTCATGGTGTAGAATCGAGAATATGAGCGACTAATTGATAAGTTTGAATAGTCATGGTGTGGTCAATCTAGACCAATTAGCGGTGATTTTGAGGATGAGCTAAGAGAAGAAGCTTTGGCAGTAGGACCACTAAGTAAGCTCAGCGATGTTGAGTTGAAGAGTGGTGATCTTAAATCAAGTCCGGAGGATCCTCCCGTAGATTTGCATCTGAAGCCGTTGCTAAACATCTTAAGTATGTGTTTCTAAGAGAAGGTGACAAGCTTCCTTTGATCATCTCTGCCAAGCTATCTCGTATAGAAGAGCTTAAAGCTCATTAAACGTCTTGCGCAAAAAATGAAAAAGCCTTTGGATGGCAGGTGGGGGACATCCGAGGGATATCTCCCGACATCTGTATGCACAAGATCAAGACTGAGGAGGGTGCAAAACGAGTTAGACAACCTCAGAGAAGACTCAACCCTCACATGCAAGAGGTAGTCAAGAAGGAAATTATCAAGCTTCTAGATATGGGTATCATATACGCCATTGCAGACAGTGAGTGGGTATCCCCAACTCAAGTAGTTCCCAAAAAGGGTGGAATTACTATTGAGAAGAATGAGAAGGGAGAAGAGATAGCATTGAGGCTCGTCACAGGCTATCGGGTCTGTATTGACTATAGAAAACTCAATGAGGTCACACTGAAAGATCATTTTCCTCTTCCATTCATTGACCAGATGCTTGAGCGCCTGGCGGGGCACGCATTCTACTGCTTCTGGATGGATATTCGGATATTTCCGATACCCATCGATCCTGTTGACCAAGAGAGACCACCTTCACCTTTTATGGTACATTTGCCTCACAGCGGATGCCATTTGGTCTCAGAATGCCAAACCACCTTTCAAAGGTGTATGATGGCAATCTTTGACGGGCTGGTTGAAAAGTGTATGGAGATTTTTATGGATGATTTCTCGGTCTTTGGGCAATCCTTCGATGATTGCCTCGATAATCTTGATCATGTGTTGTCTAGATGTGTGGAAAAGGACTTAGTGCTTAATTGGGAGAAATGCCATTTCATGGTAGATGAAGGTATAGTCCTTGGCCACAAAGTGTCCGCCAAAGGTATAGAAGTAGATAGGGCCAAGGTAGAAGCTATTGAGAAGATGAGTTATCCTAAGAATGTTCGGGAAGTCCGAGGTTTTCTCGGACATGTCGGCTTCTATAGGAGGTTCATCCAGGACTTTTCAAAGATTGCCAAACCCCTGTCTACTTTACTCAAAGAAGACGTTACCTTTGATTTTGATGAGAATTGCAAGCGCGCGTTTGAAGAGCTTAAGAGTAGGCTGATCTCTGCTCCAATTCTTATATCGCCAGACTGGAACTTGCCCTTTGAACTTATGTGCGATGCATCCAACTATCTTTGTTAGTGCGATCTTAGAACAAATGCATCGAAGGAAAGTTCCACCTATCTACTACGCCACCCACACGTTGAATCCTTCGCAGTTAACTATACGACTACCGAAAGGAATTATTGGCCGTAGTGTTTGCTATGGACAAGTTCCGTAGTTACTTGCTAGGTGCTCAAGTGATCGTGTGGGTGACCACGCCGCCTTGCGTTATCTCATGACCAAAAGGAAGCTAAACCGCTTCTTCTGCGTTGGATCACCGACCACCAAGAATTTGACGTTCAAATCAAAGATAAGAAGCGCAGTGAGAACGTAGTGGCGGATCATGTCTCTAGGATGATAAGTGAGGAAAAGGGTGATCCTGAAGATATAGATCTTTACTTTCCTCTAGAAAACATCATGTTGATCGATGGCGCTCTCACGATGTTCCATGGTATTCGTCCCATTGTGAATTACCTTCATGCCCGCTACCTTGACCCCGAGATGTCGTATCAGGAGAAGAAGAAGTTCTTCTCTGATATGAAATATTTCGTTTGGGATGAACCTTATTTGTTCAAGATCTGCAAAGATGGTTTGCTTAGGAGATGCGTTCTGAATCGAGAGCGAGAGATTATCGAGCAATGCCATAAGCGGACCCACAGTGGTCACTTTGGTCCTTGGAAAGCGGTTGCGAAGATCTTCCAAACCGGTTTCTATTGGCCTACGATCTTTAAGGACACGAAGCTTTACGCAAAGCTTGCGATAAGTGTCAAAGAACCGAACTCTAACAAGGCGTTTTGACATGCCTTTGAAACCCATCTTAGAGTGCGAAAGTCTTTGATGTATGGGGTATCGATTTTATGGGACCTTTCCCATCATCCTCTGCGATAACAAATACATCTTGGTTTGCGTCGACTATGTTTCGAAATGGGTGGAGGCGGTAGCCACTCCTCACAATGATCATAAAACGGTCATGAAGTTCCTAAAAAAGAATATCTTTGTGAGATTTGGGTGTCCTCGAGCCTTGATCAGTGATGAAGGAACGCATTTTTGCAACCGACCTCTAGAAAAGTTCTCGAAAAGTATGGTGTACGCCATAAGACCGGCACCCCATACCATCCGATGACTAGCGGTCAGGTTGAGCGAAGCAACCAAAGCATTAAAAAGATCCTGGAGAAAACTGTGAACAGTCATCGCAAGGACTGGAGTCTGAAGTTGGATGATGTCTTATGGGCTTATAGGACCGCCTATAAAACTCCTATGGGTACATCACCATATCAAATGGTCTACGGGAAACCGTGTCATCTGCCTGTCGAGTTAGAGCATAGAGCGTATTGGGCTACAAAGTTTCTGAACTTTGATTCCCAATCTTGTGGGAAACATCGACTACAGCAGTTACACGAGCTGGACGAGTTCAGACTCCAGGCCTATGAAAGTGCCAGGATCAGCAAAGATAAGATGAAACTGCTCCATGATGCGAAAATTAAGAAGCGAGAATTCAGAGTCGGCGAACAAGTTCTCTCTACAATTCTAGGTTACATTTGTTTCTGGAAAGTTGAGGACTCGTTGGTCCGGCCCTTTCGAGATTCTCCAAATCATTCCCTGGGGCGTTCTAGAACTTCGTGGTTATAAGCGGTGACCCGTTTGAGTCAACGGTCAAAGGTGCAAACACTATATCGGTGAACCTAAAGAGGCATCTTTGATTGTTAAATTTCTCGATATTCTCGGATGTGGTGTTACTCGAGTCGAAGAATTTGACGAGTTATCATCCGACTTGTTCTCCGAGGATGACAGTAGTGATCCGTCTGAAGAAGTTCTAGCAGGTAGTGCAGATATGGAAGAGTTTGAAAGGGAGCGACAGTTGAAGCGTCATCAGAGGACTCAGAGTATGAAGAGGTCACCCATGGGGAGGTTCAAGCGTATGTGGAGGGCTATTAAAACTTTTCCCCCATGTGTGAGATGCTGTTTCTGCAGCCACACTACTGATCAGAGCTTACACGAGGTAGTGGCTAGCAGAAAAGTCAAATGGCCGGATCCAGGCTGAGCTTACACTATGTCGAGCTAACGACATAAACCAAAAGCGCTACTAGGAGGCATCCTAGATATCCGTATTATATTAGTTACTCTCTTTGTGTGTCTATCTTTTTCTTTGTAGTTGTTCATGCTTTAAGCTAAGTCTAATTAAGTTTTGTCTGTTTTTATCGCTTTAGCATTCGATTAGATATGGAGTACGGTATTTTGCCGAGGAGTTCCTCTCTCATTAGTAGGATTTCCTTCTCACCGCTTCGGATGGACCTGGGGCACGATAGTTACGGATATAGATATAGATATTCTTACCCGCGTCAGGATCATCACTTATGTTCTCATTGTTCCCGATGCTCGGGGTGAAGATTTTACCATTGAGGAGTTGCGGGCGACTTTAGGAAGACCGTGCGGATCCTTAACGATGCAATGTTGTGGATTTAGCCCTAGTCTTCGCGGGATGAGCATTTCCAGGGTGAAGAAGAGGCGATGATGATTGGGGTGTTCAGGATGACTATGACTTTCCTCCGGCTGTTGATTTACTCCGTCGTTTTATCAGGGTTATAGACTGGGCAGAGCTTTATGATGACTAGCTATTGTTTCTTAGTTAGTTTTGTCTTCGTCGAGCTCCGACGTAAAAATGAAAGCGCTGAGTAGGAGGCCACCTACTGTTTAAGTTATGTTTTTCTGTTTTTATGTCTTCGTTATGTCATTATTGTACTCGTTTGAATTTTATCAAGTATTAATAAAAACTATCGATTTTATTTCCTTATGTGTGAAAAAAATTGGAATTTTGTGAGTTTCTCTGATGGACGCCCGTTCACATGAACTGGACGCCCGTCCGGACCTCAATCTAGATGGACGCCCGTCTGCAAATATCCCTCCTATCCTGAATGTAAAAATGCCACATGGACGAGCGTCTAAAATTATGGACGCCCGTCCAGTTCATGCGGTTACAAGTGAACGCCCGTCCGTAAGTATGGACGAGCGTCCGTTCCAGGCCTATATATACCAGCTCTAGGCGTGAACCCTCATTTTCTGTGATTTTCAAACGGCGAACCCGACTCCTCCCCTCCTCCAAACCTCAAATCTTCGTTTCTAAACCAAATTTGGCGATTCTTGTTGCAAAAGAACGCTCCTTGCACCTTCTTTTCATTCATCTAGTCCATTCTCTCCAACAATCAACGAAATTTGAAGAATCGGAGATTATTCGATCAAGACCATTTGGACAAAATTTCAAATTTTGGGGGCCAATCTTGGTGTTTCTGGGCTTCTAATCCATTCGATCATCATCCTCACATAGCATTTGGTGAGTCTATAGCAACTTTTCTCGATTCCATTCAAGTTTTTGAGAGTTCGATCTTCGGCTCGACTCATTTTCTTGAATATGCGCTCATACTGTTTTAATTTTCTTTTTGTTGCTCTTCTCTTCCCCAAATCCTGGTTATGATGATGATATGGTGTTCTTATGGCGGTTGTGGATGGTGTGGTCTTTTTGTGGTGTTTGTTTGGGTATTTTTGTTGACTTGAAATCCCGATTTGGACGATAAACGGGTAACCATTTGTGTGAATGGTTTAGTCTCATTATAAGTTTGACGATGGTGCGTAAGAAGGAAATTGTGAAGCGTTACGGTAAAGGTTTGGCTAGGGAGAGCGGTAAACGTAAACGTCCTGAGTTTGATCCATCCCAACTGGACCCGAACAGAGGCGTAGTCTTTAGAGATCAACCCCCCCGAACATCTCAACGGGCTGGGACCAATTTACGGGATGATTCTTCCTCCAATTCTGAAACTGAGGAAGACGATGAGGTCCCTCTCATTAGAATGTCTCGAGGTACCCGAGGTGAGGAGTCGTCTAGAGCCGTGCCGTCTAGAGCCGTGCCGTCTAGAGTTGAGGGTGGTGAGGAGAACGTTGTGCGAGAAGAACCTGAGCCGCGAGCACCTCCTAAGAAGAAGTCTAAGGTCATTATCCTCTTTCGATGCCTCGTCGATTTGTCAATCCCTTAGCTTATGGTGCCTACACTAGGCATTACTCTACCAGAGTCCGATTTTTGATAGAGAGGTGAAAGTTTCACAAGTTGATCCGCGTTCGCTAACATGTTACGGGCTGGAAGTGGTGCGCCTTGACACAAGTTCCATCTACTCATGTAAATGATTCTATCGTCCGTGAGTTCTATGCCAACTTTTCCGAGGCGGACCTGAGATCACGAGTATGTTATGGTACGAGGTGTTAAGGTTCCTTTCTCTCTGCGAAGGTCATAAATGAGAAATACAAGTTGCCTGTTTTCGAGGGTTTAGACTATAAAGAGGAGATTGCTAGGAGGCAAAATGAGGATGGTCGGGATCCTATGGAGGAATTGCGGTTAAAGGTTTGTCCGGATGTGGCGTGGGTATTGAGGCCCTCTGGTGCGAGGAAAGAGTTAGTCACTACGACATGGACCGAAGATTGGAGAGTCCAATGCCGTTTTATTCAGAGTCGTTTGATCCCGAAGAATAATCTTACTCACTTTCAGATTAGTGATCTTGGGATGTTGTACGCATTGGCTTTCGGATTGAATGTTGATGTAGGTCAAGCTTTATTCGATGAAATTTCCATGAACCAGAAAGTATATACACGGAGTTTGATAGTTCCGCATTTGATTCATCAGTTATGTTTGGATGCGGGGGTTGCTGGGTATACATCGGATCACAAAACAAAGAGTTATCCCCCCATTCGTAGAGAGAAGGTTGGGACTACAACACCTGAGCCGGTTCCCACCACAGCACCTTCCGCGGGCCCTTCTTGGTCTACTTTGTCAGACGCGGAGCAGACACGATATAGTATGGCGAATAGCCTCCGGGATTGGATGGTGGAGCTTCACGAGGGGCAGAAGAACATCATGTCAGTGCTCAAGTGTGTTGTGGAGGGGAAAAAGCCGAGGAACATGAGTATTTTTGAGGAGAGTGACATGGAGTTCGTATTCTCTGATCCTATTGAGACCGTGATCGGTGAGATGCTTGAGGCGGTAAAGAGGCCTGATGATCCGGTTGATGAGGACATCCCAGTAGCCACTTTGCCTGCCTTCTGTTTGCACAAACCGAGCTACACACAGGCGTGCATCTACAGCTGGTGTCCCTTCCGCAGATCCTTCTCCGGTTGCTGATCCTACTGTTGACGCTGTTCCTGTTGCTGAGACGACTCCGGGGCTCCCTTGAGTTTTCATTCGCTTTACCCCTTTTCTGGTTGATGTTGCACTTTTTGATACATTTCATTCGATTTGGCTGTACCTATACATGTTGTTACTTTCCTTTTGGTTGCTATTCATGGTTCATATACTTTCTGGTTGCTCGTTCTGTGACTTGTGTTGACATATTTATTTGATGGTCGTATTTTTTTTCATCCGTTTGAATTATTATCTCTACTGCCATATTATACCCCGTTTCCCCCGAGTTTTCTGTCTTCTCGAGTGTTGCAGAGGTGGTTTTTGTCGAGTACTCGTTGAGTTACGTCTGGACGTTTTTTTTTTCCACGCTTGTTGCGAGCGTTGGCCTTTTCATGCTCCAGCCTGACCAACGGCTCGGTTTTCTACGCGAATCCAGCTAAGTTCTTCTCATTTTCCTTTCTGCACAACATGAGGACATGTTGAGTTTTTAAGTGTGGGGGAGGGGATAGTTCGAATGCATATACGTTTAATTACTACGTTAGTTTGTTTATTATGCAAAATTATGCTCAATTTTCAACAAATTTTCAAAATTTTCCTATACTTGTGTTTTTGTTTTGTCCCTTAGTAGGCAATTCGACGTGAAGTTCGTTATTTTGCAATCATCTATGCGATATTTCATATGTTTGATAAGTTAGTTGTTTCACCAAGATTTACATTTCACGAGCCATAGTGAATGATGAGCTATTTTATTAAGTTATACCCGTTGTGGATCAAGAATTTTGATTATCTTTTAAGTCATGTGCTTAGTGCTACGTGCATATCGTGAGATTTATGATAGGTTGTATTTAGCTCCAAGTACGATATACTGTGAATATCTAAACGTTTGAATGTGATAGGTAACACGGGACTAATGTCAATTAAAAAGACAAGTTAATAGTTGGTTAAAATGGGTGTGTCGGAAGCTAGTCGATGATTTGAGTGTGATAGGGTATACCACGTATGTCCTATACCACTATGATGACTAAAAGCTCACGACAGTTAGGAAAAAGCTGCCTTATGATTGGAGTAAGGTAGGGTATTATCTCGAAATGTCCTATTCTGCTATGAGGGCAATAGCTTCTTCTAATGTGTGTTTAAAGTGAATAAGTTAAATTAACTAAAGAATTGTTGCGAATTGAATAAGGCTTAGTTCTCGTTGATCTTATCCCCAGTATAAACCGATGGATATGATGTAGGGATTATCCTCTGAGTATTTCGGAAAGGCCCTAGATATATTCGATCATCTTTTTCGGGATATGTCACGTTTGTAGGGTGCACCTTATGAGTGTCATTTATTACTATTCTGCAAGGGGGTAATAGCTAGTTTTGCTTGAGTTGTTCAAGTTTGGATCTAGCGGAAGTTCCCTATGGCTATGCACTCACACACCGGTGGACATCTAAGTTATTGGATGTATGTTATATTTGTTTAGATGCATGTTTTCCTTTCTCGAGCCTAATTTTCGTTTTGTTTTGCTCGGGACGAGCAAAGTTTAAGTGTGGGGGAGTTGTTAAGGGTGAAAATCTATGCTTTATTATGATATATTTTACGATATTTCTCCCCTTAATTGGTTTGATTGCATAATAAATGGCCCTCTTATGGAAATATCGAGCATACTAGGTTTTTAAGGACTTATTCGCAATATTGAATAAATTATGTGTTTTCATCGTGAATTATAATTAATTGGACTTTATTACAGTTTTGCGATGTTTTCCATGTATTATAGGTATGTTCAATGTGCTCAAATGATGATCAAAAAGGGTTAAAACTCGAGCTATAAAGATTTAAGAAGAGATAATGATGAAGTGGATTGAAGAAAAGAGATAAAGATGAAAAAAATCGCATTCGAGTCATCCTGAACGTTCGTCCATGCAAATGGTCCATGGTGAACGAGCGTTGGAAATATCGGACGGCGTCCATGGAGACAATTTTGATACTGAGAGTCCGAGCGGAGTTTGAGCAGCGGCCGAGGAGTTCGAAAATGCAGACGGCGTCAATGAAGTGGGCGAAGTCCGTCCGCCGACTTAGTGAAACCGCCTCAAATCTCTATAAATACCGGGCTTATTTTCACACATGAGACACGAAGTTTTACAATCTTAAAACCCTAAACCCTAGGGGCGGCCTTGGCTGCGGTTTTACACTTTTTATTTCGATTTTATGCACTTTTGAGTTCGATCAAAGTAGGCTAGTTCTATGTTATTTTTCTCGCTTTTAGGGTTCTTTGAGGATGTTCAGAGGCTAGAACCTCCTTCAAACGAGAATTGTGAAGCCGTCAGCATTGACTTGATCTCTTTATTTCGACTTTTACTGTGAGTATTTATTACGGTTGTTTCTTATCTATGCATATTCTTGTTTTAACGCAATTATATTGGAAGATATGTTGTGTGCTTGATATGTTATTGTTTGATGGAAATCTTGAATAGCATAGATCACCATAGATAAGAATAGTTCAATAGATTTACATTAACGGAAGTTAGTAAGTCTAAAAACTAGATCGTTAACGTAAAAGTTGGCACCTTTGATCTCTCTAACGTGTTAATTTAGTATTGGAAGATACTAGGTTAATAGATGAATTGCCCAAGGAATTAGGAGTTCATGTTTAGGTAAGGTAAATCACAACCTCAGTAAATACCACGTAAAATCGAGATAGGAGATCAATGCATGTTGATAGGTGGATCAATCCTCGTTTGTCTTTTATAAACTTGATTTACAATCCTCATAGCTTAGTTTAGATTAGTGAATCTATTTTCCTGCACTTTTAGTTTATTTTATCGCGTTCAAATCTCTCCTAGCATTGGATTAATCTCCTCTGTCTAGTTATTCTCTGCGTATTTGTTTAGTTAGTTATTCGTTAGGTTAGTAATCGTGACAATAGTTAGTTAAAACAAAAGCTAGGGTTAACATTCGTCTAGTTCCCCGTAGGATCGACCCGGCATAGCCTCTGTACTACGATCCTTGCACTTGAGGTTAACCGGTTTTATTACTTGTTTATTTTGTGTTAATAAAATCCGTGACATGTGGCATCTAATGTCACTGATAAGCGCTTGACGGGTATGAAATTGCGAGGTATGTCTCATCTGCTTTAGAGCAAGTGGGGGAATGTTGTGGCAAGTGGGAGATTGTTGGATGTAAAGTGCCCGAAAGACAATTGTTTCTTGTCCTTACGGGGAAGTGGGAGATTGTTGGAAGTAACGCCCGAAAGACAATTTATGTAATTGTTTTTATAATTAATAAATGACATATTTATTCTCATCTTATTATTTGCTTCGTGCTTATATTTAATACACTACTGAAAACCCCAAGTCGTATTATATGTAGCCATATAACTTAGTGTGTGTCACACATGAGGATTAAGTTTATGGTGATACACTTGAAATGTTAGTCCATGGTGAAGTTAATCAAAGTATGAGTCTATTGATTAAATCACCATTAATGCGCCCAGAACACTTTATGGTGTGACCGTCTTATCCGGACCGTCGACATTGGTTGTCTAAGTGGGGCATTTATATATGATGAGAGTCATATAGGACTGGACCGATTTAATCTGCGTTTCTCATATAATTCCGTGATTGTGAAATCTTATTAAATCACAAGATGATCATATATGGATTAACCTTAATCCCGATGTGATTGCATACTCCTACTGGTTTCATGATAGGGTTTGATGTGTTCGTTAAAGATCGCTAAGAGGCGCGGTTCGAATCACTTTCACGTTGGCACTATTCTGGAATGAGTGAGAAGTGTGTTTCTCAAAGATATGTAATCCATTCCTTCATGCGGGAAGTAGAAAGACAATCCCCTTATTTGTTAATCCTAGAAACTGATCGATCCCGGGAGTTCATATTGGTTATGAACTAATTGATCACTAGTGGGTTAATGGTTAATAAGGATAAGATGTATTGAAGAAGGTTTACGGTAATAATCCCGCTTCATTACGGATAGTCTATGGAGGGTTAGTTTTATATCAATGGACTCTTATCGACTCGACGTTTTGAGAATAAGTTATATCTATAATCGATAGAGTTCAGTTTCGGATTTATGGTGGCGTAATTCCGGAATTAATAAGTTGAGTAGAAATATTCTCTTCGATGAATATTTTATTCAATTTATTGTAGCTACTGGTTATAGGTCCATGGTCCCCGGGTTGACTCCTAACACGCGAGTGTTTTCTCGTTTTATGGAACCTCGAAAATAAATTAAATAGTTGGTCTATTTAATGAATATGCAATATTATTTATTCTGTAAATAATATGTAAAATAGAAAAGACATTTTCTATTAAATTAATGATGAAATTGGCGCCACATTATGGATAAATTGGGAGAAGAAATTTTCCTAGATTATCTCATATGTGTAATTAATTAATTATCTATTTGTTGGATAATTAATGGAAAAGAGATAAAGAGATTGATTTTTTGGGAATTATCTATTATCTTTTGGCAAATATCTTTTCCTTGTGGGAATAGGTAATTGTGGTGTGAAAATGATAACTCTCTCTTGACTAGTTATTTTCCTATAAAAAGAGAATTCTTCCCAACACAATTTTACATCACAATTTGCGCCTAATATCAAATAAAAGAAGAAAAAAAATTAGTTTCTTGTTCTAGTCATTAAGAGGAGAAAAACTAGGGTTTTTCTTGTGCATATTCGAGGAGGTTTGATTTGAGTATCGACGTCCACCAGTCGTCGCTTGGAGATACAATCCGGAAGATCACGGCTTCTCCCTTGGTCGATTGCCTATTTTTCTCCGGTTGGGGTAAATCTACTAACTTTCTTGTAGAATAATTTATTATGCGAATCATATCGTGATAAAATCGTAAACGAATTCATGATAAAAGAGTAGACAACGGGCAGTTATTTCAGCTAAGATAGTGGGAGTGATACAAGGAAAGAAATTTCGGATTTTAATCCTTGAATATCGCAAAAATTTATTTTATGTTTTCAGATTCGTTGGAACAAATGGATTCACTTTCAAATCGATAATATAGTTTCCTTAAAGAAAGTGAATATGACATTTGTATACGATTCTGAGACTCGAACTTTTGTATGATAAAGTCAAAACCACTAAGTAATACTGAAAAGGTATATGTACCACATCATAAACTATTAAGACAAAGGGTTTCCATATTTAGATAAACAATTCTTCAGCATCTATTAATTAGTGCATATATCCTGCAGATAAGATCTGAAAACTGGCTAAGGGTGATTCCTATCTCCCAGTCTAAGAACACTATTTCAAAGGAAAAATGACTAAGTAACATGTCAAATAGGAAATGGTAATAGAGCTAAAGAAGTATTATAGCTTGTTATATCTGAAAAATGAAGAGGTATCATAGCTTGTTTATCATAGTTGAAAAATGACTAAGTAACATGTCAATCGACTCGACGTTTTGAGAATAAGTTATATCTATAATCGATAGAGTTAAGTTTCGGATTTATGGTGGCGTAATTCCGGAATTAATAAGTTGAGTAGAAATATTCTCTTCGATGAATATTTTATTCAATTTATTGTAGCTACTGGTTATAGGTCCATGGTCCCCGGGTTGGCTCCTAACACGCGAGTGTTTTCTCGTTTTATGGAACCTCGAGAATAAATTAAATAGTTGGTTTATATAATGAATATGCAATATTATTTATTTAGTAAATAATATGTAAAATAGAAAAGACATTTTCTATTAAATTAATGATGAAATTGGTGCCACATTATAGATAAATTGGGAAAAGAAATTTTCCTAGATTATCTCATATGTGTAATTAATTAATTATATGTTTGTTGGATAATTAATGGAAAAGAGATAAATAGATTGATTTTTTGGGAATTATCTCTTATCTTTTGGCAAATATCTTTTCCTTGTAGGAATAGGTAATTGTGGTATGAAAATGATAACTCTCTCTTGACTAGTTATTTTTCTATATAAAAAGGGTTCCTCCCAACACAATTTTACATCCAAATTTGCGCCACATATCAAATAAAAGAAGAGAAAAATTAGTTTCTTGTTCTAGTCATTAAGAGGAGAAAAACTTGGGTTTTTCTTGTGCATATTCGAGGAGGTTCGACGGCGAGGATCGACGTCCACCAGTCGTCGCTTGGAGATACAATCCGGAAAATCGCGGCTTCTCCCTTGGTCGATTGCCTATTTCTCTCCGGTTGGGGTAAATCTACTAACCTTCTTGTAGAATAATTTATTATGCGAATCATATCATGGTAAAATCGTAAACGAATTTAATTCATAGCTGATCGAGCGTCTCGATCGGTGCTGAGAATTAGATCTGACGATCTAATTATGGATCGGATCCGGATTCGGGTTTCTGTATATCCAGCATAATTAACAGTTTATATATTCAACGTGCTCTCTCAAGTGTGAGCCTATTATATTTTTAGAGAGGCCAATGCTTGTGTTTTTTTTTGGTGACAGTGCTTGGAGCGAGAAACTTGGGTTCAAACTATGCTCCAAGCACCGTCAATTTGACAAACAAACAAACAAAAAACAAAAACAAATGTTGGGCCTCTCAATAAATATAATACGCCTACACTTGAGAGGGCATGTTGAATATATAAAATATTATTTATCTACCGTTCCAATAGCTTAAAATTTTGGGAGAGATGGTACTTCAACAGTGGTAACCGCCAAATCCATGCATGCATAAAGAACCAATTTCCAATGAACTTTCAGAAGTATGTGTCTCTGCACTAGTGATGTGTAGTCGGTTCTCAACTACTAAGATGGTAGTTGTGGATGCGACACGTGTTGGGTCCATTAGAGTCTATTTCCCGAGCCTCGGTTGTTTTTCTTCTTCCGCGTATTTCTTTTGTTCTCTAATATGATGTGAGACTTACGCGAATTTTAGGATGTATTCTAAATTTTACGTACCGACACAACGTTTCCGGTTAAGGGCTCGGTTCCGGAAACGGGGTGTTACAATTGATTACGAGTTGAGTATGAATACTATCAAACTTGTACTCAACCGAAACAATTGCATCCCTAATTATGATGTGATTCATATCAACCAACGAGTCTATCATCATTATTGGTGATGTAAAAATATGTAATAATGCATGTTATGATTCATATATTATGTGTTAGATATTTTTTCATAAATTAAATATTCTATAATCGTTTGTATACGAGGTGTATGAATGAAACATGTCCCTTGCTGTCCTTTATGTAACAACTCTCTGTCAATGAAATATTATTCTGGATCATTTTGGTTTCTAGGTTGGTATCGGAGCTAGCCTTTTCCGGCCATGGCGACTGCCGGAAACACACCTCCGGTAGAAGGGTCACAGACCACTTCTAGCCATACCACCATGATTCCAAGCTCTACCATACCACCAGTCACCTCAAATGCTCCACCAGTCAGCTTCCCAAGTCGGACCATCACCTATTCGTCCATTCCAAACCTTACCATGAATACTCCGACGATGGCCTATTCCAGCCCCATTCCATCAGCCCTTTTCTGCTTTTCACTTTCTCCAAACACTTCCTCCATTACACATGCACCACCATTTGGGGGAAATCTGACACCAAATTTCACAGTCAAGCTTGGAAGAAACAACTATCTACTGTGGAGGTATTCCATTTTACCAGTCATTCGTGGTCACCGGCTGGAGGGTCATGTGTTTGGAACTAAACCCAAGCCGCCTGAATTTGTGTATACCACTACAAATCCGTCTGTGCCAATTAAAAACCCAGCTTATGATGACTGGGAAACCATGGATGCACTGCTACTTGGGTGGCTGCTCGGATCTATGACGGATCAAGCACTTCTTGAGGTGGTCGGATGTGCTACTGCAGCTGAGGTATGGCGTACTCTTGAGATTCTTCACAATAACCAAGCTGAATCCCGGATCCTGGAACTTAAGGATGCTCTCACTAAGACTGAGAAAGGTAACAAATATATGGTTGATTATTTGGCCCAGATGAAAACTTATGGTGATGAATTAGCTTCTGCTGGGTACCCTGTGTCACAGTCTGATTAATCCTTGCCACACTTGGTGGTTTGACCAAAGAATATGAATCTGTGATTGTAAATATCACATCCAGAGTTGGATCCCTTTCCTAGCCAGAAGTTCAAGCACAGCTCTTAACCCATAAACGTTTGATTGCACGATTCAATCCTTCACCAGCACTGGATCTCTCCCAATCTAGTGCAAATTACAGTCAGATTTATCCAGGAGGTAACAGAGGCTCCACAAATGGACGAGGAAGAAGCTCTGGTAGAGGTCAACAAGGTTCTGGAAGAGGAGGTCGTTCCAGAGGAGGTAGAACAAATGGTAGAGGATCTAACAATGGTCCAAGACCTACTTGTCAGATTTGTTTAAAAGTGGGACACATTGCTTCAGAATGCTGGCACAGATATGAGTCTACCCCTCAAGGAAATGGCAATCAGAATAATGGAAACAGGCAAGTGGCTGCCTACATTGCATCTCCAGAAATGATAGGAGATCCCAGCTGGTATGCAGATTCTGGTGCAACAAATCATGTGACCTCAGACATGGCAAATCTGCAGATCAAATCTGAGTATGATGGTAAGGAGTCACTCACTGTTGGTAATGGTCAAAAACTGCACATTGCACACACTGGAGACTCCTTTATTGCACCAGACATATACCTAAATGATATACTGCATGTTCCACTTATTAAGAAGAACCTCCTTAGTATTTCTAAACTGACATCTGATAACAATGTCTTTGTTGAGTTTCATGGTTCTAAATGTTTTGTGAAGGACAAAGTGTCAAAGAGAGTACTTCTGAAATGAACCCTGGCAAATGGCCTGTATCAGATTCAGTATCCTTCCAGTGAAGATCAGACATTCAACAAGAGGTCCCTTCAATCCAATCATGATGATCCTAGTAGTTATGTTGTTTTTAGTGTGTCTACTGAGACTAGTCCTGATGTCTGGCATAAAAGAGTAGGACACCCTAGTCTCAAAGTTTTAAATAAAGTTATTTCTGATTATGGTGTAAACATTCAAGGCACTGTTTCCTTTTGTGATGCGCGCCTGTCAGTTTGGAAAATTGCATGCTATTCCTTTTAATTGTTCTACTAGTCATGCTGCTGTTGTTCTAGAATTGATACACACTGATATCTGGGGACCTGCCCCTGTGCACTCTACCTCTGGTTTTTCTTATTACATCCATTTTATTGATGACTTTAGTAGATATACCTGGATTTACCCTTTAAAACACAAATCAGAGGCCCTTAGCACATTTGTTCAGTTCAAAAAACTGGTGGAAAATACATTTAACACCACTATTAAAACAGTTCAGTCAGATTGGAGAGGAGAATACAGAAGTTTTGAGTCATTTCTAGCCACACATGGAATCAGATTCAGACACCCCTGCCCTCACATTCATGAACAGAATGGTAGGGCAGAGAGGAAGCACAGACATATAGTAGAGTCTGGTCTAACACTTTTGGCTCAATCTTCCTTGCCCCTCAAATACTGGTGGGATGCATTTCATCATGTTGTGTCTATTATCAACATTTTGCCTACACCTGTCTTACACCACAAATCACCATTTGAAGTCATATATAAAAAGAAGCCTGTACTTAACATGATCAAAACTTTTGGGTGCACATGTTATCCCTATCTCAGACCATATCACACTCACAAGTTTTAGAATCACACTCAGAAATGTGTATATCTTGGTCTCAGTCACACACACAAAGGTCATAAATGTATGGATATCAATGGTAGAATCTATATCACTGTCCATGTTAAGTTCAATGAGTCAGAATTCCCTTATAAATCTATGCACCGCCACTGGATCATCACAACAAATTGTTTCTAATGATGTGCTTCCTTGTCCAAGTTATCACTCTCTGTCAGACACACAGGTATAGGGAAACTCTCCAGAAGTACACTCTCCAGAACATCACACTGGTCATGATGTGCAATCACACTCACCATCAGCATCTCCACTACCTACTGTTGTACACTCTCCAGGTACAACATCTCCTATCCCACCTGCATCTTCATCACCATCACACTCAGAGTCCACTTCACAGTCCAGTGACTCCTCATCACCATCACCTCCAAAGCATCAAATGCAGACAAGGTTTAAGAGTGGGATCATCAGACCTAAGAAGATGTTCAGTCTGACAGCTACCATGGAGACATATGATATAGTAGAAACTGTTCAGCAGGCCCTGGCTGATCCAAAATGGCACAAAGCCATGCAAGAAAAGTACCTTGCTCTCACTCAAAATCAAACTTGGGAGTTGGTGCCTCATCATCCATCTCAGAACCTAGTAGGAAACAGATGGATTTACAAAACAAAGCTGAGACCAGATGGAAGTGTCTTGAAATATAAGGCAAGATTGGTTGCAAAGGGGTTCAATCAAAAGGAATGAATTGATTACACAGAAACCTTCAGTCCTGTGGCAAAGGCAGGAACAATCAGAGTGATTTTATCCATTGCAGCCTCCTTGAACTGGGGTATACACCAGGTAGACATCAACAATGCATTCCTAAATGGAAGACTGTCTGAATCAGTGCTTATGCCACAGCCTGAATGATTCATTGATGCCAACAAACCAGATTATGTTTGCCACTTGAAGAATGCACTGTATGGCTTAAAGCAGGCCCCCAGAGCCTGGTTTGATGAACTCAAGAATCAGTTGATCAATTGGGGGTTCACTCAGTCTATTTCAGATACCTCTCTATTTGTCATGAGACATAATCACACATTATTGTATGTATTAGTGTATGTTGATGACTTTCTCATCACTGGTAACAGTACTGAAGCCATACAAAGATTTGTTCAACTTTTGAATAGCAGGTTTCCCCTAAAAGACCTTGGACAACTCAGTCATTTTCTAGGAGTGGAAGCACACAGAGACACCAGTGGAATACTCTTAACACAAAAGCATTATCTCAAACAGCTGCTTCATAGACTGAACCTGGAAAATGTTGCACTATGTCCCACTCATATGGTAACAGGTAAGTCCTTTGTACCAGATGGAGGAACTCCTATGAAAGATCCATCTCTATACAGAAGTGTGATAGGAGCTCTTCAATACTTAACTTTTACAAGGCCAGATGTAGCCTTCGCTGTCAACACCCTAAGTCAGTTTATGCACTCCCCTAGGGATGTACACTGGCAGGCACTGAAAAGAGTCCTGAGATATCTGAAGGGGACTATAGAGTTTGGATTGCACTTCAAATCACAGGGGAGTCTTGCTCTCACAACATATACAGATGCTCAACTTACACTTACTGGATATAGTGATGCAGACTGGGGATGCTGCAAATATGATAGGAGGTCTGTAGCAGGTGACGGGAGTCAACTTTACGTGACTCCGGTGCATTGTTTATCCCCGTTTACCACACTTTCAACACATTTTTTGGGTGATTTAGACCGTTTTCGGGGTGTTATCGTGAGCTTTTGGCACGGGGAATGAATCCGTTACTTTGATGGATTATTAGCCCTTTTTGTTGATATTAACCCTATTCCCGAGCACTTTTACCCTCCGGAATTGTTTGGATGTTTTTGGTTGTTTATGATGTTGAAGGGTATTGGTGTCTCGATGACCCGGAAGGCGATGATTTATGGTGAAAAGCATGATCGAGGCAAGAGTAGAGATCAAAAAGGAAGAAAAGTTGAAGTTTGGGGCAACAGGGGTTCAAACGCGTGTTTGAACCCCACGCCGCTGCTTCAAAGACTACAATCTTGATCAGAGTTCAACCTCTGTAAACGTGCGTTTCAAACTGCCCTAAACGCACGTTCCAAGTCCTCCAAACGCGCGTTCCAAGTCCTCCAAACTCGCGTTTGAACATTCCAAACGCGCGTTCCAGATGAAGATCAGCCAAGAACCTGCCCAGAAATGATGCGAAACGCGCGTTTGAAGATGTGAAACGCCAGGTTCAGCCTTACAAACGCGCGTTTGAGGCCAGTTTTTTGCAGATTTTCCCTCACCTATAAATACCCCCTTAGACTATTTCTTGAAAAACAACCATTCTCTTAGCAAAACCCTACCCATTTCTTAGCTCAAATTTTGTAATAGCTTAGAATACACTCTTTTAGCTTAAATCAACACTATCTTAGCCTAATCTTTCCATTTCTTAGCTCAGATTTCTACTTCAAACACTAAGAGACCATCTTTTAACTAATTCTCTATTTTGTACTTTGGATCTTAAACTCGAATTTCTACAAATTAATGGTATGTTTCTTCTTTCTTTCACTCGTTATGTCTTTAATTTACTGTTTCTTCCATGTTTTCACTAGTACAATGAGTAGCTAATCCCTTTTCATAGTCGAATCATGTGAAATTTGGTGAAATCACCCTTTGGGTGATGAAATTGGGAGTGGGTAGTGGTTTTTATTGTTGTATCTTGCATGTTTCATGTTTTAGAACTTGTTATAACAGATTTGGGCTAGATTGATCACCTAGGTCAAAATCACACACATCACTCTAAAGAGTTGTTCAGATAGAGAGATGTGGGAAAAGGGGTTCTAAGATCACGGCTTAGTTGTTAAGCCCGAGCCCAAAGTGAGGTTACTCGTTTTAACGTTTAAGCGGCTCTAGTGCTTAACATGTCTTGTTATTGAATCTTCTTAAGGGAAGGGTGGTTAACATGGCATAAGGTGTTGGGAGAGAGTTGTTCAGACCTTAGCACCGGAATTAGGAGCACGCACCCGTGAAATTGAATGTGAGAGTTCGTTTGTTCAATGCACACTCCCGGTTTTGTCTATCCTTGGGGTTGAAACTAGCTATTTTGATCATGGTTCGGCTATGTCCCTTAATCTATCTTTAGAACCTAGTAGTTTAATCTTCTTTCTTCCTTTTCTATCTTTAGACTCGTTAGTAAGAATCACCTTAGTGTCGTTGTAGTAAACAAGCACTTTAAAAAGATTGATCAACTAGACTAAGTAACACGTTCGCTTTAGTACTCACAAACACTTTTCCTTTGGGTTCGACCTCGTACTCCTGTAGCTATTCTAGCAATCGACCCGGTACACTGACGGTTAGAGAGTTAGTTTACCCACGGTTTCGAGTCTTTACAAATTGTTTTTGAAGGGTGAATTTTAGCCTCAATCAGCAGGTCATTGTATGTATATTGGTGATTCCTTGGTCACATGGAGCTCAAAAAAATAGCAAGTTGTATCTAGGTCAAGCACAGAGTCTGAATACAGAAGTTTAGCCAATGCAGCAGCAGAGATCACATGGCTCAAGGCACTACTGAAAGAACTAGGTGTTCAACTCAGCTCCACACCAGTAATATACTGTGACAATATCAGTGCAAACTCCTTGGCACAGAATCCAGTGTTTCATGCTCGCACCAAGCACATTGAAATAGATGTTCACTATGTAAGGGATCAAGTTCTCAAGGGAGAGCTAGTGGTTGACTACATACCTTCCTATGATCAGCCTACAGATATCTTCACCAAAGCTCTGTCTACTACAGCTTTTGTTCCCTTTAGAGCCAAACTCAATGTTGAACATCATCCACATTTAGTTTAAGGGGGGATGTTAGAGTACCCTATTATATTAGTGAGAGTTGGAGGACTAATATGTAATATCCTAAAGAGTAGAATCTATTATAGATTTATATGCCACATGTGTCAAGGTGTATGAATGACACATGTCCCTTGCTGTCCTTTATGTAACAACTCTCTGTCAATGAAAGATTATTCTGGATCATTTTGGTTTCTAAGTGGGTTTGATTCAAACAAGTCACTGTTTAATTCAAACACCTCCATTGTATCATGTGAGAGATTTCCGTTAGTTCTCTAAGTGACAATTGCGAGAGACAAAACATCTCTTTAAAGACGACGCATATCACGTACCTTGAAGTTCTTCTTTATCTGTTAATTGCTTAAATATTAATTTTTTCCAACATGATGTTCAGTTGTTTTTTATTCTTTAAAAACAATCCAAATTGAAGTATATTCTACGGTTCAGATGCATGGTGATCAATATTGGGATTTCGAAGCCGTCAAGCCAAATCAATTCCAAGTCCAGGTTCGGCCCATATGACTCAAATTGGGGACTTAATCAACTACATATTGTGTAATATATGAAAAATGTAACAATTGTGTAACTTTAAGTGGTACATCCAAAATTTAAAAAATAAAAACAAAAACCAAAAAAATCCCATACGTCTATGTTAGTGAGTGAGTGATCAATATTTCATCAAATAGTAGACCACAACATGGCAAGAAAGTTGAAACCATTTAGACACGTAACTTAATTTATATAGGGAGCCTTTATTCGCACCACAGAATATCTACCGTTACATCCTATTAAAATGAAAAAGATTATATTTAATTGTTGTACCACACCTACTATTTCAAAAAATTTAAATATACCTTTGCACCACATTTTCATTTCAAAGTTTAAAAAGAAATCTCTATTACCAACCATTTTTTACTACCACCAGAATTTTATATTATCACATACACCCCAAACTTTAAAAAATTACAACCCCCACTCATAATGAATCATCCCCTGCAAACAATACAACTTCTCCTTCCAATTTCAATCGTGTTCATGTACAAGAAGAAAAAGAATATTGAGCATCAAGAATAATAATTGATAACGTACAAAATAGTAAATTCTATGTAGATCTTGCTAGATTCTCAGATTCATTAAGTCAGCCAATTTCCGGTCAGTTTTCCGGCTACACAACACCACTAGAACTGTTAAAGCACAAGATAAAGATGATGTTCAAATTAGAGATATGATAGAGCTTTATTTCAAATAAATTTTTAAGTGATATTTATCTTTTAGTTTTATTATTAATTATATTTATTTTGAATTAGGTTTGTTATCCAATTTATCTCCTATATAAAGGAGGCTCAATGATCTTTTAATCAATCAATAAAACACCAAAGATTTTCTTTATCGCTTGCGATTCAAATTCTTTTACAGATCGTAGACGGGCGAGGATCTAACACCTTAACGGGTGCCTCGCTGCTCCTCTCTCCGCTTCTCATATATAAACCATCCAACTCTTCTTATCTCCTAATCAGCACCAGTCCAACGAATCCAAAATCACCCATGCAAATACATATCAACCATGAATTGCTATCTGTCCACTAAACACTTTGGAAATCGCCAACCCTTCACCATGCAACAACTTTAATCCCAACATTTATTTTTATTTTTTCGTCCAGTTCTTTTTATTTTTGGTGTTTTATGGCAATAAATTACATATGCATCAATCTTTTTTTTGTCATATATTCTTTATCTAAACTTTGTTAGACAGATTCCCTCCGTCAACATTGCGAACAAGAGATCACAATTGCAGTCTGAGAGAATATTGAACCGACTTTTCGACAAAAAAAGAAAGAGCCACTGATCAAAAGCCAAGAAAGCAGCCTGAGCTAAAAGAAACAAGAGCCTGCATGAAATTACAACCGTGGGCGTCAATAAGTCGTATCAAACTCTTCATTAACGGCAAACGTTGTCTCCAACCTCGACAACGCTTTGAGGGAGGGCAAGTAAAGACAAGATAAAGATGATGCTCAAATTGTAGATATGATAGAGTTTATTTCAAATAAATTTTTAAGTGATATTTATCTTTTAGTTTTATTATTAATTATATTTATTTTGAATTAGGTTTGTTATCCAATTTATCTCCTATATAAAGGAGGTTCAATGTATCTTTTTAATCAATCAATAAAACACCAGCATTTTCTTTATCGTTTGCGTATTCTGAAATTCTTTAAGAACACCTTTCAATTTCACCGGTAATGATGTATCTCCGCAGTCCGGTGGCTCTGCCGGATCTGACCACCTCAGCATCATATTCTTACCTTTTGTGGCCAAATCCACCTCCTGTGCACAACCATTTCCGTCATGAAACAAGACCCAATATAGAGTCGGTCACTTCCCATGAAAAATGAATCTGAAACCACCACACCACGGTGGTGCAACTTCCAAACAGCCCAGCCGGTGTGGTGGTGTTGATAGAGTGGCGTTAAGGTTTTGAGGATAAAGATTATGGCGGCCAGTTTTTATGGGGAGGGAAAAAAGAAGTAGGCTTTCAGTGGGTGGTGGGAAGAAGATAATGGCATCCGATCTATTTACAGGGAGCTGGAAGAAAGAATTAGGAGGTTGTGGAGAAGATGGCGTTGCTGGTTTGGGGCTGGGAATTTTTTTATGATAATAAAAGGTATGTTAATAAAGGAACTAATCTGTAATAAAAAATTGGTGTGAAAATAGTATAAATGTGTGGTGTAAAAGTAGAAAAATAGGGTGTAAATAAAGATTGAAATTTAAGGAGGTGTAAAGGTAGATTTTGATTTTAGGTGTGGTGTGGTTCATAAAGTGGTATAGTGGTACATCTGATGTGGTGTGAATAAAAACACCCTTTATATAACACGTACACTATAAAATTTATTAATAATTATCGTCCACAATCAAATAGGAGCTCTCCTATTACTAGGTAGCTTTTACCTGCTCTCGTTTTTCTTATTTAGACATGTAAACATCATATAACACTTACACATTACACTAGGGAGTAAACGATCTGAAACGGGTCAAAGCATTTAGTTATCGAGTCGAGCATGCATATATAACTACTATATTTGAACTCAACTCGAGATTGCTAAACTCGGCTCAAATTAGTTCTAGCAATACTCGAGTTCAATTGACTATGTTCGTGAAAAATACTTTCTACCTCGAACTCAAGCTCGAGCAGCTTGTTATGCTCAAAAAAAGTAAATATTATCAATCCAAAAATACATTTAGGGGTTTTGAAAAGAAAATAAAATGAGAAAAAGAAAGGAAAAGAAAAGAGCACTTATACAGGAAAACAGAATATTACCTTTTTCTTGACAAAAACATGTCATTGTTTCTAGGTGACTGTGAAATTATTCAAATATCAAACTCTCTCAAGCATATAATATAATTTTATTATTATTATTTATTTATTTATATTTATATTTATATTTATAAAAGCTGCAGTTCTTGCACTTCCCGGATATGGGCAGAAAGAACAAATATGCCTTTCACATCTTATTTTATTTCTCCAACATCCCAAATAAAAGAATTCTTTATTCTCACACATATTCCGAACCCACACAATTGATACCAAATTGTCTCATTCAGAGGTACTGAAATAACAATAGAATGAAACTAAATGTATGTAATGATAATAGGTTTTGGTGAATAGAATATTATGATTCCATTAAATGAGAAATAGCCACATACAACGTATATATAGGCCACAACATACGCGCCGTAAAGAAAATAACAAAACAATAAAATATGCTGATAGCTTCTGATATCTTCCTCGTTCGACGACGAGCGCGCGAAGTCCAAGCTTGACACAAAAACAGAGAAAGGAGCCGACCTGTAGGTTTGGTCGAGCATCCGCAAGTTGGTCGGCACTTGCACACTCGGGTCGCTCAATCAAACCTCTCTCCACACGCCACGAATAAAGTGATAATCAATGGCCACATGCTTATGCGCGGAGTGGAAAATCGATTAGCACCGAGCCGCATGGCACCTAAATTATCACAAAAATAATCGGCGCCGCTTCCTGGTTTGAAACCAAGATCTTGTAGCAAATAAACAACCCATGCAATTTCGCCGCAGATCCGCAATAGATCGATACTCCGCCTCGGTGGAGGAACGCGAGACGAGGATCGCTTTTGGAGCTCCAAGAGATGGCATTACGACCTAAGAAAACCAAGTAGGCCGATGTCGGGTATATGGGCCGTCATCATCATCCTTATTCCCCCAATCCGAGTCCGAGTATGCATGTAAGTGCTAATGGTGTGTCATTGAAAAACGGCCCAAGCTTCGAGTGCCGATAAATAACGAAGGATACGCTTAACAAGTGTCCAAAGTGGTAGTCCGTAGGAGCATGCATGAATTGGGACAACTTGTTAACCGCAAAAGCAATATCAGTCCGTAAACGTAAGATATTGTAAGGAACCCAACACCGGCGATACCGAGAGGATCGGAGTAAGCGAGAGAGAGGATGAGGGTTGCGCAGAGAAAGCATCAAAGCAGGTGAGGTGTGAAACCGCCTGTGACGCCTCCATATGTACCGGGACAGAGATCATGTATATACTTAGATCAAGCGTGAGAAGCAAACCCGTAGCGAATGAGTGACTTCAACACCCAAAAGAAGGACAAATGACCTGCATCCTGATGAAAAACCGAGTCCCAATAGCATCAATCACATGTTGAACATGCTGTGTGGAGTCGCTCGTGACAATAATGTCATCAACATAAACCGTAATTAATGTGACACGATCTGCAAAGACGGTGATGAACAGGGACGAATCAGCCACAGAATTCACAAAACCTAATGAGAGCACAAAATTTTTCAACTCATGGTACCAAGCACGTGGAGCCTGTTTGAGGCCATATATGGCTTTGCGCAGCTTACAGACAAAGGTAGGTTTCAATGCATCCTCAAACCCCGGAGGTTGAACCATATATACGTCTTCTGTGCATTATTAACATCAAGTTGTCGCAAGGGCCATCCCTTGGTAACAGCAATGCTAAGAACCAGCCGAATTGTTGTTGGCTTAACAACGGGGCTAAACGTCTCAAAATAATCCAAGCCCGGGCGTTGATTAAACCCCTTGGCTACTAAACGAGCCTTATATTTTTCGATAGACCCATCAGGCTTGCGCTTAATACGAAACACCCATTTACACCCAACAACATTCATACCCGGAGACGGAGGAACTAAATCCCACGTGCTATTACGAAGCAACGCACTGTACTCGTCGGACATAGCAATACACCATTGCGAACACTGGAGGGCTTGTTTTAAGGTGGTAGGCTCGGTGTAAAGGTAACTGGAGGTGGCTTGAGCTTGAAGGTTTAAGATTTGGCGTGGCTTGTGAATGTCATTTTTTGATCGAGTAACCATTGGGTGGCGGGGGGGATTAGTGATAGGAGAGTGAGCCACGGGTGAGGGAGCCGTGGGCGAGGAGGAAGAGGGCGGGGTTGCAAATGAGAGAGAGGAATGCGACGGAGTTGGTGAGAGATTAGGGGTAAGTGGCGAGTGTGTAGGGAGGTTGGGGTATCATGTTCGGGTCGGTAGGGGGTAATGGGTCTGCCGAGTTGGTGGAGGGGCTGGAAGTGTTTGTTGAGGATAGGGGAGTGTGAGTGGCCGAGAGGGATGGAGAGGCCAAGGGTGACGCAGGGTGGGTAGGCAGTAATGGCGCAGAGGGTATAAATGCAGGCTCTTGGGGAATAAATGCAAGATTATAATAGGCAGGGGGTAGAAGAGTGGATAAAGACGGAAGAGATGGATCGGCGGGAACGGTCGCAAACGGAAAAATATCTTCCACAAACCGAACATCACGGGCAGTGTATAGGCGATTTTCTGAAACATCAAAGCAAAGGTAACCACTTTGTGTTAACGGATAGCCTAAGAACACACAAGGACGGGATGTGGAGGCCAATTTGTGTGGGTTTTGAGGTTTTAGCCAGGGGTAACAAAGGCATCCAAAGATTCGTAGTTTGCCGTAGTTCGGAACCTCACCAGTTAATTTGAGATAGGGAGATTGCATGTCAAGATTCTTGGAAGGCATGCGATTGATTAAATAAGTCGCGCACCGACAAAGATAGACCAAAAATAATAGGCATCGAGGCATGCGAAAGAAGTGTAAGGGCGTTTTCAAAGAATGTAAAATGTCGACGCTGGAGATGCCATTTTGTTGAGGTGTGTGGGTGATGGACGTGTAATGGGCAATGCCATGCTCGGCTAGATAGGGACGCAGCGATATATTCAAAGGCCATTGCTCGTAATAAAGAATTTTAAGGGTGTTTGGCGTATTGTTTCTCAACATATGGTTTGAATTTTTTGAAGATGGTGGCAACTTCGATTTTTGTTTCATAGGGAATAACCAAAAAAGCGAGTAAAATGATCAACGAATATAACGTAGTACTTGAATCCATCAATAGAATAAATCGGTCTTGACCAAACGCCGAAAACACCACATCCAATGGTTTTGAGCTAGTAATAGAGGAATGCGAAAAGTGGAGTCGATGACTCTTATTACATAAGCAAGAATTACAGGAATAGAATGAAAGCGGAAGATAAATGCAAATAATTGTTTTTGGCTAAAGCTTGTATTATTGGAGAAGCGGGATGCCCACAAATGAGAGTGCCACGTGATGTGCCAGGCTTTAGCAGCAGGTGGCAAAGCTAAAAGCGAGGACGGAGACAAGATGTACGCCCATCTCTAACTTGACCTTGGTGAGGCAATTGGTGGTCTTGTGTCCTTCACCAAAAAAGAGTCGGGTAAAAATTCAATAGAGACAGAGTTATCTTTGCAAAATTGATGGACAGAAATAAGATTTTGTGATGATTAGGTACACACAGAACATTATTTAACTTGAAAGAGAGATAGTGGTGGAACCAATATGTGTGATGGCGAGAGAGCCGCCATCACCTATAATGATTCGTTCCGTGCACTGGATATCGAGAGTGCAAGGAAAGCAAGTCGAGCTCTTGTGTCATGTGGTGAGAGGCACCATCACAAGCATCCAGTAAGTGGAGATGGAGAGGAGAAACAGAGCACAACATGAGCGATGGAGGTGGAGGTGGTCTCACCGGGAAGGCTTTCGGGCCTGTGGAGATTGTTATAGTGATTGTAGGTAGAGCAAGATGTAGCACTATGTCCTTGGACACCACACAACTGACAATGGCCAAGGAAGGGACGAGATGGACGGGCTTGGGAGGGATGAGAGCCACTCGGCCGAGAGGCAGGAGGTGTAGAATGCCTCGGGTAGTATTGTTGTGGAGGGTATTGGTGAGGATATTGAGGGGCCTGGTGACGAGGATGCGAGTGAAAAGGTCGGGTAGGAGCAGTGGGAGCCGGGGGAGAGGGGTTATAGTGAGCAGGTGGGAACGCAGATACTACGCCGGTGTACTACTAGACTGACTTTGTAACAATTGTGCCTCATGATTCAATAACTTCTCATGCAACGCAGACAAGGAAATTGTGTCATCACGAGCCTGAATGGCATTCACCAAATTCACATAATCCGAGCCCACATTTTTTAAGATCAAATCAACAACTTCATCATCATTAGGCTTAGCATCCAACGCAGCGAGATCATCCACAATATTTTTAACGGTATTAAAAAATTTTGAGATGGGCATGTTACCTCTAGAGATCGAATTTAAGCGAATTCTGAGATTTTTTATTCTCCCTTTGGATTTTTTTCCATAAGTATCCAATAACGTATCCCATGCCTGTTTGGACGTCTTTGTGTGTTGAATATCAGCGAGATAGTCCTTTTCAACTGACCCGAGCAGAAGGAAGTGGATGAGAGCATCCTGCCTAATCCAAAACGCACCGCCTTGGTCAGATTTGGGTCATCTGCAGAGACAATCGTAAAGCACGATCACCCGTAATAAAACCATGAGATCATACCCGTGAGAAGAGCATGAATTTGCAGCTTCCAAGCCACGAAATTCGATTCCCTAGCTTGATCGGGCGCATGGATTGTGGGGACCGAGGCCACAATTGTGTCGATTCAAGAAGCAAACAACATGATGGAGACAGTTGATTCACCGATGGTGGATTGAGACATGGCGGCGGCGGCCGAAAAAAGAAACGGCAAGAGGGGTGGAGGAGCCCTAATTGCGGCGGTGAAGAAGAAGAAAAATGAAAGATCGTAGCTCCGATACCATAATAGGTTTTGGTGAATAGAATATTATGATTCCATTAAATGAGAAATAGCCACATACAACGTATATATAGGCCACAACACAAGGCCAGAACAGTAAAATAACAAAACAATAAAATATGTTGATAGTTTCTCTGATAAATGAAACATATTTGAAGCATTACATTGCTACGTTTGACATAAAAAAATGAACAAGACTCAATAGTAAATGACACACTGAATAGCGGTGGAACATATATGCGGGTAGATAGGGGGAGGGTGAACGGAGGTGGTAGGGTGGGGTATGATTATAGTGTCGGAATATGGTGAGAGTAAGTGTGAATGTGTGATGAAAGGTAGGGTTGAAGGCGAGGTGAGGGTGGAAGGGTGGAGGTGCTGTGGCGGTGGATCGAGTACAAGTAACGTAAGATGGTGGGGTGGATAAGTTATGGATAGGATGGCAAAAAGTAATGTTTGGGTAAGGTGGTTGAGGAAGACCTTGTGATAGGGTGCTGGTGTAATATCTCGATTTTTCGAAAAATGACAGACATGTCATTTTACGAAAAATGGAATATTATGATTTACGGATTAAAGTATTTTATGTGTATATATATATTTTGGATATATATATATATATATATATATACATTGGGTAAAATATGATTTTTAATAATAAGGGTAATTAAGGAAAATAAGGGATTAGGTTAACTATTGGGATTTTGTCTATTTAAGGAAAATAGATCCCATTAGTTCCCACAACCTAAAAGAAATCAGAATTTACCAACGTTGAAAGAGGGAACGGCCTAGAGCTTTGAGGGCTGGGGGAGTTTTTGATTAGTTTCTAAGTCGAATCTCAACGGTTTTCGGATCATAGTGGAGTAGCAGAATCGTGGTGAAGAGAGCGTCGATTCAACACCCGAAAGTTAGGACCTTGTCAAGGTTTGGTGGGAATAGCTTGCTAAAAGGTAAGAGCTCTTCCTACAAATTAATTATGATTTAGAGAAATTAAATCGTGTTTTTGATTCGTTTTGTAAGAGAGTTTTCCTAATGAATAATTTTAGTTTTATGATGTTAAGATGAAGTAGGGCTGTAAATGAGCTGGGCTACTCGTGAGTTACTCGCACTCGACTCGCAAGAGAGATCGACTCGATTCGGTTTTTTCGAGTTCGAGCTCGAGTCGAGCTACTCGAATAATTAACCGAGCCGAGCTCGAGTTTTAAAATATAGTAATCGAGTAGCTCGCGAGCTTAATCGAGCTTGATTAAATAATTATTTAATTAATGTAATTTATTAAATTTATTATAAATATTAGTTTTTATTATTAAAAAAATATTATTCGAGTCGAGTATTAGACGAGCCGAGCTTGAATTTACCATATTTCGTTAAAAATTAAATGAATTCTAGGATAATAATCGAGCTTACTTAGTCTGAGTCGAGTCGAGCTTTTTATCGAGTCTTAGCGAGTCGAGTTCGATCTTGATTTTTATGGCTCGATCGAGCCTAGAGTAGCTTTCAAATTAAACTTTTAGTCGAAATGAAATTGAGCGCAGAAAGATCGACTCGACTTTTCACTCGATTACACCCCTGAAGTAATGAGGTGTTCTAACAGAAAGAACTAATTTTATTTCTGATATTAGGTGTTTGGTAAAATTTATGTGTTACCGTAATTGTTATATTTTGTAATGTGGCTAAATTATGGGACCGTAAATATGTGTCCATAGGGTCTCAATTATTCTGTGCGTGTAGGTCATCAGCCGACTAGTACTGGTACATGTTGTTCTTAATAATTATATGTTGGATCATTCCCAGGAAACTTCCGTAGGATTTTTTAAAATAAAAATAAAATAAAATAAAACAAAAAAGAAAAAAAAAGAAGAAGTAGCAGATTCCTTCCCGTATGATTATAATGTATAAAAGCATTTAGGATGAAAAGGTAACTAATAAATATGTATAATTGTGTAGCTGCTTGTTCGAAAGATTTGAAAAAAGAAAGAGAAAAAAATAGGGTAATGAAAAAGAAGGTAGCAGCATAAGTAAAAAGATAATTTAATAAATATATAAGGTATAGATGTTTGGTATTATTGTGTTGTGTTATTTATTATTCTGGAAAAACATAAATTATGATTTAGTAGATGATGAATTTTGTAAATTAATGTTATGGTGATATTTAAATAATCAGATTGTAGTGTTGTTAATGAGTTTAAATAGGATTAATGAAAACGAATGCGCCTCAATTGAAAACCTTCGATGCGTTTGGTTCGCGTGACCTGACGTATTTCTTAAAGGGAGTTGAAGTCCGGGACCGTCGGAAAGGCATGAAAAAGCTTGTGCTTTGGTGATCTGTAGCTTCATCAACGCCTCACAGAATCATGCAGCGCTAATTCGTGCTTGTATGCTATGAGAGTGAGGAAGAGAGTTGAGTTGTAAGGAACTTACTTGAAAACAACTAGGTAGCTAGTTAATAACTAATGATGATTACATACTTGACTAGTAAAAGACTAAACATCATGTCATTCTTGGATAGGCACAAGTTTATATCGCAATGTGTAGGCTTTCGGATAAAACGAGTAAACTTGCTGGCCTTTCTAGAGGCACCAGGAGTAGAGGGTACTCGTTGATGGATAACTTTGCTGGCCATTAGAGGGCACCAGGAGTAGAGGGACTTCACCGAACGCGTATACTATCGGGACTAGCCCGTGGCTATTGGTGTGATCCACTAATAGGTTGCAACCAGATACTTCGTGGTGAGTAGCACCATGCATCGTGAACCCTAGATTGAGTCGGTCTCAGAAAGATAATTCATTTAATCATAAAACTTGTTATTAAACCTTAGTTAATTTGTAGTTTCTACCTCTTATTGAGTACTTTGTACTTACCTCAAATGCATTGTTTTTCTATGTGTTTGGGAGAGAGAAGACGAACAGGTAAACCCAGAATTCGAGGCAGACTTTGATGACGACGTTTGAGGACGCTGGAGTTGAAGCGTTTACTTATTCTGTTTTCTTTTATACACATTAGATACGTTGTTCTTTGGGAAACGTTGTATTTTCTTTTAGAATTCTTTTGAAGGTTTCGTACGTTTTAGTTCGTTTGGCTTTCCAATGTAATAAATGTTACATTTCTATCTTTAGTATGTCGAGTTCTTTTCATAGTAGCATTTATGGTGTTTGCCGAGTCTTTTTAGCTTCTGTTTTGCTTAACTCGATACGACGTAGTAGAGGCTTACGTGTAATATTAGATTTATTTAATATTATACGTGCCGAGCGTTTCGTTTCCGGATAAGGACTTGGTATCCGGGAGTGGGGTGTTACAGTTGGTATCAGAGCGAAGCGTCCTTGTTGTTATGGGCTTCCTTTCCTCTAAGATAAGATTTCCTTAGACCTTGTTGAACTTTTCTGATCTCTTTTGATCTTGGTGGTAAATCCTCGTAAGACTAAGAATCCTTAAACCGTTGTTAAGTTGCACTAGGACCAAGTGAAGAGTTTCCTTAAGCGAAGGTTAGATTGAGTTCTAAGCACACAACTCTTACGTGATTCCCTCGAGTTCGTTCCTCTAGGATCCTTAATAGAATCCCTCTTCTTCTTCTTTTGAAACTTTCAGACTTCCCCCACATGTTCTTTCTCTTGGTGGATTTAACTTTATTTTTATTTGCTACGTTTGGTCCTAATCATTTCTTTTTGTAACTTGGTGCTATGCAAAACGAGTACAAGATTGGTTAGTGCGGTTTCGGCGGTTCAAGTTGAGGTTGGTCAGCTTTGGGTTGAGTGAACGAGGATTGAACTTTACGGTTTGGGAATCGGTAAAGTTTTGGTTCGGTGGCTAGCAAGATCAAAAACCGGTTAGTTGTTGCCAGAGGGAAACAAGTGAAGCCTCGGTTTTGTTTGTGATGAAGAGAGAGTGCTAAGGAAGGTCGACGGTTTGAGCACGCTCGAGTTTCGAGGACGAAACTCCTTTCAAGGAAGGAATGTAATATCCCGATTTTTCAAAAGCACAGACGTGTCATTTTGCGAAAAAATGGAATATAATGATTTACCTTGATTAAAGTATTTTATGTGTATTTATATATTTTGGATATATATATATATATATATATATATATATATATATATATATATATATATATATATATATATTGGTAAAATATGATTTTTAATAATAAGAGTAATTAAGGAAAATAAGGGATTAGGTTAACTATTGAGATTTTGTCTATTTAAGGAAAATAGATCCCATTAGTTCCCACAACCTAAAAGAAATCAGAATTTACCAACGTTGAGAGAGGGAACGGCCTGGTGCTTTGAGGGCTGAGGGAGTTTTTGATTAGTTTCTAAGTCGAATCTCAACGGTTTTCGCATCAGAGTGGAGCAGCGGAATCGTCGTGAAGAGAGCGTCGATTCAACACCCAAAAGTTAGGACCTAGTCAAGGTTTGGTGGGAATAGCTTGCTAAAAGGTAAGAGACTCTTCCTACAAATTAATTATGGTTTAGAGAAATTAAATCGTGTTTTTGATTCATTTTGTAAGAGAGTTTTCCTAATGAATAATTTTAGTTTTATGATGTTAAGGTGAAGTAAAGATGTGTTCTAACAGAAAGAACTAATTTTATTTCTGATATTAGGTGTTTGGTAAAATTTATGTGTTACCGTAATTGTTATATTTTGTAATGTGACTAAATTATGGGACCGTAAATATGTGTCCATAGGGTCTCAATTGTTCTGTGCGTGTAGGTCATCAGCCGACTAGTACTGGTACAAGTTGTTCTTAATAATTATATGTTGGATCATTCCCAGGAAACTTCCGTAGGATTTAAAATAAAAATAAAATAAAAATAAAAATAAAATAAAACAAAAAAGAAGAAGCAGCAGATTCCTTCACGTATGATTAATGTATAAAAGCTTTTAGGATGAAAAGGTAACTAATAAATATGTATAATTGTGTAGCTGTTGGTTCGAAAGTTTTGAAAAAAGAAAGAGAAAAAAATACGGTAATGAAAAAGAAGGTAGCAGCATAAGTAAACAGATAATTTAATAAATATATAAGGTATAGATGTTTGGTATTATTGTGTTGTGTTATTTATTATTCTGGAAAAACATAAATTATGATTTAGTAGACAGTGAATTTTGTAGCTAATGTTATGGTGATGTTTAGCTTGAATTGTAGTGTTGTTAATGAGTTTAAATAGGATTAATGAAAACGAACAAACCTCGATTGATCTTCTGACGCGTTTGGTTCCGGCACCGGACGTACTCTTAAAGGGAGTTGAAGTCCGGGACAGTCGGAAATGCATGAAAAGGCTTGTGTTTTGGTGATCTAGGGTTCATCAACGCCTGTAGAATCATTGTTAGCGCTCGTCGTGTGTAGAGGTCTGCAGAAAGAGAGTTGAGTTTTGAGGGAGCTTACTTGAAAACAAATAGGTGGCTAGTTAATAACTATTGATGATTACTTACTTGACTAGTAAAAGACTAAACATCATGTCATTTTTGGATTGGCACAAGTTTATATCACAATGTGTAGGCTTTCGGATAAAACGAGTAAACTTGCTGGCCTTTCTAGAGGCACCAGGAGTAGAGGGTACTCGTGGATGGATAACTTTGCTGGCCATTAGAAGGCACCAGGAGTAGATGGACTTCACCGAACGCGTATACTATCGGGACTAGCCCGTGGCTATTGGTGTGATCCACTAATAGGTTGCAACCAGATAGTTCGTGGTGAATAGCACCATGCGTAGTGAACCCTAGATTGAGTCGGTCTCAGAAAGATAATTCATTTAATCATAAAACTTGTTATTAAACCTTAATTAGTTAATTTGTAGCTTCTACCTCTTATTGAGTACTTTGTACTTACCTCAAATGCATTGCTTTTCTATGTGTTTGGGGGAGAGAAGACGAACAGGTAAACCTAGAGTTTGAGGCAGACTTTGAAGACGACGTTTGAGGATGCCGGAGTTGAAGCGTTTACTTATTCTGTTTTCTTTTATATACATTAGATACGTTGTTCTTTGGGAAACGTCGTATTTTCTTTTAGTATTCTTTTGAAGGTTTCGTACGTTTTAGTTTTCGTTTGGCTTTCCAATGTAATAAATGTTACATTTCTATCTTTAGTATGTCGGGTTCTTTTTATAGTAGCATTTATGGTGTTTGCCGAGTCTTTTTAGCTTCCGTTTTGCTTAACTCAATACGACGTAGTAGAGGCTTCACTACAAGAAAATAAAGTATTCACAACATGAATTTACGGCATACATATACGTATGCCATAAAATTATGTTAAAACTTACTGCTTCGATCTACTTAAACAAAAAAAAACACATAAAGGTAGTTTTAAATTTACTGAAACAAAATCCCTAAAACTTACGACTTTGATCTACTCCCCTCCCTTAGATAAGAAAACCCTGCAACACTCTCTTTTAGTCTTTTCCTTCTCCGCCTACAGCTTCCATCGTCGGCTACAGTGGCCGGATCACCATCATAAACAGTGACCGGAGCGTCGTCTTCATATCCCCAATGCTTTTGGTAATCTCTTCCATAGCTTTCTCCTTTTATATGGATTCCGTGTTGGCACCAGAATCTTCCTCCGTGAATTCAAGTCAGCGATCATATTTTGCCATCATCGATCTTGAAAGGTTTTTCATTTCTACTCTTGCTTCGGTTTCTCTATTTAGTCATTCTCATAGTGTTGCTTTTTGTTCTGGTTTTGAATCAGATCTTAAGAAGAAGAAAAATTAAGTACTTTGTCCGTAAGGTGTTCGATGAAATGCCACAATGCCTAAAACTAAGTGATTCGGGACATACTTCCAAAGAATCTGAAGACTTCATGACTCATGTGGACTAAAACATCAAGAATACGCTAGTTTCTCCCATGTATTCTTATAGGTAGGTTGTTTTCAATATATATGGAAAGTTACTGTACTTATGAGCATATTCTTTTTCCCGATCTTCACTGTTTTTGAACTTTTTTAGATTCTTTAAAACGCATATTGTAGAAATGAGATAATCCATATCATTCATTGTTTAAGCATATGCTGAAAGTTTCACTTGATTGTTTGTATGGAGCAAGATAGTGTATGCTTCTTGTTCCACTATTTAATTTCTTGATTTTTGGCAGTCTTTTCATGTTTCTGCCATCAAGTCTGTCTAGTTTGAGTCTTAGGTTAAGTGTATAGAGTTTGGTTCAGTTGACTTATAATCAGTTCTTGTTTGATATGACTGCTTCTTGCTACATGTTGTCTTTAGATTCATGTTCTGGTCTGTAAAGTCCAAAAGTCTAGGTCTACTGACTGAAAAGCTGCTTGTCTGAGGTGTCTACTTATGATCTACCTCTTTGCTTTGGAGTCTGCAATCTCTAACAATGCATACATTTGATTCGGTCACCTTATGGATTCTGACGTTTTACTTATTAGCTTGAAAGGGAGGCTTATGCTTTAGTGATGCAAATGACTAGGAAGTGTCATGTTTCAGACTGTTGCTATCTATAATATTTGAACTCATTGACTATTCTTGTTTTAGAATTGAAGAATGGTAGTTGGACTTAAATTTTTTAAATTTTTGGTTTTGATATGTTTTGGTGTTGTGGTATGTGAGGGAATTTTAACATATTTTTACCTTGATTCAACACATTGCACTGGCTTGATTCAATTAGGGATAATAGGAGCTTTAACATCAAACATCCTTTGTCTCTTTAGAATTTATTCACAAGAACTTCTCTTTCTCTTGCAGTTCTTTGATACTTGAGTGTTGAAGTGATTACCAAATTTCGGGACACTCAGTTCGATATAGTTAAAGCAGGCTTGGCAGCGTATTCCGAGGTTATTTCTGTGAATTCGGTCTTTCTTAAGGCTGGAATTCCATATTTCGGAATTCGCAATCGTTTTGAAGGTTTGAACACAGATTAATACTTGCAAGAATCAACTTGTGAATGAAAGATTCTTACCATGTATGTTGATATACAAGCATTGAACCATGAATTTTTTTTACTTTCCTTTTTTGAAATTGCTGGATGAATTGAGTGTTGTATTTATTGTTGTTGAAGGGATTTGTGATGAACATGCAACCTTCAGAGGCAGAGGCGGGATTCGACGTGCGGCTGCCACCAACAGCTGATCCGGATGCTATAAGGAAGAGGATTTTAGAGGAATGGGCTCCAGCTTTAAGAAACATGACATTTGGGGTAAGCAACTTTCCTTTTGTACTTTGTAGTTATGCATTTGAATAGCAGGAAAACTTGGTGATGCTTATAGTAGGATTCGATTAATTATTTCACGCCGAGTCTTTTAGTTACTAAATCTGTCTCTTAGTAAATTCATTACCTAAATATGTAGTGACAATGTACACATTTGGAGAATGAAATAAAAAGTGCGAAGATATAAATGAGATATACATAATGATTTTTTTGGTTCTAGTAGGTTGTGTATTTTTATTTGTCCAATGTGTTAAATAAAAATACATCTCATGACCTCAAAAACTCGGTGCATCTTTTTGTCCTGTGAATGTGCAGACAAGCTTTCGCGGTTTCAAGAAGCATGCTAGAGTTGCGTCACCTTTAATTGTTGAGAAATGGTTTGACAAATAAAGACTTGGAAGCTATTAATGATGGTTGTCCTCACTTGGAAACACATGATCTTCGCGGCTGTTATAATGTTAGAGAAAAGATTGTCAACACATATCAAAAGTGCCCGAAGTACTCTGTTTCGAATGATGAATTCGAAATGTATAGGTTCAGGGACGTATATTTCTGTGATTACAGTGACTATCACCTTTAGAAGTCTCCTTAGTCTGATATGATCGATTTTGTTCAATATATTAGAAGACTGAATATCGTTTTTATTTATATGAAGTACCAGTTCATTTTCATAGTTTATGTTGTATGTATGAGGCATGCGTTAAAGTAAATTTATGGCCTGCATCCAATTATTCATTACGGCATGCATGTTTATGCCGTGGTAGATGTTTTTAGTGAATTTACGACATGCTTTGTACGTTGTAATTTGACGCAGATAGTCCATTTATGGCGTGCCGTGGTTTGAGTTTTACAGCATGCTCATTATGCCATGAACCAATTTTTCCCGTTGGTCTCCAACAATATTTACGGCATGCATTTCAGATCATTTATGGCTTACAAAAGCATGTTGTAATTTCAACATAGATTTACGGCGTGTCCATCAATGGTTTGCATTTGTGTGTCATAATTTACCATCTAAGGCGTGCCTTGCACGCCGTAAATTGGCAAATTTCCCGTAGTGCTTACGTGTAATATTAGATTTATTTAATATTATACGTGCCGAGCGTTTCGTTTCCGGATAAGCACTCGGTATCCGAGAGTGGGACGTTACAGCTGGAGCATGTGGGGGTAAGGGTGGTGTAAGAGTGTATATTGGGTAGGGACGGGTAGGGCCGGCCAAGAAAATCGGGGCATCAGGGGGTTCGTAGGCTAAGGCCCTAGATTCTAAATCTATATGAGGCAGAAGCCGCTGATGTCATATTATAGTTTATTGTGCTATAGTCCTTTAAACATGGTTAAAAATGTTGTGTTACAGCCAATATTTCGACTAGGGTTTTTCTTTTAATAGAAGAAAGTTGAAACCCTAAGATTTGGATATCGGGGAAGTCAAATGCATTAAGAGAAAGAATATGGGGTTAATGTGTAGAGTTATTTTTTTTTTCTTTCCTTAACAAACTACTAACAAAAATTTGGTATGGGAAAACAATAACTACTAACAAAAATTAACTCTACCAAAAAAAACTACTAACAAAAATTAACAAACTATTCAATGTTTTCCCATACACCAAATATGTATTTTTGTTAAGTAATTATGATAGAGCTAGAAGATAGATAGTCAGAGCCCCCCTTTTTTTTTTTTTTTTTTTTTCTTTTTGAGGATAATCAGAGCCCCTTTTTTACATGGACTAAAAACAAAAATTGGGACCCAAATAACAAAGCTAATTCTTGGGGCCTCTCAGGCACAGGTCTTGGCTGCCTTAGCAATTGACCGGCCTTGAGGACGGGTAAGAATAGAGTAGCGTGAGAGGTAAAGATATGTTATGGTGGGGTGAGCAGTGAGAGTAATCGAACGTCAAATTGATCATCAATGTATAAAACGACACGATACATTTTACGAAATGACACAATATATATTTACAACTATTTGCAAAGGATACCACAAAGGTATTTAGTAATACCATATTGATCCAACAATTCCATTTAGTGCACGGAGATTACAAAGAGGAAGCAAAATGGATACATTCCATAAGAAATTTGGGGATAAGAGAGCGATTGTTTAACCATTGGTTGCAAAGAACTGGCTTTGTCTTCTATTTATTTAATTTAATATATTGTTAATATTATTATGTTTTATTTTCACTATTGTCTTATTGTTGTATAATAATATAATCATCCGTCTAACCATTATTGTCGATGTTGACTATGTAAATTACAAACTTAATTTAATCCAATGAAATCACCGGCAGTTTTAGCACTCATCAAAAAATCCAACAAGCCAGTCTAATTCAATACCTAACAAACACATATTTTAATTCCCCAAATCTTTAAATTGCTGGCCTGCTTTTGGACATTTTCATGGGACAGCAAAATTAGTTTTTGCTACAAAACAAAAAATGGTGACTCGCAAGACACCATTGTTAATTAGAAAATTAAAATATACTAGTATATAAATTCTTCGTGCAAATTGGACCCCCAACTCTTTAGCCTTTTTGCTTTCTAAGTTCATCCAAAAAAAAAAAAAAAAAGAAGGAACCAATTTTCGATTCTCAATTTATCAAAACAGAAAAACCGAATGGCTTTTATGATTTTTTCTTTGCATTCTCCTCTGCACATTTTTCAACACAAATTTCCAAATCTTTATCACACTAAGCTGTATCTTTGGATCGATAAAGCATCTGCATCTTCATCTTAATCAAGTAAAAAGGATCAAGAAAAATTGATGGGTTTTCTTTGCAGAAGTTGGAATGTACGTAGCAGGTGCAATAGGGTTTCGCAGATTGAAATTGTGAAGTCTTCACCAACAACATATATGCAAAGAACAGCCTAAACAAACAAAGGTCTTCGTCCCAGGTCAAGAAAATATCTCTTGTACATCGATCTTCTTCTTCGTTGATTTCAAGGTAAAAAAAAAAAAAAAAAAACAGACTGAGGAATCTTTGAAGAAATTAGTCATGTATTTGAGTTCTATGGAAACTAACTCCAAATTAGAAATATTTGAATTTGAATGTTATAATCATCATCCATATCATAGTCAGATTTTTCCTGTTTTACTTTTTCTTTTTGGAAAGGTCACATCTTTTTTAGTTTAAATTACAAAAAATTAAGAGATCCCATTAGCTGATGACTGCTCTCTCTTTCTCTCTATTGTGTAAACTTTATTACTGCTTTAGTCTAATAAACTCTTCATCCATGTGCTCTGTTTCTGTTAATTGCCTTTGGACGTTTGTTATTTTTCTTTTTTTTCTTATTATTCAGTGGAGAATTTTGTCATTTAAATTGCATTGGGTATCAAAGTTTGATTTTTTATTTTTTATATTACAGAAACAATTTGCGCAATACTACTGCTGTTGTAGTACATAATTCATGCATATATGTAGCGGGATTTGAATTTAGGACGTCTTGATTTCGGTGTCACCGTCTTCTCCTGATGTAGGCTGCAATGACTCTGGTGTCGTGTTTATAAAGAGGTTGTTTTATATTGTCATAAGAAAAGTAATAAAGAAAAAGTTGTTTTATTTAGATTGAAAAAGTTGCTTTATACATATATATATATATATAAAAAAAAAAAAGTTCTTTTATTTAGGTAGGAAAATCATACTATGAATATAAAGTAAATTAAATTTATATCCAATGGTCCTTATAAAAAGCTTTGAAAAAATTATAAAGTTTTATAAAAGCTTTGGCACCATTGTATCCTATCCACCTCTGCGAAGCTTTAAGCAAAGGCTTTGGGCAGTTAAACCGGTTCATCCATGCCAAGTAGTTTTTTTTTTCTTTTTTTAATGGTTTGTGTGGAGGTTTACGCCAATTCAAGTATGGTTGTGCAAAAACGCATCATTTTTCTCTCTCATAACATTACGTCAATTCGGGTGTTTGGAGGCTTCGGTATTGGAAGTAGAGTCCACGGAGTCGGTAGAAGCAACAAGGGCTTTTGGAAGCGGATAGCGAATAAATTCAGGCCGAAAGATATGTTTGAGAGAATTGGTTTTGGTTCGAGTAACCATGGTATGAGTGGGAGCAGGTTGGTTAGGAGATGAGGCTGGAGAACGCTAAGGCCGAAGTGGACGCAAGAGAGGTGGGTGGCGAAGGCTAGGGAGGGGGAGCCGCAGGGGGGGGGCCGGGGTGAAAGGCGGACAAAGGAGATGGATTTAGCATAGGTGCGGGTAGGAAGACAGGAAGAGGGACAGTGAGATTATCAAATGTGGGTTTGACCGGAGTAATATTTTACAAGGAAGTAAGACCCATGAAATTCAAAATATACGGAATTATCCAAAGCAAATTTATGGACAGATAAGAGGTTTCTGGTGATGAAAGGCGTAACAAATATATTAGATAAATGAAATGATTGGGAAGAGGAATATATAGAAGAAGAACCATAATGAGTAATAGGTAAACCTAAACCGTCGCCCACATGAACTTTGTCGAGCCCGGCATAAGGTGTAGATGAAAGAGTGAGATGGCGAAGATCACGTGTGAGAAGATGAGTGGCCCTTGTATCCACAATCCAATCGGGGTCGGTGGGCAGGGAGCAAGAGGTCACTTTTGCCTGTGGTGGTGGCCAAGGTGACGATAGGTGAGAGGATCTGTAGCGGTAGGGACATGACGCAGCAATATGGTCGGCCTGATAGCAAATTTGGCAAGACACGGCAGCAAGATGGAGGTCACGCCCCCGTTCTTGAGAAAAATGGAGTTGCTGTGATGTGCCGCGGTGGTAGCGAAGACGGCTGTTGTCGGCGATGGATGGGATGGAGCGGACGGGAATCTTGAAGTAGGGAAGCTGGAGTGTGGGGGACGAGGGTTTTCACGATCACAGCCTCACCCCGCCTTGAGAAAAATCATCCGAACTATGACCACTGGACGAGGAAGAACAGAAGCTGATATTGTTTTGTTGATGTACCATTTTTTTTTTTTTTTGGCAGATGGGAAAATAATATATATATATATATATATATATTGGTGTGTGGCTGCTTTAGTAAAAGAAAATAATAAATAAATAAAACCTCATTCTACGACAAAATAAAGCAGCGACTGTAATCTGTAAAGAGGTAGAGCAGAGTCGCTGAACCTCAATCAAGTCCTTTCTTCTCTTCTCTTTGTTTCTTTTGTTTTTTTTTTGTGATTGCCGCTGGACGGAAGAGGGAATAGGGCGAGCGAGGCCGCCCTCGCCAGATTGTATTAGGCTAGCACTGCCGCTCTAATTAGGCGCTTTAGTTGAATTTTTTTTTTTAAAAACATACTTATTGTTAGATATTTTTTATAAATAAATATTTTGGTTATCGTTTGCATCTGAGTTGCGTCTGAATTAATGTTATCGCAATCGCGCAACGAACGGGGTCCTTCGCGAGGGTCGGCGGGCGGCGCTAACTCATGGGGTTCGGGGCAACGCCCCGGAACCTAAAACTCAATGCATGCACGCATTTTCGAACTGATATGTACTTACCTTTTTGTGTAAGGGTTGCATGCTTTCATCCGGTGCAAAGTGTACATCCATTCGTTTATGGGGTACTTGCAACCTATAAAAGGCATAAGTATGAAGACGAAAATCCATAAATTTGACAACATCATTAGAAAAACTTTGAGTGTTCTCGGGTTTGATTCAAACAAGTCACTGTTTGAATCAAACACCCTCATTGTATCATGAAAGAGATTTTCATTTGATCCCTTAGTGACAAATCGTGTAGGACAAAACATCTCTTAAAAGACAATGTTATCAACGTGCGTTGGAGTTTCTAATTCTCCGTCAAATCCTAAGTACTACATTTTTTTCCAACATTTATCGCGTTTTTAACATCCGTAAATGCAAAAAAATAATAAAACTTGTTTGTATATATCTATTTTTTTGGTCAAGTAAAATTTTTTATTGGGCATTTATCAATTAGAGTAAAAAAAAAAATTGGGCATTTATCAAAAAAGAAAATTAACATATTATATTAGGTTGAATCGGATTAAATCTACACGAATTTTTTTTTTCTTTTAGCGAAACATGTACCGTTGGGCCTCCCGACAGAATTGGGCCTAAGACCCGGGTCTCGCCGGCCTTAGCATAGGGCCGGCCCTGGGCGGAAGAAGATCTTGAACAGGAATTGCTGGTCTGCTATATAATTTTTGAGAAGAATCGCTGGAGAAGGGTATCGGCGATTGCCGATCTGCTATATAATTTTTTTTTTTTTGTGTTGTTGTTGAGACAAGCTTTTGGGGAATCTGTTGGAGTTGAATCAAGAAACCTCACCGGAGAAGCTGGGGTTAGGTGGACGAACGAAACCGCACCGGAAAAGATGGAAGATGCGAACAGAGTTGTTGCCGGAGAAGAAGAAGCAGAGTTGTTGCCGGAGAAGAGGAAGCCGCCGCCGGAATATATATAAATATATATATGTTGTTGTTGAAAAGAACGGGTTAGAATTATCACGTAGCATAGTTATAGAGGTTTTAAAAACACTCCATGAATAGAGATGCTCTGACGCATTTACAGGGGTGTCATAAAACCACATATTCCAGTAATGTGACGTACGTATAAGACATTTTTGCTGAGTTTAACTAAAAACATAAAAGAACGCAAAATCACACTGATACTATCATACTAAAACACAACACTGCTCACGTAGCAAAATTATGTGTGTCCATGTGAATTTTATTTGAGCACTTGAGCCCACATTGTTTTGCCAATTAAGTAGTGTGGTGTTTTAGTTGTTAGAAAATCTACATGGAAACGCAACGGAATTTAAAATTTAATTTTCTTGAGAGAATACTTTAGTTGATCCAATTGGATCGACGCTTTGTCTACGGTTGATGGTCTAAGCACCGAGTCGTCCAAGTGTCCGGCATCTAGCAACACGTCCACGACCCCCAATCACCGGAAAGAGTCGAGTGCTATGACTACAACCTTTCATGTGAAACAGTTACCGTGTAAAGACAATCATATCGCTGTAATAATATCCATACGGTCGTATCTCGAGTGTCAATACATTAACGACCGTATCTTATAATCTGGATATCATGCTCTCTCGAAGTAACTCATTTACTCCCACTTTGCAAAGATTCACGAGAGCTAGACATTCCTTATAAGAAAGGTCTTTCGGATATTTACTCCTACTATTAGGACACGCGATTTCCGGACGAGCGACATGAATCCTATGCATGCTTCAATATCACACACAATCACTACCGCATGATCGCCCCATGGCTAGGGGAAACCTCAATAGTGTCAAAGTATGACAATCCACACCGTGATGTCATGAAGACTCCGGTCTGAGGATAATTACACAACCGCCACATAGTGCGACACTTAATAAAGTAAGTGGTCAGTCTAACGTATGTATTCTCTAATACACGTCCACGTACAGTCCAAGCGTCTCTACACTTTCGTAGACGAGATCTATCCCTACCTTCAATAAGATAGAAGACATTCAATACGTGCTAGTCTAATCATACTATTAATGTCTCTTTTAATAGTACATGCGACTAGAGACATTTAAGTATCAAACCTTTTAAAGTGAGTCGAGATCTCATCAACCATAATCACTATATGATTTCTCTTTCACAGTTTTATACCAGGGACGTTATCATATATATAATATCATAATTGGTCTGTTAAACGAAAACATATATAATAACATAAAGTCATTTATCATATGTATAAACATATAGAAATAGTAGAAATGATCCGATCCGGTTGGATCCGGTCCACCCGATTGGGTTTAGGACACTATTTCAACATTAGTATGATAATATTAGTGTGATTTTACATTATCCAAACCTAAATTAATTAATAATTGTAGAGGTAGCATTATTGTCAAGGCGATTTTCGATATTAATTGTCAGGGCGGTTATTTGATAATGTGAAGACATTAAGTGTTAAAATTCGAAAGATTGCTCTGACAATACCAAATTTTGCTCCAACATTACATATGCCGTAATCGTAGAGTTGACTAATATTGATGGTAGCAACAATCCTCGTTGGTTTTGGTGTTGTTAGGACACTAATAGTGTAATATCCAAATTTAAAAAAATTGGAGAAAGATTATTATTATATAAAATTGAGATATGATGGATTTGGTATCTTTAGTTTGTCATTTTAAGTCAAACGAAATTGATGAGCATAAGTAGTTACTGAATCATTTATGCCTCAAATAATACTTCTACCTCCGAGTTCTGAGGCGCTATAAAAAGAGTGTTCTGGAGTCTGGTGAATTTGTTGATAAGGGGAGGGTGGTGGAGATCTTCATTCTATGTCATTTTAGGGACTGCTTTGTAGCTGCATATTTGGATAAAATTCATTTTAGAAATATTCTCAGTAAAATCTTTTAATGATGTTACATTTGTATATTACAGATCCAAAACCTTTTGAGTATAATCAAAATACAAGTGCAACAAAATTTGTTGCTAGTTCTCCATGATAGAGAATCTATAAGATCGGCGTTACATGCAAAACATTTCGTATAGATTTGTACATTATCCACCTCTCTGTATAAATAGAAACTTTGATGCATTTCTATTAATAGAGATTAAATCAAATATAAAAAAATGATTTATGATACCATGAAGAGAGAAAAAGTTGTTATGATTGTTTCAAGGGGTAGCGGTTTACTTTGTGTAACAAGAGCGATTATAGAGGAGAGAAGATAAACCAAGTTAGAGAGAATGTTTATTTATGAGAGATGGAAGGGCATTTAATTTCCTACCGTAAGAATGAAGCTGACAAAAACATCATCGGGTATCAGATTTTACCTGGAATTATTTACTGCTCCGACTGATTTATAAGATGACTATGGATAAATGGTGGAGTCTTATGAAGCTTGATATAATGGAAATAGTTCTCATTCCACTTGGATCATTAGGGAAGCAGCTAGCATCCATATTAATTTGAATCCAACTAGGTGGGAAGTTTGCCAAGCAGTTTATTTGCGACAACAAATGATTAAACTAGGACAACAAGCATAAACATGTTTATTAGCACCAAAGAAAATAGAATTAACATCACCCTTAGTTATGTTACTCTTATTTTCAAGGACAAAATAATTTATATCCTTCCAAATGTGCCACGGGATAAAAAGGAATAAAATACGTTTCGGTCCAACAAAAGATACTGAAGTATGATGGTAGAATCCTGCAAACATGAATCAAACCAATGTATGAAATCAATATGACCATTCACAAAATTATTCAGAATACAGACCCTATTCCTAATTCTCAATGAATAAGGACAATGTCTAAAAAGTTGATCTTGATCCTCAACGTCAATATTGCACCTTTCACGTAACAAATTGTTCATCGTCTTCCTTTAGCGCTCATAAGATTAGCAAGAATTTCCCATGAGCAATAAGGAGACAAGTAACCAGTTTTGGTCTTCCAAGTTTTTATCCAATGCGTGATAACATTCAATCTGTGTTGATCACATTCTTAAAGAGAGACAAGTTACCAGTTTTGGCCGTGTTTTTACCCAAACCATGGTAAATAAGGTCAAATTCTATTATCCTGCCCACATAAATAGTATTAAGAGGTATGCCTTGTATGTTCAATTTAAGTTCAGACGGAAGTTGAATCACAACTTTATAAAAATTCCGAGAACGGTGTGACTTATTTCAATTAATAAATTTTACATAAAAATGAAGAATATTTTTTTAACATTAATCGTGATAGAGCCTATATCAACTAATAAATTTTAGTTCTAAAAAAAAAAAAACTAATGAATTTTAAAATATTAAGATAGTGTGTAAAAACGTGTTATACATTGGCCACAGGGGAGCGGATGTCTAACGTCTGAATTTTTATCCCAACGGTCGAAAACTCGAAATAATACAAGAATCCCCCAATCCCGTATTTTAGGTTCTATTTCACTACTCTAGAAATTCTCCCTTTACATCAAAAATCGCTGCAAAGAGTTCAACAAAAGAAACTTCAATTCACCAAGATTTTGAAAACACCTAGAAGGGAAAAGATGAGTTTACTTCGATTTCCTGAAGGCATGAATTCCGTATGGAATAATGAAGCATTTGATAATGGAGAGTCAGAGGATTCATCACCAATCTTGAAATCGTCTTGGTCCCCATCAATAAGTTCCCTTGGATTGAATCCCTCTGAATCTGTTAACTACTTTTCAGACAAGGAAAATAAGGGGCTTCTTGAAAATTCGTCCCATTCAGTCGTAGTGAAGTCACCGATGCCTTTCAAGGTGCTTAGCCCAAATGGAGTTCTTGAAAATTCAAGAATCAAGACTGTTTCCAAATTGGGTTTTGCTGAAAAATCAAGATGTGACTGGGATGAGAAGAAGATTGATCGGGAAATGGAGGATATTGAGAGGGAAATTAATCGGTTGTCTTTAAGGTTGGAGGCTTTGAGGATTGAGAAGTTTGAGAAATCTGTAAAAGTTGCAGAGAATAGAAAAATGGGTGGAAAGATTTCAGAGGAGCAGAAAATGATGGAAGAAGGGTCAACTGTTAGCGCAAGGACAACCACGCGGAGAAGGTGTTTGAGTTTATGCCCTGGAGATATTTCTGTTACAAAGAAAAGGGCTAGTTTGGGGCCTGCAGAGTATTTGAAATCAGGGCAACTGGGGAAGAAAGAGAGGATGGTAACCACCCCAATTCAAGCTTCTCAGAGTAGGCGAAAATCCTGCTTTTGGAAGTTAGAAGATATTGGTGAAGAGATGGTGTCAAGAGAAAGGGGCAAGAAGAGTTTGAGCCTAAGTCCCAGATCAAGAAAGAGCACTCTAAGAAATCAAGCTTCTTCAAGGCAGGTGGCTACAACAATTGCATCAAAGAAGACTGTTAAGAGAGAAGATGGAATTGTCAGCTCAATACAGCCAAAGAAATTGTTCAAGGATGGAGAGAAATTGGTTGCCACGATCACGAAAGCACCAAGGCCGGGTAGGGTTGTTGCCAGTAGGTACAATCAGAACACAGCTCAGGCTTCAGCAATGAGGAAGAGGTCTTTGCCTGAAAATGACATTGATGGAAGCAAGCAATGTGACAATAAACGATCTGTATTGGCTGGGAAATCGCGTGTAGAGACCAAGAGTGCAGCAGCTACTGAAACACGGGTGAAAAAGAGATGGGAAATTCCGAGCGAACTCGTAGTTCATACGAGTTCAGAAGCTGACAACGATTCTCCAGAAGCCATAATAGTGCCTGAGCTGCTTCCTAGAATCAAGATTTCAAGGTGCATCAATGAGACTCCCCGGGATTCTGGTCAAGCAAAAAGGGTGGTTGATTTGATAGGGAAGAAAACATATTTCACAATTGATGAGGAGGAGGATGAAACATCAGTTTGCCAGGCCCTGAGTTTTGCAGAAGATGAGGATGAAGATAATTGATCAAAATATATAGGTCTGTCTCCATTCCCAAGGCTTGTTTTTCTTTTCTTTTCTTTGTTTGTGAATAGATTTGATGATTGAGTGATGCAAAAGCTTTTGCTTCCTCCTCAGTGATAGAGGGTAATAAAGGGATTCAAATCTGGTGTGCTGTGCATCCCCATAACAAGACATATTTCTGAAATGATGATGAGGGTAAAGAAGCATCAGTTAGCCAAAGCCCTGAGTTTTGCAGATAGAAAGAGTTTGAAGAAAATTGATCAAAACATGGCTACTGATGTATAAATTTGTTCTTTCTTTTTTGTTTGTGAATAAGATTTGATGAGTGAGAGAAAAACGCATAATCTTGTGCTTTTCAGTTCAGTGATAATAAAGGGATTTAATGTACAACAACCTTGTTTGTTGCTTTTATCCAGTTTTATTTCATGTAATCTTTTCAACCATTTGAAAATATACAGTAAGGGTATCATTACAACTGCCAAAAGTAAAATTAAAAAAAAAAGGGAAATGTCAGCTGTCAAGTAGAGCTTTAAATCAGTTTATATATATCGAATAATTGTTGCAAGTAAAACGGAGACAGCTAGAACTGAAAAATCGCATGTAAAAGTAGCTTTAAGTCCAAGAATCAAGATTTTGAGGTGCATCAACGAGACCCCCCCGAGATTCTGGTCAAGCAAAAAGGGGTGGTTGATGATTTGATAAGGATGAAAACATATTTATCAACTGATGAGGAGGATGATGAAAACATCAGTTTGTCAAGATCCGAGTTTTGCAGAAGATGAGGATGATGAATGAGGCCAAGTACTTGGCTACTTGCATTGGCGGATGCAAAATCTTTTGCTTCCTACTCAGTGTTGAAGGGTAATAAAGGGATTTAAATCTAGAGTGGTTGAAGAAGCTTTGATGCGCGTTAGGCATTAAAGGGATTTAAAGCAGAACAAGCTTCCTGCTTTCTTTTTTTCCAGTTTCATTTGAAAATGAATCAAGGGTCATTACAACTGCCAAAAGTATCACGCTTTACACCAATCGTAACGATTTCATTGTCGTTTCATTTCAATTCAAAAAAATTAAAGAAAAAGGAAATGCAACTTAAACATATGAGATGGTACGTGACAGGGGCCTTGGCCACAAGTAGATAGTAGATAGTAGATAGTAGCTAGTACTGAAAATTCGCATGTAAAAGTAGGCTTTAAGACAAAATAAACTGAAAATTCAAATTTTAGCTGGAAAGAATCTGCTGACAAAAAATGTAAGAGGCTGCCTTAGACGTAGTAGTGTATTTCGTGTATGAAATCTGTGTCCAGGGAAAAGAATAGCTAGCTTTGGGGTTCATATTCCACTTGAGTCTCTTCCAAAGATGAAACGCCTGCACCAATCAGTTATAACCAGAGCCTTTGTACGCCAGCTTACTAGCTTGCTGAAAGAGTGAAAAGAAAAAAGAAAATAAAACATAATGTTAAGTGATATGCACATAGGAAAATCCAGGGAAATTCTAGCTTAGTGGTGATATAAATGCCAATTGTGTAAGAAACAAAACATTTGTTTTGCCTTTTTTTAACCAATCCTTACCTAGCGTAGACTGAATACCAGAGCCACTGAGCGCTATAACCTGTTGAAACCCAATCTCCAGGGAGTGTGAGTTCAGCACCAGCTTGTTCTCCACCCAGTGGTGCAAATTGACCAAAGTGCTTGTACCTTACAATACAAAAGAAGAAGGAAACCAAAATGATTGTATACCTCTTTCGCCATTACTCATCCAAGTCCAAGTGCTCTTTAATTGTGGACTCATGAATAAACACACATGAACAAAAGAAGCAGAGAACTCACCTGAATGGATGAAACCGATGCTTCCCTGTTCCTCTGAACCTCAATGGACCTTCAGGTTTTTTTTCACAGATTTCCATTCGGTTGAAGCAGTCAGCAAGATAAGCACCTTGTTGAGAAGCTACCTGAAACTTCGAAGTGTTAAAAGAAGAAGTAGAGGACAAACGATAAGACAATATGAATAATGAGCTCAATAAATCCACCTGTGCAGTTGCTGGTAGATTTTTCGTCTGACTGTCAACCTCAGAAAGTGCTGCTTTGAACCTTTCAATGTTGATTTCCTTATTTCCATCTGAACCCTCAAGTAGATGAACGAAATCCTTTAGTTTATTTTTCTTCAGATGGATCTCCACTTGGGGATACCTTTCACAAATGTCTTTTATGACACCTTTAAAATCATTAACCTTCAGGGTACCCGAATTATTTTTGTCTGCCTTACTAAAGATTGCTGAAATATCCTCCTGATAAAGATATCACCAACATTGGAAAAACATAATGGTCATTTCTCAGCTACTGGTGTTGTTTTCAAACAAGAATATATCACATGGATGTCTTTCTATCTCCATTTGAAGATGATTCACACATGCATTCTTCGGAACATATTCCAAAGGTTCAATGTATTTAATCAATGGAAGTGGAGGATGAAGACAATTAGGAAAAAAATTTACGTACCATGACCTTGCGCTGATTGATTGTGGCACAGTCACCTAAGGCATATATGTTATCACATCCTTCAACACGCAGCCATTCATCAGTAGCTAATGCTCGCCTGTTAGTCTGCAGTCCGTCCAAGATATAAGAATAACTGAATGTGCAGCAACATTTCATGAAAAACAGACATCGGAGTTCAGGATAAGAAAAAAAGAGTGTAAGATGGACAAACCTGACCAATCTGTTTCATGAAATTTGCAATAACAGGGTGAGTTCCAATACCCGTAGACCATACAACCATTCCAGAAGGGATTGATGTGACTTCGCCAGTGCTCCTCTCTTGGGTAGATATTTCTTTATCTGAGACCTTTACAACCGCAAATCCTGTTTTCACATCAATTCCATTTCTTTTGAACTTCCATTCAGCAAATTTAGTGATTCTTTTGTCAAACCTGTTAATAAAAAAAAGAACAGTCCGAGGCATTACAAGTAGAATACTCACAAAATCATCAAGAGATAAATACATCTATCTGGTTAACAGATAAATAAATGGAAAACGAATGAACAAGAAAAGATCATTATACTTATGTACTACTGCATATGAATCAAAGCACAAAAAGTCAAGATATTGTTGAATGCTAACAATCATTAGGCTTACATGTTAAGAATGTGATCTGCAGCTTCAACAAGTGTGATCTTCACATGCTTCTTAAGATCTGGATATAGCTTAGTTAAATCATCGGCAACATAATCATGAAGCTCTGCAGCATACTCCACGCCTGCAGGCCCCCCTCCAACAACTAAGAAATGCAGAATCCTGTCTTTCTCTTCTTCACTAGTAGTATGAATACTTGCCTTCTCAAAATTATCTACCACATTCCTACGAATCCTTTGAGCATCTTCTACTTCCTGCAAGATAGAGACTACTTAAGTAAAATTTCAAGATATATGATTAATTAAAACTTGTTATACGAGGTGGTAATAATAAGATCTTACCTTGAGAAAGTGAGCATGCTCCTCAACACCAGGGGTGTTGAATGTATTAGAACGGGCACCCATTGCTATCACCAAGTAGTCATAATCCAAAGTCAATTCCTTAACACCATCCGAACTTGAACTTTTAGTTGTTCTGCAGTGCACCTTTTTGTTTTTGGCATCAATGTTGAAGCATTCAGCTTCAGTGTATCTTGTTTTGAACAATTTCTGCAACAGGAAAACCAACAGCAGGGGTCATTTCCTTTGATTCTCACCATAATTACAACAAAATTGAAGAAATTACACATGAATAGAATCGGGATAACAAAATTACTGATGGTCCTATATATATAGCCAGCAATTCTAACTTTTTTCCTGAACCAAATTAGTGTTATTTGATACCTTTCTGACAATATTGCGGATTGGCTCCACAATGCTGCGTGCTTCAACGGTGCCATTGGTAACACTTGGTAATAAAGGAGTGAATGCAAAATAGTTTCGAGGCGAAACTATCTGGACATCATAACCAGGGTGTTTCAAGCTTTTCAAGAAACTTGTTCCACCCCAACCAGTTCCTAGCACTACCACTTTCTTCCTCTCGATATCAGGATCAGCATCTGCTGAACTTGCATTGACCAACGAGTAAGCTATAAACCCCCCACCACTGCATAACCACAACCACAAAGGCAATCAACACATGATAAATTGATAATTCCCAACAACAACAAAACCAAAAAAAACTTGTCATCTAATTAATCAAAACTCCATTCCAGAGAAATTAAATAGGTCCACAACATGTATTCGATCTAAATTAACAAACAGTCTAAACGTAACGGCTCAATCAAAATTTGAAGGGAGAAAGAAAGTAATTGAAAAAATAATTTTAAAAAAAAGCCCACAACCCTTGAAATAGTCACCGATCTGCAATTTCATACCATGCAAAAGAAATAAGGCCAAACATGTAAATCACAGGGAAAAAACTATTAAAAAAATACAGTAATCCATACAATCACGCGAAAAAACAAATTTTGGTGTATGCATATTGACATCCAATTAAGAAAGTTTACAGATCTAAAGAACTTGTGCAACAAGTAGCCTAAACAAGGGTGGCTGGCGGTTTAACTTTTTACAACAACAACACAATGCCGCCAATAACCATCGATCAAATTACGAGAATCGTTGTTTAGAAAAATCCAGAACAATTATTAAAAGAAGTAGAATAAAATTAATTAAAAAAAAAAAATACAAGACCTGACAGTGGCAGCCGCTAGCAGTCGAAAGAGTCTGGGTTTGGCACGAAAGGTAGTAGAGACCCTCTGATAAAAATTGAACTTGCTCATCTCTTTTTCTTTTTCAGGCATAGATTGCAGTGCCGAAGGTGAAATATTTCTAGGAGGAAAAATGATATTGATCAGAGAAAAGGTGGCTGGGGGTGTTTTTGTTCTCCAGAGAAAAAGGGGAGAGCTGTATGAATACGAATAACTGTCGCCGTAAAGTAGGGCAAACGTGTTTATATGGGAGCAAAACGTGGGTGGAGTAGCCGGCAAGTAATGTTAACCTAGTAAAAAATAAAATATAAAATAAAACCCTAAAAGTTAGTCTACACGTACACGTTCTTGCGGCGATGGGCTTCCTCCTCTTTATCAATCCAAAAAAAAAAAAAAAAAATTGTGTATTTGGAAGGTAATAAAATGAATCAATTGTTATTCCATTCCAATATATATAATGAAAAATGTCAAGTTGAATAAATAAAAATTAGATGTTTCTCAAAAAAGAATAAAAATTAGATGGAAATGAATAAAAATCGACAAAAGAGAAATTTGAGGTTGGGTGGGTGGTGGTGGAGTGGTGTCAAGTTGGGTAGCTAGGGCGGTAGGATGAGGCGGTGGGTAGGTTAAGGTACATAAGAGGGGGTGGTGTGTAGGGTACGGTGTGGTGAGATAATATAAGGTTGGGTATATATATGGTATGATAGGATGAGGTGGTGAGTAGGGTAAGGTAAGATGGGGTGATGGTTAAGGTAGGGTGAGGTGAGATGTGGTAGAGTAGGGTATGATGCATAAGGTATGATAGGATGGAAGGTGTAGTGCGGGGTAGGGTAGCGTGGGGTGGGATCGGGTAGCCCTACCTCACTATGCCCTACTATACCCACACTTTCTTACCTACCAGTCACCTTACTAATTATCCCAGCGCAACCTACATCGTTATTACCCACCTTACCCCTGCCAACTATACCCCATACCCAACCCTACCTCACCCAAATCACGCTACCCAACCACGTCATACCTTACTACCCTACCTTACACCTTCCTCCCTACCCTACCTTATGCATCATACCCTATCCTACCTCATCTCACCCCCAACATTAATTCACTATCATACTCTACTCATCACTAAATGTGACATATTTTATATAATTTGTTTTATTATGTTCTTTCACAATCAATACATACCCTACCTTACACCTTCTACCCTACTCTACCTTATGCACCATACCATATCCTACCTTATCTCACTCAACATTAATTCACTACAATGCTCTACTCATCACTAAATGTGACATATTTTATATAATTTGTTTTATTATGTTCTTTCACGCTCCATACATACTAATGAAATGAGTTATTCTATCTTATTCCATTCCTATGATTTTATTATATTCTATTTTATTTATACGTAACAAACATATCATAAATGACTTAAAGTTCTAAAATTTAAAATTAAAGGTATAAAACATTTAAAATGTTCAAAGAAAGCTTATGATCCTTTATGAAAATTATCAAATAGACCTTTTTCCGTTTCTATAATTTTATTCTAATCTATTCCATTTCAGCGTAACAAACATATCATAAATGACTTATAGTGCTAAAATTTTAAATTAAAGATATAAAACATTTAAAATATTTAAAGAAAGCTTATGATCCTTTATGAAAATTATCAAATAGACCTTTATTTCATTCCATTTCAATGATTTTATTCTACTATATTCCATTTCTGCGAAACAAACATGTTGGCTTAAAGTTCTAAAAAAGTTAAAGATACAAAACATTCAAATTTTTTTCTTTCAAAATTGTCCTATATCCTAATGGTCTATTTGATGATTTTCATAAAGGATCATAAGCTTTCTTTCATTTAAAATAATTAAAGAAAGCTTATGATCCTTTATGAAAATTATCAAATAGACCTTTATTGTAACCCCCGTTTCCGGACACCGAGTTCTTATCCGGAAAAGAAACGTTCGGCACGTATAAAAGAAAATAAAATCACTTTATACGTAAGCCTCTACTACGTCGTATCGAAATAAAGCAAACGGAAGCAAAAGACTCTGGTATAAAATTTCTCAAAGCATCCAAGAATAGAAATAATAAACTAAAGGTGGAAATGTAACTCTTATTACATTCAAGAGAAGGTACGAGATCCAAACGTACAAAATCCTAAAAGAAAAGTAAAAGTACTACAAGTCTCGAAAGACCAAAAGCCGACTTCAAAACAACCAAAAGAATGTATAGTCTAATAAATAAATGAAAGAACAATAAAAATGTAAATCTCCAAGGAGGCGTCGTCAAACGTCGTCATCGAAATCCTCCTCGAAAACCTGATCAACCTGTTCATATTCTCACACCCCAAACACATAGAAAACATGCATTTGAGGTAAGTACAACGTACTTAATAAAAGAGAAGCTATGATAACAATTAAGATTTATAAAGAAAAGATACTTAAAAGTTTAGTTATCTTTATGTGACCGACTCAATCTGGGGTTCATTTCATTTCCATCAACATGTTATGACTAAACGTTTCTATCTTAACTTATCTATGTTACATCCGCACTCAAAGGCACTACGCATATCCGACTGGGGATATTCTTGGCAACACATTGGTGAATCACACCAATATCCACGGAAGCCTATTTTGGTAGAATCCGATAGTGTGCACGTTTCAGTGAAATCCCTCCGTACTTAGGGTCTTGTGAACCTACGGAGTTATCCACCTTCAGGAAAGCACACACATCGCGATATTGTCTAGTGCCTATCCAAGAGTGACATGATGTTTAATCTTTTACTAGGCAAATACGTATTTATTACATGGTTATCTAACCACCTAAGTGTTTTCAAATAATCTCTCTCACACATACCACTCTCTTCCTGGACCACTAAACATAAACAAGGCCTAGCAATTACACAGACATTGATGAATACTAATAATCAAAGCACAAGCCTATCATGCTCTTCCGACGGATCCGGACTTCAACTCCCTTTACGAGTACATTCGGTGCCGAAACTAAACGAATCAGAAACTCAATCCAGGCTTGTTCATGTTTATACAATGTTATTATATCATAAATCAAGGTTTAAAACTCAAAGCATAGCTTAAACATTAAATTTTCCAAAATAGGGCCCAATGCGTGCGCATTGGTTGGAAACATACTTAATAAAAGAGAGAAGCTATGATAACAATTAAGATTTATAAAGAAAAGATACTTAAAAGTTTAGTTATCTTTATGTGACCAACTCAATCTGGGGTTCATTTCATGTCCATCAATATGTTATGACTAAACGTTTCTAACTTAACTTATCTATGTTACATTCGCACTCTAGGGCACTACGCATATCCGACTGGGGATATTCTTGGCAACACATTGGTGAATCACACCAATATCCACGGAAGCCTATTCTAGTAGACTCCGATCCGTAGTGCTCGCTCACGTTATCCACCTGAAGTCCACATCCGATATTGTTTAGGTGTCTTGTGAACTTTTACGGAGTTATCCACCTTCATAAATTTTTATTTTATTAAAATGGAAAAGAAAGCACACAAAGTCAATGATATTCCTGCGGTGCCTATCCAAGAGTGACATGATGTTTAATCTTTTACTAGGCAAACCTGCACGTATTTATTACATCCCGGCACCATCTAACCATCTAAGTGTTTTCAAATAATCTCCTTGCTTAAGGATACTAATCTCTTCCGACCAAGGTATGACCAAAAAACAAGCGCTGAAACAAAACGGTATCACTCATCCCACTTTTGTCGCAGCCTTGAAAGAGGTTATTCATCGGTTACATCGTCTTTTAATAAGTTTCTTTGGGATGGCGAATAACTTAATTCATCGTCGTGGGAAAGTGTTTGTAAGCCTACAAGCCTATCATGCTCTTCCGACGGATCCGGACTTCAACTCCTTCTTTGGTTAAGAATACATTCAAATCCCGATTTAAGCTAAAACTAAACGAATCAGAAACTCAATGGATATCAATAGTGAATTTTGAATAACAGTAGATTTTGACATTAAATTTCGAATAATAATGAATTTTGACAATAAATTTTCAAAAATTAATTACCTTAGAATTTGGTCATTATGGTCTTTAAATAAAGACCACGAAAAGATTAACCAAGTAGTTTGCCTCAAGCGGTAAGTGACTTGATAATGCTTAGGGAGGTCACCAGTTCGATTCTCCTCTGAGGCGCCATGTTCAAAGAGCTCTTGGCCAGGCCTTACCCCTGAGTAAGAGTCTGACTCTGCAGGCACGACCCGGGCCGAACTCCGGATTAGTTGGACCAGTGGGTTCCGGATACCGGGGGCTTTAAGCAAAAAAAGACCACGAAAAGATTTAAAGAAATGGTGAAAGAATTGTTATTTTTGTAGTTATAGATTGAGATGAATAATTGTTTAAAAATAGTGTATGATGGATCGTGAGTAATAATAAAAGTGCCTTTAACCCTAAAAAAAAAAATAGTGGACGAGAGATAAAGTATTGTTACTCTCTGCATTAGAAAATATACATCGTGCATTTTTTTTTAAATAGGTTTGTCATTTATGAAAAACTTTTGATAAGATGTCTTTTTCACTAATTTAACGTATTATTTTGTCTTTCTCCCTAAATCCTCATATCTCACTGCATTGTCTAGATTTTTTGTTATTTTTTTCTTCAAAAATCTAGAAAATACGTATGTTTGGGTGCGCACGGGGAAAAGATCATCACCTTTTTAATGGAAAATGTGTGTCCGGATCCTCTACTTTTGAGAATCCTGGCTTTCCCCAACTTTGGGGGCGTGGCGAGATCAGGGTCGGACATTTCTTAAATATGCGATCATGATTTCGCCACGTCCCCAAGGTTGGATAAAGCCGGGATTCTCAAAGCCGAGGATCCGGACTCGGAAAATGTGATTTAGTCTAATAAATTTTGTTTAAAAGTTTTAAGGGTTTATTTTTTCTATAAAACAGGTTTTTCACAGTTGTTGGTTGTAGAACCTATAAATTAATATGCTCATAGTTGACCTAGACGTTACAATTTTACATCTTTTTTCTCCCGAAAGTTCACTCGTCTCGCGGCCGCCAACAAGGACATGAATTCACCATTTGTTTTGAAGTTTTAAGATAAAGATCGTTTTTGTGTTTCTCGTATATTAGATGTATAACTTTCTTTGTAGGTTTTTTGTAATCCTTGTTATAGATTCGACGAAGTCAAGGTAATGATGTTTTCTTATATGTCAAAATGATTTTGTTTTTCCTTTAAAATTAAAATTCTTTATGCTACCTTTTTTTTTTTTTTTTTTTTTTTTTGTTGCGAAAAATGCAATTTATACCCTCAAATATACATAAAATTTACAACATTAAACTATAATTGTGATCAATTAACAACCTCAAACTTTCAATTGATCAATTTACGACAATCCATTTATGTGTTATTTGTTTATAAGGACGTGTTTTGAGACTTAATTAGGCATTTAGGACACCCAAAAAGACCATTAGTTATAAGGACATATTTCATTTATTTTCCCCATACTACCCTCTTACTTTCTCAGATCTACACAGAAGCTCATTGGTCCAGAAAACATTCTGGGAACCTCCTATGTCTGTTTTGCTCTCCTTTATAAGCCCGTTTCAGTGCTCTTCCCTCCCTCCGAAATCATGGAAACGCCGGTGATGTACAACGGCTGCGACGTGGTTTCCGGCATAGTGGAGGAGCTGATGTGTTATTTGGATTCGAAGTTTCCGGACCCGCCGATGCTGCCGAAGAACATAGGTAAGAATCTCTGCTAACCCCATTTAGCTTTTGTTTTGTCTGCTGCTCTGTTCTTCTGGTTTTGATTCTTTTCCCTCCTATTTTTTGGCCTGGAGATTTGGTTCTTAGTTATAGTGTTTACAGGGCAAGCTGAATAAAATGATGTTTCTACTACGTTGGCTAATGGTCTGTCTAGTGTTATGTTGAACTTTGTTAACTTGTTCTGATTGAATGTTTTGAGCTGTTTTGAGCAATTGCTTGTTTTGATACCAAAGGCAATACTAGTTTTTTTTTGGCAGATACGTGTTCCACCTTCTGTTAAATGGGCTGTTGCATGAAGGCATGGATGATAAATGTATGTAATTAAAAAAGGATAAATCGGTTGTTTTCTATCGGTTTTTGTGTGGCACTGAGTCACCCATTTAAACCTAAATGTAGCTATTACACCCATAAGTTCTTGGAGAAGACCTGAAACTAGGAGATAGAGTTATGAGCTGATGGACAAGTTCATACGCTACTCTATATTCAAAACATCAAATAGTCAAGAAGCTGAGTGATAGTACAAGTATAATCTTAGAAATTGGCCTTATGCAATTTGTCCTTTTTTAGAAAAAAAAAAGACAACAGGGGACATGGGCAGATTCTTAAGCTAGAACAGAGTTGTTTGACAGTATAATCCACCATTGTTTTTTTTTGTTGTTTAATGATGCTATAGCATAAATTTGAGTTTGATTTGGAAAACAATTTTTTTTTGTGTTATATTTAAACAATGATGCTACATAGATAAATTTGATTTGTTTGGAAAACAATTGGTTTAAAATTAAATTTGATTTTCAATAAAATTGATGAAGTATTATAATGTTTTACAATTACACAAATTTGGTAAATTTGTAAAATAAATGTAATGGTCATTTACATTATGGGTGTAGAATGTGAGTTAATCTATACTCCCAGAAATAGGTCAAGCTCGACTACAAAGTTTGGGATCGATCGAGCCATAAAAGGCAAGATCGAACTCGACTCAATTAAGTACTTTGATATATCTCAACTTTTTTCAGAAACTTTCTGCTAGAGAATGCTGCGATGACATCGATGCCACCGCATATGTATCTGTGCATTTTTTCTCTTGTGCTCTCAGATGGTGTAATTATTGTGAGTGTTTGCATTTTCTAACATTTCGCAATTTTTTTCAGCAAGGCAATATCTAACAGTCCTGTGATTGTATCCTATTTTTACGTGGGATACTTAACTTGGTATGACAACTCAAATATTTGAAACAAAGATGAATTTTTTTCTAGAATATTTCTCAAGAAAAACATCATGGTCGAAACATACTCAATGTCTCCTCTCAAATATTTGTCGGGATTAATGTTGTTGTGTTATATTTAAAACGTCCTGGAATGTGCCATATGTCTCATAAAAGCATGGAAGCTTTGCGAATAAGGCGTATTTCAAGCATCAGTCTTATATCGGGTGTAGTCATCACAACCTGTGACCATATATCCATCAAGCTTCCTTTAACAAGTTTTGCATTTTTTTTTATTGTTTGTTTTATATGTACAGTACTTCCTCTAAAAAATGTATACAGGTTGTTATTTCAAGCTTATAATGTTTAATAACATATGTTCTGTCAATGAATTTTTGTTTTATCGCATACGATTTTTTTTCCGGATGATATTTTATTTTTTGGGACAATTATTGAAAAGACGCGTTATTCTCGATATAGCGCGGCGCGGCTCATGCTTGATTTCCACGAAATCTTCCAATTTCGACAAAAGTTCTCCATATAAGTGTCTATAAACGCCGGCGTCACTCGCACAAAATGTTGATGTCATCGATATTTGATTGAAGTTATTCAATGTCATCGATATATGATTGCCGATGTCATAATGTTGATATCAATGCCATTATATTGGTCAATGAAAATTTATTTATTTACACCCTTCATTCAAAAATAATCTTACTACGTACCCAAGGGTAAATTTTGTTCTCATTATCTATAATTGTGACAATTATCATTAACTTTCAGCATCTCTTAATTTCTTGTTGAGTTCTTGATTATGCTTTTTACCTGAGTTTAATGGTTATATTCCTATTTTTCCTGCATCATATACACACATACAGAGCCTGTTTCCATCTTCCTTGAATTATTCATTCTACCTTGCAACTCTTTCTGTGATACATACATCATCAAAGTATCACAGACAAACCTTTCTTTTTGCATTTGAATGAAAAAAGATGTCACTTGATTGATTGATAAAGTTATACCAAAACAAGCATATACATGTCACTTTGATATATAACTCACTTTTACAACACCTCCGTGAACTCTTTATCAGACAAATTCAACATGCTAAACGGACTTACATTTTGGGACAGAGATAGTATGTTGCAAGTTGGGGATTTACATATCATTTTTTATAAATTTAAAATTTAAAAAAAAATAAATTTAAAAGAAAAGAAAAAAGGGGTATCGTGGAATTGGTGACGGAAATGTACGCTACAAGGAGCAGTTAACAGGGTAGCGAAATGGCCGTTGCAGTTGCAGTTGCAGACCAATGTTATCCATCAAATCCGACTGGAATCCCTACCAAATATGTACCTCCTTCCCCAATCACCAACAACTAAGTACCTTGTTCTCCAGCTAACTTGCTTGCTGTACATGAAAAACAACAACAGTGTCATATCTGTACAGAAAGATTCTGAAGCAAAGACTATTATTACGGTGTTAAATACCTTGCGTAAACAGAATACCAGAGCCACTGTGTGCTACGGCCCATTGATACCCAATCTCCAGGAAGTTCTGCTGCTGCTTGCTCCCCTCCAAGAGGTGCAAACTGCCCCAAATGCTTATAACTAAACATGAAAATACACTAATGTGTCAAACTAGGTTGCAACGGTATGGATATACGAACGAGTGCAAGAGTTTTCAAAAGTAAATAATACATATACGGAGGGAATACGCATAAATTTTAAAACTTATAGGACCAAAATATAAATATTTAAAGAAGAAAAATACATTTAAACAATTTATTATGGCTTTTCTTCATTTTAGGTAGCTTTTCATTAACTTTCCGCCGGTTTTTCTTTGTATTTGAGAAGGGTTTCTTCATTTCCTCTGTATGAGTGGAGACTGTGGAGTTATGGACATCCATATCCGGATCTCATATCGAACTTTCGGGAAAATTAACAAATTTGCCCTAACGTGTATCTTAAGTATTTTGTATGCATCCATGTTGGATATATATTGGGTACGGGACTCGCTACCAAACAAGAGTATCTGTGCATCATAGCTCATAGGTGTGGAAGAGGAGAATGACTAGAATTGATTATATGCATACATATATATATACGTATGTGTTCATTTCCGTGTATATAAATACACACACACACACACACACACACACACATATATATATAAATGGACAAGATCTGGTAGAGAAGCACAGCGTACCAGAACGGGCGAAATTCATGACGGCCAGTGTTGTCAAAAAGCTGAGGGCCTTCGGGGTTGGCCTTGCACTTCTCAAGCCTATTAAAACACCTGGCAAGATAAGTGCCCTGCTGAGCAGCAACCTAGTACGCCACACACACACACACAAAACTGTAAGACTCTTAAATCAACATTGTGGAATGATTATCCTTAAGGAAAGCAAAAAAGCAAGAAAGCACCTGTGCAGTAGCAGGAAGGCTTTTCATTTGTGAATCAACATGACAAAGAGCAAGTTTAAATGCTTCAATGTCTATCTCGTCCCTGTCGTTTCCATCAGAATCTTTCCACAGCGCCTTTACATCAAGCATATGATTGCTTTTTAGATAAAGATCAACTTGAGGATATCGTATAATGATGTCCTCAAGTACATCTTTGAATTCATCAATCGTTAGGGTACCCGAATCATCCTTGTCTGCTGCTTTAAATATTGCAGAGACGTCTTCCTGAAAAACAAGATTTTCAAATGCATAAAGGATTGGAAAACCCAAAAAAAAAAGGCGAAAAAATCAAATGCTGGATACATAACTAGATAGAAGGTACCTAAGGATATATTTATAAGATGCTCAAATTACAAAAAGCAGACAATTGTACATACCGTGATTTTCCGCTGATCCACAGAGGAACAATCACCAAGAGCATACACATCTTCACACCCCTTTACTCGCAACCATTCATCAGTAAGTAATACATGTCTACTACCCTGCAAAAAAAAAAAAAAAAAAAAACTCAAATGTTGATAAATTATCATGTCCCCTCTAAAATGCTCAACAACAGTTGTTTGTGGTGAAAGTTTTTTTATACATTTTTACATTTGAACATGGACCCTCACATATAGGCTGTTAGCGCAAGTTCTAGAATTATACTTTCTAACACACCTTCTCACATGTGGGCTTGCCAACTTCTGGACAAGCAGTACTAATAGAATAAACCGGATGTTGAAATACAGCTGCAGAAAAAGTCTATGTATTGGGGCAGCAGAAGCTATAGCAAATCACCATTTACTACGTAGATTAACACAGATCAACACAAGGGAAACAAAGCAGAAGCTAACCTGGCCAATTTGTTCCATAAATTCCTTCACAACAGGACGGCTACCAATTCCAGTTGACCAGACAGCCAATCCATGGGATGTAGAAACATCCTCACCAGTAGATTTCTTTTTCATGTTTATAGATTTATTAGATACACTCACAACACGACTTCCAGTTAAAATGTCAATTCCATCTCTTCGAAACTTCTGCTCAGCAAAATCACTGATTCTTTCATCAAAGCTGCAGTGCATGAAAAGAAGGTTGTGAAAATTTAAAACCAAGCCACCTGATTTTAGTTCTGAGTGCGTACAAGATGAGATGAAATAAACTAAGCAGAAAGCAAACTACTCAAATTGATGTTGCAGTAATCTGAATCATAGTAGCTAAGCATTAGCTGTCTTTTATTTCTTGCATCAAGGCCCATAAATTTTCTTACATAACTAATCACTCTTTATTGCTCCAAAACCTTGTCAACCTAAATATGTTACAGAACATGAACAGCCACTGCCTTTTTTTTTTCCTCCACAGTCCACATACGACAAGATTTGCATCACCAGGAATCTGTTGACTCCATGCGTGTCTCCCAGCTCAAGCACGGTAGATTTTACTCATGCAGTGCATGCCTCTCAAAGATATGGTTTTCAACAGAAACATTTATTGCCAAATAATATCAACTACCACGTGACATCTCACATTCATACATCTCCTGTACAATCGAATAATTATAGTGTTGATAGAGCCATGTGTGGTGTGAAGAATAAAACTTCAGATGGTAAGGAAAAGTCTTAAAGAAATATACAGAGCCAGCTAGGACATAAACAAGCTGTCAACTATCCGGTGCATTTCATACCTAATAGAGCAACTTATAGCTCTTTCCGCACGTGAAGACTCAACACCATTTTACAGGAACAATAAGGACAAGCAAAAACATGCAGGAAGAAACATAGAATGCCGGTCAGAAACATTAAAGGCACGGAAGTCAAAACTACTGATTTCAAAAAGAGTGTGATATGACAAGGTAATGTAACATGGATCACATAAAATAAGTGTGACTCCTTGATATGCAAACAAGTGCATACTGCAACATGGAGTTTTATGGAATCTGAGTTCATTATACACTATGCTAACACAGAAAGAGTTTTCAGATAATAAAATAAGCAGGAGGTGAATAAAAAAAGTCGAGACTTGTATCCAGATTGCCCTCATATGTTTACACTTTACACTGGACTGCCATTGAAGGTTCTTATTTCCAAAAAGAAGTACGTCGTCAGAACAACAACATGGATACCCTATAAATCTATTTTGGCAAAAATGGAATTCAGCATCTCACACATGGGGGTATAAAATAAGCACAATAAGAAGGGAGGTGGTACTTCATACGTATTGAGGATGTGATCACCAGATTGGATCAGTGTTATTTTCACAAACTTCTCAACTGAGGGATATTTTCTGACAAGATCTTCATGGACAAAGTCATGTAATTCAGCAGCAAATTCAACTCCAGTTGGACCCCCACCCACTATGACAAAGTGGAGATTGGTTTTTCGCTCTTCTTCTGTCAACTCTGGAAGAACTGCTTTTTCAAAACAATCAATCACAGTCCTCCTTATCTCCTGTGCATCTTCTACTTCCTTCACAAAAATGAAAGGATATATGAATGAACATAGAATCAAGCAAAAGCACATATAATTCAATTATTATTGCATCCCATAACAAGTTAGCTGTTTGAGGCCAGAATCATACATCAACCAAGCCCTCTCGGGGACTTAAAAATATTGTCACAATTTATATGCCCTGTCGAGTTCATATTAGTGCACAGAGAGGTATAAATTTACCTTCAGAAAGTGGCAGTACTCTTGGACACCTGGGGTGTTAAAAGTATTTACTTTTGCTCCTACAGCTATAACCAAATAGTCGTACTCCAGATCAAATTCATTCTTTCCAGCCAAGTTCTCATCAATGTTACATTTGCATGAAACCTTTTTCTTAGCTGCATCAATTTTGATGCATTCTGCCTCCCAAAACTGAATTTCCCCATTTTTCTGCATTGCAAAGGGAAACAAAAACAACCATTATTAACGCCATGTTTAGAATGACACAAAAAAAGAAAGAAATCGCTCATCAAATGATACAAGAAAAAGCATTGAAAAAGCATTGAATTCACAGGTATTCCATAAAATCACAGCTATAAATATACAACCATCATTAGAGTCTTCTTTACCTTCTTTATTATATTCCTCACAGGCTCTACGATGCTTCGTGCTTCTACTGTCCCACAGGTAACGCTAGGCAACAGTGGAGTAAATGCAAAGTAATTCCTTGGAGAAATAACCTTCACATCATAGGATGAGATATCCAGATCCTTCAGAAAGCTCGTACCAGCCCATCCTGTTCCAAGCACTACAACCTTTTTCTTTGGGCACTCATTCTTGGCAGGCTGAATGTCTTTTCTTGCACTATCAGAGTTAGATTCTGCATATGCAATAAGGCCTCCACTGCTGCAGCAGGGAGAATAAAATACGAATAAGAAAAAATAGTATAATGTTATAATGGATAATAACACCCAAAGCCAGAATTGAGCTAGTGTATAATCCCACAGACACCGAGCATTCAAACGAACAAAGTAAGATATGATCATATGATAATCACATCTTACAAGAATAATGAAATAATTTGTCGAATATACGACTGAGTACCAGAAAAGTATTAAGTATACATAGCACATATTGTTTAAGGTGCTTAACTCACTAGTTTTAGGAAAAGAGGGTATTCACTGCATTCAAACGTGTACAAAGCAAATTACTGCATAAGATGGTTTGCTAGAAATTGCTAAACACTGGTCTCTTATTGTACAGTGAACTTGTTTCAGATGTGATCTAGGCAAATACTGGTTTAGAAGAATCGACAGGAGACCGGCAAATGGTGGGAAAAAAAACTGCAATCTCAACATAATTCCAGTGCGATTCATAACGGCACGGGGGCACAGATTCCGTGATATTGTAACAAAACGAAGATAATTAACTCATGAAGTTCGCAATTAAGTCAAGAAATAGACAACAAATCAAACAAGAAAAAAAATAAAAATAAAAAAAAATAAAAGGGAGATAATAACACCGCATTGACTAATTTGAGGCCAAATTAAGTACTAAAAGAAAGTGTAAACATGAAAACATGTAGTATTAAAGACAAATCAAAGAGGGAGGAAAAAAAAACCTGAGAGATAAAAGAACAAGAAGCTTAGAAGCAGAAGAAGGGTTGGGCTGAAGAGATTTTTGCAGATGTGAAAGAAGCCTCATCTTTTCTTTGCCTGCCCTTCGTTGTTTATGCTTTGAGTCTGATCAACTCCACGGTACAAAGATGCATAAATGTAGTCATTTGGATGTAGTGTTCTCCGTGAATTTTATTGAATATATTTTTCCATTTTCTAAGAAGATAAAACACGTATACGACTTCCGTTACATAAAATGGGTCCAAATTTAGGTCTCATAAAATGTCATAGAGTAATGATACATAAACAAGAAGAGTCACAACATGAATCTACGCCTCCATTGATAATACCTCTTTTTCCTAACATACTTCTAGTAACTTTTTTATATTCCAAAACATCATTAATTATAAGAGGGGTATATTTGTCTATAACAACTATAACACAAAACATTAATTGAATTTTTTAATATACATAAATAAGTAAAATATAGACACTTTTTATAGGTATATTATTACTCCCTCCGTCCCATTTTATTTGTCCATGTTTTCTTTTTGGTTTGTCCTAAAATAAGTGTCCACTTTAAGCATTAATTCTTAAATGGAATAAAAAAAGAAAATATAAAGCACATTAATTCAAAATTTTAATCTACATAAATAGTAAATTTTAGATACTTTTTAATCTACGTGAAGAGTGGAAGTTGAATCCTAAAATAAATAAAAACTGCAAATTAATTTAATGTAATATATATGAAACGTTCACTTATCATATAATTATTAACTGGTGTAATTGATCATAGCATCAGCTGGGAATAAATTATTAACTGGTGTAATTGATCATAGCATCAGCTGGGAATTAGGTGAAAGGGAGATGCCGGTAAAATATTTTAAAATGAAAGGAACATGCAGGAAATGACTCGTAGGTCACCAATAATATGAAATAATAATAGCATGCGATGGGATGAAAATGAAAGTCACTTCAAATGAAATAAAAAAAAAGCACATGAAATAGATAACTCGGATACAATCTTATGATGTATTCACAGTGAATTATTGTATACATATAAGAAAGACGATCAATTCTACATTACACCACATTCTATCAAAAATCTAATTATTAATGTAAGCTTTTATCTGTGGCAGCAACAGCAAAAATCCATCAAGCAAAAATCCAACAACAACCCCTCTTTGTCTTCAGTTCGAGTCAATCTTGAAAGCTATGAATCACAGAATCTACAATTAACACCTGAGCAAAGACATAAATTTGATGATTCCAAACTACATACATATATATTCAATTGTGTTAAACAAAATTCTGAGAAAAATAATCTCAAGAGAGTTTAAACTAAAAGAATAATACAAGAAATATCTTCTTCTGTACAACAAATTTTTATATTTTTACAAAATCAGGTTTTAATTATGTAGTGTACAATCACTACCTAAAGTTCAAATAGCAATCAGCTAACTGAAAACATGTAGTGCTGTTATTTAACTCCAATCTTGTAGGATTCAAAAGAAAGAAGCTGATGACAACACACAATTTTTGAGTTTTTCAGACTCTACTATCCAAAATCATAAGGATACGAGTATAGTTAAACTCATTCATAAACAACAAATAACAATAGTCAAAATACACATTGATTTCAAACATTAAACTCACTTAACAAAGCTCTCAAACACTTGTTAATATAAAATGCTATTATGTTTATTAAAATAGGATCAAAACATGTCAATAACTGTTTATCTTAACATTCCCAAGCAATAGAAAACGGGAAAATACCAAAAAAAAAAAATTACAGAAAGAGTAATAACAACGCAAAGTAAGTAGCCTCAGAAGAACCCAGCATGATCATATGAAAAGTAGCTTCACCAAGTAGGTTCACCCTGCAAATGCAGAGTCTTGGATCCACTAAACCTCATTCTGGTTGGGTAAGGATCATCACAGGCTACCACATGGAAATATCAATCAAAGCTACACAAAACAATATCTTACAATACTAATCCTACTTTTTTTCTAGAATAGTTTCCATTCTTATGTAATAACTAAACATAAAAACTAATCAAAATATGATACAAAGCCTCAGTAAAACCCAATATGATCATATGGAATGCAGCTTAACCAAGTAGGTTCACTCTGCAAAAGCAGAGTCTTGGCTCCACTACACCTCATTCTATGTGGGTTCAATCTCTGAAAGATCTCAAAAGCAACATACAAAAAGTCTTCACTCCACAATACACATGATTGGTGTAGTGACTCATTCTACATGATGGAGACACAATTGAGAAAAAACAATCTCTCAAATCTTAACATTCACAATAAATTGTTATGGCAGATCAGCTTCTATGAAGAGATATAGAAATGAGACGGAAGTAGTAAGAAAAAAATATAGATAAAGAATGAAATTTTTGGCTCATATCAAGAAATTCAACCAATATTCCGTATTCATCAGAGTTGTCAGAAGCGCGGATAAATCAGCATAATCATTGCCAAAAACAAATTAGAAGAGGTAATAATAATCAAGGAAAGAGTAATCATATTAAAAAAAACTATAGCGGATGTCCTTAGAGGTAAATCAATGGACATCTGTTAAAATTCCCCCACGTTAACACCGCCAGAAATCTTTGATTTTTGCCTCGATGACTAGACTTTACTCCTTTGAAAAAATTATAGGAAAAAGCTAAAGGTGAGTGAGGCACATAATAACAACAATAAAAACTAATAAAACAAAGGGATTTGGCCGTCAATTTGACACAATTCAACCGGGAAAATTGAGGTACAAAAGAGGATGAACTGCAACACTAGACGGCGACGATCTAGCACGAGCTTTGGGGCAAACATCCTCACATTAACTTATCAGAGCAGCCCGGGAGGCTACGTGCGAATTAACAAATCAGAACACACAAATGAATTTTTCACAGGAAAAAATGCGAAACGAAAAAAAGAAAAGGCGGAGAAGATTTAGATTGAAAGGGAAGGGGAAGTAATGAAGTATAGCATAAGGTGAGTGCTAATTAGATTTCATGAATGCAAGAACTTGATAGGGTTTAGGGCATTATATACTATTTGTGCTTGAGATGAAGCTGTAGGGTTTGGGAACTCGCGGCTGTCCAGGAATCACTTGCGAAGCCATCCGGCCCAACTTGAACTTTCTTAAAAGCCAGCCCAACATGATTTTTAAAAGATTAACTAGACCTTATTATCCTTCAAAAAAAAAAAACTTTATTAGCTAAAATCGAATGCCGAACCGAGAGGTTTCCGATTCGATTCTTCTTTAAGTCACATATTCTTCTTTAGCTAAAATATTTAGGGGGTATAAGGCACAAGAACAAAAATATTTCAATAATTAAAAGATAAAACAAGTTTGAGAAAATGTTGCATAAAGGACAAAAATATAGCTAAAAAGACCATTTTACCCTTATTAATAAAACAACATCTGCTTACGGCAATGGACGCAAGTTTGAAACAATTCTCCCGTTCACAGGACTTCCAAAAAGGATGCAAAATTCAACGCAAATTGGACGGATTTCCACAAGAACGCAAACTTCATCGCTAATTTGGAAGCATTAATACTCAAATCGATCTCAGTTCACATCAGTAGGAACTCAGGTATGCTTCCAATTATGGGAATTCATTTTGTTCGAAAGGTAGGGTTACAATTCACTTTTCCCTCTCCCTTTCACATGTTCATGGAGGAATACAAGTGAATTAACTAGTCGAAAATAGCGAAAACAAGATCGAAAATAGCTGTGAAGCAAAGATCTGAGCAACACATTACTTAGTGAGTACTAATTGGACGAATTCACTACTCTGATTCTCTTTATTTAATTAGTGGACGAGACTTCTGTAATTCTCATTGTTTCCTCAATGAACATTCCCTCAAATTCACTTTAATATTCATTCACTGTTTATAGCAGCAAGTTTTAGTACTAACGTTCATAATTGAACAAATTCACCGCTCTGTTTCCCTTTATTTAGTATTGACATTCATAATTGGACAAGTTCACTGCTCTGTTTTCCTTTATTTGGTGAATGAGATATATCTCATTTCGATTGTTTTGTCAGTGTGAACAATCAAGGTGTTTAATGTATATCTCAGGTTCTTGTACATATGAAGATTAGTTCACTTGTTACCTCTGTCTTTCAATTTTTTAAGTTTTATTTCCTAAAAGTCTGGTTCACTGTATATCATGGTGATTTTGTTCAACTTCCTTACAACATCAATTTTTTTTGTCCTACCTCTGTATATCTCAGGTTTTATGTTTTAATTCACTAATCCAAGTATTGAATATTCACTCAAATTCACTTTAACATTCATTCACTGCTTACATGCAATCATAGTGATGTTGTTCAGCCTCCTTACAACAAGTTTTGGTTCTTTAAATTCACTAAGCCAAGTATTGAATATTCACACAAATTAATGTTTTAGTTCCTAAAAGTTTATTCTAGCACTTATGTTCCTGAAAGTTTAATTCATTGTGAATATTCACTACAGTGAATATTGACAGTACGTGTATGTGAATGTCGTATTACAGTACTGATGATGTCAAAATTATCACGGTGTTTTAGCAGTGGTTAAATGAGTGGATATCTGGTTGTTCGATGATGTAAAAATGGTGGTGCACGGTGGTGCTGTGGAATTTGTGGTGGTGAAAGTGGTTGTGCAAGTATAATAGAAAATGAGTAGTAAAATTGGCAAAGTTTGCCTTAGTTTTGTATTAATTTCCTCCCTCTGAATGGGTTACAATGAGCCATATTTATAGGGAAGAAACCGACTATAGTTTAGCATAATTACTATAAAAGACTAATAGTACGACCGGATCTTCGGCTAGTTAGCGAGCCCATTTTAGGTGCGGTTGGTGGCGGCTCTAATGACCTTGTGGCTCCTTACGTCCTTTATCTTCTTATCTTGTCAAACAGTTGATAGCTTCTTCCTTTAAGTGTGGTGGGCTTGGTTCCCTTGCGGACCTAATTGCCTCGTGGATCCTGCAGGTCGGACCCTCTGGCCTCGTCTGGTGTCATATCGGGTTGCTAGGTTGAAGTACGAGGCCGGTGGGCCACGGATTCATATTGGCGGATGGGCTTATGGACAATGGCGGCTAATGGCCTTGTCTGCCATCTCGGTGGTGAGACAGACCCGAATTGGGATCCGTGGGCGGTATTGCGGTTCAAGCATATCAAGTACTAACTTTGATTCAGAAGCCAAACATATTAATTAACCAAAAATGTGTTGTCTACATTGATCTTTTGCATGTATGATCAATACCGAAACAACATCATATACCTATTGGATGCATATGAGATCATAAGGGGAAAATTAACAAATATTCACAAGACCTTTATGCAGGAGACACCTTTCAAGCTTTTCTTCAAAGCTATTGAAGAGAACATGATATGTTGCAACAAGCAAAATGACCAAGTGTTAGACAACATCATAACATCATACGTACCAGAAAAAGGGTATTTAATGTTGAATCACCAGGGACAAGGAAACAACTACTCCCTCCGTACCTATTTATCTGAAGCAGTTGCCAAAATTCATACATAAATTTATTGAATGAATCTAGACACTTTTTAATTCAAGATTAGTTGTTATTTAAATGTACCTAGACACTTAAACTTTTGGCAACTGCTTCAGATAAATAGGTATGGAGGGAGTATTTAATGAATGTTTACATATTTCAATCATTCGATAACATTTTTTTTGTGTATTGGTTCATTAGTGCAAGTGTGATTTTGAGTCATAACTTCAGTAAATACAATGCTACCGTCGAAAATTACTTTGTTCGAAATTTATTGTCAAAATTCACTGTTACTCAAATATCACTGTTAATATTCACTAGTGAATTTTGACAGTAAATCTAGTGAAAAGTGTTGTAACAATATCACATCAAGTCCCAAACATTTTGGTGAAATTCTTATCACTTTTGATTGTTTGGCTGCAACCATTTTTTACATAACATATAATATGATAATGAACATAATTCTACAAACACAAAAACACATAACATGGATCAAAATGATGATTAATGCCAAAACATAAATCATAGAATGGAGACAATAGTTTCATTTATCTCCCAATGTATAATACAACCTTTGTAGAAATATTTAATAAATGACATTTATTACATGTCTTTCATTTACACTTTCTTCCACCATACTCACCTTATATTTAAAGAGAGTAGAAATAAAATGATATGATTCATGACGACTGGTACATCCTTCTACATTTTTAGACAACTCACTAATCATCACTAATCGTGTTGAGACAACTTTCTTAATTAATCCTATGCAGTGACATCAACTTGAACTTTGCCATTTTTAGAAGGAGCCTTTGCTAAACTATCATAGTATTCAACCAAAGCTTTCCAACCACTTGGACACATAAATCCATCTAAAGGGTTCCCCCCATCCTTTGCAAACACAATACCATAAAAAAAAAATCACAGCAGCCACAAGTGAATGGGTTTTAAGGAAGGGTCTTCTTGAATGCACCAGATAGCAATGCTTACAAAATTTTCCACCCTATTCATGTCATTTTGAGCCTCCTTCTCGTCCTTAATCTGCAAGTTTATAAGCATTTCAAGAATTAAAAGGGGACACTGAGGGGAAAGCACTTCCAATCCAGTTACCAAGTCATAATGAGCATCAGTTGTAAGTTAAAAAATCAAATCAACACAAGGCAACTACCAAAACCAAGTGGCAACATATACCAGGATAAAGTAGATAAAAAGCTGGGATAATTAAATGAGAAATGAGAAAAGGTCATTGCAGCAGGGGATACACCATTAAAGAACAGTGAACATGTTGTTGAATTCTTTGTAGTTTGACCTCTCTGAGTCTTCAACCAAACTGCATAAAAGGAAACCAGCCATAGGCCAAAAGCAAGGGTAGCATGCAAAAACATAAGTTCGGGAAAAGCACATCCAAACAAGAGATAAACCAAGAGAGGTCCATCATGTCAAAGAAGTGTAGAGTCTAAACAATAAGCATAAGCCAAAATATGAAAATGTGTAAACCAGTAGACCTATACTAAGCAATGTCATCTACATCATAACATGCATAAGCAATGAATCAGACAAAAGCAGCATACCATCTTCAAAAACCTACATAACAAATGAATCAGAGAAAATCAGCAGTGAATCACATTATTTTCATAAAACAGAGAGTATATACAAAACAAACATCAAACTCTGGATGAAGAACGAATTAAACATAAGAAGCTCATATTTATGTTCAATTCCATTAGGAAGATTGAAATTTAACTTATAAAACTCACATTTCTGTTCTACTATTGGGGTAACAACGGAATTAAAGAAAATCAGCAGTGACTCGCATTATTTATCATAAAAATCACAAGGTAGTCACAAAACAAAAATCAAAATCAGGTTCAACAACGAATTAAACTTAAGATCACATTTATGTTCGATTTCATTAGAAGATTGAAATTTAACTTATAAAAATTAGATTTCCGATCTCTACTGCGTTTGAACAATGTGCGGAGAAAAAAAAGTTTCCAAATACACCTGATGAATAGATGATCTGCTAAGAAAAAATCCTTCAAATTAGATGATCAATCAGACGAATCTGAAAACGAAACAATGGAAGAATCACGGTTGAAGTTTGTCGCTGCAATTTTTGGTGTTCGACATTGATTTCTTCGAAAGCGAGAAAGGATCGGATAAGCTGTAAAATCATGTCATGTAATTAGATTGGGTTAAGTAAGGGTATTATTAAATTATGTCCTTCAACCTATAAACAATGTAACTAAGACTGTTAAGTAAAAAAATATGGAAAATGTCCTAATCCCTAATTTCCCTAAATATTTATTTACTACACTTATTTAAAATATACCCTTAATCATTCATCCACTTATTACCACAATTATTTCATCTTCTAAAACAAAATAGTGAAATAAAGGAACTATAAGTCCATATAGTATTAAAAGGCACATATTTTTTTTAGTTTCTTATTCTGAGTTTGAATTGTTGGAATTTAACGAAATAAAATGAAACTGGTAGAATTGAATGAAAATGTTTCCATTCATATGATTGGTACGTATGCAATGGAATAAAATGTTTAAGATTGTATTGAATGTGACAAGTGATACGGTGGGTGATGAGCGTGTGTATGATGAGTGTGGCGGATGGTGGTGGGTGGCGGCGGATGATGTGAGGTGTGAAATAGTGGTGGTTGTGGTGGTGGTGATGGCGGTGATTTTGGTGATGAGAGTGGTGTGGTATTGTGGTGTGCGATATCACTGGTTGTAGTGCGGTGGTGTTGGTGGTGGGTTGGGTTATGATGGGATGGTGTTGAGTTGTGATTAAGGCGGTGACAAGGTAGCCAGCGGTGGTGGCGGGTGGTGGTGCAGTGGGGGTGGCGGTGGTGGATTGCGGTGGGGGCGGATGCCACGGGTGGTTGTGGGTGGGTCAACGGTAGTGGTTGATTTTTTATCATTAGGTTATGTTTACATTTCATTCTATCCAAACATTCCATCCATGTCATCCTGTTTTTGACGGAATGAAGTTGGTAAAATATCATTTCAATAGAATAAAAATTCATTTCATTCTTTCGCAACCAAACGCACTAAAATGACGAAATAATATGAAGAAAAGTATTTCATTCCATCAACCCAAAAGGCACAATTAATTCTTGGTGAAAAGCAATTCTTTTTTACAGTTATAAAAGATCGTAGGTAGCATATATAAGATAAAAATTAGTGACTTTCAATCCGGTACACAAACAAAAGTGAGAAATTAAAAAGAAATAAAAGTTGAGCATATTTGTGCTTTATGTAAACTAACAAGAAAGATGAACGAAACATAAAAAAGCGAGAAAACGTTCCGTTCCAAATCTTTGCCTTCCCAATCCCATAGTGTGCGTTTATCCCTTCATACCCTATTGAGAGAAAGTGAAAAGAAAAAAAAAAAATCAACAATTCCACATGTTATTAATTAAGATCCATCAATCGGACCAGATTATATACACCTCAAACCTCAAACATATACGTGTGCGTATATATATATATATATTGCGTTCGAGCTAAATAGAAAGGAAGGGGAGCTTACGCCGGCACATTCGAGGTAGTTTGTTGTGGCCCGTAGTTGATTTGAATCAATTGAGAAAGACTTGGGTCTGCAATTTCTTTGTATGCATCTGCAGAGAGTTGGACGAAAGAGTTGCAGTTTTGTTGAACAGTTTCGTCACATTTACCGATTACCGTGACCGTCACCGAACTATCATTTTGTTCATTTATGCAAGGGTCCACAGATGACGGGTCCGTTGCGGCGTCACTATCACATTTTGCTATATAGGGTATCCCGCACATGTTGTCGGTGTATTTTTCAGCAGCGAATGTTGCTACGTAGGTAGTTGGAAGACCATCTTTGCAAGTGTTACCGACTGTGCATGTCCAAACAAATATAGTTTAATAGGGAATTAGGGAGAATAATGAAATATTTAAATATTTCATCAATCGAAGAGGCGATCTTTTTTCAAACTTTTGCGATAAAGAACAAAACTATTTATTCACTCGTCGAAATTCACTGTTCAAATTCATTTGCTTAAATTTATCAAAAATTCATTTATCGAAATTCACTAATTTTCAAAATTCATCATTTAAAATTCACTAATTTTCGGATTCATTTGTTGAAATTCATTTGTCGAAATTCAATGATTTCGGGATTTACTTTAGATTCACCGATTTTCGGATTCACTGTTTGTCATTCTCGCTATAAAATTATACAATTGTCCTTCTCCTATAAAAAAGGGAATGAGGAAGGACAAAATATTTCATCAATTGAGTAGAAGGGCAGCTTTTAAAACTTTTGCAAAAGAACAAAACTATTTATTCATTCGTCAAAAATTCACTTGTGTTTGAAATTCATTGCTTTAAATTCATTGACGAAATTCACCGTCGAAATTCACTATTTTTCAAAATTCATCGTCCGAAATTCACTAATTTTCGGGATTCACTGTCGAATTCACTATCGAAATTCACCGATTTCGGGATTCACTAGGGAGATTCACCGATTTTCGGGATTCACTGTTTGTCTTTTTCGCTATAAAAATTATGCGATTGTCTTCTCTCCCTATAAAAAATATGTAGTTGTCTCCGTTACTTAAAAATATTTCGATTGTGTCCTTATCCCTAATTTTCCATAAAAATATGTAGTTGTCATATTTAAAAATATTCCGATTGTGTCGCTATCCCTAATTTTCCATTAATATTAATCCATTAATATACAAAATACAATATACTAAATTATATATATATAAATATACAATATATATATATATATATATATATATATATATATGTAAAGACTTACCAATTGGTATATTATCATCGGAACTAGCTGTTCCAGACTCTAATAAACTTGGATTCACAATTGGATCTGCATCTGCCGCAATGACAAGGCATAATAGGATGCCTGCAAATACAATCAAATCATTTCTTGCTGCCATTTTTCTCGATTTCTTGCTGATTGTGTTTAATTAATAAGAAGAGAAATATTTAATCCAAAATGAGAAAAAAGCCTTGTGTATGCATATTTTCATTCCTCCTAAAATCCCCCCTCTTATATACAAATTTTTGACCGGCCGTTTTTATTCCTGTGGGGAAAAAAACAGAGACAAATTGTCCTGGCTGCCGCTTATGGTCATTCATTTTATATTTTGTATCGCCCCCTAATAGTCACCGCCAAGACTCGGTACTTTATGTATTTGCCGTTTTAATTAAAACAATTGGGTTATGATCATAACAATTGATCTAGTAATGTTTTTTATTATTTACTTATAATATTGAATTATTATAATACTCATATCAATCAATAACTCACGCAGAATCCTGGAAAAAGGGATGATCATAATAGCGACCCGATGTTTACGGTGATTTTTATGATTTATATTACATTATTTCGTAACAATATCTTTTGTATTTTATTGATTTTTATAGAAAATTAAGTGTTTAATTGAATTATTAAAAGAATGATTGTGGGAATTATTGAAATGCAAAGTTGGGTTATTTACGTGATTTTATTAGTAATTATCTATTTATATATGGGATGTTACACTTTGCATGTTCTTATTATTTTGTAGGTACACAAACATATCATGGAATGAGTCAAAGAGCTGAAGGAGTTTCAAACAACATTTATTTGAAGATTAAACAGAAGGATAAAATAGGGATTATCTTTATTTTTATATTTTGTTTAGGGTTTAGATTTTTCTTTTTCAAATAATAAGAGAAAAGAATAATAATTATCCTATTCTCGAAAAAATAAGTATAAAAGGACGGGGAGTCAGTGACAGAAAGGACGAAGAATTTTCTCTGGAAACAATTTTCGGCGCAGAACCCTAGAAATTTTGGTTCGGTCGACCGAACCCTTCCTCTCGGTCGACCGAGCATTATTATTATTATTTTTATTTATTTTGTCTGGAATTAACGATGGTTAAAGGCTGAAGCAGTTTGGAACAAGCTCTGTGAAACCGTTTTCAGCAGCGTCTTGATTTCGACTTTTGGATTGTCTTGTGAGTTTAATAAAATTGTATATTTTCTATGATTTTTATTGTTGTGCAATTTCAATTGATGAATGTGTTGCATATTTGATTGTTTAATAATTGATGAGAATTAATTGTTAAACCAAGATCACCATAGTCAAGATTAGATTTTTAATCTAATAACGATAGTCGTTAGGTTAGAAATCTAGGTTGCGAGACTGAACAAATCTCACACCTTGTTAAGCGTTAATCTTTTGAATCGATAGATGAAAGAGATTAATATGAGAATTTTCTAAGACATTAGAAATTCATACCCACGATAGGTGAATCACAATTTTCGTTAAATCATCACAAGATAACCTTAGAGAAGAAAATGAGGGGTGCGGGATCGGTGGATCATTGCTTGTTCATCGTTAGATTAATTGAAAAAAAATCATTTGTGCTGATTTTCGTTATCACCGTAGTAATCGTAACAATTTTATAAGTTTTATTGTATTTTTAGAATCATCTTCGTTAATCCGGTTCGCAACTATTTTAACTGGCTTTGGATTTCAGATCCTCTGTCCAGTTTATTTTCTATTGTTTTCTTTACTAGGTTCATTTTGTTTCATTTTAATTGTAGTTTTTCAATTGTTAAGTGTAGGACATTTTTATTTTTTTCCTTATAATTCTAGTGATAATAATAATAACTGTGACAAATTTAGAACAATTGATTAGAACTAGACAAAGTCCGATTCCCTGTGGATGACCCGGTCGAGCCACTGCATTACTAAACTTTGCACTTGGGTTAGACTGGATTATAAATTTAAAACTTAAAATTCCCAACACCCGACAAATATATGTTTGTTTGAAAAAATGAACATAATAGAGTTATACATAATGAACATGATAGTAAAAATATATTGTATCCTTCTCAAAATATACATATATATGTATTGCATCATTTTTATGTGATACAACAAAATCTTTTCTCTTTGAAATATTCAATGAAAAATCCCAACGGACATTACAAAGTATCCATTTACTCTTTGTTAGTTGTTTCTGTCATATTCATGGCAGACAATGGTTTGTTTTTAAAAAATAAAGTTATCAATAAAACACTAGAAAAAAGATCCTTGCCTACCGGATATAAGCAGAGTTATGAACATCGTTGCCGTCCCTGAAGTAAGTCCAAATGCCATCGCCAAAATTTGTAATTTAAGGACCCTCATTTTTATACGTTAAAACACTTGCAACAGATTATCTTATCAAATTATTTTACAATTTTAAATAGAATGTTTTTAGTTTGCAAAATCTCTATTAAAATTAAATGAATCAGTTTCACTAGTATATATATATATATATATATATATATATATATATATATAGCTGTAATGTAGAGGAAAATTTATAAAATTTGGGTACTAATGCATCATTCAAAAGGCGGAAGTTAAGTGATGGGCATTGTGCACTTAGGGACACCATGAGGAGGATCTAAAGCACCTATTCTTTTACTGCTCGTTGCCGGAAATCGTGTCGAAGACCGTCAACGACAGCCTTGTTGATTCAACTCTTGCGGTGAGTTGGGATCTAGCTAGTTTCCTTGACTACCGTTTAAAGGAGGGCAGCACCAAAAAAGTTGTGACAACCATCACCATTTTATGGCATATCTGGAAAGCTCGTTGTGCCTGGATTTTTGACATCAAATCCCCAAGTGTCAGTCAACTATTATTTCCGCAGCGGAGGAGGAAACCATAGAATATATTATGACCGGAAAATCCCCTTTTGGATTACAAGTGCCAAAGAAATAGCCCTCTACTTGGACCCCCCATCGGCTGGTGCCCTCAAGTTGAACACATATGCAGCCCGCTCTGGTGACTCCTCTGCCATTGGGTCATTGCTCGTGATGCCGAAGGCCAAATTCAGCATGCCCTTTCGCAACTTATCTTGGGAAACCTCGGCGTCGAAACTCTTGAGCTCATGTCATCCAGAAGCTAGTCTCTTCACGGCAGCAACCCTCGGAGCTAGGTCTGTGATTATCGAAACAGACTACCTCTCATGCATAACACGCTTGGAAGCCCCTTGAATGACCTAATTTCCCTGGGCTGCCTTGTTGCGAACTGCCTAAGTATAGCGAAGGCCTTTCAGTCTTGCTCTTTTTCATTGATTAAGCGCAATGGCAATAGACCGGCCTATTTATTAGCTCAAGCAGGTCTGCCTGTGAGGGGATTAATTGTTTGGGGCACCTCCCCCAACAGAAATTTCAAATGCTTGCATCGTCGATATTTTTTTTTATAAAATTGTCTTTCCCCTTCAAAAAAAAAAGAGAGACTTTATTAGCTAAAATCGAATGCACAAACAAAATAATGGGAAGAGATACCACAATAAACAAGATCCATTTGAGCTAAAAGGTGTGCATGGAAATTACCCAATCGTGCTACAAATGAAAATCTGTCATAAAATCAAAACAAGGGAAATTTTTGTTGCAACCTACCATCAAAAGCCTCATGTCGGACAAGGAAGAATAATGCCTAATAGGTCACACACAATTTATGATGATCCCTAGGTACTTGTGTCTTCCTCTTTCATCAGATAATTATGTGATTACAGTATAGTTGGCAAATTACTTTCTTTCACTCTTACTAGAAGTCTAGACCTCAGTCCTCACATCAGTTTCGTCACTCGACAGTTGAGTCAGTTCTTAGATTCACCCATTGTTCATCATCTTCAAGCCGCTCTAATAAAGGAAAAGATAAAGATGGTCAGGAAAAGATAAAGATGGTTCAAATGGAAGATAAGTTGGAGATAAAGATGATGTTCGGATATATTTAGTTGGAATAAGTTATATTTATCATCTATCTTTATTTAAATAAATATTTTATCTTTAAATTTATTTATCATTAATTATCTGTTAGGACTTTTCTTTTATATAAGAGAATGGTTGTAATCATCTAATGATCAATTCAATAAAAACAACATCTTCAAGTATTCAGTTATGTATTCTGATTTTCTTCATGGTATCAGAGCTAGGAAAGTATCTGGGCCGGGGTGCCACTACTCCATGGTAGAAAACGAGTCTCCCACTATATTTATCTCGAAGACAAGATGTGCTGACTGCTTGGAAATCGAAGTGCCTTTCAAGGGCAGGTAAGATGGTTCTTATCCAAAGTTCTTTAGCAATGCAACCCTTCTATACTATGCAAACTACTATGCTCCCCATGACTACTCTAAATTCGTTGGAGAAGCTATGTAGACAATTTTTCTGGGGAGATGACGAATATGGACGCAAAATGCATACAATAGCCTGGGATACGATGTGTCAACCAAAGCAAGCTGGCGGCTTGGATTTCAAAAAGTTGTATGAGATGAATATTGCGTTTCTAGGTAAGCTAGTGTGGGAGCTCATTACACAGAAAGAAACCTTGTGGGTTAAGGCGTTATCTCATAGGTATAAAGAATTATCCACTACTGCCAAGCCAGGAAGTTCCCCAACATGGAGAGCCATATGTAAGGCGTATGCTCATCTTAGAGACGGCATAGAAGAAGACCACCATGGATATAGGTGGAGACCAGCCGCAAATGGTAAATTTACTATGGCTTCCGGATATGCCCTGTTGACGCCGATTGCTGACTATAATGGCCTGGAAGATATCGGGAAAAGATATGGGAGTTAAAAGGACCAACTAGAGGTAACTTTCTTTTGTGGATTGTGGCACATGAAGCGTTGCCTGCTGATATGATGTTGCATTCTAGACACATTGTAGAGGATCCCATGTGTAATATCTGTGATGAGCTGAGGGTGATGAAACCACATTACATGCTTTAAGGGATTGCACCTGGGCTAAGGAAATCTGGAATCACTGTGTGCCTGCAGAAGATAGAGGTCAGTTCTTTGGGACCACAAATGTTGTGGATTGGATGCGGCTGCATATGTCTTCTAATGGGAGCAAAAATTTTGGGACAAATAAATGGAAGTACGTATGGAAAGAAGCGATCAATGGTATTTGGATGTGGAGGAATAGACTCAAACATGGCCATGAAGAGGATCGACCCCCTTCCTATGTCTTTATTTCGAATATAGTTGAGAGAAAGCGAGCGAACCTGAGACTGCGCGGAGTATAGAGTAGAACATACTTTTTTTTGTTTTTTTGGATACACAATGTAACCCTATGGATTTTTGCCGCTTTGGAGGCTTGTTAATAAAGTGATCCCTTCATAAAATAAAAAAATAAAAAATGCTAGGGACGGACGTCCTTACCAGATATTCTTCCGCTTTTAAACAATTTTTTTTATTAAATTTATTTTTATGCTATTATATTCCCGATCCTTTTCCACTTTTAAACCCTTTGATCCAAATTTCACGTCCGATGACCATTCATGTACAAGTATCATATTAGTGTTGAAATCTCTCCTTTGAAGCCCCAGCAATATCCCTTCGTGCCTAGATCTTTTTTTTTTCAAGTTTTTTTTATTATGTCAATCAATATCATTAGGCAACAATCCTGTGTTATTATTATTATTATTATTATTTTCGTTTTCAAATAGTATAACAACTATTGCTTTCATTTTGCATCCATATATTCTATGTCTATTTCTTTTAGTTGATATCAACAAAATACAGATCTAAAACAAACAATCACCGATCCCCAGTGGCGGAGCTACATAAACTGCCCTACTTGATCCGAAAAAAATCACATTAATATATATGCAAAACATATCGTTTACCTCATTTAAAATTTTTATTTACATTTAAAAATTTTATTACCCTCCCTTACCCGAGATCTTGCATCCGCCCCTGCCGATCCCTTCGTCGGACGATGCAATTGGTAAGACATGTTTGCAATCATCAGAGAAAGAATATTTTTCGACAATTTTTTGACAAACATAAAGCCACAAGCTAATTAAAAGCCAAGTGTCAGAAGCCAAAAGAGCAAAAAACCGTGAGTGTCAAAATAAAATGTATCATCTTTATTGTTGGCTAGACAAACGTTGCCTCCAACATCGGCAACATTTGAGGAAAGGTAATAAAGGAAAAGATAAAAATGGTTCAGATGGAAGATAAGTTGGAGATAAGGATGATGTTTAGATATATTTAGCTGGAATAAATTATATTTATCATTAATATTTATTTAAATAAATATTTTTTTTGAGGGATTAAATAAATATTTTATCTTTAGATTTATTTATCATTATATGTTAGGATTTTTCTTATACATAAGAGAATGGTTGTAATCATTTTATGATCAATTCAATATAAACAACAACTTCGAGTCTTTAGTTGTGTATTTTGATTTTCTTCAAACTCAATGTGTTCCGAGATACGTTAAGTCCTCCTCTGGAAAAGGGTTGTTTTATCCTACTAACAATCCTATTTGGTTATCTAGTTTTGCTGATTCAGACCAGGGGTCTGCACATAAAACCAAAAGAAGTATCACTGGCTACTGCGTGTTCATTGGAAATGCTTTAGTTTCGTGGAAATCCTAGAAGTATAGTACAGTCTCTAGAAGCTCTACACAAATTGAATATCGTTCCTTAGCCTGGGCCACTTGTGAATCTCAGTGGCTCTACTTGACAAATGATTTCAAAGTTCCTTTCCTAAACCCGTGCTCCTACATTGTGACAACATCAGTTCCATTAATCTTGCCGTAATCCTATGTTCCATGAACGAACAAACCATATCGAAATTGATTGCCGCCTCATTCTAGATAAAGTTCAAGATGGTCTTGTAAAACTTGCAGTTTCTGACTCTTCGTTATATCAGTTGGCAGGCATTTTTACTAAAGCTTTGGATGTATCATCTTTTCATTCTCTTTTATGCGGTCTACACATGCTTGATATCTATTGTTTTACCCAAGTCCATGTTGGGGGAGGAGTGTGAAGAAGTCTTTTCATTCTCTTTTATGCGGTCTACACATGCTTGATATCTATTGTTTTACCCAAGTCCATATTAGGGGAGGAGCGTAAAGAAAACCAGAGACGTAGCAAAACGTAAAAACACTGGAATTGATTTGTTATAGGATTGAATAAATTGATTATACTGCTTCTGTGTGTGTGTGTGTGTCTCTCTCTCTCTCTCTCTCTCTCTATATATATATATATATATATATATATATATATATATATATGAGAGAAGTGACATAAATTAGATTTAAAAACTAGTAAAACATGTCCTAAAATAATGTAAACGAAAAGATAAAAGTAATTGTGTTGCATTTATTCAACTCAATGGAGAGAGTACAAATATATAAGGTTCGATGACTTAGACAAGAAGTCACTACAATAATATTTATGGTAAATAATAATAATAATATTTAAGGTAAATACTATAATAATAATAATATCCTAACACGCCCCCGCAATCTAATGGGAATGAACACTACAAAAAAAGACTTTTTCGTGACGAAAACATTCGTCGCGGAAAGTGCTGATTTTCGTTGGTAAAAGATTTCGTGACGAATTTGTTTTGTCGCGCGTTTGTTGCCTGTGGAGCCTCGCTAAAGGGTTCTGTCCTGACAAGCTTTACATTCGTCACCAAACATATTCTCCAATGACAAACCTCTATATTTGTCACCAGAGCTTCCAAATGTTTAATGACAAAGTTTACCATTCGTCACCAGAAAAACTTTTCAAGTAACGAAAATATTGTCACAAAAAACTCAAAACTTTCTCACCAAATTTTATATTTGTGACAAATTTTACCATTTGTAACCAGAAAAAACTTTTCATGTAACGAAAACATTGTCACAAAACACTGAAAACCGTCACCAAATCATATATTTTATTTGTCACAAAACACGTTTTCTCTTGACAAACACTTTGTCACTAGAAGTATTCTTTTTATAAAAAATTAATAATAAAAAATAATTAAATAAAAATCAATTAATAAGAATAATAATAATACACAACTAGTATTAGATTAATTTAATAACAATAATAATAATAATAATACAAACACATTAAACTAGTACTAAATTAATTAATCAACAATAATATCCTACAACCATTGAACAATCTTTTTCACCATACAGTCATACATCTACAAATCTCCAAAATACTGTAACTCATTGCAACATCAAAACATAGTCTAATAAAGCACTCATCGTTTGGTTAATCCGAAAGACATAAACTACTAACCATATTATTCATTAGAAGCCTCTTATATATCTCGAGACATTCCTCGAGACATCAAATTACCCAATGCTACTTCTACGGCATCCTCTGTTCGCCTCGTATCGTACTTTGTTTTGTATGCTTTGTATACTTTGTCTTATAGAGTAAGCCAAAACTAGAGTAAATCAAATAACTAAACCAATATATGAACTACAACAATGGCTAGGGGAAAATAGGTGAAAAAGTACCTTAAATTTGTATTTTACTAGCATTCAAAAATCTCAACAGATGGCTCAGGGCACAATTATTACATAGCATAATCCAGCATTTTGCCTGCAAAAGAATGTTACACAATCTGCTTCTTTGACAGAATAAGACTCCAATCTGCAAAACAAGGTTAGAAACAAGAAACCGAAAGAATGAAAAAAAACAAAAGTCGAGTCCTGTGTACCACACAAAGTCCTAAAGACTAATTCACCCTCACCAGATTGTGCTTGGAGTTGAAACGGAGTGTTAGTCTCCCAGATACAACAAACAATAGAGAGATAGGATGCACAGAGCCTTCAATCGCTTAAGAACCAAATACGATGAACTCTCTGATAGCATAAGGAAAATGTATGTATATATTTCTCATTGTGTGTAGTACACCCTTTGAATCGAAGGAAGCGGCTTATATAAAATTTGTAGGAGCACATGTAGAGGCGAAACAAGAGTGAAAACGCCTCATTACTTCATCTCAGAATGAAGGCAAATGGAATGGAACAAATGAAGATGGAAAGGCTTAACAGCTTTGCAAAATTTAATTCGGATATTAAAAATTAGCAAATCAAACTCGCACGACCAAAATTTCAAACCGAGCCGCATTCGTGTCCGCAGGACGCGCGCCCATGCACAAGTCCAAGCCGAAATCCCACCGGATTTGCACTTCCCGCGCCCACACGTAGACTTTGGCGCATAATATTGGTAATAGAACATACTAGTACTTATACTACCATAGTATATATATTGGAACTTTTCCTAGTATATTACCAATGTGGGAGTTTTGCCTTTAACTATTTCCTTCCTTTTCTTACACTTTCCATTCACACACTTCCACTACCTCATTACTACATGTTTTCCAACAATCCCCACATGAATGGAAATTGAGAAAACCTAGTACAACTCTCTAAGATTACAACAGAGAGTTCGGGCGTAAATGAATGCATAGGAGCGGTAGTGTCCCTTTGAACCCTCCCTTGATAAATATGCTTAGCTTATCAAGGAATAGTAGACGCGATGTCCTTGAACTTTCAGCCGTTGGTGTAAACGACAACATATATTACCACAAACATTTACCCTTTAACATTTAGTTCTTATGGGTGATTCCATTTTGGCCATGGCAATCCGCCTGGTTCAGTAGGGGGTCTAAGAATTGAGCCCTTTCCAATTCCCTTCGAAGCGGCCCACTTCTCCCTACATAGGTGATCTTGTGATTTAGAATTTCTTTATTCTAATTACACAAATCATTAAGAGCTTAAGTGTAAGCTCATCCTTATCTTCACTGCTTTCATCATAGAATGAGAGAGAGGATAATCCCCACAAAGATCTCACTTACTTCGCAAAAGTTAGGTTTTCCCATTGAACCTATTTCTTGGGATCTCCAACAGCTTAGGTTGGGTTTCCTTTGCAAAAGTTTATTCTATGGGCTTCACCCCATTCCCTCGATGATTTTTCAACTACTTCTCTATTTAACCCTTTGGTTAGCGGATCCATAAGATTATCTTCTGCACCTTACATAGTCCAAAGAAATCACACCATTGTAAGTAGTTGTTTGATGGTATTATGTCTTCGGCGTATGTGCCTACTTCTACCATCATACATTTTATTCCGTGCCTCGCTCTATTGTAGACTTATTGTCACAATAAATACAAATACCTGGTACAGTTTTGGCCATTGAGGATATCCTCCAAGAATTGATGCAACCATTCACCTTTCTTCTCCACATTTATCCAATGCTACAAACTCGGATTCCATAAAGGACTTGGTTATCACAGCTTGTTTGGAGGATTTCCAAAAGATAGCTCCTCCTCCAAGTGTGAACACATAACCACTTGTGGATTTCGAATCTTTAGTACTTGAAATCCAATTTGCATCAAGATAACCCTCAATAATAACAATTGGCTCTCTTCCATAGTGAATACCATAGCTACGAGTATATCTTAAGTATCTTAGTAACCTTACTATAGCATTCCATTGATCATTACTGTGGTTACTTGTGTATCTACTAAGCTTACCAACCGCAAAAGCTATGTCCGGTCTAGTACAACTCATTAAATACATCAAACTTCCAATAATCCTTGCATACTCTAATTGAGATACACTTTCACCTTTATTTTTGTATAAAGGCTGACTTGGATCTATTGGAGTTCTAGCTTCCTTTGAATCATCTTTGTTGAACTTTTCCAAGATTTTATCAACATAACTCGATTGATTCAAGCTAAGACCATCAGTGGTTCTAGTAACTTTGATTCCCAAAATTACCTCAGCTAAGCCCATATCTTTCATCTCAAATTTAGCACTTAACATGTCTTTGGTAGATTTGATCATCTTATCATTACTACCAACAATAAGCATATCATCAACATAAAGACACAAAATGACATAACCATCATTTGTTTCTTTCACATAGATACACTTATCACATTCATTGGTTTTAAACCCTTTTTCAAGCATAACTTGATCAAATTTCAGATGCCACTGCTTTGGTGCTTGCTTTAATCCATATAAGGACTTAACAAGCTTACACACTTTCTTTTCTTTTCTCGAATGTAAAACCCTTCAGTTGTTCCATGTAGATTTCTTCTTCTAAATCTCCATTTAAGAAAGCCGCCTTTACATCCATTTGATGTACTTGCAAATTATGAAATGCAAATTATAGCAAGTACCATCCTAATGGATGTTATTCTAGATACCGGAGAATAAGTATCAAAATAATCAAGACCTTCTTTTGACTCAGTAACCTTTTATTACCAATCCGCCTTGTATTTGTCAATGGATCCATCCGGTTTCAATTTCCGCTTAAAGATCCATCTTGATCCAAGTGGTTTACACCACGGAGGTAGATCCACTAACTCCCAAGTATGATTTTGCAATATAGAGTTTATCTCACTATTTATTGCTTCTTTCCACATTGGACCTTCAAGAGAAGTCACAGCTTTCATTGTAGGTTTGAGGCTCAATATCTATCATATATGTCGAAAAATCATCACCAAATGACTTCTCAATCCTTGCCCTTTTACTTCTTCTTGGCTCAACCTCGTAAGTATCATCCTCATTCACTTGTTCAGAATTTTTACCTTGAACATGAACACATTTAGATGAACTCGGTTCATTCAACTTTGCTGGAAATATATTCTCAAAAAATGAGGCATCTCTAGATTCCATTATTGCATTTTTACGTACGTCAGGATTATCCGACTTATGCACAAGAAAACGATAGGCACTGCTATTTTCTGCATATCCAATAAAAATACAATCAACGGTTTTTGATCCTATCTTTACCGCTTTTGGTTTGGGTATCAAAACCTTAGCCAAACACCCCCACACTCTTAGGTAGTTATAAGAAGGAGGTTTACTTTTCCAAAGTTCATAAGGAGTTTTATCTTGTTTCTTTCGGGTATCTTATTTAAAAGATAATTGCTAGATAGACACTTTCCCCACAAGTTATCCGGCACTCTGAACTTACCAACATTGAATTCATCATTTCTTTCAATGTTCGATTTTTACGTTCCGCTACTCCGTTGGATTGTGGTGAATATGGTGGAGTCTTTTCGTGTATGATTCCATTTTCAGCACAATACTCACTGAGGGGTTCTACATATTCACCTCCTCTATCACTACGGAGTGCTTTAATTTTCCTTCCATGTTGATTTTCAACTTCTTTTGCAAAGATTTTAAATTTGTCTATTGCTTCATATTTGCCTTTTAACAAGTAAACATAGCAATACTTAGTACAATCATCAATAAAGGTGATAAAATAATTATTTCCACCTCTCGATTGTATCATTTTAAAATCACACACATCACTATGTATAAGATCAAGTGGCTGCGTATTTCTCACAACACTAGGGTGAGACGTTCTCGTTAATTTCGCTTCAACACAAGTTCCACACTTATGTTCTTTATCAATTGGAAAGTTTGGGATGTGGTTCATTTTAATTAATCTACGCAGGGAATCGTAGTTAACATGTCCTAGTCTACCATGCCATAAATAAGGAGACTCAACAACATAAGCAACACTCACATTATTATTATTATCATCGTTCTTTGGCTTAATAGCCATTACATTGAGCTTAACCAAACCATCACAAACATACCCTTCCCAACATACATTCCACTCTTTGTCGAGTAAACTTATCGATTCTAAAACTAAGCGAAAACCATGCTTGTTTAAAAGCACACCGCATACTAAGTTCTTGCGCAAATCTGGAACATACAAGACATCTTTCAAAGTAAGTGTCTTTCCGTGATGTCATCTTCAGCTTGCACATTTCCTTTTCCAAGTATAGCGAAAACAGCAGAGTTTGCCATGTATACATTTTCATTTCCTTGCTCCGGCCGAAATTAGCCAAGAGTTCCTCGTTAGAGCACACATGCTTAGTTGCTCCTGTGTCAACATACCATATCTTTTGATTTGCATCAACCATATTGACCTCGACCACCATGGCACATGATTCATATCCTCCATGCTTTGTACAAGATTTGTTTCATTGGCCTTCTTTTTGGCAACTTACATTCAATGATTTTGTGACCAAGCTTGTCACAGCTTGAAGCATTTCCCTTGAAACTTTGGCTTTGATATGCCACCCTTAGGACCCAATTTAGCTTTTGGTCCTGTCTTTGACCCTTTACCAAACTTCTTATTTTTAGAGCTTTGTCCATGCTCCACTGTGATTAGCCTTTGGTGATGATTAGTAGGGGTTTCCTCTCTTATCGGATTTCTTGTTATCATCTTCAATACGCGATCGACTATGAGATCTTCCATACTCATTTCCTTGCGCTTATGCTTGAGATAATCCTTGAAACTTTTCCATCCAGGAGGTAATTTCTCAATCATACAGCAACCTGGAATGTTTCACTCAATTCCATTTTTTCGCTTGAATTTCATAGAGTATTTTCTCGAACTCTTCCACTTGCTCCATGAGTGGTTTCGAGTCCACCATCTTATAGTCCGTAAACCTCCCAACAACAAACTTCTTGGTTCCTCGCATCTTCGCTTTGTACTTCTTGTCCAAAGATTCCCACAACTCTTTAGCGCTTTTTTCTCAAGATAGACATCGTACAAATTATCATGTAAACAGCTCATTATATAATGTTTACATAAATAGTCGATTGTTTCCACTCACTCGGTGCAAAACAGAAAAGTCTTGATCCGGAGTTTCATCCTCGCTTGTTGGCGGATCATCGCGAAGAACTTTACTAGACGTAAAGTAGTGAGGTAGAATCATCTTCTTTGTCGCCACCTCTTAAAATTCAAGCCATTGAATTTCTCAGTTTCTCATTCTCGCTGAAGAGACCGGTTGGTTTCGCTGGCACCAGAGCGCTTTCTTTCACACCACTAGTTCCACCTTGTTCCATATCCGAATACAACAAATGAACAAGTTAAACTTGTATCAAATTATATGGAAACGAATTTAGGAAAACGTTGAGTAATATTGTTACTCTTTTTAGTGGCTATCACACAAGGATCAGTCCACAAATGTTTCTGTTCAGTATATATATGCAACAACAATATACTGATTGAATTCCTGAGTATCTATCGATTACTCTACATGAATTCCTTTTCTTGACACGAACAAATTAACAAAACAGATCGTTCTCGTTGTTGTTTAATTTCACATCGAATAGAATGTTTCGCTTTGGAGCACCAAATCGTAAACGAGCACAAGTATGAATGGAGTTAGTCTTTAGATTGTTACACAATCAGCTTTTTGACGAAATAAGACTCCAATGCAAAACAAGGTTAGAAACAAGAAACCGAAAGAACAGAAAAAACAAAAGTCGAGTCATGTGTACCACACAAAGTTGTCCTAAAGACTAATTCACCCCCTCACCAGATTGTGCTTGGAGTTGAAACGGAGTGTTAGTCTCCCAGGATACAACAGCCAGCAGAGACAGGATGCACAGAGCCTTCAACTGCTTAAGAACCAAATACGATGAACTCTCTGATAGCATAAGGAAAATGTATGTATATATTTCTGTTGTGTGTAGTACAACCTCTGAATCTGGAAGGAAACAGCTTATATAGGGGCTGTAGGAGCACATGTAGAGGCAGCCAGTAGTGAAAACGTCTCATTACTTCATCTGTAATGAAGGCAAATGGAATGGAACAGTCAGGAAGATGGAAAGGCTTAACAGTTTGCAAAATTTAATTCCGGATATTAAAAATTAGCAAAACTGAACTCGCACGACTAGCCCCGAAACCGAGCTGTATTCGTGTCCGCAGGACGTGCGCCCATGCACAAGTCCAAGCCGAAATCCCACCGGATTTGCACCCCCACCTGCGTAGACTTTGGCGCATAATATTGGTAATAGAACATACTAGTACTTATACTACCATAGTATATATATTGGAACTTTTCCTAGTATATTACCAATGTGGGAGTTTTGCCTTTAACTATTTCCTTCCTTTTCTTACACTTTCCATTCACACACTTCCACTACCTCATTACTACATGTTTTCCAACAAAGAACACTACTAAATGTAAGTTTCTAGAGTATCAAGTCTGTAACTAATTTATTGAAAATATGCTAAATAGAGTTTCACTAAATAATTCGATAAATACACAGAAAATGCCTAGTTAGAAAGAGAAGAAAACCTCCAAAGAACAAATCTTTTGATTTGTTTTGCGGGCCCACATATGATAATCAAAGGGAAAATGAGACGGACACTACATTATCAATCAGTCTATAAGTGTGCGGCGATACAGTGTTGTAGATAAGAACGCGTATATTCAGGGCCGTCCCAGTGGAATCCGGGGCCTAAGGCCAAAATAATTTTTCGGGCCTTTAAATTAGTAAAACAAAAAACAAAATGTAAAATAAAATATTATAAACATTACAAGATAGAGTTTTGGACATCAAAATAATTAGCAAAAAGTATGCTTTCTAATTTTATCCTATTATTGATTCATGAATCATGGACAATCAGAGTAAAAAATCCCAAGCCGACAAACATTATCAATGTGCTAGAATCCATATTCAAACTGCAAATCATACAAATATAAAAAACCTAAACAGAAGTTCATACAAAATTAAATATAAAAAGAGAAAAACCTTGATAGCATATTAGCATAATAGGCTAATAGCAGAAGCTGCAGAGTGCAGAACTTACCGGAGGGAGAAAGTCAGAAACGTTGAGAATTTGTAACCTTGGTTGTAGAATTTGGATGATATTTTAACCCACATCTATCCCCATCTTCATATTGGACATTTCTAGATTTTTCTTTTCAGATGAAATTTGGAAGAAGAGAAACAGAGTTTTCTTTCGGGAGGAATTTCGAAATAACGAGCCTGTTTATTTATGGACAAATTTTATAATACAACCGTTGTAGCAAGGTTGTACCAAGTGGCATACATTACAACCATTCATTTCTAACTTCTCACACACGATAAAAGTGTATTATGTGAAAGAGAGTAAAAATGAAAGGCTTTAATGTATGTCACTTGGTACAACCTTCTTACAACCGTTGCACCATAAAGTCTCTCTTATTTATGTGGATGTAGAATTATTGGATTTCTTAATTAAGGATAGGTTTATCATTTATGGTTTTTTTTTAATTTTACATTACCCTAAAAAAAAGGATTTCGAACTCAGAAAATTTGAAACGTGAGTGAAGGAGTTGGGCAGACTGCAGATAATAACAAATTGGACTAGGGGCCCTAAAATTTTTGCTATTAATGAGGGGCTCAAGGCAAAGGCCTGGTAGGCCTACCCATAAGGTCGGCCCTGCGTATATTACCTGTCTTGTAGATAAGAATTATATTCGCGAAGTGTTGGGATTGCGATAAGCCACCACAAGACCAACAAATAGGGTTCTTGTTTGGTGTGCCTCATTTCCGAAGGCAAAGCATTGAAATTGGAAGCAAGAACCATCTAAAAAGTAAACACACAAGGTCAACAACACAACTTACGCAAGCTATAAATAAGGCTAACTGGATTGAGTAATCCATGCACAAAATCAGCATTTATGTATGTATGTATATTGGAACTTTTATTAATTTTCTGGCCCAGAAATTCAAAACTACATATTATTAAGCACCAGATCATTTTGAAGGAATGCATTCCACTATCCTCTATCAACCAAAGATGGAGTAGTAGATTCAGGTAGTGAGATTATGTAGTTCAAATCTTGGAGGCATATTTGAAAAAAAAAGGATCAAAATCAAAACAAAATAGTTGGCAATACTTTGCAGGATAGTAGTTCCATATCAAATGTCTGAAGGATAAACAATAATAAACTGAAAATGATCATGTAGACAATCCTGTTGCATAAAACAGAGGCACTACTACTTTTTAAAGCATGCTGAACTAATGCTAGGACATGATGTAAAAACTGGCAAACAAAACATTCAAACTGACAGTGAGACTGCAACAGAGTAAGCACATTGCAGATAGCAGTAGACAAGTTCTGACCTTTATAGCAGGCAAGTTACTTAAACGAGCAGGTCAAAAACACATCAGCATATGAAGGACTGTGTCACGGAGCATGGCAAACAATATTTTCATTCATCGCCTTGACCTGTGGAAATTTAAGATTGGAAATCAAAAAATTTGGACTGCAGAAATCTGTAGAATTCTAGACTCGTAGCTTTGACCTTAAATTTAATCTCAATTATTAAGAGGAATACACTTGTATCAAGGAAAATAAAAATGACATATAAGATACCTAAACCATTAGAACCGGGAGAGAATGCAAGGATACTCAACAACAAATAAACTAATACCTGCTTCTGTGAAGCTGCTCTCCCCATAAACTGCACTTCCAGGAACATCTGCATCAAACTTTCAAATGTCAGTGGAGTCTATACGAAAACGTATATATACATGCAACTTGCACCCTATGGCCTTTCCAAACGGAATGCATTCTTTCCATCCCCATGTGTACACATCTCCATTTTCTACATAGAGAGTTCAAGCATGGTTAGCAAATACAAAAAACCCGACATAAGACCATGCGAGCATAATCAAAATTCCCTGAGACCAGTAACTGCAACACAATGTGCCTAACTAGTAGCAGCTCTGACTAACACACATTCAGCACTTAGAGAAAAGGCTATGGTTTTTCCTAATAAAGACACGAGAATGTAGGTTAATAAAAACAAAATAAAAAAAGTAGCAACTGTAAGAACATGGTGTATTATCAGGGTTATAGATGTACTATCAGTCTGAGATGACAATGTAATCAGGTTGAACCGAGTATTAAATGTTTAAACATGTGTATGTTTAATACACGAACGAGGCCGAGTGTGTTTGTTTAGTAAAAGAACAAACAAGAGTAGAATGAGGAATGTGCAGAATGTTTCTTAGTTTTTCCAGCTGATGAGGATGAGAGCATGTTGATTGTATTTTATTTTGTGGTTTTAGTTTGTAGTTGACTAGTTTTGACTGTGGGTATAGAAAATATAAATACCCAGTTGACTAGTTTTGACTGTGGGTATAGAAAATATAAATACCCAGTTTGATTTCTATTTTACTATGAAAAATGTAATTCAGAAAATCAAATGAAATGAAAAGGGAAAGTTGTTCTTGTTCTTCTCCAGAATAACCGCTTTTCCATCTTCTTCTTTTCCATCCATTACCTTCTTATTTTTTCTTCATGGTATCAGAGCGTGAGATTTGAATCACAGATTGTGTTGTAATCGAAAAGGATTTATGGCTAATCAGGAAGCAATTCCAATTTCGAGTCCATTTTATATCCATCCTAACGAGAATTCATCTCAAACCCTAGTTCATCCAGATTTAGAGGAAATGATTATCATGCATGGAGTAGATCGATGCGTATGGCTTTAATTACAAAAAATAAGGTCGGATTCATTGATGGAACGATCGTCGACCAGTGAAGAAGGAGATAGATACTTCGATGCTTGGAATCAGTGCAATACGATGGTCACTTCGTGGATTATCAACTCGGTTAACCCTACGATTGCTCGTAGTTTGTTGTGGATCAATACTGCGCAGGAAGCTTGGGATGATTTGAAGGATAGGTTTTCCAGTTTGGACTCATATCGTTTATCAGATCTGTTGGAAGAATTGAGCAATTTAAAGCAAGGAAATGCTTCGATAAGCGAGTATTTTACCAAGATGAAGGTTATTTGGGATGAAATCTGCATATTGAGACCAATTCCGCAGTGTTCATGTACTCCTGGTTGCAATTGCAAAGCTATAATCAAGGTGTTTGTTGATTATTTCGAAAACGAACACACTATCAGGTTTCTAAAAGGTCTTAACGAAGATTATTTACAAGTCAGCAATCATGTCATGATGATGACACCTATGCCAAACATCAAAGCAGTTTTTGGAATGGCTATCAAGTTGGAAAGACAATTACAGTATACCAGTGCAAAGGGAACACCTATGGTGTTTGCTAACAAAGTACATGAAAGACCAATTAATACTCAAGTAGAGAATAGAGGAGGAGGCAGAGGATATGGTGAACACAAAACTGGTAGGGCAACCAATGGTCAATCGCAAGGGAAGAAAGTACAGTGCACACACTGTGGTTTCCATGGGCACACTGCTGACACCTGCTACAGGATTCATGGTTTTCCTCCAGGCTTCAAGTCAAAACGTAGAGCCAATTTAGTGGAGGGCATTACTGAATCAGAAGATATACCACAACAAGTCATGGAGAACAATCATCTGCAGAAAACAGGACCAACTGGATTCACCACAGCACAGTATGAAGAGATCAAGAAGCTCATACAAAACACTCAGCTAGTTGGAACTTCAAACAGATCACCAATGGTCAATCAGATGTCAACATTAAGTGCAACACTTCAGCCTCTTGATGATACTGCAGGTACTCACAATGTTACTTCATATTTTTGGATAATAGATTCTGAGCAAGCCGATCACATAGTGTGTTCAATTAGTAATTTGTGTGATTTAAAACCACCAAAGGTGTCAAAGTAGGTTTGCCAAATGGTCATGAAGCCACACAGTGAGTCACACAGGATACCCGGCTTACATAACAACATAGTTTTGAAAAATGTGTTATGCATACCAAGTTTCTCTTACAATCTCATTTCAGTTGGTTGTTTAACAAGAGATAATGATGTGAGAGTTAGTTTTGAGTCTGGTACATGTTTGATTCAGGACATGAGGAGTGGGAAGAAGATTGGTGTAGCTAAGTTGCACAAAGGACTCTATCTTCTCAACTCCACAGATTTGATTACAAGGCTTGGGAATAAAATGTCTTTGTGGTTACATCCGAGGTAGTTCCTTCCAACATGCTGTGGCATTTCAGATTAGGACATTTGTCACAGAATCTGTTAGTAAGATTGAAGTTGATTGATGATAGTAGTATAAATAAGACTTGTCATGATAGAGAGGTCTGTCATGTATGTCCCTTAGCTAAACAAAAGAGATTATCATTTCCATTGAGAGAGTCTGTTTCCAGCTGTTTGTTTGAACTTGTTCACATGGATATATGGGGACCATATAAAACACCCACTCTTCATGGACATAGATATTTCTTGACTGTAATAGATGATTTTTCAAGATTTACATGGGTTTACTTGTTAAAGTCTAAAGGAGAAGTGCAAGTTTTGATACAGAATTTTTATGAGTATGTTTTTACACAATTTCAGCAAAAGATTAAAACAATCAGGTCTGATAATGGTAGGGAGTTTGATATGAAAGATTTCTATGCAGAAAAAGGGATAATACATCAGACTTAGTTGTGTTGCTACTCCTCAACAAAATGGAATTGTTGAGAGGAAGCATCAACACCTTTTAAATGTAGGCAGAGCATTAAGATTTCAGTCCAATTTACCTATCTCATATTGGGGATATTGTCTTTTGCATGCTACAGACCTGATTAACAGTCTCCCTACACCAATCCTTAAATATGATACTCCTTTTTACAGAATGTATCATAAGGAGGTTGACTACAATCAGTTTAAGGTTTTTGGATGTCTTGTCTATGCTTGCACATTACAGGCAAACAGATCTAAATTTGATCCAAGAAGTAGATTGAGCATTTATATTGGGAATTCCAAAACCACCAAGGGATACATTTTATTAGATTACTATAGTAGGGAAGTGTTCATATCTAGAGATGTCGTTTTTCATGAGTCCTATTTTCCTCTCCATGATACCTTCAAAACAGGCCCTACACAGTTCCACAACATGGTTTCCTTACCTGTTCCTTTCATCATTCATGATAATCAATATCCACTTGACACATCTGAACAAAATACACACACAGATTTTGTAGATATTATTATACCATCTGAACATTCAGCAGATTCTGAACATGATGAAACTTCAGCACATTCTGAACACTCTCATAGTTCACCCTCAAATGATATTCCTATTCCTGATCTTCCAACAGTCAGAAGATCTATTAGAGTCAAACAAGTCCCTAGCTATCTCAATGATTACCTCTGTAATCAAGTTCACCAGAAATCTTCACATATTCTTTCTGTCAAAAATGATAGCATATCTACACATAATATTCCAGAACCAACCTCTTACAATCAAGCTGTTCAGCATCCTCAGTGGAGGGAAGCCATGGAGAAGGAAATTGCAGCCTTGGAACAAACTCATACCTGGGATTTAGTTGATTTACCAGTAGGGAAGAATCCTATAGGTTGTAAATGGGTATATAAGGTTAAGTACAAAGCAGATGGGACTATAGAGAGATACAAGGCTAGACTAGTAGCCAAAGGATATACACAGACTTTAGGGGTGGACTATGAAGAGACATTTTCTCCTGTTGCAAAAATCACTACTGTTAGATTACTTCTAGCCATTGCAGCTATAAAAGGATGGCATCTAAAACAACTAGACATCAATAATGCCTTCCTTCATGGGGATTTGGAGGAGGAAGTGTACATGAGGATACCTCCAGGTTATCAAACAGACAGGTCTACACAGGTTTGCAGACTCAGAAAATCCCTTTATGGTCTTAAACAAGCAAGTCGACAATGGAATCACAAACTGACTTCAGCCCTACAAAGCCAAGGCTTTACTCAATCAGTTCATGATTATAGCTTATTCACCAGGGGACAAGCAGAGAATTTCATGGCTATTGTGGTGTATGTAGATGATATTATTACAGCGCAGATCTAACTTGAATGATATAAATCATGTCAAGGCCTTTTTACACAGCTCCTTTCAGATTAAGGATCTTGGGAATCTTCAATATTTTCTTGGTATAGAGGTACAGAGAACAGAACAGGGGATCAGTATTTCACAGAAGCAATATGCTATTAAATTGCTTGAAACTTTTGGATTCTTGGCTGCAAAACCTGCTGATACTCCTATGGCAACAAAAACTACCTCACAATCTGGAGATTCAGAACCATTACCTGATAATACAGAGTATAGAAGCCTCATTGGGAAGCTGCTTTATCTTACAATTACCAGACCTGATTTGTCCTTTGCAGTACAACAGCTCTCACAATTTCTGGATAGTCCTACTGTTATGCACATGAAGGCTGCACATCGTTTACTAAGATACATCAAGAAAGCTCCCCAACAGGGTTTATTTTATCCAACAGAAAACAGCATGAAGTTGAGTGGATATGTTGACTCAGACAATAAGGTTGTAAGATCACTAGAAGATCTGTTTCTGGGTTTGCCATGTTCCTTGGATCAGCATTGGTTTCATGGAAAGCAAAAAAGCAAACTACAGTGGCAAGGAGCTCTGCAGAAGCTGAATATCGAGCTCTGTCCAATGCAACATGTGAAGTCCTTTGGTTACAATACATTTTGACTGATTTGCAGGTTTTTGAGAAATGTCCCACTGTTCTATATTGTGATAATCAAAGTGCAATGCACATTGCTCGTAATCCAGTATATCATGAGCGCACAAAACATTTGGAGATTGATTGTCATCTTGTTCGTGAAAAGGTTCAAGGTGGATTCATCAAGCTCATACCTATATCCACAATTCATCAACTGGCCGATATATTCACCAAGGCTTTAGATGCACCTGTTTTTAATTCCTTATTGAGTAGTTTTAACATTGTTCATTAGCTTGATGCCCACCTTGAGAGGGGGTGTTGATTGTATTTTATTTTGTGGTTTTAGTTTGTAGTTGACTAGTTTTGACTGTGGGTATAGAAAATATAAATACCCAGTTGACTAGTTTTGACTGTGGGTATAGAAAATATAAATACCAGTTTGATTTCTATTTTACTATGAAAAATGTAATTCGTAAAATCAAATGAAATGAAAAGGAAAGTTGTTCTTGTTCTTCTCCAGAATAACCGCTTTTCCATCTTCTTCTTTTCCATCCATTACCTTCTTATTTTTTCTTCAAAGATGTTTAACTTTTCCTCATGAAATCCATGTGTTTTGCTTCAAGAGTGCTGTGAGACCTGTAACTGAAAAGTTAGCCCAAATAAAGAACCACAGCTAGCTGATGATTTCTTGACAGAGAAAGAAAGGAAAATGTACAACCAACCTGCACTCTTCATTTATTTAAGATGAAGACTGCTTCCATGTAATTCTCAATGCAGAACCAGAAGCCCAAGGATACCAGGCAGGTTTGGAAATGTCAATAGCCATCAACACAACATGCCTCTGTGATTGGATGCGTATGGCGGCTATCACAAAACAACTTGCGAAATCCACTGTATCACTCGTGACAACATCTTCTTATTGTCATCAATAAATAGAACTCTTGTGAGAAAGAAATTTATTGTCACTAGAAGCAACCCTCTGGTGACAAATCTACTATTTGTCACTACATCTTTGTCACAAATTTTTTTTTTTTTGTAGTGGAACATGAAGATTGACTCGCTGATGTTTGCAACAGGATTCTCCGGATCAAACGGAAACAACGGCTTCACAACACGATACTGCTTTGCAGGAACCTGCAAGGGATGACTCAATTTTTTTTGAAAGAGGTAGAGAAAAGGAGGTAACAGTTGGAGGAATAGATCATAGGAAATAGTCGGAGGGATATACCCTAAAAACAATACGATAGCTGGATGACTCTAAGATGTGGAGGAGTCATAAAAAATGAATACTTGGAGGGAAGTTGATTCTCTAAAGTCTATACAAAAATAATAAAGGAATAAAAAGGGATAAAAATAAAAAAGGAGTGGAGGGTTGTACCCTAACAAAATAAACGTAAGAAAGGCATGGAGGGGTGTACCCTAACAAAATAAACATAAGAAAATGCATGAAGAGGTTGTTGAAATAATGTCTTACCCCCAATCGGGTTGGGCCGGATCCGACCGGGTCGGGTCGTTTATAGTCTATTTTAGTTCATGTAATAACTTTATTATGATTAATAAAAATCATATTTGTTCTAATATATTTTGTTTATCTTCATGTTATTGGATATGTATATATAGTAACGTCCTTAGTATTAAACTGTGATAGAGAAACAATGATGGTGATTATGGTTGATGAGATCTCTAATCGCTTTAATAAGTTTGATACTTAAATGTCTCTAGTCGTATATATCGTCAACCGGGACATTAATGGTATGATTAGACTAGCACGTATTGGATGTCTTCTATCTTATCGAAGATAGGGATAGATCTCATCTATCGAAATGTAGAGACACTTGGACTGTACGTGGACGTGTATTAGAGAATGCGTAAGTTAGACTAACCTACTCACATTAAGTGTTGCAGTATATGGCAGTTGTGTAATTATCCTGAGACCGGAGTCTTCATGGCATCACGGTGTGGATTGTCATTCTTTGACACTATTGAGGTTTCCCCTAGCTATGGGGCGATCATGCGGTAGTGATTGTGTGTGATATTGAAGAATGCGTAGGATACATGTTTGTTCGTCCGGAAATCGCGTACCCTATTAGTAGGAGTGAATATCCGAAATGACCTTCTTATAAGGAATGTCTAGCTCTCATGAATCTTTGCAAAGTGAGAGTAAATGAGTTATTCCGAGAGAGCATGACATCCAGATTATAAGATACGATCGTTGATGTACCGACACTTGAGATACGATCGTATGGATATTATTACAGAGATAGGATTCTATTTACACGGTAACTATTTCACATGAAAGGTAGTAGAGCCATTGTTTTTTACTCTTCCGATGATTGGGGGTCACGGTGTGTTGCTAGACGCTATCCCGTGATCGTAAGGTATGAAGGGCATTTTCGTGATTTGTACTTTGTGTCTACAACCAACATGTTCGGAAGTCAATTGGATCATACAAATAAGAACATCTAGCCGGATTAAAATGCGGTTATAGTGATAATCAAATAACGAAAGTTTATCTCGACTATAAAGTGTTATAGTGAATAAATTAATATGACAGTATTTATTTATTATGAATAAAATAAATGGGAAATTAGGGATAAGGACACAATCTCGAATATTTTTAAGTAATAGGACAGCTACATATTTTTTATAGGGAGAAGGACAACTGCATAATTTCTATAAATGAGAAGGACAAACAAAAGAATCCCAAAATCAAGAAATCTCCTCAGTGAATCTCAAATCGGTGAATTTCGATAGTGAATCCCAAAATCGGTGAATTTCGACAATGAATTTTGAAAATTAGTGAATTTAAATGATGAATTTCGGCTTTGAATTTAAACAGTGAATTTCGAACACAAGTGAATTTCGACAGTGGATAAATAGTTTTGTCCTTTATGCAAAAGTTTCAAAAGACTGTCCTTCTACTCAATTGATGAAATATTTCTGTCATTCTCCCTCATTCCCCCCTAAAATAAATACAAGATATTAATTATATTGATTAATTAAAGAATATTCCAGATGCCAATTTATTAGCATATGGGGCGTAGATTGCAAGTGTATATGATACACTTGGATTGTGCAATTTAATTAATGAGATTATCATATATTAATATTGGATATTAATTGATTTTGGAAAAATAGATTTATGGTAATAAGATAAAGATATTCAATATTAGATATTGACAATATCTTAGATTTATTTAATATAAGATATTAAATTAAAAGAGATAAATCAATCAAAGTGATTTTCCTTATTTTATTAGAATTTTTTTCTCTCTCATCAATCTACTAGGAAGCTTCTCCCAATCAGTTTGGGAGGACATTGGGGTGCCACCTTCCCCTATAAAGCAAAGGGGTTGGCTAGATCTTTTGTACACCACAATTTCAAGAGACTAATAGTTCTTGTAAAAAATAGAGAGCTTTTTCTAGTGAGATTTAGAGAGAGAAAAAGGCCGGTCTAGCAACCGGATTTTTCTAGTAGCAATCCAAGAAGGATTCCGGCGAGGAGTTCGTGTGGATTATCGATAGAGGCCGGACACGTGGACGGCTCGCGCGCACTACTACTCTCCGTTGGCGGTCAAAGCGTCGATCTTTTATATCTAGCAATATAACCACCGTCAACTACTTAACGTGTTTATTGTATTAAACGAAGTCGATCTTGGGATTGGAAATCAATTTTGTTAATTCCGCTGCGTAGACTAGTTGATTTCCTAACAGAGGTGTGCCATAACGAAATAAACGTATGAAAAGGCATGGAGGGATGTACCCTAAAAAATGTAATAAAATTTGGAATGGAGGGTCGTAAAAACCATAAATAAAAGTTAAAATAGAGGGTTGTAAAACCCTAAGAAACAAAAAGGGGCAGGTTTTTCAATTTTTTTTAATTTTATTTGTGCGGTTGGGAGTTGGAGAGGAATTGCGGCGGGAAGAATTGCTGGAAGTTGAATGGAAGAAAAACGAAAATAGAAGTGCTTAATGAATCCAACTATATCCTCTTCAGATTCGTCATCGCCGTGTAGACCTTCTTCCGCTGCAAACAACTTGCAAGATTTTGACACCAAATAGAAGAGCTGGGTGGGTGCTTCATCGGGGAATACATTGAATTGTCGAACGCCGGCGTAATTGGAAGAACTAAAATTGGATTTAGGCTCGTGAAATCAACAGAAAAAGAAAAAAAAATTATGAAAGAAGACGGGTGAGGGGTGAGGGTTCGTTTAGATCACGGGCACGAACCCTTACCCTAACGAATGACGAGGATCTGAAAGACGTTAGTCTGAGAGCTCTGATACCATGATAGAATAATGGTAAATGATAGATTTATTGAATAACAATATATTTTGTCATTGAGTAAAAACGAATCATTACAGGAGTTTATATAGCTAGCCACATGGCTATAAACGTAAATACAAAGATAATCAAATATAACTATAGTCTAATACGCTCCCTCAAGCTGACGGCGCTGTGCGAAGACCAAGCTTGGAAATGAAAGTAGAAAAAGATAAACGGGGCAGTGGCTTGGTGAGGACATCGGCCAACTGATCAGCAGTAGCTACACGAGCAACACGAACAAGGCCTCTCTCAACATGCTCACGAATAAAGTGATAATCTATAGCAACATGCTTCATGCGCGAATGAAACACTGGATTGGCACTTAGTCGAAGAGCACCTAAATTATCCCAAAAGATCACCGTGTAGTCCGAACCGAAAAACCGAGATCTGCAGCGAGATAGGTCACCCAAGCAATCTCGCCGCAGATGACGACCAACGATCTCAGATTCGACCGTGGACGAACGAGCGACTGAGGTTTGCTTCTTGGAGCTCCAGGAAATCGCATTCCTACCCAAGAAGACTATATACGCAGAGGTAAAAGTATAACCTGCGTCTTTATTTCCCCCCCAGTCAGAATCAGAGAAAGCATGCAGAGCCAACGGCGAATCCTGATATAACTGCAGACCCATAGTGGCGGTGCCAGACAAGTAACGCAACACACGTTTGACTAACATCCAATGGTACTCAGTCGGAGCATGCATAAACTGAGCTAGCTTATTAACGGCAAACTGAATATCAACCCGTGTAAAGCATAAATACTGTAAAGCCCCCAAGATTTGGCGATACTGAGTAGGGTTTGAGAAAGCTGGAGAGACAGCAGGATCACCAGAAAAGGCATCAGCAGGCATAGGCGTGGAGACGGGTTTGGATTCCTCCATATGAACCTGAGATGGTAACTCACGAGTGTACCTGGTTTGCGTGAGGAGCATGCCCAGAGGAGAATGTGCGACCTCAACCCCCAAGAAATACGATAAGAGACCCAAATCCTTAATAGAGAACCGAGAACCAAGCTGATCAATAATACCCTGAACTTGCTCAGCAGAGCTACCTGTAACAATAATGTCATCGACATATACCAAGAGCATAGTAATACTGGTGGACGTGCGACAAACAAATAGCGACGAATCAGCAACCGAATTAACAAAACTCATAGTAAGAAGAAATTTTTTAAGCTCATGGTACCAGGCACGGGGTGCCTGCTTAAAGCCATAAATTGCCTTACGAAGCTTACACACAAATGTGGGTTTAGTAGCATTCTCAAACCCAGGCGGTTGACTCATATAGACATCTTCAGCCAGTGTCCCCTGCAGGAAGGCATTGTTGACATCAAGCTGGCGAAGGCACCAACCCATGGAAACCGCAATACTAAGAACAAGGCAAATCGTAACGGGCTTAACGACAGGACTAAAGGTCTCAAAGTAATCTAAACCAGGCCGTTGCGTAAACCCTTTGGCAACCAGCCGAGCCTTGTACTTGTCAATTGAGCCATCCGGTTTCTGCTTAATTCTGAACACCCACTTACAGCCAACAATGTTTAAATCAGACGACGGGGAACTAAGGGCCCACGTATCATTGCGAAGAAGCGCCTTATATACTATACTCGCTGACATCGCAACACACCACTGCGGACAACTGCAAGGCCTCTTACTTAAGGGTAGAGGCTCGGTTTCAAGGTAGCGGTTTTGTAACTGAGCTTGGAGGTTGAAGATGGTACGAGGTTTGTATATTTGGTTTCTAGAGCGAGTTGTCATAGAATGTGGTTGTGGTGGGGGATGAGGTGGAGGAGCAGAGGTGGAATCACTGCTGGAGGCATTGGATGAAGGAACAGGAGATGAAGACAAAGGAAGGCTATCGGATGGAGGGCCAGTGCTCTCGGGTTGGGGTCTGGTGTTCTCGGTTGAGGGGGTTGCCGTGGGGGGAAGGTGACGGACTGGAACCGCAGCAGGCTCATAATACTCGTGAGAGGTAATAAAGCGCGATAGAGAAGTGCAGGAAGGGTCTATAGGAATGGTGGCAAAAGGAAATATATCCTCCACAAAGCGAACATCGCGGGATGTGTACAGACGGGATGCATATAGATCATAGCAAAGGTAGGCACTTTGAGTGAGGGAGTAGCCAAGGAAGACACAAGGTTTAGAAGGGGACTCAAGTTTGTGATTATTATACGGTTTAAGCCATGGATAACACAGACACCCAAAGACTCGAAGTTTGGAATAATTAGGAGGATCCGAGAAGAGCTTAAGATGAGTGGAGAGCATGTCAAGATTCTTAGTAGGCATACGATTGATGAGATAGACAGCTGCACTGACAGCATATGACCAATAGGTGATCGGCATGGAGGCATGAGAAAGAAGAGCCAAGGCAGTTTCGGTGATGTGCAGATGACGTCGTTCAGAGATACCATTGTACTGAGGTGTGTATGTGGGAGACGTGAAGTGGGAGATGCCGTGGGCGACAAAGGAAGAAGCGCGATTTTATATACTCGGTTCCATTGTCAGAGTAAAGAGTTTTGATAGGAGTATCTAACAACTTTTCGACATATGTTTTGAATTTGACAAAGGTGGAATAAACATAAGATTTATAAGCTAACGGATATATCCAAATGAAGCGAGTAAAATGATCAACAAATAAAACGTAATACTTGAAACCATCAATTGAATAAACTGGGGATGTCCAAACATCTGAATAAATGACTTCCAAAGGTTTAACGGTACATAATTTCGAATCAGAAAAAGGGAGCCGGTGGCTCTTATTACAAAGACATGAATCACAATAAGTAGAAGAAACAGAAGATAATTCTAAAAAATTATTTTTTGCAAGATTTTGAATGATAGGAAAAGCTGGATGGCCGCAGCGACGATGCCAGGTAGCAGCCGAGGCTTTGGACACAGAGAAGGCGAAGAGAGCTTTTGAAGACCACAGATAGGCCCCATCACTAACTTGTCCCTGGTGGAGGCATGTGCCCGTCTTCAAATCCTTAACAAAAAACGAGTCAGGTAAGAATTCAATAGTTACAGAATTATCAGTACAAAATTTTTGGATCGAAAGTAGATTTCGAGAAAGAGAGGGAACACAAAGGACGTGATTTAATTTAAAGGAAGAGAGGGAGGCAGAGCCAATGTGAGTGATAGCCAAAGAGCTACCATCACCAATGACTTTACTAGCCGTGCCTTGATAAGGGGAATGCAGAGAGAGCAGGCTGAGCTCCTGTGTCATGTGGTGAGAGGCACCACTGTCAAGCATCCAGGGAGCAGAAGGATTAGAGTATGGCACAGGATAACTGGAAGCAGTATGCTGAGCAACATGAGCATGGGGAGGTGGGGGAGGCCGAGAGCTGCCTTGGTTGCGAGGTGGGCGGGGAAGATTGTTGTAGAGGGGATAAGCAGTGCAGCGGGTAGCAACGTGACCTTGGACACCACAGAGTTGGCAGAAGCCTTGATAGCCATTGGAATTACGAGCAATGGGACTTTTGGAAGAGTGATTGAGGGAGGGGGAAGGCTGTTGGGGTCTCGGGTTGGGAGTGGGGCTTGCGGCATGATGGGTGGGGCGGGGTGGTTGGGGAGAGGGATAATAGGATGTATTGGGAGAAATATGCATAGGACGGGGTTGATGGTAGGCAGGGAAGCAGATATCTGCAGGGGTGTGACAGATCGACTTTGTGCAATCGACGCCTCATGCATTAGCAATTTCTCATGTAACAAAGGCATAGCAATAGTATCATCACGAGCCTGAATGGCACTCACAAGATCCTTATATTCACTATCGAGATTTTTTAAAACAATTTCAACTAATTCATCGTCAGGTACTTTAGCATCTAAGGACGCCAGATCATCCGCAATAGTTTTAATGGCAGTGAAATATTGAGAGATGGACATTGTACCTTTAGTAATAGAATTCAAACGCAATCTTAGGTATCGAGTACGGCCCTTACTTTGTTTCCCATATGTGTCGAGGAGGGTATCCCAAGCTTGCTTTGAATTAGTCGTGTGCTGAATAGAAGCAACATAATTTTTGTCAACCGAGCCGATAATGAGATGGTGAATGAGTGCATCTGTTGAACCTGGAGTAAATGCACCGATTGGACACGGCCGCACCGGCGGGACTGGTTAGAACAGCGGCCGGCTTGGGTATATCACCGGTGATATATCCGATGAGACCATGACCGGTGAAGAGGGTGGTCATCTGCAGCTTCCAAGCGGAGAAATTTTTGTCATCGAGTTTAATCGGTGCATTGACGGCGTGATTTAGGGAAACAACGGAGGGGCCGCAGGCGGCGGAGCAAATGCGTGATGGTGGAAAAAGCCGAATCGGCGGTGGAAGAAGGAGTGGCCATGGCAGCAGCAGCGGCCTAGCGGCGAAGGTGACTGCGGCAAATAGGGCTTGATTAACAGAAAAGAAATTTTGGTGGATCGAGAAGCTCTGCTACCATGATAGATTTATTGAATAACAATATATTTTGTCATTGAGTAAAAACGAATCATTACAGGAGTTTATATAGCTAGCCACAAGGCTATAAACGTAAATACAAAGATAATTAAATATAACTATAGTCTAATAGTAAAAGTAATGTATTGCATTTAATCAAGTAATTGTATCGCATTTATTCAACTACAAATATATAGGGTTCGGTGACTTAGACAATAAGTCACTACAATAATATTTATGGTAAATAATAATAATAATAATATTTAAGGTAAATACTATAATAATAATATCCTAACAAACACTATCCTATATTGATATCTCATGATAATTACTACACCTCTTCGAATTTGAATTTCTACGCTACGTTCTTTTAGCCCGTAGAAATTTGTAACACACATTTCGTTGTCCTGGAAATTAAATAAAAAGAAGACAAGAAAATTGTAACAAATGATTTCTATTATTTTCTCAAGAAATGTGGGTACAATCTCTAGCAAAATCCCTATATCTACGTGATGTCTTTGATTCTCCTTTTGATTTTGTTCCGAGGGTCACAGAGACTTGTTCTCGTATCTTGGTGATATCCTTCCGATTTGTGGAAAGAACGTCTTTGTTTGTTGAAGATCTCCGAATGTAGCGGTTGATCTTCGAATGTTTGCTTGAAGAACGCCGGTTGTTGCAGATGATCTTCGAAGGTTGCTTGGTGCTTGAAGAACTTGAAGGTTTGTGGCTTCTTAGATCTCCAAAGTTGCTTGAAGGTTGTTTGAAGAACTTGAAGGCTTTTGGCTTCTCAAATCTCCAAGGTTGCTTGAATGTGTTACACAATCTGCTTCTTTGACAGAATAAGACTCCAATCTGCAAAACAAGGTTAGAAACAAGAAACCGAAAGAACAGAAAAAACAAAAGCTGAGTCCTGTGTACCACACAGTGTCCTAAAGACTAATTCACCCCCTCACCAGATTGTGCTTGGAGTTGAAACGGAGTGTTAGTCTCCCAGGATACAACAACCAAATAGAGACAGGATGCACAGAGCCTTCAACCATGCAAGAACCAAATATGATGAACTCTCTGATAGCATAAGGAAAATGTATGTATATATTTCATTGTGTGTAGTACAAAGATCCCGAATGGAAGAAGCAGCTTATATAGGGGCTGTAGGAGCACATGTAGAGGCAGCCAGTAGTGAAAACGTCTCATTACTTCATCTGTAATGAAGGCAAATGGAATGGAACAGTCAGGAAGATGGAAAGGGTCAGGAAGATGGAAAGGCTTAACAGTTTGCAAAATAGGCAAATGGAATGGAACAGTCAGGAAGATGGAAAGGGTCAGGAAGATGGAAAGGCTTAACAGTTTGCAAAATTTAATTCCGGATATTAAAAATTAGCAAAACTGAACTCGCACGACCAGCCCCGAAACCGAGCTGCATTCGTGTCCGCAGGACGTGCGCCCATGCACAAGTCCAAGCCGAAATCCCACCGTTTGCCCTCTGCGCCACGCGTGAGACTTTGGCGCATAATATTGGTAATAGAACATACTAGTACTTATACTACCATAGTATATATATTGGAACTTTTCCTAGTATATTACCAATGTGGGAGTTTTGCCTTTAACTATTTCCTTCCTTTTCTTACACTTTCCATTCACACACTTCCACTACCTCATTACTACATGTTTTCCAACAATCCCCCACATGAATGGAAATTGAGAAAACCTAGTACAGCTCTAAGATTACAACAGAGAGTTCGGGCGGTAAATGAATGCATAGGAGCGGTAGGTGTCCCCTTTGAACCCTCCCTTGATAAATATGCTTAGCTTCTCATGCGGAATAGTAGACGCGATGTCCTTGAACTTTCAGCCGTTGGTGTAAACGACAACATATATTACCACAAACATTTACCCTTTAACATTTAGTTCTTGCGGGTGATTCCATTTTGGCCATGGCAATCCGCTGGTTCGATGGGGGTCTAAGAATTGAGCCCTTTCCAATTCCTCCAAGCGGCCCCACTTCTCCCTACATAGGTGATCTTGTGATTTAGAATTTCTTTATTCTAATTACACAAATCATTAAGAGCTTAAGTGTAAGCTCATCCTTATCTTCACTGCTTTTCATCATAGGAATGAGAGAGGATAATCCCCACAATGATCTCACTTACTTGGCAAGATTAGGTTTTCCCATTGAACCTATTTCTTGGGATCTCCAATCGGTTAGGTTGGGTTTCCTTTGCAAAAGTTTATTCTATGGGCTTGGTCCCATTCCCTCGATGATTTTTCAACTACTTCTCTATTTAACCCTTTGGTTAGCGGATCCATGAAGATTATCTTCGAGACCTTACATAGTCTAAAGAAATCACACCAGCTTGTAAGTAGTTGTTTGATGGTATTATGTCTTCGGCGTATGTGCTTACTTCTACCATCATACATTTTATTCCGTGCCACATGCCTATTGTAGACTTATTGTCACAATAAATACAAATACATGGTACAGGTTTTGGCCATTGAGGGATATCCTCCAAGAATTGATGCAACCATTCAGCCTCTTCTCCACATTTATCCAATGCTACAAACTCGGATTCCATAGTGGACTTGGTTATCACAGTTTGTTTGGAGGATTTCCAAGAGATAGCTCCTCCTCCAAGTGTGAACACATAACCACTTGTGGATTTCGAATCTTTAGTACTTGAAATCCAATTTGCATCAGTATAACCCTCAATAACAGTTGGCTCTCTTCCATAGTGAATACCATAGCTACGAGTATATCTTAAGTATCTTAGTAACCTTACTATAGCATTCCAATGATCATTACCAGGAGTTCTTGGTGTATCTACTAAGCTTACCAACTGCAAAAGCTATGTCCGGTCTAGTACAACTCATTAAATACATCAAACTTCCAATAATCCTTGCATACTCTAATTGAGATACACTTTCACCTTTATTTTTGTATAAAAAGTGACTTGGATCTATTGGAGTTCTAGCTTCCTTTGAATCATCTTTGTTGAACTTTTCCAAGATTTTATCAACATAACTCGATTGATTCAAGCTAAGACCATCGATGGTTCTAGTAACTTTGATTCCCAAAATTACCTCATTAAGCCCATATCTTTCATCTCAAATTTAGCACTTAACATGTCTTTGGTAGATTTGATCATCTTATCATTACTACCAACAATAAGCATATCATCAACATAAAGACACAAAATGACATAACCATCATTTGTTTCTTTCACATAGATACACTTATCACATTCATTGGTTTTAAACCCTTTTTCAAGCATAACTTGATCAAATTTTAGATGCCATTTGCTTTGGTGCTTGCTTTAATCCATATAAGGACTTAACAAGCTTACACACTTTCTTTTCTTTTCTGGAGCGAAAAACCCTTGAGTTGTTCCATGTAGATTTCTTCTTCTAAATCTCCATTTAAGAAAGCCGTCTTTACATCCATTTGATGTACTTGCAAATTACTGAAATGCATTTTATAGCAAGTACCATCCTAATGGATGTTATTCTAGATCTTGGAGAATAAGTATCAAAATAATCAAGACCTTCTTTTTATTTGTAACCTTTTATTACCAATCGGCCTTGTATTTGTCAATGGATCCATCTGGTTTCAATTTCCGTTTAAAGATCCATCTTGATCCAAGTGGTTTACACCACTGAGGTAGATCCACTAACTCCCAAGTATGATTTTGCAATATAGAGTTTATCTCACTATTTATTGCTTCTTTCCACATTGGACCTTCGATGAGAAGTCACGGCTTCATTGTAGGTTTGAGGCTCAATATCTATCATATATGTCGAAAAATCATCACCAAATGACTTCTCAATCCTTGCCCTTTTACTTCTTCTTGGCTCAACCTCGAAGTATCATCCTCATTCACTTGTTCGAATTTTTACCTTGAACATGAACACATTTAGATGAACTCGGTTCATTCAACTTTCTTTGAAATATATTCTCAAAAAATGAGGCATCTCTAGATTCCATTATTGCATTTTTACGTCGTCGGGATTATCCGACTTATGCACAAGAAAACGATAGTAACCTTTATTATTTTCGCATATCCAATAAAAATACAATCAACGGTTTTGATCCTATCTTTACCGCTTTTGGTTTGGGTATCAAAACCTTAGCCAAACACCCCACACTCTTAGGTAGTTATAAGAAGGAGGTTTACCTTTCCAAAGTTCATAAGGAGTTTTATCTTGTTTCTTTCGGGTATCTTATTTAAAAGATAATTGCTAGATAGGACGACTTCCCCCACAAGTTATCCGGCACTCTGAACTTACCAACATTGAATTCATCATTTCTTTCAATGTTCGATTTTTACGTTCCCGCTACTCCGTTGGATTGTGGTGAATATGGTGGAGTCTTTTAGTGTATGATTCCATTTTCAAAGACAATACTCACCGAGGGGTTCTACATATTCACCTCCTCTATCACTACGGAGTGCTTTAATTTTCCTTCCATGTTGATTTTCAACTTCTTTTGCAAAGATTTTAAATTTGTCTATTGCTTCATATTTGCCTTTTAACAAGTAAACATAGCAATACTTAGTACAATCATCAATAAAGGTGATAAAATAATTATTTCCACCTCTCGATTGTATCATTTTAAAATCACACACATCACTATGTATAAGATCAAGTGGGTGCGTATTTCTCACAACACTAGGGTGAGACGCGTTCTCGTTAATTTCGCTTCAACACAAGTTCCACACTTATGTTCTTTATCAATTGGAAAGTTTGGGATGTGGTTCATTTTAATTAATCTACGCAGGGAATCGTAGTTAACATGTCCTAGTCTACCATGCCATAAATAAGGAGACTCAACAACATAAGCAACACTCACATTATTATTATTATCATCGTTCTTTGGCTTAATAGCCATTACATTGAGCTTAACCAAACCATCACAAACATACCCCTTCCCAACATACATTCCACTCTTTGTCAGAGTAAACTTATCAGATTCTAAAACTAAGCGAAAACCATGCTTGTTTAAAAGCACACCAGACACTAAGTTCTTGCGCAAATCTGGAACATACAAGACATCTTTCAAAGTAAGTGTCTTTCCAGATGTCATCTTCAGTTGCACATTTCCTTTTCCAAGTATAGCAGCAGCTGCAGAGTTTGCCATGTATACATTTTCATTTCCTTGCTCCGGCTGGAAATTAGCCAGTAGTTCCCTTGTTAGAGCACACATGCTTAGTTGCTCTGTGTCAACATACCATATCTTTTGATTTGCATCAACCATATTGACCTCACCACCACCATGCACATGATTCATATCCTCCATGCTTTGTACAAGATTTGTTTCATTGGCCTTCTTTTTGGCAACTTACATTCAATGATTTGTGACCAAGCTTGTCACAGTTGAAGCATTTCCTTGAAACTTTGGCTTTGATATGCCACCCTTAGGACCCAATTTAGCTTTTGGTCCCGTCTTTGACCCTTTACCAAACTTCTTATTTTTAGAGCTTTGTCCATGCTCCACTGATTAGCCTTTGGTGATGATTAGTAGGGTTTCCTCTCTTATCGGATTTCTTGTTATCATCTTCAATACGCAATCGACTATGAGATCTTCCATACTCATTTCCTTGCGCTTATGCTTGAGATAATCCTTGAAACTTTTCCATCCAGAGGTAATTTCTCAATCATCTGAGCAACCTGGAAAGTTTCACTCAATTCCATTTTTAGCTTGAATTTCATAGAGTATTTTCTGGAACTCTTCCACCGGCTCCATGAGTGGTTTCGAGTCCACCATCTTATAGTCCGAAACCTCCCAACAACAAACTTCTTGGTTCCTCAGCATCTTGATTTTGTACTTCTTGTCCAAAGATTCCCACAACTCTTTAGCAGTCTTTTTCTCAAGATAGACATCGTACAAATTATCATGTAAACAGTTCATTATATAATGTTTACATAAATAGTCAGATTGTTTCCACTCACTCAGTGCAAACAGAAAGTCTTGATCCGGAGTTTCATCCTCGGTTGTTGGCGGATCATCGATAAGAACTTTACTAGGCGTAAAGTAGTGAGTAGAAGCGCATCTTTTCTCGCCACCTCTTAAAATTCAAGCCATTGAATTTCTCAGTTTCTCATTCCGGTTGAAGAGACCAGGTTGGTTTCGTTGGCACCAGCGCGCTTTCTTTCACACCACTAGTTCCACCTTGTTCCATATCCGAAATACAACAAATGAACAAGTTAAACTTGTATCAAATTATATGGAAACGAATTTAGGAAAACGTTGAGTAATATTGTTACTCTTTTTAGTGGCTATCACACAAGATCACCCACAAATGTTTCGCATTCGATATATATATGCAACAACAATATCTCGATTGAATTCTGAGTATCTATCAGATTACTCTACATGAATTCCTTTTCTTGACACGAAACAAATTAACAAAACAGATTTGGTTCTCATTGTTGTTTAATTTCACATCCTTTGAAGAAATGTTTCGCTTGGAGCACCAAATCGTAAACGAGCACGAGATGAATGGATTTAGTCTTTAGATTGTTACACAATCGCTTTTTGACAAGAATAAGACTCCAATCTGCAAAACAAGGTTAGAAACAAGAAACCGAAAGAATAGAAAAACAAAAGCCGAGTCCTGTGTACCACACGATGTCCTAAAGACTAATTCACCCCTCACCACCGATTGTGCTTGGAGTTGAAGCGGAGTGTTAGTCTCCCCAGATACAACGACCAAATAGAGATGCAGGATGCACAGAGCCTTCAACCGCTTAAGAACCAAATATGATGAACTCTCTGATAGCATAAGGAAAATGTATGTATATATTTACATTGTGTGTAGTACTGACCTCTGAATCAAAGGAAGAGCGACTTATATAGGGTCAGTAGGAGCACATGTTTCGCTTTGGAGCACCAAATCGAAAACGAGCACGATATGAATGGATTTAGTCTTTAGATTGTTACACAATCTGCTTCTTTTGTGTAATAAGACTCCAATCTGCAAAACAAGGTTAGAAACAAGAAACCGAAAAAAACAGAAAAAAAACAAAAGGCTGAGTCCTGTGTACCACACAGGTGTCTAAAGACTAATTCACCCTCACCAGATTGTGTTTGGAGTTGAAGCGGAGTGTTAGTCTCCCAGATACAACAACCAGCCCAGAGATGGGATGCACTGAGCCTTCAACTGCTAAGAACCAAATATGATGAACTCTCTGATAGCATAAGAAAAATGTTTGTATATATTTACATTTGTGTGTAGTACAACCTCTGAATCTGGAAGGCGCACATATATAGAGTGTAGGAGCACATGTAGAGGCGACCAAGGTAAAACGTCTCATTACTTCATCTGTAATGAAGGCAAATGGAATGGAAAGGGTCAGGAAGATGGAAAGGGTTAACAGTTTGCAAAATTTAATTCCGGATATTAAAAATTAGCAAAACTGAAAGATGGAAAGGCTTAACAGTTTGCAAAATTTAATTCCGGAAAACTGAACTCGCACGACCAGCCCCGAAACCGAGCTGCATTCGTGTCCGCAGGACGTGCGCCCATGCACAAGTCCAAGCCGAAATCCCACCGGATTTGCACCCCCCCCCCTGCGTAGACTTTGGCGCATAATATTGGTAATAGAACATACTAGTACTTATACTACCATAGTATATATATTGGAACTTTTCCTAGTATATTACCAATGTGGGAGTTTTGCCTTTAACTATTTCCTTCCTTTTCTTACACTTTCCATTCACACTAGAAATTTGTAAAATGAGTTGAATCTACTCATGAGCTACTGCACTCGACTCGTAAGAGAGATCGACTCGATTCGGTTTTTTTCGAGTTCGAGCTCGAGTCGAGCTACTCGAATAATTAACCGAGCCGAGCTCGAGTTTTAAAATATAGTAGTCGAGTAGCTCGCGAGCTTAATCGAGCTTGATTAAATAATTATTTAATTAATTTAATTTATTACATTTATTATAAGATATTATTTTTTATTTAAAAAATATTATTCGAGTCGAGTATTAGACGAGCCGAGGCTCGAATTTACCATATTTCGTTAAAAATTAAATGAATTCTTGGATAATAATCGAGCTTACGAGTCGAAATCGAGCTTTATCGAGTACTTAGCGAGTCGAGTTCGATCTTGATTTTTATGGCTCGATCGAGCTCGAGCCGAGTTTCGAGCCCGAACTTTTTAGTCGAGTCGAGCTCTCGAGCCCTAGAGAGTATCGACTCGACTCGGCTCGATTACACCCCTAATTCACACACTTCCACTACCTCATTACTACATGTTTTCCAACAGAATGTTGCTTGAAGAACTTGACGGCTTGTAGCTTCTTAGATCTTCAGTTCTTGGTGTTGGAGCAGAGGGCTTGAACCTTTTTCTCGGGCTTTCTTCACTTGTTGTTGTTCTTGAATTTCTCTTGATTTTCCTTGATATTTTTCTTGATCTTCTCCTTCATCGTTTGCAAAAGACCAAGCCTCTCTATTTATAAATGTAGAGTGGCCAAAAGATATGCATACAATTATTATCTCATTTTATTAATTTAATGAGATAATCAATTTGAATTATTTTATCCTTCTTGAATTTCTAATTATCTTATATATTTTAACTGAAAAGATAATAAGAAATCCACTTTAATATGTATATTTTATTAAAAGAGATAATATAACTCTAAATTATCTTCTTGTTTTATGAAAAAGATAATATAGTATTGATTATCTCCTACAATTTCAATTTAAGAGATACTACCTCCGTCCCACAAAAAGTGTCCATAACGGAAAAATGAATTGTCTCATAAAAAGTGTCCATTTAAATTTCCAATACATCATTAAATACATTTTTTCCAATCATACCCCTATTTTAACATTTAATTTTCCATAATCCTTTCATATTCCAAAACAAACATTTATGATTAGTTAAGGGTATATTTGTCTATTCATTCTTAAAATACAACACATTAATTATTTCCTTAATCTCCGTGTCCAACAAAAAGTTGACACTTTTTATGGGACGGAGATAGTAATATTTTATTTGCTTATCCTTTTTATTTTTATTTTTATTTTCTATTTTTCTAAAGGATAATTAGAATAAAATTTTGACATTGTCTCCAATTATTTTAGTAGGAGAAAATATCAAATAATTTAATATTTGGAAACAAATGTGACATGTAACAATTTAACGTGTTACGTAATTTTATATGTCTACAGAAATATCTACGGGGTAAAATGCATAGTCCGTAGAAATCAATGGAGTTATGAAATTCTAACCTGTAGCGATTTCTATGAGTTGAACCTGATCTGTGGATATTTCTATATGTAAGTTGAAATGTATCCTTTGGCAAATTTACGGGGGGCCAAGGCCAATTTTAACACGTAAAAGTTTTTATGGGTTTAATTTTTTTTTTGTGTGTGTGTGTAGATTATATCAATGGCAGCCTGAAATAAAATGTCGGTGTAATTTGAAGAAAAATGTCATACCGAGGGCCAGGGGCGGAGCCAGGATTATAGTTTAGGGGGGGCGGAATTCTAAAAATTAATTGTCGTGGAAAAAGTGTTTAATTATTTTTAAAGTAGATACATATAAGAAATTTGTTGTAGGTTTATACAGATGTGAAAGTTTTTTTAGTAATATACAAATGTGAAAGTTGTTGTGGGTTTATATTATAAAAGACATTGACTATATTGTTTTCATATTAATAATTGACGATAAAAAAACAATCTAAAGATTAACAAAATAAATAAGTTTACAAATTTTCGGATGTCATATCAATTATCTTTTTAAAATGTTCAGAAATCTTGATAAAATAGGTGTTGAAACTTTGAGTAAAAAAAATTTAAAAATCTGAAGTTTAATATAGTAAACTTGGGAAAAGAAGTGTTGAAATTTTGAGTAAAAAAATGAAGAATTTGGAATTTAATATAGTAAACTTTGAGTAAAATAAAAAATAAAAATGCTTCCCAAAAGGGGTGTTGAAACTTTGAGTAAAAAAAATTTAAAAATCTGAAGTTTAATATAGTAAACTTGGGAAAAGAAGTGTTGAAATTTTGAGTAAAAAAATGAAGAATTTGGAATTTAATATAGTAAACTTTGAGTAAAATAAAAAATAAAAATGCTTCCCAAAAGTAGGGAGGAAGGAGGATTCGAACCCACAACCTTCCACCTTCATTATCAACACTGGACCACTACACCAAATACGTAGATTGTGCTTTATAAGGAACATATAATATATATTACATCAATTGCAACATATTACCGAGTAGGAAGGCTATTTTAGTAATTTCTCGGAAAATTTAAGGGGGGGCACGAGCCCCCCCTTGCCCCTCTATAAGTCCGCCCCTGCCGAGGGCTGATTTCCAAATTTCCATATAATATGGTAAAAATAGAGTATTATGTCGTTTCAAGTGGCAGTGGTAATATATACTATATATAAAATAAAAATAATAATACAATGTAGTTTCTGTTAAGATAACTAATTCATCATCCGAAGTTTAAGAACAGGACTTGAAGTTTAAATCTCATGAAGTAGTTTACGCTGATAGGATATATTAGTTCAAACCATTTGTTCAAATTATTAGTTTGGATAATGTGTAGAATTTAATATGCTTACAACTCTTTCTCAGTAAGTCATCTTTTGACTATAAAAAGAGGGCTGATGTACTACAGAAAATTAAGTCAATAAAAAGCTTCTTTACTGCGTTCTTTTATACTTTATTTACATGGTATCAGAGAGTTTTTGCACACGCAAATTTCATAATGGCTCTATCCAATTCCTCATCTTCTGCTTTGTCGACACAAACCGTTTTGGCTATTCCCAATTTGAATCAATTAATCACTGCTAAACTTGATGAAACAAATTACTTAATGTGGATGTCTCAAATGGTTCCAGTTCTTAAGAGCCATGAATTGATGGGTTTCGTGGATGGTTCTCAATCGTGCCCATCACAATTCCTTACTAATAGTCAAGGAGAAAAAACAACTGCTCCGAATCCTGAATATTCCCTATGGCAACGCAAGGATCAACTTGTGTTAGGGTGGATAAATGCCACTCTATCAGACAAAGCGACTCCAATCGCCTATGGGATAACCTCTGCTCAACAAGCGTGGACAGCTTTGGCGAATAAATATGCATCTCCTTCCCGTTCGAGGATTAATCATCTTAAACGACAGCTTCAGACCTTGAATCAAGGATCTCTGAAGTGTACGGCATATCTTGATTCAGCTAAACAGTTGGCCGCTCAACTCAGAGCGGTTGGAAAACCGGTTGATGATGATGATTTAATTACGTATGTGGTAAGTGGCTTGAACTCTTCCTACCATCCTTTTGTTACTTCACTTTCTATTGCTACAAGAGATAAGAATCTCACATTTGATGATTTCCAAGCCGAGTTACTATCATGTGAATTACTTTTGGAAAGCCAATTGGCTCTTGTTTCGTCTGATGTGAACCAAATAGCATTGATGGCAAAGCAAACCCCAAAGAAGCACTCAACCGGTTCAAAGAACTGTACTCACATTTCCAAAGAATCTGCGTGAAGCACACAAGCCTACCAACCAAGAGGCAAGTTTCCAAATCAAAGGTTTAATGCATCATCGGTTCCTGGACCACAAGGAAACAAATTCCCTGCAAATTCCTTCACAGACCTAGGCCAAATGGTACTCACCAATAACAACTCCCAAAGAAAGAACCATTTAGAGCAATAGAGTTCCATGCCAAATATGTGGGAGAACAAACCATCAAGCATTGGATCAAGCTTCCACAGAATGGATTATAGCTATCAAGAAGGTACTCTCCAAACTCAACTTGCGACAATGGTGGCTCACACACGCTTTGATTCGATGCGTGTAAGATCCATGGATTGGTGATGATTGGAGCTAATCAAAGATATCACACCGATTTGAGCAAACTAAGCATTGCAGAGCCTTACACCGGTCGAGAGCAAGTTGCGGTTGGTAATGGACAAGGTTTGGTAATCCAAAACACCGTAATACAATCTTTCAAACACCAAATGCCTCTGTTTCATTAAATAACATCTTACATTGTCCTAAAGCATCAAAGAAATTTGTTGTCCATAAATAAATTTTGTCAAGATAATGATTGCTTCTTTGTGCTAACCGATTCTCATTATTTTATCAAGGACAAACACACAGGGAAGACAACTGCTTGGAAGGAAGGAGTAATGGTGGGTTGTATCCTATCCATCTACAAGCAAATGAGACTTCAAAACCAAAGGCCTTGGCAAACACTGTTGGAGCCAAGACAACCGTACAGTTGGCACTCTGTGGCTAGGACATCCATCATCTTCGTTGTTTCTTTAGTTCGAATAAACACAATTTACCTTTTATTAATTCCAATAAAGAGAACGTTTGTGAACCGTGTCAATTAGGTAAAAGCAAGCAACTTCCTTTTCCCAATTCTCAAAGAATAACAACCGAGCCCTTGAGCTCATTCATTACGATGTATGGTCTTGTTCTATTCCCTCACTTAATGGATGTCGTTATTATGTCATTTTTGTGGATGATTATTCTAGATATACTTGGTTATACCCTATTTTAAATAAATCGGATGTATCATCATGTTTCATAAAATTTAAAATGTTAGTGGAGAATCATTTTCCAAGAAAATCAAAACACTACAAACCGATGGAGGAGGTGAATACTTGTATAAACCCCTTCAAATTTTCTAGCCACGCATGGTATACATCATGATTTTCATGTACTAGTACCCATCAACAAAATGGTACCGCCGAAAGGAAACATCGCACATTCATTGAACGGGACTCACATTATTAGCCCAGTCTCACTTACCTACTACTTATTGGGTAGAAGCTTTTCAAACTGCTGTCTATCTTATTAATCGATTACCAACTCCAGTTCTTCAAAATCATAGCCCATTTTTTAAGTTGTACAATCTAATTCCTGACTATAATTTCCTTAAAACGTTTGGTTGTGCTTGCTATCCTCTTTACGACCATATAATACCCACAAGCTTATGTTTCGATCGAAAAATGTATTTTCATTGGTTATAGCCCGCGAAAAAAAGGATCTGGATGCCTTGATCCGGTATCTCGAAAAGTTTACATCTCTAGACATGTGATATTTGACGAGGCCCTCTTTCCGGCGCAAGAACGATCCATTACTCCTTTCTTCCTCAACGATTGCCCTCTTCAGTGCGCCTTTAATTATTCCTTTGCAATCTTATTCGAATTGTTTCAGCACCATACTACCGTTTCCACAGAACCTGTACCAAACTCGCCTACCCCGACATCTATATCTACATCCTCCTTACCTTCCCCAGCTTCTACGTCCACATCACCAGCACCCTTATCTCCTGATGTTTCTTCCTCTCAAACTTCTTGCCATCCCATGACCACCAGGTCTCGCACAGGCAGTCTTAAGCCTCATACCTTCCCTGATTACCACACATACTATTCCACTAAATATCCCATATGTGCCTACACAAGTGTTAATATCCCGACTGAACCTCGTTCATTCAAACAAGCAGTGAAGCAGCCTGAGTGGTGTAAGGCAATGCAAGAGGAATATGCAGCACTCATGCAAAACCGAACATGGACTTTGGTCCCCAAACCTCCGAATCAACACGTTATTGATAATAAATGGGTTTTTAAGGTGAAGCAAACCTCTGACGGTAACATTGAGCGCTTCAAAGCGCGTTTAGTTGCTAAAGGCTATGAACAAGAGAGTGGAATCGATTTTAATGAGACCTTTAGTCCAGTCATTAAACCGGCCACCATATACGCATTGTCTTTGACTCTCAGCCTACTTTTAAGTGGAATATACGACAACTTGATGTCTCCAATGCTTTCCTTCATGGAGTGCTTGATGAGGAGGTGTATATGAAACAACCTCCCGGATTTATCGATGCAAATAAGCCCGATCATGTTTGCAAATTGCACAAGTCGCTTTATGGTCTCAAACAGCACCACGTGCCTGGTTTATCGCTTGTCTCAAGCACTACTTAATTTGGGGTTTACTTCTCTCCGGTTGATACTTCTCTATTTACTTTACACTCACATGATGTTCATTTGTTTGTTCTCGTGTATGTGGATGATATTTTAATCACAGGGACTCATTCCAACCATGTGGCTACAGTTATTACTCAGTTGCAAAAGGTCTTTAAGCTCAAAGATCTTGGCCCATTACATTATTTCTTGGGAATTCAGGCCACTCACGATCAGCGGGGCATACATATTAGGCAAACAAAATATATTATGGATCTTCTTGACCGCACTAAAATGATGGGAGCCAAACCATCCAGTACACCTAGTTCTCCAGGGGTCAATCTCTCTAATAATGTTGGAGATCCCTTGGATCCTTTGCAAATTACCGAATATCGCCAAGTAGTCGGAGTTTTTCAATCTCGCACGCCACTCGTCCCGTATATTGCCCACTCAGTAAATCAATTATGCCAACATATGCATCAGCCAACCACAGTCCATTGGACAGCTGCTAAACGAGTTTTGCGCTTCTTAAAAGGTACTCTTAATCGTGGACTCCTGTACACACCTGACTCTTTGCATCTCCAAGCCTTTTGCGACTCCGATTAAGCGGGCAATCCGGATGATAGAAAAGTCTACTACAAAGCTATGGAGTGTTTCTTGGATCCTCATTAATATCTTGGATGTCTAAAAGCAATGTCAGTCAGCTCGTTCAAGCACGTAAGCGAAATATGAGCCTTAGCCTTGGTTACAATTGAATCAGATTGGGTGCGTATGTTACTTAAGGATCTCCACATCCCATTGTCGAAACCCCTACTATTTGGTGTGACAATCTTGGAGCTCTAGCCCTGGCGCCAATCCAAAGATTTCATGCACGAACGAAGCACATTGAAGTTGATTATCATTTCATCCGCGAAAAGTGTTGAATAGAGATGTGCAAACTGCACCATGTTTCCTCTTCGTGCCAACTTGTCGACATATTTACGAAAGGATTATCGACTTCGTTTTCGCTTTAGTGTGACAAGCTTCCACTTCGTGACCTCCTTCCACTTATGGGGGGATGTTAAGATAACTAATTCATCATCCGAAGTTTAAGAACAGACTTGAAGTTTAAATCTCATGAAGTAGTTTACGATAGGATATATTAGTTCAAACCATTTGTTCAAATTATTAGTTTGGATAATGTGTAGAATTTAATATGCTTACAACTCTTTCTCAGTAAGTCATCTTTTGACTATAAAAGAGGGCTGATGTACTACGTAAAATTAACTCAATAAAAGCTTCTTTACTGCGTTCTTTTATACTTTATTTACAGTTTCATGATGCAAGCTGGCGTCGTAATCAAAGATATCCTTCGAAAGGAATCGCCCAAAAAATGGAAAGTTTTTGTGTGGTCTCATTCCGTTTGAAGTGATTTGATACATATAATCTGGATCGTATAGTTTAAAACTAGTTTAAAAACATACGATGTAAATCGTGCAACATAGTTTAACTCCACATACGGAAGGTGTATGCAAAAATGTTCCCGAAAAATAACTCTCACACTCGACATAAAACATGTTACCACTATAATATACAATTTCTTTAACCATAGAGCTATACTCATTAAAGCCCATTTGTGCCATTTTGGCATGTAGAATGATTGATTAACACTCGATCAACGATTTGAATGTAGTCTATATTTTTCTTATGTAATAATAATAGCTTTAAAATAGATTTAAAAAAGTTTGACTTCATCTATATGGACATCTATATATAGATGTCAATCTAGACTCCCATCCAATTTAAACAAAAATATTTGATTGGTTAAAAATTTAGACAAGTCCTTTTTAGTTTAGATTTTGTTTCAATATTTTGATTTTTTTTTTTAAAATTTGTAATGAAGATACTGACTTGATTTAAAGTACCTTTCACATGTATTTGGTGGTTTCCACCATAAAATAAACTCCATAATTTTAAAAGGCCACTACAGTTGCTCTAGCATTGTAATTGACGACTTTACATAGCTATATATATATATATATATATATATATAAAATTGTCATAAATTCAGTGTCCTGTTTTTTTTGGTTTTTTTGTTTTTTTTTTCAAATTTCAAGTGAGAATTTAAGGAAAAGTGGAACAATAACGCACTAAGTAACAACTACACGTGAGGTAATGACCACACACGAAGTAATAAAACCACATTAAAGTAACAATTCGACATTATGTAACGACATCACATGAAAAACCAATATCACGTTAAGTAACAATACTTCATTTTTTTGACGGCACACATGAAGTAACAATTGCCCTTCACATAACAGTTAAACATGAAGTAACAATAACACAATGGGTTAAGAACATAAAATAGGAAGGACGGACATCTTTTGCCAAAAAGGCCCTTGCAACAACCTAAAAACGTTCTTCTCAAAGACGTAACATATTCTGCCTTCCCCCTCCTTTTTTTTTTTTTTATTTTCTTATTTTAAATTTACGTTATTACTGAGGAGTATAAGTCAAAAGCTTTAAACGTGGTAAGGTCATCACAGACTCATTCTCTTGTTTTATTTATTTATTTATTATTATTTTTTTCTTTATACCTTTTCCGTTGTGATTGAGGAGTATACTTAGTCAAATGCAGGTTGAATAAATTGATTTCAAAGATTTACTATTACTCCACAATTTATGGCAACGAGTTACTTCAACTTGCACGGCATTTACTCCAACTTTCCCAACAACAAAAAATGTGGATATTTTGGTCTATCTATTTGTCATTTTTAACCACACGAAATGGAAGTTGTCATACAATCCTTATTTTTGACATTTTTACTCTTTCTGACCCCTTTCCCCGGTGTTTTAAAAAGTAAATTAGTGTATCTGTATTGTGTTAAAATTTCACATATTTAAACATTAATGGCATGTTTGTTACGCAGGAATAAAATAGAATAGAATAAAGTAATAGGAATAAAATGGAATAAATTCATTCCATTACTGCGTTTGAGATGTGAAAGAATGAAATAAAATATAGAATATGGTGGAAGTGGTGGGGTGGGGTAGCCCTACCACACACCTCACTGCACCCTACCTCTTTACCCATCCTACCTTACCTACCACCCCACATTACCTACCTTACCCACCACCCACCTACCCTACCCACCGTACCCTACACTTATCCACCCCACCCTACCTACTCCACCATAACCCTATCCTACCATACGAATCCTACCTACCTTACCCATCACCCTACCATATATTGCCATACTCACTCTACCCTACCTTACCCACCACCCCACCCTACCAAACCCTACCCGCCCCTACCCTTACCCATCACCCCACCCTACCCATCTCTACCTTACCCACCACCGCACCATATACCTTACCACCACCCCATCCTATCATACCCTACTCTATTTCACCCTATCCTACCTTACGCATCTTACCTACTTTACCCCACCACCTACTCTACTCTACCCTTACCCTACCTACCCTACTTCATCACCTACACTAACCTATCCTACCACCCACCCACTCTTACCCCATCACCCACGTGTTTTGTCGATTTTCATTTTATTCCATCGCATTCCATACATTTTTGGAAGGAATGAAAATTAAGTTTTTTCATTCAATTCGAATACAATTTCATTCTATTCCATTCCCTCATAACCATATACAAACATTGGAATGTAATGAAAAATTATTCCATTATATTTCATTCTGTCCTAACAAAAATACCATAAGGACTTTCTTTTTTTGGGTTAAACATTAATGACTTTCAATCCATTGAAAACAAGAAAAAAGATCGACGCAAATTAACAACTATGGGAAAAAATATGTTCCGTTCCAATTCTTTGGCCTTCGCAGTCCATGGTGTGCATGTCGATCGACCTTCAAGCCCTATTGAGAGAAGAAAAAAAAAAAAGACAATTTCATTACGTTACTAAGAATTTTCAGTGTTGGGATACAGAATATTGGAAACAGACATAAAAGACACCGGCCATAAATAGTTTGCTAAAATGTTTCCAAATCATTTAGTGGCTGATCTACAAAACTGAGGCAAATTTAAACCCCTTAAGTGATGTCCTCATCCTCTAGATTTGAGCAAGTCTATATTTTGTTTTTAATGAAGAAATAAGTACTAATGTTTTAAACTTCAAAGTAAATGACACAACACAATTTCATATCATTCACTGTATATATTTTTATGGGAATTAGACAAAAGGACAAAAATATTTTTTAAATTAATAAGAAACATTTTCAAAACTTTTGTATAAAAGACAAAATTTTTTTATTTTTTTAAAATAAAATTTGGGGGCTGGACACGCATGTTTTCAAGAAGATAAAATACAACTAACACCCTCTCACATCCATCATTTTTAAACACTTATATCTCTCAATCTAAATTTTCAAACTTGAAATTCTTTCACAAATTTTTTTTTTCATGCTATTTATTTTGAGACCACATTCACCATATTCCAACGTAATTTCCGAAAATCCACTGTTGAAATTCACTATTATTCGGAATTCAATGTTAAAATTCATTGGTTTTCGGGATTCACTGGCGAGATTCACCGAGTGAATGTCGACAGTGATTCTCACAAAAAACGATGTAATTATATCGAACCAAGTCTCAAAATGAAGAGCATGAAAGAATAAAACAATCGGTGAATTTTTTATCACATTTAGAGATCTAGAGAAAAATATATGAGTGTTTGTAAATTAAGATGGAAAGGAAAGGGAAAAAAAAAATAGAACAGTAGGCTTGTGGAAAAAAAAGGCACATGACTATTTGGATGTGCTGTTAGTTAAAAATATTTTAAAATATATCTTTTGCCTAATTGGGTGTTCTGCAATTTAAAAATATTTTAAAATGATTTTATTGTGACAATGATAAAGGTGTTAAACTACTATCTTTCCAAAAAAAAAACTTTCAACTAATTAGATAGATAATTAACATTTTCAATCTTTTAACAAAAAGCAATGATATAAGCACAACGAATTGACACAACATTCATCCACCATTGATTATTTTGGGACCTTTATTGATTGATCTAGGTCTCACAATAATCAATGGTATAGATGAATGTTGTGTCAATCCGTTGTGGGGACTCCATCATTTCCCTTTTCTAACAAAAAAGTGACACTCCACTCAAAAAAAAAAAAAAAAAAAAAAAAAAAAAAAAAAAAAAAAAAGGGTGACACTACACAGAATTTTAGAAGACTTCACAAAATGGATTGAGTACAAGATTGTTATTTTATTTTATCATAATCCTAGTATAACACTATGGTTGCAAGAAAAATTACATAAAATAAAATTAAAAGCTACGGTTGGAAGGAAGAAAGGAAGAGCTTACGCAGCGGTTGCAGGCCCGTAGTTGATCTGTAGCAGTGGAGAGAGTTTTGGGTTTGCAATTGTATTGTATGCATCCGGAGAGAGTTGGACGAACGAATTGCAGTTTTGTTGAACATTTTCGTCACATTGACCTTTTATTGTCACCGTGACCACATTATTGTTTTTATCGTTCCTACATGGGTCCACGTAGGATGGGTCCCTTGACGCATCGCTATCACATTGTGCTATATATGTTGCCCCACACATCTCTTGGGTGTATTTTGTTGCAGTCACCGTTGCAATATTGCTACTCGGAAGAGTATTGTTTTTGCAGTTTAGACCGGCTGCACAAGAGAAATTGTACACAAACATTGCATTAATCGGTTGCCCTTTTTATGGATAGAAGGAGATTTTGTTTTATTTTTTCAATATTCTTTATAAACACCGTATGGTTTGGATCGGATCATTTGTATGCAGAGAAATTCTGTGTACAAATACTTTTCAAAAAAAAAAAAAAATCATTCTGCACTAACCATCAAGAACGAGATTAATGGAGTGATTAACAATATTATAAAAAGAAATGAATGAAAAAACTTACGAGTCGGTATATTATCATCGGAACTAGCTGTTCCTGAATTTAATAAACTTGGATTAATCACAATTGGGTCTGCATCTGCATCTGCATCCACAGCAATGACAAGAAGGCATAATAGGATGCCTACCATTATAACCAAATCATTTCTTGCTGCCATTTTCTTTTCTCTTTCTGATTGAAATAGAATGACTTGGAGAAATTTATTTATATAATTATCTTTTAGGCCCTGCAATCTTCTTCAATATTATTATTATATTTTCCAATTTTCCGGTTGGAATAATTTTATTGATAAAACATTCCAAAAGAGTCCAACATTCCGGTCATTAGAAAAGGTCTGAGTCAACAATGAAATGAATGAGCCATTCCACTCCACATTAAACTTTCATCTAACGTGAACTAAGACGGAGCATGCTATGCGTCGTTGTTGTTAGTTTTTATTTTATTTTATTAGAGAAGGGGAGCATGATACTTCCTCCGTCTCAAAATATAAATCATTTTGAATGTTTTTACGCAGATTAAGAAAATGATTGAATGACATAAAATGACTAAAGTATCATTTGACTATTATTAATAAAATAGTTTAAAAGTATTGAAAATTAGTTGGATTGTTAATAAATTATGGATACGATAGAGAAAAAAAGTAATAAATGCTTCAATGATAATGTAGAATGAGTTATATTTTACGACAAACAAAAAAGGGAATACGTCTTTTTTTGTTTTTTTATTATTTTTTTTATCACAGGGAGCATGCTATGTTGATTAAGCTAATTTCATTAGGTAGTCCTTGTGGTATTAATGATTTGAAATTTTTAGAAACTGAATTTTCTAGATATGTGAATGTCTTTTTAAATTTGTTTCTTGTGTTATATATGGATATTTGCAAAAAAAAAAAAAAATTGAAGGGGAACTTTTATATACATAAATCAATCAAAACGAATGTAAATCCAAAAATCAATATTTGTAAATTGTAAAGGTTTTTCGTAAAGATGAAAAGCCATCTAGAAATTATTATGACTTTTCAAGTGGAATTGAAGTGAATACATGAATCATAAAGTTTCATCCACTTCTCGTCTTGTGTGTAAATAATACTGTAAAAAACTGGTTGCTTTCCAAATTTTTTCCAACCAAATTGATATCAGAGCCACGAGTGTTCGGAGATCAAAGATTGAAAATAATGATGTCGAACGGTACAAGTCAACTAGTACTGCAACTCACCAAACAAAATTATGATAATTGATGGCAACATAAGAATAAGAATGAAGGCTTCGCTTAAATCTTATGATATATGCTTAACAAGTAGAGAATGAGGTTGAAGGAAATGAATTCGATCGCCACCATGAAAAAAAGATCAAAAGGCCCTTTAACTCATACATCAAGGGAATTGGATGAAAAGATGTTCGAGAAGGTTGCTAATGCAACCACCTCCAAGCAAGGTTGAGAAATTTTTCATTCATCATTCAAATTAAGGAGTTGACAAAGCGAAGAAAAAATTAATGTTGTGTCATAAACCCAATCGGGTTGGATCGTTATATAACGTCTACATAATTAAATCGTAATATATTAATCATGATGTTGATTATGATTGATGAAATCTGAATTCACATTAAATGGTTTAATTCTTAAATGTCTTTAGTCGTGTGTAATATTAAATAGGGCCAATTATTTAAAAGGACTGATTTTCAACTTATTAGGGGTAATAGGACACTCCGAAATCTTATTTAGTTATAAGGACATTCTAATTTCAAGTGGATAAAGAGGAAGAAGGAAAAAAAAAAAAAAAAGCTTTCAAAGTAATTAAAATAAAATAAAATAAACATAACAAAACAAAACAAAAAAAAATTTACTGTGCGTGGGTTTTTTTTTTTTTTTTTTTTTTTTTTTTTTTTTATTTATATTTCACCATATTTCTAAAGGTCATATATTTTGATCTAAAACTCGGATCATCATAATTTTTTCACTAAAATTCATAATTTTTCGTCTTCTTTATTTTAAAATTAAATTTGATATTTTTCCGAATAAATTTCATAAAATCAATTTTTTTCTTCATAAAAATCGACGTGACGTATTGATCACCGTCGTGCATTGACCACCTACCCGGATGCATTGGCGGTAGATCCATTAACCACCCCGATGCATTCACCGCCGCGATTCATTGGCTACCATGATGTATTGACCGCGCGATCCATTGACAACCTTGATCGCGACATCTCATTGTAGCGATTTATGCAATGACGCCTCATTGTAGCGATTTATCACGATGACTTCTTATTGTAGCGATCTATGCAGTGATGTCTTATTGTATCGAATTATGCACTGACGTGTTATTGTAACGATTTATGCAGTGACGTGTTATTGTAACAATTTATGCATACCTTTGGTTGTAAAAATATGCATTTAAACCAAAAAAAAAACAAAAGAAATACAGTTATTTTACAAAGTTATCGAAAATTTAAACCAACACTAATCAAATAAACCAACATCAATCAAATATTTAAAGATAACAAAGAAATAAAGTTACTTTACAAAGTTATCAAATGTGTGTATCAAGTTGTATATGCGGTGACATCAATATCATTGCATCAATTATCTAATTGTAAATACAGTCATCAATGTCACTGCTTCAGACATCAATGTCACTGCAAAAGTCATCAATGTCCCTGCATCAGACATCAATGTCACTGCATAAGTCGTCAATGTCATCGCGATAAAACCTAACAATTGCATCAGTCAGCTCTGCTCTTGTTTTGCATTTCTCCAAATGTGGAGCTTTTAATATGGATAGAATTACAAGTTTGGTGAAACTACAAAGACTCTTCACTATGACTTTTGTAATTTCCACACGTTGTTTGTGCCCTCCTGATAATTGGATTCATTGTGGAATCCCTCAATTCTTTAACACGATCTTGAATCATTTGACGATCTTTTTTAGCTTAATGTCCCTGCATCATTCATCAATGTCACTGCATCGGACATCAATGTCCATGCATCAAACATCAATGTCACCGCATAAGTCATTAATGTCCTTGTATCAGACATCAATGTCACTGCATAAGTCATCAATGTCCCTGCATCAGACATCAATGTCACCGCATAAGTCATCAATATCACCGCTTGGACATCAATGTCACCGCTAAAATCATCAATGTCATCAAGATCTTAAAAAAAAAAACAAACAAACATCAATTCGGGCTTCATCTTTTTCTTTTCTTTTTTTTTTTTTCCAGCGTTTTTTTCTCTTCCAACATTTTTTTTTCTTTTCTTCCAATGTTTTTTTTTTTTTTTTTTTTTTTTCATCTTTTTTTTTTTTTTTTCCTTCCTTTTTCTTCTTTTTATCCACTTGAAATTAGAATGTCCTTATAACTAAATAAGTTTCCTTCTTAAAATTAGAATGTCCTTATAACTAAATAAGATTTCGGAGTGTCCTAAATGATCATTAATTCTCTAACGACGGCCTTATAACTAATTTGCACTATTAAATAAGACATTATGGTTAGACAAGCACATATATTGTTAGAGATAATGACAAGATTGAGTTGTTTAGATAATTACGTTTGAATTTGAATTATGTTAGGATATATTATTTGGTATAGATAAACTTCTACCTATCATTATTTAGGCTATATATATTGTAATGTTCTATCAGTTTAATCAATGCAATACAATATCTTTTATATTTCTCTATTATGGTATCGGAGTTTTCAGACTAACGTCTTTTTGGTCCTGAGCAGATTTTAAGAAAAAATGTTTGGGTGGGAGTTCATATATTATAATAATCTAAACAAACCCTCACCCCTTACTTCTTACATTATTTTTTTTCCTAATTTTTTTTTTCTTCCCCAATTTCTGTCCAATTCTCTGCAAACAATTCCCGTACCTAACCTCCGGCAAACATCTCCCACAACAACCCTTCTTCACCGGCTGTCCCAAATCTTCTCCACCCTCCTCGCACACATTTCTTCGATCCAAACTCCACCCTCTTCTTCGATCCAAATTCCGTTCCTCTTCCATCCCTTTCCTTAGCTGTTCATGTTCCCTCTTTCTAGTTTCTTCAAGTGTTATGGCATCTGTCAACATCACCGGTGGTCTCTTCAATCTGTTTCCCTCCTCCAAAGAATAAACCCCTTTCCACATACAGTTATCTTTTATCATCAAAGACAACTTCAATTATTTCTACCCTTATTCTTATAAATATATATTTTTTTTTATCACATTATAAATAAATTTCTATTGTTATCATTATCCTATCCGGCTTTGCACCATGGGATTCGATAAAAGCTTTCATCCTTCTTTGATTTCAAAAGAACCCTTACTCCTTTCAGTCCACTCCTAATCTTCAGTTTTGGACAATTTCTTGATTTGTGCGTGTCATCCTTGCGCAGGGGCAATGCTAATCTTCTCTGTATTGTTCCAATTTTATCGGATGTCTCCAAATGGACTAATCTTCAGTTTTTATTTATATTATTTATGTTGAATTTTTTTTAATGTTGGTTTTTTTTTAATCAAGTAAATGGCTCTCTTGACATTATTTATCTTCCATACTCCAACAATAGTGGTTCCATCCTTTTCTTTCTCTCTTAAAAACAAAAATGGAACCCCTCAAAAAAAAAAAAAAAAAAAATGGACAATCCAATCAGTTTCTAAGTGATAATCCCCCAAACTATTTCTTTTTCTCTCCTTTCTAATATGAACTCTCTACACATATTTTCTTATTTCTTTCTAATCATCACAATCAATTATGTCTCTCAACTGGCTCCTTTCATCGGCACCTATCCTTTCACTCCCATGACAATTCGCTCTATATCAATCTATATAATACACATAATACACTTTTATCGTGTGTGAGAGGTTAGAAATGAATGGTTTATATCAATCATATATTTGTATTATAAAATCTCAATCTATAAATTTTTCTTTCTTCTATTTCTTTTTTAGGGTATAAAATTCCCTCCAAATACTTCCTCCTCTCTATCACAGGGTATGTGTCGAGAATAATATTGAGTCTAATTAAATATTATTAATTGTAATTTATTATTTATATCTTGTTGGCCATGTTGGCTTGAGGCTACATATTTGTATATACACTATTCAGTTAATCAATAAAATACGATTATTCTAAATGTTGATATGGTAGCAGAGCAACTCGATTTTCTCTCTTTCGTTATGTCAATTTTTCTCTAAACCCTAACATTTTCTTTCAAAAAAAAAAAAAAAAAAAAACCAGCGCCGCAGCCTGCTCTTCTCCGGCAGCTATCCCCGACTACTCCTTCTCCGGTGCAAAGCTGTATATATTATTGAACCTTCTCAGGTGCAAAGTTGTATAAGCTATCCCCGAATACCCCTCCTTCTCGGCCCTTCTCCCTGCCATCTTCCTTCTCCAACGTGGTTGCACAAATCATCGAGCTCTGATGAAATAAACGTGGTTGAATTTTAAAAGTCTGTGAGCTGTGCTTGTTTTGATGATCTGCAAAGCTGTATAATTGGATTTGTGTGTCCTTGCTTTCTATTAAAAAAAAAAAAAAAAGCACAGTTGGGGTCTGGAACCTTCTAGCGTGTAATTTTTGCTGGAAATTCGTTGTCCTATTTTTTGTTTTTTTATTACTATTTTTTTTTCCTTGAGTAACAGACAAGAAGAAACCCAGCCCGGGTAAATTGCCCAATTTTTGCTGCACATTTTTTTTTCCCGAATTCAGGTGATAAGAGGAGATCGATTCACAATGAAAGAAAGCCGTACAACTTAGTTACGTGCCTCCATCTTTACCGGCGTCCATCTCCTTCCCGTCGGCACCACCCATTCCAGCCCGCAATTTTCCACATCCTTATCGCGGCTATGGTCCACCTAGGGTACCGTCGTCTTCCAACCCCTGCACCGACGTCAACAACTCATCACCGCAGCTCCAACCTTTTTTGAAAACGGGGGCGTGGATACCGGCATGATGTTGCGCCTGCTTCTTGTCAAATTTGTTATCAGGCCAACCACATTGCTCCATCATGTCCCTACCGCTATGGATCCGCTCCCCTCTCGTCTACTAAGTCTCCGCCACCTCGGACTTCCCAGTCATACGCGGCTTCTTTATACTCACATCCTGGTTCTGATTGGATTGCGGATACTGGTGCCACTCATCATCTCACTCATCGCAATCTCACCCTCACATCTGCACCCTATGCCGGGCGCGACAAAGTGCATGTAGGCGACGGTACAAGTTTACCAATTACTCATTACGGATCTTCTTCTATATATTCTCCTTCCCAGTCCTTTCATTTATCTAATATTCTTGTTACGCCTTCCACCAGTAGAAACCTCTCTTATCAGTACATAAATTTGCTTCGGATAAGTCCGTGTACTTTGAATGTCATGGGTTTTACTTTCTTGTAAAAGATTACTTTCATGGGCTTATATCACTTCTCCACCCCGCTTCACCCTCCTCCTGCTCCTGCTCTTGCTCTGGCCTCATCCATCACTTCCTCCATCACGTGGCATCAGCGTCTCGGTCATTGCTCTTATTCCGTACTCCGTCAAGCATTAAAAGGCCTTCCCACCTTCACTCCTACTAAGGCATCGCCTTCTGTCTGTGGCCCGTGTCAGTTAGAAAAAAGTCACCGTCTTTCTTTATACACTTTTGAGTTTACCTCTACTGCCTCATTGGACCTGATTTACTCCAATGTATGAGGCCCTTGTTCTGAGCTCTCAGTTTATGGTTCCCGTTATTGTGTCAGCTTTCTGGATGACTTCACAAAATACCTATGGCTCTATCCCCTGAAAAATAAATCTGATTTTGAAACTATGTTTCCTGACTTTCTTGCTATGATTGAACGCCAGCTTCACACAAAACTAAAATCCATCCAAACTGACTGGGGTGGTGAGTACCATCGCGTTTCCACTCTACTTACATCACTTGGCATCCATTATCGCCTTTCTTGTCCCCACACCCACGAACAAGTTGGTGCCATTGAGCACCGCCATCGCCAAATTGTTGAAGTCGGCCTCTCCCTTCTTGCCCAATCTAACATTCCCTTCCCTATTGAGAGGATGCCTTCATCACCGCCACTTATATCATCAACCGTCTTCCTACCAAAGTCCTCAAAGATAAGTTTCCCTTCGAAATGGTTTACCAGAGGTCCCCTGACTATACCTTCTTGTGCGTCTTTGGCTGTGTGCTTGCCCTATCTCCGTCCTTACAACCATCATAAAACTGACTTCCGCTCCAAAACATGCATCTTTCTTGGCTATAGTCCTTCCCACCACGGTTATAAGTGCCTGGACCTTGCCTCTGGCCAAATTTATATTGCTCGCCACGTGGTTTTTGATGAATCTGTCTTCCCCTATACGCCCTCTCCCTCCAAACCCACTCTCGATACTCTTACTGTCCCGCTTCCTGCCAGCACCTCCCCTGAATCCATCTCCCATGCCGGCTCCCTCCCATCCGGCCCCACCCCCTCCAGATCCCACTTCCGAACCTTCCCCACCAACCTCTCCTGCATTCACTTCGGCCTCGGCCTCGCCAGAATCATCTCCTGCCCAACTCGATCCTACTCACACTATGGTTACTCGTACCAAAACCAATTCCCTCAAACCCATTTCTCGGCCTGACTTTATCCGCTACCCGCAACCTAAAGCCCTTGTTCCTTCTACCGACTCCCTGGACCCCACTTCCTATACCGAAGCCTCTAAACACCTGAATTGACGTAATGCTATGAGAGTGGAAATCGATGCGTTGTTGCGCAACCAGACCTGAGATCTTGTTACTCTGCATCATCGTATGAATATTGTTGGCAATAAATGGGTTTATCGCACTAAACGTCATGTAGATGGTCATTTTTTAGCGCCACAAACCAAGGGTTTTCATCAGGCCGAAGGAGTTGATTTCACCGCCACTTTTAGCTCGGTTGTCAAACCGGTTACTATTTACCTTTTTTGTCTCTTGTTGTTTCGTAGGGTTGGTCTCTTCGACAGGTGGATATTCAGAATGCTTTCCTCCATTGGCATTTATCTGAGCCCGTTTACATGCAGCAGCTGCAGGGGTTTGTTCACCCCGATTATCCTGATTATGTCTGCCGTCTTTGCCGTAATCTTTATGGCCTCCGTCAGGCCCCACGTGCTTGGTTCTTCACTTCACTGATGTGTTGACTCAGCTTCGGTTTGTCGGCTCTAAAGCTGACACCTCATTATATGTTTATTCCCGTGATGGTGCTCGTGCTTATATTCTGATTTATGTGGATGATATTGTTATTAATGGCTCGTCATCCTCTCTTGTTGAGCAGGTTATCTCCTATCTTGGTCGGCACTTTCCGGTTAAAGACCTTGGCTCTCTGTCCAATTTTCTTGGCATTGAGGTAGTTCCTACCTCCGATGGGCTGTTTCTCACTCAACGCAAGTATATCTTTCAGCTTCTGCGGCGTGCCTCTCTGGACAAGGCCAAGCCTTGTCAGATACCTATGTCGGCCTCCACCCGTCTTACGCTTGACGCCGGCCCTCCCTGCGCTGATCCTTCACTTTACCACACTATTGTTGGTGGTCTACAGTATCTCAGTTTCACTCGGCCTGATATCGCATTCGCGGTGCACAAGGTTAGTAAGTACATGCATGCGCCTACCTAAGCTCACTGGTTGCAGTTAAACATATTCTTCGGTATCTTAAGCACACTATCTCCGATGGTCTCTTCTTCTCCTGCCAGTCACCTATTTCGCTCCGGGCTTATTCTGACTCTGATTGGGCTACTGGCAGTGATAATCATCATTTTGTTGGGGCATATTGTGTCTTCCTTGGTGATAATCTCATTAGTTGGCGTAGTAAGCAACACTTGACCGTTTCAAAGAGTAGCACTGAGGCCGAGTATAAGACTCTTTCTAACACCGCCGCAGAACTTCAATGGATTTGCAGTCTTCTTCATGAGATGCAGGTTCCGTTATCTTCTCCGCCTACTCTTTGGTGTGATAATATTGGCGCCACTTACCTTGCTCACAATCCGGTGTTTCATGCTCGCACGAAGTACATAGAGATCGAATTCCACCATGTTCGTGAATTAGTTGCAGCACGCAAGCTCGGAATCTCTTTTATCTCCTCGAAGGATCAGTTAGCCGATGTCCTCACTAACCTTTGGCACAGCCTCATTTTGCCAGCTTAAAGTCCAATCTTCGTGTCCAGCCACTTCCCACGAGATTGCGGGGGCGTGTTGAGAATAATATTGAGTCTAGTTAAATATTAGGGGGAATGGGCTAGAAGGACAAAAAAATGATAAATGGGTCCAGAAGGACAAATTTCAAAATCAGAGATTAGTAAGGACAAATTTCTAATATAGTGACAAAAATGCCCCTTTATAATTTTAATAGTAACAGCCAAGGAAGAAGTAGTAACAACCCATAAAATGTCGTAACATCGAATGAAAAATAATAACAGTCTAAAAACAAGTAGTAACAACCTCGAAAATAATCGTAACACCCAATGAAAAAGAAGTAACAGCCTAAAAACAAGTAGTAATATGATTTAAAACAAGTAATAATGACCAGTAAAATATAGTAACGCCAATAAACAAGTCGTAATAGCCCCGTAAAATGTCGTAACATCCTAAAAACAAGTAATGTAGACTAAAAACAAATAATATAATACCACAGTAAAATGTAGTAACGGGCAATAAACAAATAGTAACAGCCCATAAAATTTATAAAGTACATAAAAAAAAAATGTAATAACAGTCTCTGCTTATTCCTCTCTTTTGCAGCCATGGCCACTGCATCGGACTCCACCAGCTCCACCCCGCCGGTCCTTCTCCAACCAAACCCTCCGGCGAACCAACTCGTTGCTTTATATTCAGCCCCCCAAACGCCCCCCAATAGAGTTGCTGCGGTGGTGTTACCTCGGTGGCAACATCAAATCGTGAAGAATCTGTTGGAATAGTGTCCTAAACCCAATCGGGTTGGACCGGATCCGACCGGGTCGGATCATTTCTACTATTTCTTTATGTTTATACATATATTAAATGGCTTTTATGTTGTCATATATCTATTCTTCTAAAGAACCAATTATGAATTGTTATATGATAACGTCCTTAGTATTAAACTGTGATAGAGAAACCATGATAGGCGATTATGGTTGATGAGATCTCTAATCACTTTAATTAGTTTGATACTTAAATGTCTCTAGGCTGATGTACTATTAAACAGGGCATTGATAGTATGAACAGGCTAGCGGTATTAGATGTCTTCGTCTTTAAGAAGGCGAGATAGATCTCGCTCTATCGAAGTGTAGAGACACTTGGGTATGCGTGGACGTGTATTAGAGAATGCGACGTTAGGATCGACCCCACTTACACGATAAGTGTCACACTATGTGACGCTTGTGTAATTATCCTTTGACCGAGTCTTTATGGCATCACGGTGTGGATTGTCATGCTTTGACACTATTGAGGTTTCCACAGCCACGGGCGCGATCATGCGGTAGTGATTGGGTATGATCATCAAGCATCGCGGAGTATACATTATTGGTCGTCCGGGAATCGCGTATCCTATGATTGGGATCGAATATCCGAAATGGCCTTCTTATAAGGAATGTCTTACTCTCGTGAATCTTTGCAAAGTCGGAGTAAACGAGTTACTTCGAGAGAGCATGCTATCCAGATTATAAGATACAGTCGTTGATGTTTTGACACTCGACTAACGACTGTATGGATATTATTACAGCGATAGGATTGTAAGTTACACGGTAAATCGGTTTCACATGAAAGGTAGTAGTCATTGCATTTGACTCTTCCGATGATTGGGGGTCACGGTGTGTTGCTAGACGCTATCCCGTGATCGTTAGGTATAAAGGGCATTTTCGTAATTTGCACTTTGTGTCTACGGCCAACATATTCGGAAGCCTATCGGGTCACATACATAAGAACATCTAGCCGGATTAAAATGTGGTTATAGATGATAACCAAATAAGGAAAGTTTATCTCGAGACTATAAAGGTTATAGTGGTAAATTAATATGGTGGTATTTATTTATTATGAATAAATTAAATACAAGATATTAATAGTATTATATTAATTAAAGAATATTTCGGAAGCCAATTTGTTGGTCAAAGGGGCGCCACATTGAAGTGTATAAGATACACTTGGATTATGCAATTTAATTAATGATATTACCTATTATTAATATTAGATATTAATATTTATAAATATATGCATACATGCGTGTTGCACATATGATGTGCATGTGCACATTTGTTTCAAAGTATATATATTTAATAGATTTATTTGTGTAATATATATATGTATATATACACACATGAAATTGATTTATGGTAATATAATAAAAGATAAATATTGTCAATATAAGATATTGACAATATCTTGGAATTATTCAATATAAGATATTGACAAAATCCTAGATTTATTTAATATGATATATTATAATAAATGAGATAAATCAATCTATTATATTTTCCTTATTTTATTGGGAAAATGTTTTCTTCCTTTCTACTCTACTTGGGGCGCCACTTCTACTATAAATAGGAGGTGGGTGTCAAGCTCTTTTGTATAACACAATTCCAAGAACTAATAGTTCTTGTGTAAAATACAGAGCATCCTATAGAGAGTTGGAGAGAGGGGAAAAGGGCCGGTCTAGCAACCGTGAGTTTTCCAATAAGCAATCCATGATGGGATTCCGGCGGTCGTTCGTGTGGACTATCGGTAGAGGCCGAACACTTGGCGGCTCTATGCAGAACTACTCTCCTGACGGTCAAAGCGTCGATCTTATAGATCAACTAAGGTAACCACCGTCTACTACTTGTTTGTTTATTGCTTAAACGAAGTCGATCTTGGGTCGATTGGAAATAAATTTTTGAATTCCGCTGCGTTCCCGCGTAGATTTCCTAACAGTGGTATCAGAGAGAGCTTCGAGCTTAAGCAATAAGCATGTTATTTTGCGTAGTTAATTTTATCGTTTAAATCACGTAATTAAAAGATGAAAGATTTTTGATTCGCAAATCGATACACGAAAAGAAAAAAAAAAAAAAAAAAAGGGCTTTTTGGGGTGCTCGGCCGATCGGCGGCGGCACCCCACCGGAAATTGCGGCGGCGGCGGCGGCACCCCTTTGGGGCGGTCGACGTCGGCTGGTGCATCTTTTGGTGGATCCCTAAATTTTGTTTTGTGTATTTTGTGTTTCATTATTGTTCATAGTTGTGATTGGTAATTCGTCTTTTGTTTAATTGTGTCGTGTGGCTAACTAACAATGATGGTACAAATAGTTTGGCCCATTAGGATCCACACGGCGATTAAAATAATAATGGTCTTTCCAAACTTTGTTTGGAATAGGCTAAGCCCTTTCCAAATATTTGATTTGGGAAAAGCGTAAGCTGCAGCCACTTCCAAAATTTTGATTTTGGAAAGTGGCTAGGCTTAAACCAAAATTATTTGGCTTTCCAAATATTTGATTTGGAATAGGCTGCCCTTTTCAAATATTTGATTTGTAAAGGCTTAGCTTGTGCCACTTCCAAAATTTTGATTTTGGAAAGTGGCGAAGCTTAAGCCAAATTTGGTTTAGAAACCAAAGCGTCCCTTTGATTACGAATCAAAAGGAAAGAAACAAAAGAGAAATAATTTTAATTTTGATTTATTTTTGGAATAGTTCTAATTAATTAAAATTAAAATTAAAATCGGTTTAAAATTAATTGTTAATTTTATTTCGATTAAAATCATTTAATTAATTAAATGTTAATTAGTTAATTGATTGGATAAAATTATTTAATAGATTAAATGTTAATTGATTAATTAAGACGCAAGTAGTTAAATTTTAATTTTATCTTTTTCATAAGATTTTATTGTATGGAATAGATATAGTAGATATAATATGATTATATTGACCCCGATTGATCATGGACTCGACCGATAGGATAGATGTGAATGATTTAATTTTTCTGTTGGTTTAAAAATTGTTACAGGCCGTTATGAAGAACGTGACTGGTTTATTTTCTGCATTTATCCCATTCCCGTTGGCTTCCCGTGTGCGGCGGGTGGGTGTATTTATTTTATTAGATAGAATTAAATGTAACAAGAATGGAGCGAAAGATGGAGACCAAAGAAAGACGAAAATGAAGATCCCATTGGAGAATGGAGCATTAAAGATCCTATTAGGCGGTTCTGCAGCTACCCTTAGATTGTGACCAGCGGTTTAAATCGGTTTGTATTCGAAGCTGCACTCTAGGAAAAGTCCATGATCATACCGGTTACTTTACGCATTTATTTATTTTGTGCTTGTATTTATTTTATATGATACGATAGATGCATGACTAGACACGATCTAGATAAATCGTAGGATGTATGTCTATAGAGATAGATATATTTGATGAGACCGTAATTAAATTAATTAAGAGAATTAATTCGAAATTAATTAAGTGAATTAATTTAAAATTACTCCACAACAAAAATCGAGTTATAATATGTCTCCCAATATTATAGTGACGGTGAAGAGCCCTTGTTCGGATCCAACTGATCGGCCCACGTCGGGAGTTGACCTACCACGGGTATATCGTCATTATCGAGATATGATCGTTATGAGATCTCATGAATACTTGGGTTACGACTTGACTAAGAATCTTGCGGTGATTGACCCACGTCAGGACCGCCTCGATTTTAGAGACATAAGGTTGACTATCACATAGATTTATGTGAATCATCAAAGAGTTGACTAGTCAAACCACCGAAAGTCGCGTTAGACGTGATCGGTAAGAAGTACCTACCCGTCGAAATTGACACGGTTGATCGGCCCACGTCGGGGATCGAGTCAACTAGATAGGATTCCAGCCACTAAAGAATTTTGAAAATTTCTTGAAAGTCAATTGGGAGTAGTTGACTAGTGGGAGCAAAATCATAATCCCAAAGACCATATTTGATTTTGCGTGTATAGACAACAACACTCTTTTGTCTTTATTTTTATGTTGTAGTTTTAGCAAACTTTATATTTATGTTTTATTCTCGATTAGTAAAACCAAATTATGACTGTTAATTTTGAGAAATGTTCTCAAATATGGTTAAGTAATTATAATCTTTTTAAAATAAGCAATGACATGAGCCATCCCGTTATAGTAGTTAGAGACAAGGAGATTACATAATTGATGTAGTCCTCCAAGACTTTAATTATTAAAGAAAAACGGTAGCTCATTGGATACGATCCAATATGATCATTCAGTCATATGATGACAATTAATTCAAACGTTGGATAAACAATGACCACGTCTAATTTCGGAAATGTTGTTTTCAAAATTATAAGATTTAAGTATCGACTTAATTCTTTCATTGCTTAAAGGTTAATTAAATAGTCAATGTTTTGAATACGATTCAAAAGGTTAAATAAACTATTTAATAAACTTTAGATTTTCTTTATGAAAGAAAATCAAAGACATAGCTTTTGTGATATTTCTTAAGTCTTATGAAGACTACAATAAGAAAAAAATTCAAGTGCTTAAAGGATTAAAAAGGAAAGTTAGGGCATGTGCTTAAATTTTCTATTCTAGGCAAGTGAGTTGAGATAAATCTGTCTAAGTTCAAAGTCAACTCTAAGATATATGATACCTTACGAGTGTGATTAAATTAGAAAGATTGAATACAAATATGGAAGGTGAAACAAACGTTGTAACACTTACCATATTCTGGATCTAGTAAACTGATAAGGGAACTAAATAAATGTTATTATGTTCCGGTTCTTATGAAGAATATGTTTTCAGTTATTTGTTAGGATTTAGTAGACACATTCAATTGTAAAGAATAAATGTTATTCCGATAAAGTTGGAAGGTCACTGAATCTAACATACTAGATTGTTGTCACTATATAGTTGATATATGTGATGAGATCTCAACTAAATATTAGTATGGCTGTTATCCTTGATATTTGTAGTTGTTCTAGATGTAGTCTCTCTGGAAGGGAAGCGCGTAATTAAATGTCATTCTGATGATGTTGAACCATATGATTATAAATCATGTGGGTTATACGTATCTTATCCAAAGAGGACTAAAATACCCTTTTTCGAAAAGGTTGTAAAAATCTAGAAAAATTGTCTAAAGCCTAAACATACGAATGTTTGTTGGCTTGTGAAAATTAATGCCACAAATAATTGTTTATTAGTCTCTATGACTATTTTTTGAAATAGTCAAGTGTACTCTGTGAAGTGCATGATTCGGAAAGCCCGAAAAGTTCGAGCCAGTACGAATATGAGATTGATGAGCTACTTAGGAATTAATCTTCAATTGGATTGAAGTAATTAATACCTGAAGGGTGTTTCAGAAGTCGTCTGAAAAGAATAAGATTCTCCCTTGAAGGATACCATCTTTTGGATACGCAATTAGATTGTGTTCCCAAAATGGAAACAACACTTTATATGATAAAGGTGTGACGTAAGCCATGCGAAGTATCCCATACCCGTTTCGGGATAGTGCCCTTATACTTAACCGAGTTCCAAATAATAAAGGTTGAATAAATTCCATATCAGCTATGGAAGAGGATAATGTCGAATCTATCTTAACCGATAATTTGAAGTTGTCATAAGCAAAGTCAGAAAGGCTTGGAGCCTAGTACGACATATGCGACTTTGTGGAATATCTTAGCAAGTATGCTAGATATTATTTACATCCATGAGCAAAATGTTTGTCTCCAAACATGTCAGTCTTCTAGAGGAAGTGTTTCTTCCAAAAGAAACAATTGGGAGTGAATTAGATCTCAAAAGAGTTTGAGAACCACAAAGATACATTCAACCATTGGAACATGAAGCGGCGCGCCGCATAAGCGATGAGGTGTAAAACACTTGCTCAGTGCACACAAAAAGTTTTGTAAATCATGGATAACCTCAAGCCTGAAAAGGTTGTTGGTATGTTCATCTTGAAGAATGAATATCTCACGATTTATGAAAGAATGTTTGAAAGGCAGGTTTGAGAGATATGGCCAGGAGCCATAATATCTGAATTAGATTCCATCAGTGACAACTAGGTTGTGAACCTAGTCTGTCTTACCTAGAGGGAATGTCCTTGTAAGGCTGAGCCTAGTTCTATTCAGATTATGCTTGTTGTAACTTGATATCATGGCTATATGATAGTGTTGAAGACATTGGGTAGACAGCTCGATGTTCATAGACAATAACATGATGTGTAAGCCCGCGAGATCCATTTATGGACTCAAACAAGTTTCTCTAGACGATTTCTTTGTTTGATAATCAAAGAAGTTTGATTTAGTCAAAAGAATGATATGCCCATGTGAAATATGGATAGTGGGAGTGTGTTGTGATTTTTGAACAAGATATTAGATATCTCTCTCGAGAATTAATACCCCATGTCACAGTCAATTAATGTTTGGTAGTTCAAGGTCTTTACGAAAGCACTTGGATTGGCAGTTCTTATTTTTAGAAATAAGAATCTATAGTGATAGATTTAATCATTGTTTAGATTATAGTTTACCTATATAGATGTGATGCTAAAAGGAGTTTAGCATAGATCGCGACGGGATCTCAAGTAGCCGGTGTTCTCAAGATCTATCTATGTTAGGACGTTAGTCCTAAGGTAAGGTGAAAGATGATGCTTGTGGAAGGTTTCCTTTGATAATGCGATAGGAACCATCATAAAAGTATGCCAGATGTTCATAGTCCATGAATAGTCATGAGCAAGTATGAAAGTAAATCTGGTGAATGTCGAGAATATCCTTAAACAAGTTAAGGAAGAGTTCCTAGTTTATCGAAACTTGGAATCAGATAAATATAGTTATTCAGACGTATGTCCTAAGTCTTATGAAGGCGAGTGGGAGATACAGTCTGGGTTTGCGATCACTTTGATTAAGTGATACAGTGAGCTGGAAATGTTCTAGCATATGTGTTAAGGGTGATTTTGTACGTTTTATAATGCTATATTTCATAATGATTTCCCTTATATTTGTATATTTTGCATAGAAAATGAGTGTTTAAATGATTTATTAAGCAAGTGAGATTTTAATTAGTTTATTCGCAAAATGAGGTTGTGTACGTGTTTTGATTATGGTTTTATGAGTATTTGGATTGTGTTACGTTTTGCGATGTCTTCATGTGATGTAGATACATGTTGGAGGCTAAATTGATGATCAAATGTTGATATAATTCGAGCTAAATCGAGATAGAGATGAGAAATGAAGATAAAGATGGAATTATCAAGTCTTGAGCGAAGCTGGACTAGCGTTCATCTGAGCCGAACGAGCGTCCAAGACTGAACGGGCGTTTGATAAGTGGACTAGCGTCCAGAATCATATTTTACATTCAGAGAGTTTGGACGCTGAGCAGACTGGCGTTCACCCTCCGTCCAAAGCAGACCGGACGAGCGTCCACAAGGCCGGACGGGCGTCCAAGCACCGCCTCAGCCTAAACCGACCTAAAAACCTATAAATAGGCGCGTTTTATCAAACCCTAAGGATGATTATTCGAACCCTAAACCCTAGGGGCAGCTTGGCTGCATTTTTCCTTCAGTTTTTCTCTAGTTTTATGCACTTAAACTTCTAGATTAGATTAGATAATTCCATGTACTTTTTATTCAACAATTCGATGTGCAAAGGATGCTAGGAGGCTAAATCCTCCTTGAACGAGCGTTGTGAAGCCGTCCGTTTCAACAGTTTGATCTCGAGTTCGTGATTATTTTGTGAGTGTCTATTAAAGTTGTTACTTTTATCATGTTTTTATATGTTGATTGCATGCTATATCGAAAGATCCATGCTTTTGTTTGTTGTTTGCTTGATGAAAGTCATGTTAACCTTAGAACACCATGATAAAAGTTTAGACCTTTAATCTAATCACAACGAAAGTTATTAGATTGAATCTCTAGATTAGAAATTGAAAGATTTCACGCCTAGGTTAGAAAGACTTAATCTTTAATTGAAAGATCGAAGATTAGAAAACGAACTTGTCTACGAAAGTAGGTGTTCATGCCTTAGATAGGTGAATCACAACTTAAGTAGAGATCACGAAATAATCCGAATTAGTATCGAACGTTGATAGGATAGGTGGAACAATTGCTTGTTCGTTCGTTAAAATTTGATTTAAATCACTTGACTCGAATTGCTTAGCTTAGTTTAGTTTATTTTATTTTTCTCATGACTTAGTTAGTTTTTATTGCTTTCGATCTTGCCTAGCATTGGATTCAATCCTCTGCCTAGTTCCTTTTATGCATATTTGTTTAAATTAGTTTTCTGTTTAGTTTAGATTCTCGTGACAATAGTTAGTTTAGGAACAAAATCTAGGATTCACATTCGTCTAGTTCCCCGTAAGATCGACCCGGCATTAGCCTCCATACTACGATCCTTGCACTTGAGGTTAACCGGTTTATTACTTGTTGTTTTATATTGATAAAATCCGGGACAAGTTTTTGGCGCCGTTGCCGGGGAATAATGCAAAAACTTGTCCCGGATTTTATCAATATAAAACAACAAGTAATAAACCGGTTAACCTCAAGTGCAAGGATCGTAGTATGGAGGCTAATGCCGGATTAGCCGTAGTCTTTACATAAACCACTAGCCCCTCCTGCCATTGGTAAGGCGGAGGAAGTTTAGCACCCATCATCCCCTTGGTGCGCAGAAGGAAAATCGGTGGTGATCCCCGATAGAAGAAAGAGTTGAGATTCCTCAAGTGGTGATCCTCGAGGAATAAAGAATCAATGGAAGTCCTCGTGTGGTCATGTTCCACGAGAAGTGAAACATTTGAGGATCCTCGGTGGTGATCCCCGAGGAGTGATGAGTTAAATGATAGTCGGTGGTGATCCCCGACTAACAAAAAAGAATGAAAAGACGGTTCGATGGAAAGATTTGGAAGACAAGGCCGTTAGTTAGCCCTCGAAGAAAGTATTTTCCGAGGAGGATTTGAAAAAGCTCCTTTCCACCTAGAAAGAGCAACATCCCATTGGTTGAAGACAAAAGTATGAGAAGGTGCTAAACCTTCAAAACTACTCAGGTAAATCCGCCATTATCCGAGGTCTTGGTAGAGATGCCTAAGTATACAAAGTTCATCAAGGATGTTGTATCTTCCAAGAAGAAGTTAGCAGAAATGGATCACGCAGTTGGTAAGGAGTGTTCTATGGTCAATTATCAAGACTTACCAATCAAGAGGAGTGACCCAGGCAAATTTGTGCTCACATTGCAGATGGGAGGCCTAGTCTTTCCAAATTCTTTATGTGACCTGGGTGCATCCATAAGCTTGATGCCATTATCTATTTGCAAGCAGCTGGGTTTACAAAGTCTTCTAGAACCCACTACCATGAACTTGCGTCATTGATAGATCTTCAAAGAAAGCCTCGGGGATCCTAAGGGCGTATTGGTTCAAGTTGGTAGGTTTACCTTTCCCGTTGGTTGGTATGTCTTAGATATGGAGAAAAATGAAAACGTCCCTCGATTCTTGGAAGACCTTTCCTATCTACATACTAGAGCCCTCATCGATTGTGATGGTGGGAAAGTAACTATCCGAGTTGGTGACCAAGAGGTGAGCTATAGTGTTTCTAAATCTATTCAAGTACCCTCCGGTTCTCCAACCGGTCGTTCCATCGAGAGACGTCTGATGACTTCAATGACTTCATGGATAAGCAAGTCTTGGTCGTAGCGAGAATATGAGCGATTGATTGATAATCTGAATAATCATGGTGTGGTCAATCTGACCGCTTAGCAAATGATTTTGAGGATGAGCTAAGAGAAGAAGCCTTGGCAGTAGGGACCACTAAGTAAGCTCGGTGATGATGAGTTGAAGAGTGGTGATCTTAAATCAAGTCTAGAGGAACCCCAGTAGACTTGGTTCAAGCCGCGTTGCTCAAACATCTTAAGTATGTATTTACGAGAGAAGGTGACAAGCTTCCTTTGATCATCTCTGCCAAGCCGTCTCGAATAGAAGAGCTTAAACCATTAAACGCCCCGCGCAAAAATGAGAAAGCCTTTGGATGGCGGTGGGAGATATCCGAGGGATATCTCCCGACATCTCATGCACAAGATCAAGACGAGGAGGGTGCAAACGAGTTAGACAAACCTCGCAGAAGGCTCAACCCTCACATGCAAGAAGTAGTCAAGAAGGAAATCATTAAGCTTCTAGATATGGGTATCATATACGCCATTGCTGATAGTGAGTGGGTGTCCCCGACTCAAGTAGTTCCCAAGAAAGGTGGAATTACTATTGAGAAGAATGAGAAGGGAGAGGAGATAGCATTGAGGCTAGTTACAGGCTATAGAGTCCAGATTGACTACTGAAAAACTCAATGAGGTCACAATGAAAGATCATTTCCCCTTCCATTCATTGATCAAATGCTTGAGCGTCTAGCAGGGCACGCATTCTACTGCTTCCTGGATGGATATTCAGGATACTTCCAGATACCCATCGATCCTGTTGACCAAGAGAAGACCACTTTCACTTGCCCTTATGGTACATTCGCCACAAAGCGGATGCCATTTGGTCTATGCAATGCCCTGCTACCTTTCGGAGAGGTGTATGATGGCAATCTTTGACGGGCTAGTTGAAAAGTGCATGGAGATTTTTATGGATGATTTCTCGGTCTTTGGTCAATCCTTCGATGATTGCCTCAATAATCTTGATCAGGTGTTATCTAGATGTGTGGAAAAGAACTTAGTGCTTAATTGGGAAAAATGCCATTTCATGGTAGATGAAGGCATAGTCCTTGGCCACAAAGTGTCACCAAAGGTATAAAGTAGATAGGGCCAAGGTTGAAGCTATTGAGAAGATGAGTTATCCTAAGAATGTTCGGGAAGTCCGAGGTTTTCTCGGACATGTCGGCTTTATAGGAGGTTCATCCAGACTTTTCAAAGATTGCCAAGCCCCTGCCTACTTTACTCAAAGAAGACGTTACTTTTGATTTTGATGAGAATTGCAAGCGCGTTTGAGGAGCTTAAGAGTAGATCGACCTCTCGCTCCAATTCTTATATCGCCAGATGGAACCTACCTTTGAGCTTATGTGTGATGCATCCAACTATCTTTGTTGGTGCGATCTTAGGCAAAAGCTTAATGGAAAGTTCCACCTATCTATTATGCCGATCCACACACCGAATCCTTCTCAAGTTAACTACACGACAACCGAAAAGGAACTATTAGCCGTAGTCTTTGCTATGGATAAGTTTCGTAGTTACTTGGCGGGTGCTCAAGTGATTGTGTGGGTCGACCTCGGCCGCTTATGCGATATCTCATGACCAAAAAGGAAGCTAAACCGCTTCTTCGCGTTGGATACCGACCTCTCAAGAGTTTGACGTTCAAATCAAAGATAAGAAGAGGCGTTGAGAACGTAGTGGCGGATCATGTTTCTAGGGTGTTAAGTGAGGAAAAGGATGAACCGGATGATATAGATCTTTACTTTCCTCTAGAAAACATTATGTTGATAGACGGTTGTCCTCCGATGTTCCATGGTACTCCTCCATTGTAAACTACCTTCATGCCCGTTATCTCCATCCTGAAATGTCTTATCAAGAGAAGAAGAAGTTCTTCTCTCGATATGAAATATTTCGTTTGGGATGAACCTTATCTTTTCAAGATCTGCAAAGATGGTTTGCTTAGGAGATGTGTTCCAGAATCCGAGCAACGTGAGGTTATCGAGCAATGCCATAGTGGACCCATCGGTGGTCACTTTGGTCCTTGGAAAACGGTTGCTAAGATCTTCCAGTCCGGATTCTATTGGCCGACGATCTTTAAAGATACAGAAGCCTTCTGTAAAGCTTGCGATAGATGTCAAAGAACCGGAACTCTGACAAGGCGTTTTGACATGCCTTTGAAACCCATCTTAGAGTGCGAAGTCTTTGATGTATGGGGCATCGATTTTATGGGACCTTTCCCATCATCGTGTGGCAACAAATACATCTTAGTTTGCGCCGACTATGTTTCGAATGGGTGGAGGCGTGAGCCACTCCTCACAATGATCATAAACGGTCATGAAATTTCTCGAAGAAGAACATCTTTGTGAGGTTTGGATGTCCACGTGCCTTGATCGGTGATGAAGGGACACACTTCGCAACCGACCTTTGGAAAAAGTCCTCGAGAAGTATGGTGTTCGCCATAAAAGCGGCACACCATATCATCCGATGACTAGTGGTCGAGTTGAGCGAAGCAACGAGTCTTAAGAAAATCCTGGAGAAGACGGTGAATAGTCATAGAAAAGATCGAGTGCGAAGTTGGACGATGTACTTTGGGCATATAGGATCGCTATAAGACCCTATGGGTACATCGCCATATCAAATGGTTTACGGTAAGCCATGCCATCTCGCCATTGAGCTCGAGCACGAGAGCTTATTGGGCTACAAAGTTTCTTAACTTCGATTCCCAATCTGTGGCAAACACCGGCCGCAGCGATTGCATGAGCTTGATGAATTTAGACTCCAGGCTTACGAGTGCCAGGATTAGTAAGGAAAGATGAAACTCCTCCATGACGCCAAGATAAAGAAGAGAGAATTCCGTGTCGGCGAGCAAGTTCTCTTATACAATTCTAGGTTACATTTGTTTCTGGGAAGTTGAGAACACGTTGGTCCGGTCCATTTGAGATTCTCCAAATCATTCTGGAGCGTTACAGAGCTGCGCGGTTATGGCGATCAACCGTTCCGAGTGAATGGTCAACGATGCAAGCATTACATTGGTGAACCCAAGGTAAAGCCTTTGACTGCTTCGATTTCTCGATATCCTCGGTGTAGCACCCCCAAAGTCGGCGAGTCGGCGAGTTTTTTCGCCCGACTTGTTTTACGAGGATGACGGTTGTGATCAATCTGAGGAGGTTCTAGCCGGTAGTTGGGATATGGAAGAGTATTGGAAGGAGCGTCCAACGCAGATGTCATCAAAAGCTTCGAAGACGAAGAGGTCAACCATGGGGAAGTTTAAACGTATTTGGAAAGCTATAAAGGATTTAACCCTATGTGTTAAGTCTTTGTTTCAAGCCACCTCTTGACCAAAGCTTACACGAGGTAGTGGTTTGCGAGAAAGGTTAAATGGCCCGATCCAGTGAGCTTCAAATGTGTCGAGCTAACGACAATAACCATTAAGCGCTACTAGAAGGCATCCTAGATATCCCTTATTATATTAGTTTCTTTCTTTAGTTGTTTTTCGTTGTTTTAGTTCAGTTTTATTAGGATTGTGTTTGTTTTTGTCACTCATCCGTCCTAGGCTTATGCAGGGTCGAAGTGTGGTTTTGCTTACGATTTCCTCTTATCTTTATCTCTATCACTTTTGCGATATGGTTTAATCCCTTGTATCCCCGAGGTATTTCTTTGCTTTTCAAGTGTGCGGGTATTTTCGGTAGCGTTTGTGAGTTTCGAGATGAAGTCGGTTTTCCGTGGATGGTCCATGATCTCTCGATTTCCTCAACATTTTGGACCTGGCTCCGGACCATTTCGAATTGCCTCTTTCGACATACCTGAACAACTAAGTTTTCCTTTCCTTTTATTTTCTCCACAACATGAGGACATGTTGTTATTTAAGTGTGGGAGGGAATGATCGCTATATGTATACCATTTGCTTAATATATGATGTTTTTGTGCAAAATGGGGTTTAATTTTTCAAAATTTTTCGACACTTTTGTTTTTGTTTTGTCCCGAGTAGGCAATACACGTTTTTGTTCGGTTTGTTATAGTCATTGATCTTTGTATACCATATTTTTAGTGAGTTAGTTGTTTCACCAAGATTTATTTTCCACGTGCCATAGTGAATGATGAGCTAATTTATAAAGCTATACCCCGTTTGGATTAGTAATTTTGATTTTCTTATAAGTCATGTGCTTAGTGCTACGTTATGTATCGTGAGATTTATGATAGTTTGTATTTAGTTCAAGTATGACATACTTGTGAATATCTGTAAGTTTGAATGTGATAAGTGAAACGTGATTAAGTCTTTGCAATAGTAATAAATTGTTTACTTGAGGTGTTATGCTCGGTGGTCACGTGCTACTAGAAAATAATCTTTTCCACCGCCACCGTAAATCTCTAAGTAAACAAAATTGTAGAAAGGGTGTGTCGAAAGCTAGTCGATGATTTGGGTGCGGTAGGGTTTACCACGTAAGTCCTATACCACTATGATGACTAAGAGCTCACGACGCTTAGGAAAAGTCGCCTTATGATTGGAGTAAGGTAGGGTATTATCTCGAAATGTCCTATTCTCGCTATGAGGGCAATAGCTTCTTCTAATGTGTGTTTAAAGTGAAATGGTTAGATCAACTTAACAATTGATGTGAAATGAATATAAGACTAAGTTATCGCTACATCTTATCCCCAGTATAAACCGATAGATATCTTTGTAGGGATTATCCTCTGAAGTATTTCGTAAAGGCCCTAGATATATTCGATCATTCTTCTCGGGATATGTCACGTTTGTAGGGTGCACCTTATGAGTGTCACTTATTACTAGTCTACGAGGGGTATTAGCTAGTTTTGCTTTGAGTTTTTCAAGTTTGGATTTAGTGGAAGTTTTCTATGGCTATGCACACACACGATGGTGAACTTCTAATTTATTGACTATGTGGTGTATGTGTTGAGGTGTCTATATTCTTTCCGAGCCTTTATCTTGTTTTGTTTTGCTCGGGGCGAGCAAAGTTTAAGTGTGGGGAGTTGTTAAGGGTGAATTTACGTGTTTTATAACGCTTATACTTTATAATGTTTTCCACCACATTCGTATGAATTGCATGGAAATCACGTGTTTAAATGGAATTATTGAGCAAATGACATTTTTAATGAGTTAATCGCAAAGTTGGTGAATTTATATGTTTTAATTATGATTTTATGTTTATTGGAATTATGTTACGCTTATGCGTGTTTTGATGTCATGTAGGTACAATTATGTGGCTCAATTGATGATCAAATGTTGATGAATTTCGAGCTAATTCAAGTTAAAAGAGATAATGGTGAATTGGATAGAGAAGAAAAGAAGATAAAGATGGAATTATCAAGTCTTGATCGGTTTGGACTAGCGTTCATCCGAGGCGAACGAGCGCCCAAGATCGAACGGGCGTTTGATAAGTGGGCGGCGTCCCGTAATCATATTTTACATTCGAGAGAGTTCGACGCGCGTCAACGAGCGGCGTTCACCTCCGTCCGTAAGTTGGCCGGACGAGCGTCCCAAGATAGTGGGCGGGCGTCCAAGCACCGCTTTAGCCTAAACCGACCTAAAAAGCTATAAATAGGCACGATTTCTCAAACCCTAGAGACACAATTCGAACCCTAAAAACCTAGGGGCAGCTTGGCTGCGTTTTTCTACAGTTTTTATCTACTTTTATGCAATTTAATTCCTAGATTAGATTAGATAGATTCATGTCTTTTATTTCATCAATTCGAGTTGCAACAAGGATGCTAAGAGGCTAAAACCCTCTTGAACAAGCGTTGTGAAGCCTTTTTTCAACAATTCAGTTTTGATTCGTGATTAATCTGTGAGTATCTATTTCAAGTTCGTTTCTTTTATCATGTTTTGTATGTTTTTGCATGTTTAATCGAAAGATGCTTGCTTTGATGATTGTTTATTTGATGAAAATCATGTTAACGATAGATCACCGTGATAAAAGAATAGATCTTCGATCTAACTAAAACGAGAGTTATTAGATTGATTTTCTAGATTAGGAATTGAAAGATTTCACGCCTAGGTTAGAAAGACGTAATCTTTAACATCGAAAGATAAAAGATTAGGAAACGAACTTGTCCACGAGAGTAGGAGTTTATGCCTTCGATTAGGTGAATCACGACTTGAGTAGAGATCACGAATTAATCCGAATTAGAATTGAATGTTGATAGGATAGGTGGATCAATTGCTTGTTCGTTCGTTATAATTTGATTTTAATCCTTGAACTTGAATTGTTAGATTAGTCTACTTTTTCTGCACTTTAGTTTAGTTTATCGCTTTCAATCTTTCCTAGCTTTGGATAATGATTAAATATGAAAACGTATCGATTTTTATGTTTATTTGATGTTTTTATATTATTTTGGAAATTATTACGTTTTGGTATGTTTTTGATATTTGTAGATACCCAATTAATGATGGAAAAGATGATCCTAAAAGGCTAAATTCGAGATGGAAGAGGATCAATTAAAGATATGGAAGAATAAAAGAGATAAGGAAAGAAATAAATCAAGATAAAGATGGAAAAATCAAGAAATTCGATTTCAAGTCAATATGGACGAGCGTCCCATCCGAAGCATTTAGCGTTCAATAGTGGACGAGCGTCCTAGAAGAGATTTTACATTCAGAGTCTCCAGACGCAAGTGAAACGGCAGCGTCCAACCCCGTTCGAGAAAGTGGGCGGGCGTCCACATATTTAGGCGGGCGTCCGCGCCGCTTTTCTTTGAAACCGACTTAGGTTCTTGTAAGAACCGCCTCTGTTTTCTATTTAAAGCACAAAGAGCCCCAAACCCTAATTCATTCAGAATTTCATACACGAAAAATTACTCAAGCGGCCGCGCACTTTGAGGAGTTGAAGGCGGTCACCCGAGCCTTGTGCTCGGGTGAACCGAGGTTAGATTAGAGTAGATTATGTAGCTTTTCTTTTCGTTTCCATGGTGTTTCAACCATTGTATCCAAGACTATGTGAGTTCTCTTATGATTAATTTAATTCCAGTTTTTCTTCATGACGTTTGATTTAGTTTGTATTTTTCTATGCGATTTGTATGCCATGTGAATTAGAATCGAAAGATTAGTTCACGATTGATGTTTACAATACGGAAGTTGCGTAACGATAGATCACCATAGAAAGATAGAGTTTTTAGCCATTAATGATGACAAGTTAATGAGTTAGATTCCTAGGTTGTTAGGTTCTTTAAAAACGAGAGTTAATTGAATCTACACCCGAGTTTTGTTTGGTAAATCAGTCTCAACACTCGAAAGATGAGAGATAGATAATTGAATTCACTACGAAAGTAGGCTTTCATAGCTTGAGAGATAAGTTCACTAAGAGATTAGGGATTTGTGTCTCGTGAAAGGGTGAAACCACAAACTGAATTAGAATCATGAGATTAACTAGAATTGAAATCACTTAGGTTTGTACTCTGGTTGTTCCCATGTTTCTTAGGTTAGATTTATTTTGATTGTTCGTTTATGTTTTTCTGTTTTTATGTTTTGTTCTTTCGTTCCTTTTGTTTATTCATTCTTTGAGTAACAATTGAGAGAGTTAATGAAATTAGATTCAACATCCCAATTCCTCATGGATCGACCCTTTACTCATCTCGCTCTACTATCAACAACCCGGTATTCGGCCGGTTAGGAGTTAGTTTTGCATATAGGTTAGGGTTATAAATTTTCTTTTGTTTTAATGATGCAAAATCTCCCCAACAATATGGGTCACTGTAAATTCTACAACTTAGCCAAAACACAGTAGTGCCTTAGGCGGCTAAATGGGAGCAAATACATGGATCTGAAGGTTCATTCATGAACCTTGTACGGTTCTTCCACCTTTTCTATATAGCTGATATAGTAAGTGGATTCATTGCTTGAAGCAAGGGCCCGGGTCTCGTCAGAGATTCATGTGTGTGTTGAGACGGTTCTTTTGACCTGGTCATTTGGAACATGATATGAAGATAGTATGAGTCCCCACGGATAGCGATCCGTTTACGGCTAGGGCTGGTTGCGAGTATTGCATGAGATTCTTGTGTTTCAACTTGGTCTTGTGTGTGCGAGTGATTGGTTTTAGGCCAAGTGGGAGATTGTTGGAATAGTGTCCTAAACCCAATCGGGTTGGACCGGATCCGACCGGGTCGGATCATTTCTACTATTTCTTTATGTTTATACATATATTAAATGGCTTTTATGTTGTCATATATCTGTTCTTCTAAAGAACCAATTATGAATTGTTATATGATAACGCCCTTAGTATTAAATCGTGATAGAGAAACCATGATAGGCGATTATGGTTGATGAGATCTCTAATCACTTTAATTAGTTTGATACTTAAATGTCTCTAGGCTGATGTACTATTAAACAGGGCATTGATAGTATGAACATGCTAGCACGTATTAGATGTCTTCTGTCTTTTGGGCGCGAGATAGATCTCGTCTATCGAAGTGTAGAGACACTTGGACTGTACGTGGACGTGTATTAGAGAATGCGTACGTTAGACTGACCCACTTACACGGATAAGTGTCACACTATGTGACAGTTGTGTAATTATCCTTTTGACCGGAGTCTTCATGGCATCACGGTGTGGATTGTCATGCTTTGACACTATTGAGGTTTCCCAGCCCGCGGGCGATCATGCGGTAGTGATTGGGTATGATCTTCAAGCATGCGGAGTATACATGATTGGTCGTCCGGGAATCGCGTATCCTATGATTGGGATCGAATATCCGAAATGGCCTTCTTATAAGGAATGTCTTACTCTCGTGAATCTTTGCAAAGTGGGAGTAAACGAGTTACTTCGAGAGAGCATGCTATCCAGTTATAAGATACGATCGTTGATGTTTTGACACTCGACTAACGATCGTATGGATATTATTACAAATGATAGGATTGTAAGTTACAATCATATGAATCGCTTCACATGAAAGGTAGTAGTCATTGCATTTGACTCTTCCGATGATTGGGGAGTCACGGTGTGTTGCTGACGCTATCCCGTGATCGTTATGTATGAAGGGCATTTTCGTAATTTGCACTTTGTGTCTACGGCCAACATATTCGGAAGCCTATCGGGTCACATACATAAGAACATCTAGCCGGATTAAAATGTGGTTATAGATGATAACCAAATAAGGAAAGTTTATCTCGAGACTATAAAGGTTATAGTGGTAAATTAATATGGTGGTATTTATTTATTATGAATAAATTAAATACAAGATATTAAGAGTATTATATTAATTAAAGAATATTTCGAAAGCCAATTTGTTGGTCAAAGGGGCGCCACATTGAAGTGTATAAGATACATTTGGATTGTGCAATTTAATTAATGATATTACCTATTATTAATATTAGATATTAATATTTATAAATATATGCATACATGCGTGTTGCACATATGATGTGCATGTGCACATTTGTTTCCAAAGTATATATATTTAATAGATTTATTTGTGTAATATATATATGTGATATATACACATGTGTAAATTGATTTATGGTAATATAATAAAAGATAAATATTGTCAATATAAGATATTGACAATATCTTGGAATTATTCAATATAAGATATTGACAAAATCCTAGATTTATTTAATATGAGATATTATAATAAATGAGATAAATCAATCTATTATATTTTCCTTATTTTATTGGGAAAATGTTTTCTTCCTTTCTACTCTACTTGGGGCGCCACTTCTACTATAAATAGGAGGTGGGTGTCAAGCTCTTTTGTACAACACAATTCCAAGAACTAATAGTTCTTGTGTAAAATAGAGAGCATCCTATAGAGAGTTGGAGAGAGGGGAAAAGGGCCGGTCTAGCAACCGGAGTTTTCCAATAGCAATCCATGATGGGATTCCGGCGGGCTGTTCGTGTGGACTATCGGTAGAGGCCGAACACTTGGGCGGCTCTATGCAGAACTACTCTCCTTAGACGGTCAAAGCGTCGATCTTATAGATCAACTAAGGTAACCACCGTCTACTACTTGTTTGTTTATTGCTTAAACGAAGTCGATCTTGGGTCGATTGGAAATAAATTTTTGAATTCCGCTGCGTTCCCGCGTAGATTTCCTAACAGAATCCGCATCCCAAACCATGAAGAATTCGTGTTGCCGTTACTCGAAATCACAACCTTCCAAAATCGTAAGGATTTGGTCGCAGGATTTGATTCGAAATTGAATTAAACAGATTAGGAAAGAAGAAGCAGTGAATAAATCAATCAATGGACAAAATCAGAGAATCAAATTGGTGAACAAAGAAGCATGGACCGGCAACCTTGTCTCCTCCGACCGGCCTGTACACTTCTGTAACCAATTCCTGACCTGTACCTGCGCTCCGGCAACTCAATCTTCTCCGGAAGCAACCCTTCTTCTCCGACTGCCCCAAATCATCTCCTTTCCTCTTCTTTGACAGCATTTTTTTTCCTCCCCTCCCTCATATTTTTTTTCTCCGGCAGCCTCCCCTCTCCATCATTTTTTTTTTCTTTTACAAATCTTCCCTGATACCTGCTTCTCTTTTTACGCAGCAAAAAAAAAAGCTCGTTCCCCCGAATCTCTTGTGAGCAATTCTCTCTTGTTAAAGTATCCCACATTGGGAACTTGTGGAAAACATAGGCCCAAACCCATATAAGAGGAGGGGCCTCATCCCCAAAACCTAGGTTGTGAGGTGAGGGAAGTCCATCTCTTAATATGGTGGGTGAAACAACCACAAGTTCCCAATGTGGGATACTTTAACATCTCTTCTCCGGCCTCCCACCTCCTCTACACCTTCTCCGATAAAGCTCCGATTTTGACCATAGAATCATCAAGCCAGCATCGAAATGAAGAGCTGCGAATCCATAGCTACAAATGCCTTCCATAATCGAGATGATTCGGTTGCAGATAATCCAAAAAGAAATCACAGCTTTGAAGCCTTCACGAGATACGTGTGGCTATGTGATTTTTCCAAAAACAAAATTCACCATGTGAGATTCTGGTTGATGAGGTGGAGAAGACGTTGAAATTGGGGTTGATTTTGGAGGAGGAGCTGCCGCCGTGGAGGTTCAATCGAACCCTAGAAGCCATTGCCGGAGAGATTTGGGGTGGGGGTGCAGGGGATATGAACGAGGGAGGTTTACAGAGAAGCATAAAATCAGAGCATGGTTATGGATCAAAGAAAAAGGGTATATTGGGGAAAATACATATATTTTGTCCTAATTAATATTTAGTTTACTTGGATCCTAATAATCAAATTATGCTGTCCTTATGGACAAAAACCTACAAATATTATTAATTGTATTTTATTATTTATGTCTTGTTGTCCAAGTTGGCTTGAGTCTATATATTTGTATCTACACTATTCAGTTAATCAATGAAATACGATTATTATAAATGTTGATAGTATGATATTCCCTCCAAATACTTCCTCATCTCTATCACATGGTATGATATTCCCTCCAAATATTCCTTTTTATCACTTCTTTTTCTACGACTCTTCAAAAAATTTGAGTCATCCATTGCAGATTCAAGCAATATCAAGTTGTGAAGAAGTTGATGCCGATTGATATGGAGAAGTTTGTTGCAGACACCATGTGAATCAAACAAGATCCATTTCATTGCGAGCCAATCTCCATGTTCATTGCATTACCATGGGATTGCGGGGGCGTGTTAGAGATAATGACAAGATTGAGTTGTTTAGATAATTATGTTTGAATTTGAATTATGTTAGGATATATTATTTGGCTTAGATAAACTTCTACCTATCATTATTTAGGCTATATATATTGTAATGTTTTATCAGTTTAATCAATACAATGCAATCTTTTTAAATTTCTCTATTAAATACGATGTCTTATATCTTGTGAAAATAGTGACAAATCTCATCTATCAAAATGTGTTGATACTTAGACTTGTACGTAGACGTGTACTGTTGGATACGTACGTCGTTACATTAGATGACCCACCTACTATATATGTGTCACATATGTGTGACGGTCGTGAGATTTTCCTTAGATAAAGTTCGTCTAAATATCGTGGTGAGGATTGTCACGATTAGACTCTATTGATATTTCTCCTCGACGAGACGATCATGCGGTAGTGATTGGAGCTTATGTCGAAGCATGCATATGATTTATATCGTTTATCCGGAATTTGCGTTTCCTAATGGTAGGAATGAATTTCCGAAAGAGTTCTCTTATATATGAAAAAATGTTTTATTCTAAAAAATCTTAGCAAAGTGGAAGTAAGTGTTATTTCGACATAATATAATATTCAGATTATAAGATACACTTATTGATGTCTTGACACAGAAATAACGACTATACGGATATTGCCCATGCAAACAGATTCTAGTTACACGATAACCACTTCATATAAAATGTTGTAGTCAGTAGAACATGACTCTTGTTGTTTCAGACTTGTATTGATCTTCTATGTATTACCTTTTAGTCTGATGTACCTATTGTACTAAATCTATAGTCATTGTCTTGATCTTCTATGTATTACCTTTTAGTCGATGTACTTTTTAGGCTTAATTCAAGTGATTAACTCTCAACACGCATGTTATAAACACCACACCTTAATCAAGTTATCACATTAATGATTCTATCTCTTACGAATTGTATCATATAAACCAATTTAACACGGTGTGTTAGTGTATCTGGATTTTGCATTTGGAGAATGATCTTTATCTCTGGATAAAGACCTTACAGCAAATTCAGGTGATTAAATAGCTTTGATGATGGTAAATAGAGACTAAACAAGCAGAAATCCTGTTTTTTTCTTTATTTTTCATGTTGTTAACTGATGTACATATTGTACTAAATCTATAGTTTGTTATACTTGCTATTAATCTGCTGAGTTTTTTAACAGTCTGGTGGAATGTTCTCCTGCATATTCTTGTATAATCGATCATCGATCATCGATACTACGATCGATATCGATACTACGATGATATCGATCATCGTATTAGTGTAAATCTTTGCGATTAAATTCGGCTTTCAAATACTACATCGAAAATGTATCAAACGCGGTCTCAAAATGAAGATAAAAAAAATATGAGCTTTGGTGAAACAATTTTGATGATCGGTGTTCTAAATCAAAAGTTACGGTCGTTTATAAGGAAAAGCGCTCCGGTTAATAAAAATATTTTTTCGTCTTTCAAAATATACGTCGGAAGGGTATCGTATTTGGGCTCAAATTGAAGAGCAAAAAAAAACATGAATTTTGGTGAAAAAATTTCGATGATCGGAGTTGTAAATCAAAAGTTACGGTTGTTTGAAAAAAAAAAAAAAAAAAAAAAAAAAAAACAAACAAACAAGAAGCAGCAGAAGATTTAATACATATGCGCGCGTCCCTCTTTAGTAAAAGGGGTAATTTTGTCCGTCTGAAATTGTTTGTCCTTTTTGCAACTAAAAAAATGAGTATGTCCTATTTATTTATTTTGTGTCAAAAAAAGGACTTTTGGCTCTTTATCTCTTAAAAATATGTTGGTTTAAAAAGAAAAAGTAATAAAAAAAAAAGTAATGCTATGTCCATAACATAATAATACCCACAACAAAAATACGCCAACATATTTTAATTTACATTACAAGAAAAATCCTATTTTACCACAACAGTTTTTGCCAAAAAAGATTGCGACTAATATATACTTTGTGGAGCCGTGGAGTAGGGGTTGGTGCATATCAACTTTGTGCATACCCGGAGGAGGACTTTAAGCATGCATCATTTCACTATGTGGTTCTGAGGGAGGTGTGGACTCACATAAGTAATGAAAGGATGACTGCAACTCTTCATTCTTGTTCACACTTTCCAGCGTCGCTGCATGATCTTTGTCTAGGATGTACAGCTATGGATACATGGATACGAGATTTTCGTAAAATATAGGATACATATACGGGGGTGTATTTGTAAATAATGAAAATATAAGAACCAAATTGTAAATAATTAAAATGCAAGGACCAAATTTATACAGTTATTGTGATTCTTAAAAACCCAAAAGTTCATATTGGGATTAACAAGAAGATGAAATGAAAAGCTATTATTCTTGGGACGGTGAAGTTTTGGGTTTTGAAAGGGCACACTGGCACACACCTTTTCACGACTTTATGAAAAAAAAAACCAAAATTTTCTCACAGTGGGCGTATCCGAAGGCTGATACGCGTATCCTATCGGCATTGGCATATCCTAATGCCGTATCCAAAGTTTTCGAAACAACAAATCAGTCCCGATACGTATCCCATGACGTATCTTGCGTATCCTTGCCGTATCCGTATCCGCGGCGTATCGGATACGCGATACGGCTGAAAACTCACGTATCCATGCATCATAGATCTTTGTGATGCTGAGGGATACACTTGTCACGACTATTTGGTATATATAGAAAGCACAATGTTTGTGGATATATGATGATAAACCGGTTACTATTGGTGGTCTTATTATGAATGCTCATGAGGAGGCTGTTCAATTCATTGAGTCCACACACACACACACACACACACACACACACACACACACACACACACACACACACACACACACACACACACACACACACACACACACACACACACACACACACACACACACACACACACATGTTGTAGATATAGATAAATAAGGATGTGCTCTAAAACAATTAATCCACTTGCCTTTCCGTGCAAGTGGGAGATTGTTAGGTGAAGTGCCGAAAGACAATTATCTAATTGTTTTAGGACAGTATTAATAATTCATCTTATTATATGCATTTATGTTTATAATTAAGACACTCACGAAAACCCTAAGTACCTCGTTTATGTAATCACGTAACTCGATGTGTATGGCTATACACAAGAGGATTGAGTTAGTGAGATGTACTTAAAATTAATTTTAGTCCGTAGCGTTTATTAATCTGAGTGCGGTCTCATGATTAATTTGCTATTAATGCGCCTGAACACTTTAGGTGTGACAGTCTTATCCGGACTGCCGGTAATAGGAGTACTAGTGGGGCATTTATATATGATGATAATCATATAGAATTTGGACCGATTTGATTTGAGTTCTCGATATAATTCCGTAATCGAGAAGTCTTATCGAATCACAAGATGATCATATATGGATTAATCTTAATCACGAGGTGATCACGAGGCATTTGCTTAGACTAGGGTAGAGTTTGATGTGTTAGTAAGGATCACTTGAAGTATGTGGTCCAACACTTCTCGTTGGCTCTATTCTCGGATGAGTGAGTAGTCTGTGCTATCACGAATATGGAATCCATTCCTTCCTCGGGGAAGTAGACAGACGATTCCACTTATTTGTTGACCCTAAAAGCGATCGATCGGCCGAGTTCATATTATATTGAATATGAACTAATTGATCACTAGGGGTTAATGGTAAATAAGGATAAGATGTTTTGAGAAGGGTTTACGGAAATATCCCGAATCGAAATGAGCGATCTATGGAGGATTTATCCGTATGTAATGATTATATCGATGGACGCTTTTCGACTCATAAATTGAGTGTAAGTTATCTATATTCGATGAGAGTTGATTTGAGTTTATGGTGGTGTAATCCCGAATTAATAGGTTGGATATAATTATTACATTTGACGAATAATTTTTATTCGATTTATTGTAGCTATCGAATATGGGTGTGTGGTCCCCGACGTGGCTCACTAATATAGCATAATTGGATTTCTCGTCGTTGCACCTCGATTATAATTAAATGGTTGGATTGGACTATTTAATTGGATATGTGATTAATTGTTTAGTTGGGCTAAATAATTAAATACACTGAAAGACATTTTTCGTGGACTCGAATTCGAATTGGTGTGTTGACCAATTTTGACCCAAATTGGTCAAAAAGAATAAAAGGTGCGTGACCTTATTTGATTGAAAAGGTGCGCATGTTTGTTTTTATTATTTAATTATTGGGAAATTAGTTTTCTTGGATAATTATTTGATACGTGTGATTAAATTATTTATGTGTTAAATAATTTAAGGAAAAGAATATCTTTTATATGTCCTTATTTATTTTGGAATATCTTAGATATATCTTTTTAGGAAAAGGATTACTATAATTGATTTTGTATTAATTATTAATCCTCGGAGGCTAAGTTTTACTCTCCTATATAAAGAGAGTTCTCCTGCCTTTTGACACACAACACAACACGCCATTATTAAAGAAAGAGGCTTAGAATTTTCGCCATCTTTCTTGAGTTTGAGTTGGAATAATCTTCGGGATTATTCCGGTAGCATATCGTGAGGTCCGGCGTTGGGAAACACCATCCACCTGGTGTTGCTTTGGGAGACACACGTTGGAAGGTCGTGGCTTCTCAATACGTGTTCTTGGAGATCTATCGTTCTTGGAGTTAAGCACCATAAAAGGTAGGCTCCTAAACCCCTTGTAGATTTAGATCTTTAATTTATGTTCTTTGTTTCGTTTAGATCTAGATCCCGATGCCTTCACAATGCGTAATCGGGTCAATCCATGATTGATCCGACGATATTACATCTAACAACACACACACACACACACACACACACACACACACACACACACACACACGACTTCAGTCTCCTGTCCATCTACGTGGTCACCCCCACTGCAGGGAGTAATCAAGGTCAGTACGGATGCGGCTAATGTGGCGGATGCGTCAACGATTGGAGTTCTGTTCCTTGTTCATGATGGACATGTTTTTCAATCTATTTCTCAGAGGATTATGGGTAACTTGGATGTAGAGGCGTTGGAGCTTACCGTGATTTTTCCAGCGTTATTTCTGGCATCATCGTTGAGGTTTCATCGGATCGTGGTGGAGACTGACTCTCTTTCCTACATTCAGCGTCTTCAGGAAGAGAAGCATACCTTAATTTCCTATATGGCTGCTTAGCGCTGCTTAGTATCGGATTGTTTAAGTCTGGCTAGAGTCAGTTTGTTTTGCCGTTTTTCTTTTATTCTAGGTCCTGGCAATAGGCCTGCATTGTCTTGCTCACGCGGGGTTATCTGCGGTAGGTTTTTTTTAATTGAGGTGCGTCTGCACCATCAGATATACTCGCAGCTCGAGTGTTTTATTTGAATTAATATATTGATATGTTCTTTAAAAAAATCTCCAATAATAATAATAGTAATAATAATAATATTAGGGTCAAATGTCGAAAAAGACACATATTATACTTAATTAGGCAAATAGGACACTAAGCAATCTTATTTGGTTATAAGGACACATAATTAGTACATGGACCAAACTACCATAATTTAGTTTTGCTTTTGTTTCTTTTTTTTTTTGGCATATTTTTTTTAATGGCGTCTTTTTTTTTGGGCGTTTTTTCCCCCGGTGACCACCTCGATGCATTGACCACCCCAGATCCATTGACCACCTCGATTCAGAGGCCACCTCCGATGTAGAGACACCGCGATGCAGTGACCACCTCAGATGCAGAGACACCACGATGCAGTGACCACCCCCGAGCAGAGACACCGTGATGAAGTGACACCGCGATGCAGAGACATCACGATGTTATAACATTTGACGATGCCGAGACACCGTGATGTAGAGATATCGTGATTGAGAGATCCCGCGATGCAGAGACACCGCGATGTAGAGAAACCGTGATGAAGTGACACCGTATTGCTGAGACACCGCGATGCAGAGACACCACGATGAAGTGGCACCGCAATGCAGAGACACCGTGATGAAGTGACACCGTGATGCAAAGACACCGCGATGAAGTGACACCGTATTGCAGAGACACCGCGATGAAGTGACACCGCGATGAAGTGACACGCGTTGCGAGACACCGATCTGAGAGACACCACGATGAATTGACACCATGATCACGGTGACCACCCCTATGCGAGAGACACCCCGATCACGAGACACCGATCTGAGAGACACCGTGATGAAGTGACACCGCGATGTAGAGACCACCACGATGCACTGACAACCGCGATGCAGAGACACCACGATGCATTGACCACCGTGATGTATTGACCATCCCGATGTATTGACCGCCGCGATGCAGTCCACCACGATGCATTGACCCCGTGATCTAGTGATCACCCCCAACTCAATCGTCGACGCAATTCATTGTCTGAAGATATAGAGTTGTTGGGTCGTTTGTTCCGTTTATTTTACTAGAGGGTAATATAGGGAAGTTAAATAAAATTTGTTCTTGTAACCAATTATCTTTTAAGTGTGTCCTAAGTGACTAATTAAGTACTGAAACTAGTCCTTATAAACAAAAACCCATTATTATTATTATTATTAATATTTTTTTTGAGGTAAAAAAACTTTTTATTAAGCCAAGTCCGCAATAGCGGCAGAAATTACATCGTGAGGGGGAGAAAGTCCCCAACCAATGCGACCGGTATGTTCTAACCAATTTCTAGCCAAAAGGTGCGCCGGGAAGTTTTTAGTGCACTTAACAAAAGAAAATGAAGAAGATATCACTACAAGAAATTCAGCTTTTAATGAGGAAAATTATCCGTCGGCCGCACTAATGCCTGGACACAAGGCAAACAATCCGTCTAAAAAATGACTGTAGAGAGCCCCAATCGAATAGCCTCCTCCATTGCTAAAAGATGTGCCTGCATCTCAAGAGTTTCAGGGCCTATGCCGGGGTCGAAATGGAACGAAAAGGCCGCAGTAATTGAGCCGAGCGCATCTCTAAAGATCAAACCCACCCTAGAGCCCGAAGCCGTGACAGAAGCATCATAGTTGCATTTCCAACTGCCCACATGAGGCGCACTCCAAATTACCGGGTGACCAGCCCCACTAGAATCCATGTGAGAAGAGTGAATGGCCTGATGGAATTCCTCTGCTCCGGCTAAGGATATAGAAACCACACGAGATACAAAAATCGCTACATCATCATTAAAGTTCCCATTTATTTTTTCTTCTGCACATCATACCTACTCACTTTCATATCTAACAAAATTCTTGTGTCGGAAATAACAACGTAATAAAATGCTGCCGGCTCTCCATTATAAAAGAATTATTGCCGCCGGTTAAATTTATTATGACAAAAAAAAATTCAGAACGGTCACATTATTTTTAATAAAAAGGACAAACCTCTATTCCACAATTCTTACTTAATTACGAAAAAGATAGTATATCTTTTGATATAAGCATAAGAAATTCGTAATTCCGTCACAATGTTTTTACCTATACCGTCCACTTTATTTTGACATCACATTTGATATTTTTCTAACGTTATTTTTGAGGTCATTTTTATAAAAAAAAACAACAGCGAAATAGTAGTAAAATGAATTTTGGGTCTATTCCATTATAGAACGCTGTAGCTAGCGGTAGATTTAACTTTTAAGAGATCTAACAATTTATTTGTCCTTATCATCTTTTTTTTTACCACCGTCTTTATTCCTAATTTTTTTCTCCATTTTCCTGTCCTTTTATTCTCATTCCCTAAGGACGAAATCAACTGTTCCTCACGATATATGATGATGACGATACTATTCAAAGTATTGATGCTACCTTACTTTAATTTTTTAATATAATCATTTGGATAAAGTTAAAAAACTTAAGCCCTTCGCTGAAGAAACCCTCTCCACGCTAGGAGACTCTGCTGCCCCTCAATGGCCGCCATCGAGAGGGCAGATCTGTCTAATATGTTGCAATCCTTGGATTTAACAGAAGAGGAGTCCGCCGTTTGCTCTCTGCCTCAACATGTTTTCACGCCGGCGTGCGAAGTTTGTGATCGGAGCCTCCTCTGCAAACTGCTCACGCCGAGGGCAATTGCCGTCTCCGGCCTGAAATCTGCACTTGTGAAATCTTGGAAGACAGATGCGTTCTCGGTATCAATCGTCGGTAAATCAATTGTTCAATGTGTCTTTGATAGGGAAGACGATCAGAATTTTGTGCTCTCTACGGGACCGTGGTGCTTTGATAGATATTTGATTATCACCAAACGATGGGTGGATAATTGGCGTGATGATCCAGGTTTTTTGGGTACAGAAGCTTTCTGGGTGCAAGTCCATGACCTCTCTCTGCAACTTTGTACTCATGAAGTTGGACGTCACTTGCTGAGTCCACGTGTTTCCTCCGGTCAACTCCGGAAGCAGGGGCGTCCATGTCCAAATTTAGAAAAAGGGTTTTTAATGAGGAGTCAAAATTTCGTCATTAAATGATAGTAATAATGAGGAGAACTAAATTATATTGTTGTTTGATGACCAAATGATAACTCTCCTCATTGTTGATCATATTGCTCCTCATTAGTGGTACAATAAAAAAAAAACTCCTCATTAACTATATCAAACAAAACCTAATTGCCTAAATTATCTCTCCCCACCACACAAACAAAACCTAATTGCCTAAATCTCTGCCGTCTACTTGCCCTTCTCCTCTTTCCAAACAAAAAACACTCAGCCCCAAAACCCGTTTCTCCTCTCCGTGAAATTCACCCTCATCTTGAATGCCATAGCTTCCTATCAGAAACGAATCATCTCCTTTATGGAAAGCTTAATTGCCTCTTTGATTATCGTTTCTCACTTAATCGTTTCATTTTCGAATCAGCCTTGTTTATGGAAAGTTCTCTGAACGTCTCAAATCGAATCTGCAGAAAACCGGTCACTCGGTATGACAAGCAATCGAATTCAAGGCAAAATCTTTCCGTTCTGAGGTCAATGCAAATGATGTCATAATCCCACAGAATCGGTAAAAGATCGGGCTTTTAGGTCAAAGATTGAAGCTTTCTGTTGATTTCGGAGAATCCCGTCACCAAACCATGATTTCCGGCTATTAATCTGTCAGGGAAGTTTATGTAACCTTTATTCATTGTTTGTGGTAAATAAAATTGTATATTTTATATGTGGGAATAATTAAAATGAATCTCTGTGGTATTATGCTATTAAACTGACTGTAGATATTTGGTTTCAAGATTTGCCGTAAACCTTTTTGATATACTTTGTCATCTCAATTTGCTTATACAGTCATGACCTTGAGTATAATTGTTTTTTTTATGCCTGCTAAATCATTTGTGATAAATAAAAAGCTTATATCAGTAAGTATATGTTAGTGGACAAATGTTTAGTTTCCTCCTTGGTCAATGTGATACATGAAACGTTTCCTTTTTGGTATAAATATCAGTCTGTATTGACACTTGATATAAATATGCTTTTTGTGCAATTATGTGACCCGTATCACTCTCATTGTTTTATCAATCTAGATGGGCAATATGTTTTGTAATAATAATCTGTTAAAGTGTGACTCTGTGCATATGGATCGTGTTTAATTGTGATGATAGTATGTGATCTTGTAATGGGGAATACTGTATCTTGGATTAAGGTATTTGTTAGCTATAGTCTAAATGAATTACTTTTGACAGGCTTATGCTAGTTGTTTATAAGAGCAGTCCCTTATTTTATTTTGGTAAATTATTTGGGTATGAACCATTATATGACATACAGTGTGTGAATATTATTTAATAGGTTATAGTCTAAATATTCCGTTGAGATATATGATACTGCATTAATTGTCCTTGATTTGGCAGGTTTCACCGTATAGTTTCCTTTTTAAGGATGAAAGTGTGATCCCCAAGCATTTATGTCACAGATTTGCAGTTTCCTTTGTTGTGTTGTTGATTGTGTCTGTGCTAGAAAAGTTTCTCAGCTTTGTGTGTAATCCACTAATCTGTCAGAAAGTCAGTGCTGCCATTGTGATTGGTTTGATAAGCCAAGTCACTGTCTTTGTGCAAGGCTGCGTCACTGATTTCTCACTAAGCTGTGGATTGAACTCCTCACTGAAAAACTTGACTCTACATGTTCCAAAGTTTATCAGAAAACCTAGAAGTGTTTTGATAAAGTGTTCAGGATCTGTTCTCTGTTAGCATCTTGTGAACAAGACTTGAACAGACTGCACACTTGGAATCTCTGCACTTTTTGTTTGACTGACAAACCTTGGTGTTGATCTTTTTGTTCATAACATCCCCATTAATCTGTCAAGAAATTCAGTGACTGATCCTTGTGACTAGCACACTGACTTTCTGCCCCTGTATTTGTGCTTGGCTGTGTTAAATTGTCAATTCCGATATATTTTTGGCCTTACACTTTGCTTCTTCCGATACACATTTAATTGCTTTACACATTCACTTTTTTGCATCTGATCTCCTACTAAATTTGTTGACTGATTTCGTAAATTGCTGAATCTGTATTGCTGATCATATGCCTTGGAAATGCAAGTTTCTGTATTGATGACAACTCTACAAAGCACTTTGCTTACATAAATTTTGCTCATTTTTGTCCAGGGATTGCAAAGATTCTATACGGAACATAAAATTAAGCTATCAAAAATGAGTGATATAGTTGTATTTGACATGCTTAGCTTATCGTTTTGTGAGAACACGAACTAAATGTCATCTCTATTTTAGATTGACCACATATATTTATCGCGTGTTTGCTCCGAAACTGCTGGTGGACTTCCAGGTTAGTGGAAACGTGTCAGATAGGTTTAAGGAGAGCCACGAGAATGTTTGTTGAGTTAAAGGAGAGCATTTCCAGCTTCCAGGTAAGCACGGCCCTGTTTACAACATGGTCCTTGATAATTTTGTGGTATCAGTTCTTGTTGTTGTTAAGTTCTTTTTCAGTGAGTGACAATTAGGTATTTATTTTATTTTGTTGCAGACAATGCTTACACTATAGAACACAATCACTGGACTGGAGTATAAGGACGATCCTCTTATATTTGCATGGGAGTTAATTATTGGTTCTTGGGTTTTGGGCAGAAATCATCCTCTCCAAGTCGATCATTTCACCTAAAATGTCATCACATTAGGATTGGCTACTAGATACATCAAGTATGTCAAATCTATCGTCTTGGTTGCACCGGTAAGTGATTATCAAGATCTCTGCCCGTATAAATTAACCTAAATTTAAAAGACAAATTTTCAATCCGTATCTTGAAATTTTTGAAGTTCCTAATACTATGCTCATAATTTTATATGTTGTGGACAATATATGTCTTGTCTCTTGTGTTAGATGCTGAATTGTGGAATTTAATATGCAGCCATATTTCCCAGCTTCAAAGGAGAAAGCTAGCTCATTAGCTTTTGAAAAACTAGCTCCCAAAAAAATATGGCCACAGTTAGTCTCTGGCACATTGAAGTGTCACACGGGTTTCTCGAAATCACAGATTATGTGAGTGGACAGATTATTATCTCTTGTACTACTACAATTTATAGGTGTATTGTATTAGTGATAGACAGTTCATTAGTTGGGGTTGGGGTTTGTTTTGGTGAACAGAGATTGTGCTGAGCTTCTGGTTAACTACCATGCTATGGCTCCAGGTCACAATCTGAAAGTGATACACCATCCCTAAGATTAATGCTACCTTAATTGCTGTATGTAGAGTAACATTTGCAAATTCGGAATCTGTTTATGCATCCAACTTGCTTTGTCCATTTTGCAAACTAAAGTCCAATCTGAGTTGAGCAAAGCCCAAAAACTTATTCTTGAGAAAGATACATAGCTACATTATGCATAAAACAGCCTTTCAGGATTGAAATAGGTTTTCCATCTAAATTTCTATGTTTGCATTTCTCCTAATGTATACTTCCCGATCTTCCTTTCCTTTTTTTTAGGTTGTTGAAGAAGGAATATTCCATGTGGGGACTCAACCTTTGAAAATAATTTTAGTTAAAAATCAAACCACCGTGTAAAAAAGTCACTTAATCCATCGTTACCGCTATTCTTTCTGTTGTTGCAGCTTCTTTATCTATGAGCCTAGCCTATAGATTAATTTACAATGTTTCTTATTTCTTAGGTTCTGCTGTTCATGTTTTCCTTCTTTCTTGTTAAGGGTCATGTTTGGTTAAGTAAGACTCATATGTCCAAGATGCTTTTCTATGAGCCTAAGAATGCTTCTGTTTTACATAATATTATTTTTCTTTCTTGTTATGATATTTACAGCTTGAAATATGTGGTAATTTTATAAGGGCTTGGTCTCTCTTGCTGCTATCTTCCTCTCCAGGCCATTCATTTCAAGGTATTCTTCTAAACATTAAATAAAAGTGTCCATAAGTACATACTTGTCAAAGCGTAAAGCGTCGGCGAAGCGCCGAGGGGAGGAAAAGCGTAAGCGGCGCTTAAGCGCCAAAAAGCGGCGCTTTTTCACAAAAAACTTGCAAACCACAAAAAAATGTTGTTTTAATTAAAAACTAACAAAAAAACAAATAAATCATGTATAAGCAATATTATACTTTGATAAAACACTATAATCAACAATTAAAACATCAAAAAGACTTAATAATCAACATCAAGGACACAATGTCACAACCAAAAAGAAGTCTACGCAAAAACATAACATATCAAGATAATTTTTCTTATGAGTTACTTAGAGTACTAGTTAAGGACTTAGCCACTTAGGATGAAATATTACAAAACGTAACAAGATAAAGATAAGTTTCCTTAGGAGTTACCGAGTTACTTAGAGTTCTAGTTAGGACTTAGGACTTAGCCACTTAGGATAAAATATTACAAAACATAACAAGATAAGTTTCCTTGGGAGTTACTAGAGTACTAGTTAGGACTTAGCCACTTAAGATGAAATACTACAAAAAGTAATAGCTAATAAGTGTTCAAATTCAATCATCCAAATCAAGCCCCTCATTCCCATTGCTCTCATCCCATGTTTCCCATCCTTCATCCTCCTCCTCATCATCCGAATCTTCTCCAATTTCAACCTCTTTATCCTCTTCGGTTTCGTCACCATCATCAAATTCCCCCTCACTTTCATCAACTAGTTGAAAATTGCCTCTTGAAGTTGATGATCGAGTATGTCTTCTCTCATTCACCCCACTAGCCTCTGCTAAAACATTCCATGTCAAATCACTACCATCATCATGAACGGGTAGATCACCAGCATCTTGTATATCCAAACTCTCCATCCTTCCAAGTGTCCATTCATTGTTGATATCATCAACGTCCTTCAAGTTCAAGAGAATAGGATCCTTTTTCTTGGATTTAGCACGATCCTTGAGCTTTCGATTGTATTTCACGTACACTAAATCACGTAGCCTCTTGTGCTCAAGCCTAGTCCTTCTCTTTGAGTGTTTCTCTTTGAGTGTATCTGTTCCACAAAATTTTCAATGTTTGGACACGCATATAAGTCAAAGAAAATATAATTATTTGCTAGTCAAAAGACTCAAAACTATTGTTGCTTACAAGCTCAAAAATACTCCAATTTCTTTCGCATCCCGAAGAACTTGTAGTGAGGCTAAGAATTTTAATTGCAAACTCCTTCAAATTTGGCGTGCTATTTCCAAATGTTCTCCACCAATCGGCTTAGATTTGAAAAAAAAGTTTGATTAGTCACTTAAAGTGTTATAAACACTTACTAATAGTCTGAAACTATGTTTTTAATTAAAGATTTAAAGAAGAAAAAAGTATTTACCGGGTGACATTTCATGTGTTGGATCATTTCTTGCATCAATGGCAAATTGATTTCCAAACAAACCCCCAGAAGTCTGATACTTCGACAACTCACTCATAAGGATCTTGCTTTGAGCTTCATTATTTGGTACCAATCTCTTCACGCAATTGAGAAATCCAGAGGAGACTTCTTCATCGGTCTCAACATTTGGATTGTGATAATAAAAGTGGGGATTTAGATAGTAACCCGCGGCATGCAAAGGGTGATGAAGTTGATTGTCCCACCTATTATCAATAATCTTTAACACTTCCTCACACTTTTTCTTGTTGGTTTCAAAGCTTTTTAAAATTGCTTCCTTTGCTCTATCCATGGCTTCATAAATGTAACCCATAGATGGCCTCATCTCATTATCCGCAATACGAAGCACCGCCACCAAAGGTCCCATCAACTTGAGGATGTATACCACATTATTCCAAAAGCTAGGAGTGAAAATAGTTCGATTAGCTTCAATACCGGATGCATCCTTAGACCACCTATTATCTTTCCACATTGGTGACAAGAACATCCTTTTCAATTCACTTTGATGTTTATGTAGGCTCTTCAAAGTGAGGAATGTGGTAGCAAAGCGTGGTGCCATACTTTGCTAGCTCTCTTTTGTTAGTGTGCTCCCACATGATATGCAAAACACTAACATGGCGATAGATGAAACCCACCAAAAGTAATCGCCTTAGAAATGGTGTTGCGGACAACGAAATTTTCCCAATGTCCTCTAACATCAAATCAATGCAATGTCTTGCATACGTGAGTCCAAAACAAATTTGGTCTCTTTTCCATTAGTAGCTTCCCTACAATATTAAAAATCAAATTAGACTATAATGCAATATTAATATGAAGATTCTAAAAATTATAAAGTATAGATGTTAAGGCATACCGGCTAACTTATAATTTGATCCGTTATCCGTTATTACTTGAATAACATTCTTCTCTCCAACTTTATCAATATACTTCTCAAGCAATTCACATATCAACTTGCCATCCTTAACCTTGTTTGATGCATCCTCAGAATCCAAAAACATTGACCTTTTGGAATTATTAGCCAAAAAATTTATCAATGTTCTATGACGTTTATCTTCCCAACCATCCGCCATGATTGAACACCCATATTTTTCGGTTTCTTCCACATTCTCTTTCAACCTTTCTTCAATGATGGCTAGGGCTGTAAACGAGCCGAATAATACCGAACCCTGGCAGGGTTCGGCTCGGCTCGAAAATTCTGTACCTCAAGGCTCGGCTCGGCTCGGCCGAACCTGATTTTTCAAGGTTCGGCTCGGGTTCGAAACTTAAAAAAAAAAAATATCCGGCTCGGTTCGGTCCTAACGAGCCGAACGGTCCGAACAGGTTCGATCCGAAAAAAAAAAAAAAAACCCAAAGGTGGTCGGAGACTCGGAGGAGTGGAGGGGAAGGAAGCGGAAGGCCGGAAGGGTGACTAAGAGAAGGGGATAAAGAGGATGATTTAGGCCGGAGAAGGAGGGCTGTGGTGTTGGACGGTCGGAGAAGAAAAGAGGCTGAGAAGAAGATGAAATTTCAATTAAATTATATCAAAAGAACGAGGAGAAGGAGGAGAAGACAATCGAGCAAAAAAGTTTGTCTCTTGGCCGGAGAAAGGTGAGTCCGCCATGGATATGGGCTGGGCGACGAACGACGACTTGAAGAGTTGAAGTTGAAGAATGAATTAGGTATAGGTTCGATACAGTTCGGCTCGTAGGACGAATATCTGATTATTAAGGCTCGGTTCGGGTTCGAAAATTCGAACCGGATCACGAATCGAGCTTTTTCGGACCGAATATACCGAACCGTATCGAATACTTACGTTCATTTACAGCCCTTGGCAACCGCTTTTTTCAAAATAGGCACTCTTAATTCATGATAAGAAGGTGGCTTCATATTTGGCCCAGCCTCACCTATAGCTTGAATCATTCTTTTGAAACTTTCTAACTTGGCCAAATTAAATGCCAATGCACCATCATAGAAAAAGTGACCAATCTCTTGACATGCCCGCTCTCTCAACTTAGGATTAACACAATCCATGATGCTTGTTTGCCTCATCTTCGGTGCATCATATGGTTTTCTTAGAATAAATTGGTCCATGGTGCCTTTCTTACTTCCACTTGCACCAACAGTTGGAGTTGGACAACTTCTTTTTCTTTGTCGATTCGATTCTCCAACTTCATCATCTTCATCGTCAACCTCATAAAAGCATGCATCAAACTCCCCACGCCCTGCACTCACTTGTTTTTTTTTACTCTTCTTATTAATGGCTGCCAACACCTCTTCACGGACAGATTGTGGACATTTCGGACACTTTCTAACCCCTTTATAATCAGTCTCAACACCAACAAGATGTTGTTTTGCTCTAAAAATCCCTCCACTAGATGTGTGTCCACAATAATTACACACCAAAACAGTTTGGTTGTCTGGGAATTTTTGGTGAAAATGTTTCCATCCTATATCCGTTTTTGTGTTACTTTGACCTTGAGAGCTAGACATTATATATTATTATAAAATCTGAAAGTAAAAACCGAAAAAGAAGAAGAATCAAGTCAATCAACAACAACAAGAAGAATCAACAGCAACAAGAAAAAGAATGAAAGGAGAGGAATCAATCAACAACAACAAACCGAAAAAAAATACATCTTTTTTACCATTTTAGAGATGAAAATTTCCAGAAAAAATGAAAGCAAAAAAAAAAAGAAGAAGAAAGGAGAAGAAACACAAACCGAAAAAAATATTTTTACCATTTTAGAGAAAATTTCCAGAAAAAATGAAAGGAAAAAAAAATTATAAGAAAGGAGAAGAAGTACCTGCTGTGGTCGATGGAAGGGAGGGAAATGAAAAAAGAATCTGTGGGCTACAAAAGATAAGGGTTTTGGGTGTAAAAGTAACATTGAAAGGACAAAAATACCCCTGATTTTATTAATTTTTACTGTTTGCCCGACAACATGAAAAAGCGGCGCTTTTGGACGCTTCACGCTTCGGCGCTTAAGCGGCGCTTTTAGTATTAAGCGTACGCTTTTCTATTAGGCACGCATAAACGTGAAACAGAAGCGTGAATCCGACGCTTACGCTTAATCGGCGCTTTAACAAGTATGCATAAGTATTAGATGTTATTTTCTGTTGAAACTCATAAAAAACAGGGGAAATGAGATCGATAAGTGTGATCGATTATGGCCTCTGTATCTTTTTTGGACTTTAGGTCCCCATAGAAAGATTAAAATTATCAAGTTCGTGTATTTTCACGGTTGCTTTCGAATAGATAAACAATTCAGGATATATTTCTTTTGAATTAGTGCACTTGATTGACATTAAATCATACATTCAAAAGATACACTTCTCCTCATTATATATCTTTAACCTAATAGTCTAGTTAGACCTGAAGTTCTGTTTGTCTATGGTTCAACCTTGTGTTTTTCTTGAGCCTTGGAATTTGATGTTAGTCTGTTGTGTATAAGGTTCTTCCCGAACCTGTCTGTTTACCTTGATAATCTATTTTGGGCTTGTAGATTAGCTCATTTTTATTTTTATTGACAGTCGTGCGACTTTGTAGGTAGGCATCGAGGTCATACCACTGGAGTAGAAACAAGTGCCGCACGTGTGACTTTGTCATCCACCCAGCCATCCTAGACATCGTTTGTCTCCCGAAAAGACCATGAGACTTTGTTGAATGAATCCTCTATTTTGATGTCGTACATCAAGGAGAAGGATCCAGATGCATGACTGGAAGATTTTCTAATACCTGATCGGTTAGCTTCTTGTGCTCCTCCATCGATTCGTCTTGCGTCTGATAGGGATGATGTAGCTTATTTACATGATATTTAGTCAATTATGTTGGCATTGGACATTTACAGTTGAATGGATTTCAAGTTATTTTGGCATTGTAATTAGTGATGGGTCAATAGCCTTATAATGAGGAGATGTATCATAAATATTTCATGATTTAATGAGGAGCAAATGGTCTTTTAATGAGGAGTTGTGTTGTATTGAATTTTTATTTAATGAGGTGTAAATGACTAGATAATGAGTAGATTAGTCGTCATTAAAAATAATTTTAATGAGGAGTAAAGTCATCATTAAAAACATTTTTATGAGGAGATTAGTCATCATAAAAAATATTTTAATGAGGAGAAATTCTGTCATTAAAATAATTTTAATGAGGAGGATATATTCTCATTAAATGTATGATATAATTAATGAGGAGATTCAATTCTCCTCATTATATACCTTTAACTAGAGAAGCTGTAATGAGGTTGTTTCTCCTCATTAAAATTTTTAATGAGGAGAAATTTAATGAGGAGAATTAAAAACTAATTTCTTGAGTGATTAAAAAGAATTTTGAGAATGAATAGTAATGAGTTTGGAAGGAAAAAAATGACTCAATTTAGTTTAAAAATCGAATTTCTTGTAGTGGGGGCCAAAAAGAATTTTAGGCCCTCGCCCCGCGTGAGATAGTAATGAGTTAAAAGGAAAAAAATGACTCCTAGTCCTAGTTTAAAAAATCAAAAATTATTGCAGCTAGTAAGATTCGAAACCGAGTCTCATGTCTGGTATATTAGAGTGCTAACCATTAAGGTAATACATTACTTGATCATATAAATACAGTATATGTATATATAATATTAGGTCGAAATTTTGTGGCGCCCTTAAATTTATTGATTTTCGGGGGGCTCCAGGCCATGGCCCCCCACAGGGGCGCCCCTGTCCGGGAGGATATCCGTTCCGGTGAGAGGTCCTTTCGTTTTCGTGTGGTTGTTCCTGTGGGTCGCCCTTTGCGTCGTTGTATTTGTCTGGAGGATGACCGTGGTCGTATAATCCGGTGCTCAATTCTGTATGAGAGGCTCCCGTTTCTGTGCTTTAATTGCGGTAATCTTGACTATACCGTCCGGTTCTGCAAAAAGTTAACGGAGGAGGCTACGGTTGGCCAACAGAAAACGATGCCGTATGGCACTTGGCTTGAGGCTGTGGACAGAACCCGACTCTTGGAATATATACGGCCGATGGAAGAGCATGGTGGACTACAGCTGGCACTTTTGGAACAAGGGGGATCGTCGGCCCGGTCTCCGGTCAGAAACGGTAGGGATGAAGAGCAGTTAAATCGGGCTGCCGGTCAGGATTTAGGAACTGCTCCAATTCGGGATATTCAGGAGGTTCCAGCACCGACAAGTTTGGCCCCCATGGACGGTTTGGAGGAGCCTGGGAACGAGTTGGGAATTATACAAGTGGAGGCTTCGGCTGGGGTCAATACTACGGTTCCCATGTTTGTTTTATTTCCTGGGGTGAATATGCCCCCTTTGCTTGGAGACCATAGACCCCACTTACGGTTATCTACTTGGAAGCGATTGGCATATGAGAATAAAAAGACAGGACGATCAGTAAACTTTATTTCCACAATAGCAAATGAGAATAAAAAGACAAACAGAAAAACAAACAAAATCAAGAAAATAGAATCCCAACAGGCAACAGCGTAGATTCAACTTCATCGAACTAAGAGCTTGCAGCTTCATCGAACATGCATGAGGATCTAATTCTCACAGCTGAAAAAAAAAATGTGAAGGAAAGCACACAAATTCAGTAATAAGTTTTTGATGCTATTGATCCTAATTAAGTGGTTAAATAGAAATCGTGGCCCAAGCGTAATAAACTCATATATTTCGTCCCACTTAGGATAAGGTATGTATGATCGCCTTCTATTTCAAGTACATTTGTACAAAAGTAGATAAAATTCTGAACTATTTTGGGGAATTTTTTTGAAATGAAACTGGATTGGAGATGTAAATTCTACCTTTTTTTTTTGAGAAAAAAAACCAAACTGTAAACTATGTAATTAAGATGGAGGAACTAGCTTACTTGAACATATTCGACTTCAAAGAAATCAGAACTAGTGCCGCTGGCGAGTTTTTTAAACGCCTTTTTGTCAAGTATAATGTCCGAGGGGCAATTTATACATTCACCGACAAAGGTGACAACAATGTTAGAATTACCATTCACTAATGGCTAGGAACAGAAGCATATTCATCTTTAAAAGCGCCATCGACTGCCTATTGATGATCAAATATCTTTAACAGTGTGAGATAGCTAGCTAGATGTGGATGGTATGAAACATTTTGATAGATGGTCCCTTTTTTATAGTTGGTCTTCTTCGATGTCATCTATTATTCCCCAAACACAACATTAATTTTAATTAAAATCAATGAGTAGAAAAACTCTTGTCTTATTTTCAAGCGACAAATTAAGCTAGCTACAAATTTGTACAGTCAGCCCTTTAGATATTTCAAGATTATTTCGATACGCCCAATAACCGGCTTTATGTCCAGAGTCCTGGATCCACTCCTATCAAGAGTTCACACTCCCAGCCTCTCTTCTCTCATATATATATATATATATATATATATATATATATATATATATATATTAATCAACTAAATCCAAGTAATACACAATGAAACACATGTCAAAAGATGGGTGATCGATCCGATCTATCTGTGTGTCACATATAAACCTTATATAACAATCGTATAATACAAAAGAACAAATATCAAAAAGATATAAAACATCAGAATGTGCGTAATTGAGGCGCAACATGCATTTAATAGCATAACTTATCTGATTCATAAATGAACGGGAGGTGGAACAATAACATGAACGTACCCATAATTTAACCATGTCAAAGTGGCGGTGGTCAGGCCGCTAATTCGGCAGAGCCGAATTTCTAAAATTCCTATTTCCTGTGACTGATATATATGTCCACCGTTATTGTACTTTGTTGTCTCCGTCCGACATCACGATTCAAGCACTGAAAAGAGAGAAGAAAGAATTATGTATGCACAAGAACATAACGACATATGGTGTTCTTTCTCTTTCTGTTATAATGATATTAAAGAGTCTTGGCCTTAAGATACAACATGCCCAAATAGTCAAATCTGTACAACCAATCTTCAGAAATGACATGACCAAAAAGGCAAATATGTCCAACCAATACTCTCGCTAAGTACATTGTACTTACCTTATTTGCATTTTGTTTTGTATACATTGTGGGGTGAGAAGACGAACAAGTTGATATTGAGCTCGTTGAGGAGTTTGACGATGATATATGACGGAGATGCTTGGTGATGTTTTCTTGTTGTTTTAGTTTATAAACATTGTACTAGATTATGTGGTATCTTTTGTATTAAAAACTCTGTTTTCCTTTTATCGTTGCTGTAAGTTAAACTATTCAACTATAGTCGGTTTGTATTCTATTCTAGTAGCATTTATGTTTTTACCCGAGCTTTTGGGCTTCCATTGCTTTATTTTGATACGACGACGTTGAGGCTGCCCTATAATGTTAGATTTAATTAATGTTATACACGTCGAACGTTCTCTTCCGGATAAGGGCTCGTTATCCGGGAGCGGGGCGTTACAGTATGTTTTGCCGTTTTTCTTTTAGTCTGGTTCCAGGCAATAGGCCCGCGCAATGTCTTGCTTGCGCGGGGTTATCTGTGATAGGTTCAATTAATTGGGATGTGTCAACACTATCAGATGTACTCGAAGCTTGAGTCTTTTATTTGAATCCAATAATAATAATAATAATAATAATTAAAAAGTTCCATTTTCTTTTTTCTTCTGCATATCATACCTGGAAAATACTTGTGTGGTGAGGGAATTTGAGGTGAAGTGACGGATGAAACGATCAGAAGCACACAGTTTAAATACAGAATAAAACTGTGTGGTCTGTACAATGCCACACGGTGTCTCTACACCGTGTGGAGACACCGTACACAAGTATTTTCCATCATACCTACCCACTTTCAAATCTAACAAAATTCTTGTGTCGGAAATAACAACGCAATAAAATGCCGCCGGCTCTCCTTTAGTAAATTATAGCCGGCGGTTAAATATTTTGTGACAAAAAAAGAACGGTCACATTTTGTTTTATAATAAAAAGGAGAAACCTCTATTCCACAATTCCTACTTAATTATAAATGAAAAGAGTAATGATACAGAAACAACCGTTGTGACACAATGAAGGCCACATCGTACGCGTGTATCTACACCGTTGATCAAGATGAATATAATAATAATCAATGAGTTTATATTAGGAATCAACGATGTAGATATACGTTGTGACACTCGGTTGTGTATCTTTTGATATAAGCGTCAAAAAATCGTAATTCTGTCACAATGTTTTTTCTTTATTGTCCTCTGTATTTTGACATCACATTTGACATTTTTTTGACGTTATTTTTGAGGTCATTTTCGCAAAAAAAAAAAAAAAAAAAAACAGCAAAATAGTAATAAAATGGATTTTGGGTCTATTCCATTATAGAAAACTGCAGATAGCGGTATATTTAAGATAGCTAACAGTTAATTTGCCCTTATTATCCTCTTTTTCTTTTTTTCTTTTTTTCCACGGTCCTTATTCCTATTTTTTTCTCTCCATTTTCCTGTCCTTTATTCTCATTCCCTAAGGACAAAACCAACTGTTCCTTATGATGATGACTACGATACTATACGAAGTATTGATGCTACCTTACTTCAATTTTTTAATTAGTTTTTTTTTTGTTAAATATTTTTGTTGAGGTAGGGATTGGCTTATTAAACTGGTTGACGAGAAATGCAGCAACATATACCACCAATTTAAAATTTCATATTCGATCCCCTCATAATTTTTAGCATTTGTCACTACAAAATAAAAGGCAACAACAATATTCTTTTTGTCCTTTTTCATTTGTAAAATATTCTACTTCCAGAATAATGATGCCATCGCCATTGTAGAGGACTATAAAAAGAGGCCTAACAAATGTCAAAGCATTGTGCCAAATTATCTCCCTCTTACAAATTTCTCTATATAGTAAAGTTATTAAACAGTCAAGAAGAAGAAGAAAAAATGGCCGTTAAGACGGACATGCTTCTGCTTTTAGCCATGTTTATCGGCCTCCTTGTTCTAGCAGTGCAGGTTCAATCAGATGCAACAGCTTCTAAAGCAGACATAAATCCTCGTTAGTCGATCTTAAGAATCTAATTCTATGCCAAATTTACGTCATGTATTTCATTATTATTATTTTTTCCGGTTTTTAACAATTTCACACCTCCCTTAGCTCAAAAAAAAAAAAAATTCAATATTAATATTAATCTGTGACTTATTTTGTTACCTTTGCTGCAGCTTATACCGGATGCACAAATGTTGGTACACCATCAGGATTTGTTGCAATCTTTGATGGTAATGTTTACAAAGATGACAACAAGTATTGCGGGATGCAGTATACCGTAACACATACGGATAGTGCTAGTCCTATTATTACTACTGTCACCTTTGTTGGTAAATGCACCGCTTGCTCCACAAATATTATACTCCGCACTGATGCGTTTGACGCCATTGTCGGCGACAGTAATTCTGCAGCTATTACAGTCCAGTTAAATCCAGTGCCACAGTAAGATCCTTCCACCTTTGTTTGTTTGCATTGTTTAGAATTTGAAAGACGGGAGAGAAATATTACAGCTCTCCATTAATTCTAGTTTCCATTACTTTTTTTTTTCAAGATTAATTAGTTCGGCACATTTTTAGTTTACTTGATATGTGCACAAAAGTGTAATTGAAATACAACGCAAACATGAAACCTTTGAATTTCAAGACACAATTGGCAGCATTTCTTATCTCATGTGGGATGAAATAGATGGGCGGATTGTGAGACCCGTTTCCGGATACCGAGTCCATATCTGGAAAACGAGACGTTGGTATCAGAGCAAAGTTACACTGCTGCATAGGATTTAAATTTGCTAGAGCATGATCTTATTAAGTTTCAATCCTTATGTTGTAAAATTTTAAGTTAGGCTTTTTATGTAATAATTAACCCTTAAGCTAGTCTTCTTAAATGGTGAATCCCATAAACTTGGGATCTGTAACCGATGATCCTGTTATGTTAATTAAGGTTCAATATAGATTCCTTAAAGCTTCGTAAAAAAAAAAAAACTCCCTCCGTCCCATTTTATTTGTCCATGTTTCCTTTTTGGTTTGTCCCAAAATAAGTGTTCACTTTGTGCATTAATTAATTGCTAAATTTCTTCAAATACCCTTTTCTCTTTACAATATTTACAATAAAAAATGTGTAGCATTAAATGCTCCAACAACAACTTAAAGGGCATAAGTGTAAAAATATTAGATCATTTAATATGATTCAAAACATTAACTACAATTTTCTTAATCTGTGTGAAAAGTCAAACAGGACAAATAAAATGGGACGGAGGAGTATATATATAGATTCCTTAAAGCGATTATTTGGGTTTAAGTCATAAGTTTATATGGTTATATCCTTAAGTTGGGGTTTCCATCATTCTTTTAATTATATCGCACTGTACGCATACATATGTATGCTATTCATTGACTTATGTATACCCTTTACTAAGAAGAAAGTACTTACCCCGTTATTGTTTTGCATGTTTCCCTTTCCCCAAAAGAAAGCTGGCAGGGTGATAATAATGATACTATGTATGTTGAGGATGATTGAGCACGCTTTTGACGCTTTGGAGTTGTCCGTACTTTTATTTATCTATGTAGGCCATATGTATTTCGTATTTTGGTTTCCGCCTAATAAACAGGACTCGTAGTATTTTATTGATGGTTTGCAAGACTATGATATGTAAGTTTTAATTGTAATGACTTTTGAAACTTCGTATGTTGTAATATATATATATATATATCTGAACTATTGGCTGCTTTGTTACTTCTTTCGATCTTGATAGGTCTTTCCCTGAGTCTCTTTAGCTTCCGCTTTGCTTTTTGATAAATATGATGTCAGACTTACGTATTAAATTAGATTTTATTTAATTTTATACGTGTTGACGTGCTTTTCCGGATAAGAAATTGGTATCTTCTTTTTCTTGTATTTACAATTAGTTCTTGATGTTTGATGATGTTGCAAGCTATTTTTTTTTCGAACAGCAAGATATTTTATTAAAAAATCTAGCAAGACGTTAGATAACAAATGTTCAGATGTTGCAAGCTATTGGTTCGGGTATTGTGAAAGCAGGACATACTCATCTTGTTCTGCTTGTTTTTCCTTAATTTCGTCTTTTTATTCTCACTTGAATATTGTGGTGGAAATAATTAAGCTTTGGTGATCGTCCTAGCTAGTTAGGGAATTATGTATCCTTAAGAATACGTTTTTATTATCTTCAATTCTTGAAGATTTCTGCTTTTGCTTTTCTGTAAATATTTGATTGTCGTTTATGTTTATTATCCTGTGTGAGACGCAGAGACGATGTATTTTTTTCATGGCATTTTTATTTATTTTAATAGGGCCGTAGCCGTGAAAATGAAAAAATGAAAATGTAATGAATACATGTAAAAAAAAAAAATATATATAATACATGTAATGTAAATCGCCCTTCTCAACAATTTTAGATTAAAACTGTCATTCACAACCTTTAACCTAATATTTGGGAATTGCATCAAGGACACCCGACCATTCTATTCTTTAGTGTAAAATGAGCAACGATCATCTCAAGTGAGAGCATCAAGTGTTCTCTCAAGTGCAAAAGATTTAACCACACAATCACAACGTGAAAATGATCTGACCATATTTTTTTTTTCGAAAACTACGTCGTTTCGCTAATAATGTGTAAAAACAATTGCATTTGAGAGAACACTTAGTGCTCTTATTTGAGGGGATCATTAATTGCTCGTAGAATACAAATTCTGTAAAATTTACTTTATATATATATACACTACAAGAAAAACTAGGTTTAGCGATGTCTAAAAACGTCTCTAAAGGGTGCATATTAAGGCTTTAGTTGTTTTGTTGTGTTTTTGTGGCGTTTGGAAACGCTACCACTATAGATGTCATTATAAATTAAATGCCTCTCCCGACATTTTAAAAGCGCCCCAAAAGACCCCAAGTCAAAACACTGAAAAGCGCTACAAAGTAGCGAGTCAAAACAGTAAAAAGCGCCCTAAAAGGGCCGAGTCGGTACAGTAAAAAGCACCCTAATTGGAGGCGAGTTGGTACAATAAAAAGCGCACTAATAGGGCCGAGTCAGTACACCAAAAAGAGCCCTAATTGGCAGTATGCACTTCCATATTTCCATCCGGATCAGCCATATTAAACGAGTCGAGCATCCGAGCCTGCTAAACAGTCTACTACTATCATTATACTACTACTATCAAGCATATGAATAAACAAATTGAAATAAAGCAATTGATTCCTTAAGAACTTACCCAAGAACTCATCAAATCTACAATTGATTCCTTATGCTGCATAAATTGTCCGAGCCAGCTAAACAACCTTTTATTAATCAATCAGACCATTTCTCAGTCAAGCAAGCAGGGATGATCATGAACAGTCACATAACACCAAGTGAGCACAACGAAAAAACCATACCAGCTGGTGGCCATCAATTATCTTAAGATTCTTAACATAACCATCTTTAAGGAGTAGAAAGAACTTAATGAAGAAAAAAAAAATGAAGGTGCATATGGACATAAAGTTTGTGTTTAGACAAATACTAACCAAAGTAGTAAACAACATTTAAGAAAATACACTTGCCAGAATCAATAGAAACCAGTCAAATTTCCCCAGCTGATACAAACAAGAAAATGAAATATGACTAAAGCACTCCAAATGAAAGTCGCTCATAAAGATTCCTTTGGTGAAAAAAAATATATATCAGCACAAGTCGATCAAATTGTGATGTAAATTGCAGTAAAAGTAGAAAAGCATACATTTTTGAACTGAACACTGGGGTAACTTTAGAGGTAGCAAGAGTTTTAAATAGCCTCTGAAAAGTGGAGAATGTACTGTTCAATTTTGAGGAGTTCAATTTTCCAACAGAAGGTAGTGCACAAAATCCATGCATGGGAAATACAGGAGAAGAACTTACCAGTAATTGAATGTTTAGTTGTCATAAGACCCACAATTCCGAATTTGCCATTGAGGACCTGCCAAAGTTTAAATTGTATGCACATAAGGCTATGGCTAAAGAATAAGGAAAAGAGGAAAATATATATTAAATGCTACAATGGACAAGGAGATCATTGTTTTTCCATCAAGAATCATAGACCTTTTGTCCTCGCATTCTCACAAATAGATCTTAAGTAATTCATTTTCCTATCCGCAACACTCAAGACCGAGTACTGCACATTCAAACTCAGCCTTCGACTATAATTCATCAAATCAATCTTTCTCACAATCAAAAGTTGACTACATATTTGTCTATATGCGGTGCACATTTATAAACATCGGGATAGAATAGGGTTATCCTAATCAAACATACCATCCTATTATTCAGGGATGGACCCAATGTAGAAAGGGGGGTGCACGGCCCTCAACTTTTAGTGCCAAGTTACTAAAATACCCCTCTAATAATATTAAAGGTCGTGTATGTATATTATTTCAGACAAATTCAACTGTTATTGCTTATTTAGTTCAAGGGGCCAGAGGCCAGAAGGACAAAATAAGATACAAAATGGGAAAAAAGGACAAGAAAAAAAAATGGTTGAGAAGGACAGAAACACGCATGTTACTACATGTGGTTGAAGCAATATGTAGTAACACATGTAGTAACATGCGCGTTTTTGTCTTTCTCAACCATTATATTTTTTTCTTGTCCTTTTTCCTCATTTTAGATAAAAAAAACAATCTTTTACAACATTTAACCTTTAGTTCAACTGGTCTAGAAGTATTACGGCTATACTTGAGGTCACTTGTTCAAAACTCGGCTGCTGCATATTTTTTAACATTTTTTTTGAATTTGGCCTCCTTTTAACATTTTTTTTGAATTTGGCCCCCACTGGAAAAAATTCCTGGGTCCGTCACTGCTATTATTGAACATCAAAGCAAATATCCGATCGAGGCTGTCAAGATATCCAGGTCAAGCGTGAAATAAAATTAGTGATTTGTCAGACTGAATGGTCCTTTTAACATTTTTTTTTGAATTTGGCCCCCACTGGAAAAAATTCCTGGGTCCGTCACTGCTATTATTGAACATCAAAGCAAATATCCGATCGAGGCTGTCAAGATATCCAGGTCAAGCGTGAAATAAAATTAGTGATTTGTCAGACTGAATGGTCATAACAAGTGAATTAATGAAGCACAGAGATGCCTTATGAAAGGAAATGAAATCACCGGTTTGTGAGCATGCAAACTAAGATAATATTTACTCCAGTTTATCCCTGAGCTCTTTTCTACCGAGTTCAACATCATCTTCCTTTGTCCCTTCATGAACCTAAAAGAGTTTATAATATTTGTTAGAAGTCAATGACTTCTAGATTATTCTACAACTAGTACATGGGAAAAATCTAGAAATTATTTCCTTAGAAAATAGTCTAGAATTCTAGAAAATACTCAGATAAATATCTAATGCACACTTTGCCTAGAAACATCTAGTGTGCATATTCTCTAGAAGGATTTACTACTTTTTCTAGGATATTCTTACATTTCCTATAAATAGGAGTTGTAACTTAGGCCAACAACACAACACAACACACACAAGTTGTGAAGTGAGTCACCCACATCAAACACTTTCTAGTTGCTCTCTTCTTATATTTTTCAAGTGTCCCATTTGTTGTATATTTTGTGTATCAATAAAATATCAAGTTCTATATTCCAAGTGTTTGGACCTACCGCTTACGACACAACAAGTGGTATCGGAGCCTCGTCGATCGGGCGTAGTTTTTTCTTTTTTGTGGTGGTGATATTTGGTCGGGGACCAACGACGTCGTCACTCTGCCGAAATAAATGGTCGGAGGATATTATTCACCGGTTGAGAAAAATCAATCAAGGAATCTTGTTCGTGCGCAGTCCGGGACTGTGGAGCTGTTTGGTATGGGACCTAGCTTACTTAGTGTTTGACAGTGCAACAAAACTAAGTCACGATGGCGGAGTTTTCGGTGAGTAATATTAAAAAATTAAATAATCACAGTTATAGCACATGGCAATCGTGTATGGTGTCATACCTAGAGAGCCAAGATTTGTTGGAGTATGTCACCGGAAGTGACGCAACGCCGCCGCTTCAACAGATGCCACGGCTTTGCATAAATGGAAGGTGAAAGTCTGCGAAAGCCATGTTTGCTATAAAGACATCAATCGAAGATGAGATGATTGAGCATATCCGAAAGCCACCACGCCGGGCGGAAGCATGGGACACGTTGGCTAGTCATTTTTTGAGGAGGAACATTTCGCGCCTGCAAATATTGGAGAATGAGTTGATGTCGCTCACCAAGGGAAATATTCAATCAGAGATTATTTCACCAAGGTAAAATCTCTGTGTTATGAGATTTTGAATTGGAACCGGAGTCCAAAATTAGTGAGTCTCGGATGAGAAGAATATTGATACATGGTTTAAAACCCGAGTATCGGAGTTTCACAACAGCGATACAAGGTTGGGCCACACAACCAACCATTGATGAGCTGGAAAATTTATTAGCCGACCAGGAGTTGCTGGCTAAGCAGATGGCAGGCGTAGTTATAAAGTCAGAAGAAGAGGCTCTATATGCAAGTCAAGCAAGAGGAAAATCAAATAGATATAACAATAAGGGATTCAAAAGACAAAATGATGGAAAACAACAAAAGGACGAAGGACAGAGTTACCAAAGAGGGGGAGCTGAAGAGAAGAGACATGATAATAAGAAAAGTAATGATAGATCTCAAGGAGGAGACAAACGCTTTCACAAGCAACAAAATGCTTGCTTCAATTGTGGCAGAAAGGGACATTTTGCAAGAGATTGTAGATTCAAGAAGAGACAAGTTGAAGGAAACGCTGCAACTTCAGATACCCGAGATGATCAAAGTGAAACGGAGTGGGATGTTCATGCATCTTTCTTAGGATTGAAAGAACAAGGCCAAGTAAATTGTGCAGTAATTATGACAAGTGATATTGGGCGTGTTAACTTTCACAATCTGTGGATAGTTGACTTAGGAGCTGGCAATCATATGACCGGTGATAAAGAAAGACTTCAAAGAATGTCAGAATACAAATGAGGTCGTGTTGTCGTAACGGCGGATAACACCAAGCTTCCAATTAGACACATTGGAGAGACAATGATCACGTCAAGCTCAAATTCTCAGCCAGTGATACTGCAAAATGTGATGCATGTTGATGGAATGAAGAAAAATCTCTTGTCAGTATCACAGCTCACAGAGTCAGGTAATTATGTATTATTCAGTCCACAAGATGTGAAGGTTTATCGTGATCTTAGAGTCGTTGGAACTCTAATCCTGGAAGGTGGAAAGAAGGAATCAGTATATGTACTGACTCCTGAAGCTGAAGCAGCATATGTAGAGAAGACCATGAAAAATGACACAGCTGATCTATGGCATGCACGTCTGGGACATGTCAGTTATAAGAGACTTAAGGTCATGATGAAGGAGTCTATGCTCAAAGGACTTCCTAAGTTGGAGTGTCGGGAAGACACGGTTTGCGCCGGATGCCAATATGGAAAAGCACATCAGCTCCCAGATAAGGAGTCAAAATACCGAGCAAAGGAGCCGCTTGAGTTGATTCATTCAGATGTTTTTGGACCAGTAAAACAACAGTCAATTGGAGGAGCAAAGTATATGATCACCTTCATTGACGATTTCTCAAGATATACATGGGTGGATTTCATGAAGGAGAAATCACAGGCTTTGGAGAAATTCAAGGAATTCAAATGTAAAGTAGAAGTAGACTTTCCTCAAAGAGTACGTTGTCTACGTACAGATAATGGAGGTGAGTATACTGATAGCAAACTAACTAACCGCTAACTTTGACCGACAGAGTATCGGGTCAACGGTAGTATAGTGGTCTCAAGGTCGAATCCACAGGGAGTAATGTCTAAGTACCAAAGTCGACTTAGAACTTAGTTCAGGTCAAAATAATGGTGGAGAGATATTATACTAATGCAAAAGTAAAGATTATACTAATGAGTTTACTTTTAGGTATTAAAGGGTATAGTTGAACTATGATCCCACGAGCTACTTTTACCCCTAAGGAAGGACTTAACAGGGAGCATGTCTTAACCGACCTACCTATCCAATGTAGTCTAACGACATCCACGGGTGCCAACTCCTAATTCTAGCGATTAGACTGAACAACTCGATCTAACCACCCTATGTGAAGCTAATTAATTCTCCCTTTAGAAAACTGATTAACCTAACATGATCACATGCTAGAGTTGCTCGAACAATGATGAAAAACCTCTGTATTGGAAACGGACCTAACAACTAGGCCGAATCTACGCAACGATCCTAAAACCCCTTTTCCCACATCTCACCGCAAAATACATCTATAAGTTCGATGTGTGTGACAGTGAACTAGGTGATCAATCTAATTCAAAGACGTTAAAATAAGTTCTAGAACGTGGATTAATCGTTTAAACATTCAATTATGCACTACACTACTCCCTATCTCATCCCTCTTAGGGTTTTCGCTCGCTTTCACATAATTCGACTACACATGAATTTAGCTACTCATAATTATGCTAATAACGGAATGAAGAACGGAAATTGAAACCAAACTAATAGCAACAAATAAGAGAGATATCATTACCACATAACTTGCAGAAAATTAATCTGATCCAGAAAATACCGACAAGAAAAGCAATCCCAAAGTCGAATCTTTTGTTCTTGGAAAGTAAATCTAAGCTAGAAAAGTTGTATAGAATCAAAGGATGTTATCTAAGGGATCAAAGGATCAAAGGGTGTTTAAAATACTCAAAACCGCACACAAATCGCCTAAGAAAAGTCTAAAGTCGGCCAAAGATAATATGGGGCTGAATGAGCTGCGTATTTATAGAGTAGGTCAAAATCTGATGCTGTCGGCCCCGGACGCCCGTCTGGATCATCTCAAATGCCCGTCTGACTGGAGAATATGATGATATTAGGGCTTTATCTTCAGTGGACGGGCGTTTACATCCTCTGAACGCCCGTCTGGTGAATCATGACTTGAGGGCCAAACGCCCGTCTGGAATCCCTGGACGCCCGTCTGTGCCATATGAGCTTCTTGAATCGGGCTGAACCTACCCAAACGCGCGTTTGGGGTCATTTGAACGCCCGTCCAGCTGAAAACATAACTTTCTGAATGATGTATTAACTCTGTGGACGCCCGTCTGACTCTGCCAAACGCCCGTTTGAGGTGGCTTCACGGCAGACGCCCGTCTGGAGTATGGCAAACGCCCGTTTGCCTTGTCCCCACTCCAAACTTGGCTTTTCTTCACTTGTATGCCCCATTCATGCCACGGACATGTCCCTTAGCCCAAAACATCACCTCCCGGGTCCTCGAGTCACCTAAGTCCTGCAATAGACACACTAACAAAACACCACGCATAACTCCGCAAGACAAAAGTGCTCGGAAATGAGGTAAATATCGCTAAAAAGGTGGAGTTTACTATCGATATGACAGTTTAACTCCCCGTGCAAATAACTCTCGATATTACACTCAAACAAGTCTAAATCTACCCAAAACATGCCAATAAAGTGATAACCGGGGGTTAAACTGCACACCAAAGTACAGTAAAGTTGACTCCCATCATATACATCCACTAAGTTCTCGAAATATCTAAAGCAAAATAATATTCACCGGCAGTTGACTTGTCCGAGAACGCCGCAACAAAATGGGGTAGCTGAAAGAAAGAATCGACATTTAGCTGAGACATGTCGGAGTATGATACATGCAAATAATGTCCCAACCCGTTTTTTGGCAGAATGTATGAAGACTGCAGCCCATGTGATCAATCGGCTACCACAAGAAAAGCTTGGATTCATCTCACCATATCAGAAACTCAAAAGAGAAAAACCAATTGTAAGTCATTTCAAAGTATTTGGATGTGTCTGTTACGTATTCGTCCCAGATGATCTACGAAGCAAATTTGACAAGAAAGCAATCATATGTATATTCTTGGGATACGATGAGGAAAGATAAGGATGGAAGTGTTGTGACCCAAGAACGAATCGATGTATGGTGTCAAGAAATGTTGTATTCGATGAAGCATCTTCTTGGTGGTCATCTCAAGATGAGGAGCTTCCTGACTCACCTATTCTAGAAGAGAAAATAAGAGAAAAGACTGGAGAAGAGTTATGCACTCTGAAAGTAAATGATGATGGCCAAGAGAAATCGGCAGCTACTCAAGAGATGGAATATAGCAGTATCGAAAGTCCAACACCGGAGATGGATGAAGTTGATCATCATGAACAACAACTTAGGAGATCATCTCGACAGAGGAAACCAAATCCTAAGTATGCTAACATTGTGACAGTTGATGATACTGCAACTATGGAGCCTTTGATGGGAGTCAACTTTACTGTACTTTGGGGCGCAATTTAACCCCCGTTTATCACTTTATTGGCATGTTTTGGGTAGATATAGACCTGTTTGAGAGTAATATCGAGAGTTGTATGCACGGGGAGTTGAACTGTCATATCGATAGTAAACTCCACCTTTTTAACGATATTTCACTTTTTTTCCGTGAGTACTTTTGTCTTGCGGAATTACGCTTGGTGTTTGTTCATATATGTTATTGCAGGACTTAGGTGACTCGAGGACCCGGAAGGCGATGTTTTGGACCAAGAGACATGTTCGTGGCACGAGAGTTGAATGAAAGTGGAAGAAAAGACAAGTTTGGAGTGGATTCAAGGCAAACTGGCGTTTGCCATACCCCAAACTGGCGTTTGCAGTAAGCCTACCACAGACGGGCGTTTGCCTATCCCAAACGGGCGTTCACAGAGTTGACACTTCATTCAGAAAGTTGGGTTTTCAGCTGGACGGGCGTCCCAATAACCCCCAAACTGGCGTTTGGATGGGTTCAGCCCGAAGTAAAAAGCTCATATAAAGCAAACGGGCGTCCAGGGTACACAGACGGGCGTTCGCCCTCAAGACATGATTCAGCAAACGGGCGTTCAGAGAAATGCAAACGCCCGTCCACTGAAGACGAAACCCTAATATCATTGATGAGCGTTTTTTCTCACCGAACAGATTTATAATACTCAAGACAACGGTGACTAAACAAGCTCTCTGACCGGCAGTGGACCGGGTCGATTGCTAGTATAGCTACAGGAGTCCGAGGTCGATCCCACAGAGAAAGGTGTGTTTGTGAGTACCAAAGTGAACTTCTAACTTAGTCTAGGCAAACAAGCGGTTGGTTGGTTGTTATTACACTATGCTAAAACATAAAAGAGAGAGAGAAGATTAAACTACTAGATTCAACGAGGAGAAAGGGACATAGCCGAACCATGATCAATGTGACTAATCTCAACCCTAAGGTAGACAAACCGGGAGTGTGCATTATAATAAACGAACTCCTGCATTAAATTTCACGGGTGCGAACTCCTAAACCCGGTGCTAGCGTCTGAACAACTCTCTTCTAACACCTTATGCCATGTTAAGGTCTGAACAACTCTCTCCTAACAAGTCATGTTTTGCACTCGAGCCGCTTAAACATATAAATGAGTAACCTCACGACGAGCTCGGCTTAACAACTAAACCGAGACTACACCACGATCCTGAACCCTTTTCCCACACCCTCTCTCTCGAACAACTCTCAAGAGTGATGTGTGTGATATTTGACCTAGGTAGCTAATCTAGCTCAAATCCGTTATAACAAGTTCTAAGACGTGAAACATGCAAGAAACAACAATAAAACACACTACCCACTCCCAATTTCATCACCCAAAGGGTGATTTCATCACATATCACATGACCCGGCTATGGGGAGGAATTAACTACTCATTATACTAATTAAAACATGAAAGAAACAATAAGTAAGAAGCATAACAAGCATAAGGAAGAAGATAAATACCATAAAAGTTGCAGAAATTCGAGTTGGAGATGAAGGTACAAAAATGGAGATTCATCAAAAAGTAGGAGATTTGTTGTTTGGATTGAAATTCTAATCTAATAAATGAAAAGAGGGAGTTAAGAGGTGTTTGATCTACATAAATTTATCGTAATCTAAGCTATTACAAATTTCGAGCAAAACCTAGCTAAGGGAAGGGAGAAAGTCGAAGTATCCCTTATGAGTTGGGCTGAGGGGGTATTTATAGGCGAGGCCAAAAATCTGCAGAAAATTGGTCCAAACGCTGGTTTGGAGGTTGGAACCAGCGTTTGGAGTTGAGGAGATGAATACTGGGAGTAAAGGGGTTCAAACGCTGGTTTGGCAAAGCTGGGAACGCTGGTTTGGGACCTGGAACGCTGGTTTGAAAGCTCCAAACGTGCGTTTCGCATGATGCAGTTTTTCTGCTGTAGTAAAACCTTCATAACTTCTTCATCCGAGCTCCGATTGGGGTGATTCAAGATGCGTTGGAAAGCTCTTTCAATTCTCTACAACTTTCATGAAGAAGTCATGACCAGAAAATGCCTCCATCATGGGTCAAAATGCTTCTGAATCAGAACAGTCACTCGGGCACCAACTCTTTCTCTTCCTTTTCCTATTCTTTCTTCTTTCTTGGCTCATTCTTGCACCTTGATCACACTTATCATCATAAATCTTCGCCTTTCCGGGTTCTCGAGACACCAATACCCTACATCATCACAACAACAAAAAAACACCCAAAACATTCCGGAGGGTAAAAGTGCTCGGAATAGGGTCAATATCAATAAAAGGAGGTAGTAAACCATCAAAGTGACGGATTTACTCCCGTGCTATAAACTCACGATATTACCCCTAAAACGTCTAAATTACCAAGAAACATGCTAAAAGTGTGGTAAACGGGGTAGAAAATGCACCGAATCACGTAAAGTTGACTCCCATCACCACCCCACACTTAGCCTTTGCTCGTCCTCGAGTAAAATAGGCATTTTAAAACAAACCAAGGGATTCAACTTTATGATGTAGGTGCTACTACTCACACTCTCGAGGTGGCCCCAAAGTAAGAAACACGAACATAAACACATTGGTACAACATTATCAAGAAAATGGAGTGTGTGTGGTGCCAAGCTAAAACCAAATGCTCAAAATGATTGTCGGGGCTTGAATCCCAACCAAAAGTCTACCAACCGTTTCATAATCACGAGCCTCTCCACTAATCTAGTTTACTAAGTTTGGACACGATCGGGCAGGACTTGAGCGGTTATAACGTTAGGTTAGGGTAATTTCGGTTAATCAAAAGGGATATTTTGGGAACTGGAGAAAAAGAAGCACGAGTGAACCTAATCAACCAAGTGTACCACTTTATCTCTACCATACAAACCATCCAAACTCCTTTTGATTATTTTAAACACTTTGGGAACCATAGAATGCTAACATACACGAACTCATTGCCTAATTCAACTATGTTTCAAGTTTCATAAGGCGAGGTCGAATACATTAGCACCTATCTCACTATCCCAATTCCAACATCATAAAAAATCACTTTTGAGCTCATCACTTTGATTCCAACCCTTTATTTTATAAACTCCAAACTCTTATTCATTGAGAACTTTCTAATTTATTTTGAACTTTGATTGATTGAGTTCTCTTTTTTTTTTCTTTTTTTTTTTTTTTTTTTTTTTTTGTTTTGAAAGAATGAAGAATTTCATAGATTTTTCTTTTCTTTTTGGGCCAAACCCAAACATTACACCCAAATGAGCTCCTCTTCTCCTTATAGCTCCAAACCAAGAAAACACCAACCCATCACAAGACATCATTTCCCCCCACCCCACACTTGCCTTAGCAAGTGTGGCCTAACAAAAGACTAAGTCCACTCGTAGGGTATGAATGAAGGGAATGTGACCATAAATAAAGCTCAAGGTAGGTTTCTGACTAAGTAACAAAACGGCTATAAGCGAATGGTGGTCAGACCATTCTATCAAGGCTGAGAGGGGCTACGAAGGGTAAATGTTCCGGTTAAGGCTTATTTGGCTATGGTAGGGTCAAAAGAACGCCAAAACCGTCATCCCATGTCCTACTTAGGTAAACCTATGACATTTCGTCTCGAGACTCGTGGTATGAAAGGTGGTAGTAATCAAATTGTGCACAAAGTGTAGCTTTCGTGAAAGTAATAAACTTCATTCTCAAGATAATATCAAACCGCAATGCACATGTTCGGGGTCCCGACTAAGGTGATCACCACTCAAATGTGAAAATAACACATACAACACGGTGTTAAGACCCTTGAAAAATTTTAAAAATTACCCAAAAATCGACTCGAGCCCGATCATAGGCTTAGCATACCACATTTATAGCACATTTAACAACGAAAACAAGAAAACAGCTAAGTCTCCCACCCCACACTTAAACGAAACACTGTCCTCAGGGTGTGTGAGATAAAAAGAGTAAAAAGACTTAGCTGTTTGACCAAAACCCGTAGAAGCGCACTCAGTAGCTCACGTGACATCTTCTAGTAAGCTCCATCTCAAATATCTGAAACCATAGAAACAAAAACCAAGGCAAACACATGCACGGGAAAAGTCCACGTGCCAAAAAATGGTGATAGATACGAGATATATAAAAATAGAAGCCATGCCACAATCAAGGTATCAAAGCATATCAACCATACTAGACGGGAAGTGCACTGGATGTAAAGATAATCAAAAGAAACACAGAGCATCCACGCATAAAATAAGGCCACAGAGGCTCACATAAAAACATTCACGTCTAAGTATAAAAACAAGAACCAAAAGGAAGCTCTCACCCCAACCTCTCTTTTTCAAGACAAAACTCTACCCTCTTGCAACCAAAGACTATTCCAAACATATAATTATTACCAAAAAGGTGGGTTGCCTCCCACAAAGCGCTTTGTTTTATGTCTTTGGCTCGACAAAATGACTTATACGGTGCCAATTTTTCAAAGTTATACTATTGGCACAAAGTAGAAAAAGTAGAAGTGCTTTGTTTAACGTCGTTAGCATCGACGTAGTGGCGCCATACTGGACTCATACCACAAAAAGACTCAAAACAACAATTCAAAAAAAAATTTATTTCAAACATGTATCACCAAAACCATCAACCAAAATCCGAACTCAAGAATATCAACAATTCAAGGAGAATGAGCATAGCAAGCATAGGGGAAAACGAGTTCACTAGGAACTTACCGCGCATGGCTCTTGGGAATCCCCTTTCGTTGAAATCCGCCATCATCCTCTTCTTGAAATTACCATCCCATGGTAGTTGTTCCTTTCATAAATCTTGTGAGCTTTATCTACCGGAGAGTAAAGAATGTAGTAGTCCGGGACCGGTATGCTAATAACCTCCAACTCTTCCGGTAACTCTACCATGGATGTCATACCAAGCTCATGAGATTTCATCACACACTCCAAAATTGCATCATCATACACTTCAATCGGGAGTGGTGGTGAAATGGGCGATCCCGTCTTCTCTTCAAACTCAGAATCCGGTTCTTCAAAAAGTGCGCTCAAATCTATCATACACTCCTCCAAGTCATCGTCTTGCATTTCTTCGAGGCGGTGTAATAGAAAAACATTGCACCTCTTCCATCTCTTCTTCATCCCAAAACGAGCTACTTTCATCACCAAAGATTTCATGTTGAGTCTTAACAATGGTTGGTTCCACCATACATTCCACCAAGGCATCATCAATGTTCACATCGTGAAGTGAGGTGTAATCGGAAGAATGTGAAACTTACCACACCAAACTCCACAAGAGGAACCTCTAGTGACATGGGCGATCCTAACTCAATCTCTAGCTCGGAAAATGCTTCATCAAAATAAAAATCATCTTCCTCTCTCTCCGTTTTCCTTGAATGAGCCTCTTCTCGCTCTTTTCTCACGGCTTCTAGCTCCTTTCTTGTTTCTTTTTCTTTCTCCAACCTCCTCTTTTCATCTAGTTGCACCACTCGATCTTTAAGATTTTGCAAAGATTCCTCTTGTTGGTCCAACAATTTCTCATGATATTCATCCTCAATCTTTTTCCCTACCGTCTTCATCTCACTCGGTTTCTTGCGTCTTGGCCCTCTTCTTGTCTCGGAAACATAAAGTCTTGTAGCTTCCGCAATCCGTTCAATTTGGTCAAACGCTCGATCAGGTTGTAACATCATTATATCACCACCGCTTGAAGCATGAAGTCGGTTTTGCATATCTTGATCAAGTCCCCTCAAGAAACAATGGACTTGGTCCCCAAGAGTGACTCCATGTACGGGACATTGGCGCAACAAGGCCTTATACCGTTCCCATGCCTCGAGTAGTGACTCGTCTTCATAAGCATCAAAGGTCATAATTGCCTCTTTCAAATCAAAAACTTTTCCCGGTGGATAGTATTTAAGCAAAAATGTGCGCACCACCTCGGTCCAAGTGTGTAGGGAGTCATGCCTTAAGGAGTCATACCACGCCCTTGCTTGGTCTTTTAGAGTGAATGGGAACAAAAGTAGCTTGATTACCTCTTCACTAACACCTTCCATCCTTATAGTCCGACACACCTCGAGATAATGATCTAGGAAGAAATAAGGATTTTCGATTTCCGTCCCTCTAAAGGTTGAGTTGTCCCTAATCATATTGATAATATTTTGCCCAATACTCATAGTGTTGGCGGTGATCGGGGGCAACCTTATCGGACTATGCCCCACCAAGTCGGCCCGTGGCATGACCAAATCTCTACAAGTCCGCACATCTCCTTGATTCGGTGCCGGATTGGGAGTTTGCATATGAGCTTGCATTAATGCTTGAAATCGCTCTTGTACTTGATTCATGAGCCAATTCATAGCATTCGGGTCCATCGGTGGCATTGCTCCACCTTGTCCTTTCCTTGACAGCTTTACCCTTTGTTGAACATTGTTACTTAAGGATTGGCCTTGAGCTCGATTAGTAACTCCTTGACCTCCTCCGATAGAAGGGTGTTCCACAAAAACTTGGCCTCCACGACCAACTTGATTAGTGTCTTGGTCCATTCCCGTTTGTTCCGGACTCAAACCTTCAAATCTAGCAATCAAATTCCCAACTAGAAGGCCCCTTCCTCTTTGTTTAGCAAAGGTCTCCATTCTAGCAATGTAAGGTTCAAGCGGTTCCCAAAAACTCCGGGCAATGCACTACAAAACACCAAACAACAAGAAAACAATAAAATAAAACCTAGGCCCAAGCCTTCGGTTCGCTTGCAAGATATCACAAATAGCACACATCTTCCCCGGCAACGGCGCCATTTTGATGAGCGTTTTTTCTCACCGAACAGATTTATAATACTCAAGACAACGGTGACTAAACAAGCTCTCTGACCGGCAGTGGACCGGGTCGATTGCTAGTATAGCTACAGGAGTCCGAGGTCGATCCCACAGAGAAAGGTGTGTTTGTGAGTACCAAAGTGAACTTCTAACTTAGTCTAGGCAAACAAGCGGTTGGTTGGTTGTTATTACACTATGCTAAAACATAAAAGAGAGAGAGAAGATTAAACTACTAGATTCAACGAGGGAGAAAGGGACATAGCCGAACCATGATCAATGTGACTAATCTCAACCCTAAGGTAGACAAAACCGGGAGTGTGCATTATAATAAACGAACTCCTGCATTAAATTTCACGGGTGCGAACTCCTAAACCCGGTGCTAGCGTCTGAACAACTCTCTTCTAACACCTTATGCCATGTTAAGGTCTGAACAACTCTCTCCTAACAAGTCATGTTTTGCACTCGAGCCGCTTAAACATATAAATGAGTAACCTCACGACGAGCTCGGCTTAACAACTAAACCGAGACTACACCACGATCCTAGAACCCTTTTCCCACACCCTCTCTCTCGAACAACTCTCAAGAGTGATGTGTGTGATATTTGACCTAGGTAGCTAATCTAGCTCAAATCCGTTATAACAAGTTCTAAGACGTGAAACATGCAAGAAACAACAATAAAACACACTACCCACTCCCAATTTCATCACCCAAAGGGTGATTTCATCACATATCACATGACCCGGCTATGGGAGGAATTAACTACTCATTATACTAATTAAAACATGAAAGAAACAATAAGTAAGAAGCATAACAAGCATAAGGAAGAAGATAAATACCATAAAAGTTGCGAGAAATTCGAGTTGGAGATGAAGGTACAAAAATGGAGATTCATCAAAAAGTAGGAGATTTGTTGTTTGGATTGAAATTCTAATCTAATAAATGAAAAGAGGGAGTTAAGAGGTGTTTGATCTACATAAATTTATCGTAATCTAAGCTATTACAAATTTCGAGCAAAACCTAGCTAAGGGAAGGGAGAAAGTCGAAGTATCCCTTATGAGTTGGGCTGAGGGGGTATTTATAGGCGAGGCCAAAAATCTGCAGAAAATTGGTCCAAACGCTGGTTTGGAGGTTGGAACCAGCGTTTGGAGTTGAGGAGATGAATACTGGGAGTAAAGGGGTTCAAACGCTGGTTTGGCAAAGCTGGGAACGCTGGTTTGGGACCTGGAACGCTGGTTTGAGACATGGAACGCTGGTTTGAAAGCTCCAAACGTGCGTTTCGCATGATGCAGTTTTTCTGCTGTAGTAAAACCTTCATAACTTCTTCATCCGAGCTCCGATTGGGGTGATTCAAGATGCGTTGGAAAGCTCTTTCAATTCTCTACAACTTTCATGAAGAAGTCATGACCAGAAAATGCCTCCATCATGGGTCAAAATGCTTCTGAATCAGAACAGTCACTCGGGCACCAACTCTTTCTCTTCCTTTTCCTATTCTTTCTTCTTTCTTGGCTCATTCTTGCACCTTGATCACACTTATCATCATAAATCTTCGCCTTCCGGGTTCTCGAGACACCAATACCCTACATCATCACAACAACAAAAAAACACCCAAAACATTCCGGAGGGTAAAAGTGCTCGGAATAGGGTCAATATCAATAAAAGGAGGTAGTAAACCATCAAAGTGACGGATTTACTCCCCGTGCTATAAACTCATGATATTACCCCTAAAACGGTCTAAATTACCAAGAAACATGCTAAAAGTGTGGTAAACGGGGGTAGAAAATGCACCGGAATCACGTAAAGTTGACTCCCATCAATCATCATATTTTTCCAGGCAAACGAGCGTTTGGAGGGACTCAAACGGTCGTTTGCGACCGACAGCATCAGATTTCGACCTACTCTATAAATACGTATCTCATTCAGCCCCTATGCATGTTTTACCGACTTTAGACTTCTTTTGAGCGATTTTGGTGCGATTTTAGGGTAGATTAAACATCCTTTGATCTTTTGATTCCCTAGATAACTTCCTTGATTCTACACATCTTTTATAGCTTAGATTTACATTACAAGATCAAAGATTCAACTTTTTTTTGGGTTCAACTATTACTTCATCTTTTCTGGATCTGATTTTCAGCAGTTATATGGTAATGACTTTTCTTTTATTTATTGTCTTTAGTTCAATTTCCGTTCTTTATTCCGTTATTAGCATAATTATGAGTAGCTAATTGCATGTGTAGTCGAATTATGTGAAAGCGAGCGAAAACCCTAAGGGGGATGAGATAGGGAATTGTGTAGTGCATAATTGAATGTTTAAACGATTAATCCACGTCCTAAAACTTATTTTAACGTCTTTGAATTAGATTGATCACCTAGTTCACTGTCACACACATCAAACTTATAGATGCCTTTTGCGGTGAGATGTGGGATAAGGGGTTTTAGGATCGTTGCGTAGATCCGGCCTAGTTGTTAGGACCGTTTCCAATACAGAGGTTTGTCATCGTTGTTCGAGCGACTCTAGAGCGTAATCATGTTAGGTTAATCAGTTTTCTAAACGGAGGATTAATTAACTTCTCATAGGGTGTTAAGCGAGAGTTGTTCAGACCTTAACACCAGAATTAGGAGTTGGCACCCGTGGATGTCGTTAAACTACATTGGATAGGTAGGTCGGTTAAGGCGCGTTCCCTGTTAAGTCATTCCTTAGAGGTAAAATTAGCTCGTGGGATCATAGTTCGGCTATACCTTTTAATAACTAGAAGTACAACCGTTAGCGTAATCTTTACTTTTGCATTAGTATAATACTCTCCACCATTATTTTGACCTGAACTAAGTTTTAAGTTGATTTTGGTACTTAGACATTACTCCCTGTGGATTCGACCTTGTGACCACTATACTACCGTTGACGCGATACTCTGTCGGTTAAAGTTAGCGGTTAAGTATTTTTCTATCAGGCTTCAAGCTATGAGGAGGCGTCTAAAAAGGGTGAATGGATCCAGACGATGAAAGAGGAAATTCAAGCGCTTAAGCAAAACCAGACTTGGGAACTTGTTCCTCTTCCGGAAGGAGTAAAACCAATATCTTGCAAATGGGTTTACAACGTGAAAACACGACAAGACGGATCCATAGAAAGACATAAAGCTCGATTAGTTGCTCGAGGTTTCTCACAACAATATGGCTTAGACTATGATGAGATGTTTAGCCTGGTGGCGAAGATAACTACAGTACGAATTTTACTGGCCCTAGCAGCTAGTAAGTCTTGGAAGCTATGGTAGATGGATGTGAAGAACGCCTTCCTACATGGCGAGATCGATCGAGACATATACATGGAGCAACCAAAAGGCTTTGAGAGTACGACTCATCCTAAATACGTGTGCAAGTTAAGAAAGGCGTTATATGGATTGAAACAGGCGCCAAGGGCTTGGTACGGAAAAATTGCAGAGTTCTTGACTCATAGTGGATTCTCTATGGCTCCGTCCGACTCAAGTTTGTTCATCAAGTATCAAAATAACAAATTAACAGTCGTGTTGGTATATGTTAATGATCTCATCATCACTGGAGATGATGACAAAGAAGTTCAGCAAGTCAAGAGGAACTTATTAGTCCGGTTTCAAATGAAAGAACTTGGAGAGCTTAAGCACTTTCTTGGACTTGAAGTCGAGTACACTAAAGATGGGTTGTTCCTCCGCCAATGTAGTATGTTAAGGATCTGTTAAAAAAGTCTGGAATGATAGACTGGAAGCCTTCTCCAACACCAATTGAAGTCAATGCCAAGTTAAGCTCAGAAGAAGGCAAAGAGTTGGATGATCCTACAAGTTATCGATGACTAGTAGGAAGTCTGATATACTTGACGTTAACAAGACCAGACATTTCCTTTGCAGTTGGCGTCGCAAGCAGATTTATGCAAAGCCCAAGAAAGCCACATTGGCGCTTAGTTCGAAAATTACGAGGTACGCGTCAAAGGAACTTATGACTACGGTATTTTCTACCAGAAAGGAGTGCCATGTAAACTTGTTGGATAATGTGACGCTGATTATGCTGGGGATCATGACACTCTCCGATCAACTACCGGTTACATGTTTAGCCTTGGTTCTGGAGTAATATCTTGGTGTAGCAAAATACAACCTACTGTATCTCTATCAACTACCGTTTCAGAGTACCGGGCAGCCGCTGTAGCAGCTCAAGAAGTCACTTGGCTTGTGCAGTTGTTGAAGGATTTACACCAGCCGGCTGACTATGCAGTGGATTTACATTGCGACAATATATCATCACTTCAACTAGCAGAGAATCCAGTATTTCATGCAATGACCAAGCACATTGAAGTGCACTACCACTTTATTCGAGAGAAGGTTCTTCAAGATGAGATACATATGATTCACGTGAAGACTGAAGATCAATTAGCAGATATATTCACAAAAGGATTAAGCGAACGCAAGCTCGAGGAATTCAGAAATGCTCTTGGGATGCAAATGAGCTCGTCGTCAAAAGAAAGAAGTCGTTGAGGGGGAGTGTTAGAAGTCAATGACTTCTAGATTATTCTACAACTAGTACTTGGGAAAAATCTAGAAATTATTTCCTTAGAGAATAGTCTAGAATTCTAGAAAATACTTAGATAAATATCTAATTCACACTTTGCCTAGAAACATCTAGTGTGCATATTCTCTAGAATGATCTACTACTTTTTGTAGGATATTCTTACCTTTCCTATAAATAGGAGTTGTAACTTAGGCCAACAACACAACACAACACACACAAGTTGTGAAGTGAGTCTCCCACATCAAACACTTTCTAGTTGCTCTTTTCTTGTATTTTTCAAGTGTCCCATTTGTTGCATATTTTGTGTATCAATAAAATATCAAGTTCTATATTCCAAGTGTTTGGACCTACCGCTTACGACACAACAATATTTCCATAGCAAATAAACCAACAAACATAATCACCCAAAACTATTGTTGCATTCACATTCACCTACTGAAGATACATCGACATATCCAACAAGTCTCAAATCATTGATTCAACTTGTTGATTCAACCTCTACTCCAAATTGATATTCAACAAGGAACGATTCCGTGAAACCGTGCAAGCAGTCAAGAACAAAAGTTTGATCAGTGAGAAGCGGTTTGCTTTGGAGGACTGAATCAGTTGAAGCTGAAGGGAATTTGTCAAGGAACTGCGTGTCTGCGTTTGTGGTGGAGCTGTTGAAGAAGCAATCCTACATTTGAAGGAAAAGCATAGCAATTTTAGTGAAGCAACAGAGATTGTTGTGAGGGACAAATTGTTCAGATTGTAATCAAAGCAGCTGAGAGAGTTGTGAAGGACAATCATACACTATTGAAACGCAGCCTGTGAACGATAGTGAATTCCTCCTACATCACATGAATAGCGGCGATTAAGAGATTACTCCACCTAAAATATCGATAACGAATTCTGTGTCCATTTACTTTCAGCATTTACACTATTGTTACAATGATTTTTTTTGAAGACTTATATATTTTGACTAAGCCGAAATTATTCGCTTATGTAGTCTCAAAATCAAGAAAGGGAAGGGGTTGCTGTGAGAACTAGAAATGGGAATTGAGGGTAGGGGAATGTGAAAAGCCTGGGGTGAAATGAATGAGTTCATTAAATTTTTTTCTTCACGGAAAAAATTGATTTTGGGAAGAGACATTCATACAATTTGCAGGCGGAAGGTAGCCAAGGGAAAAGGGAGCCTGAAGAGTGCGGTTTTTTTTTTCTTTGGAACTTTTGTATAAAGAAAATGATAGTTTTGTCTTTAAAAAAGTTAGCTCTAATATTTGCCCTGGCAGTAAGTTAATTGCCCTGTTTATTATCACCACTCACTGTTTCTACTATGTTGCCTGAATCATCAACAAGTTCGTTGCTTTGACAGCCCTTCCACCATTACTCCACCCAACTCATCATTATTCCTATACTCAGTTTTAGTATTCCATATACAACCTTAGCTGTTTTATTTTCTTTCTTTTAAAGGCTTTGTGCCCTTCTTAGGAATTTTTAAATATTACTTTGCCCTTTCGACTAATTATTTACATTTAACACTCTTTTTAATAAATGTTAATCATTCTATGGCTTTGACAAAAACTTCCCCTATTTTTAATTTTTTTTTTTTTTTTGAGGGAAAAACTTCCTCTATTTTATTTGTAAGACATACTAAGGAAACATAGGAAAAAGAAAGAAAAAAGATTAGTCACAACAACAAAGATAGGTGATATTGGATGTAGAAAAAGTTTAAAGAGTAACTCTATCCTTTTTCTTTAACAACAATCAAACATTAGAAATACAAAAATAGAAAGCTTCTCGAATTAAAGACAACAAAGACTTGTTTTAAAGGCTTACAATACCAAAACAGGACGATCAGTAAACTTTATTTCCACAATAGCAAATCAGAATAAAAAGACAAACAGAAAAACAAACAAAAACAAGAAAATAGAATCCCAACAGGCAACAGCGTAGATTCAACTTCATCGAACTAAGAGCTTGCAGCTTCATCGAACATGCATGAGGATCTAATTCTCACAGCTGAAAAAAAAAAAATGTGAAGGAAAGCACACAAATTCAGTAATAAGTTTTTGATGCTATTGATCCTAATTAAGTGGTTAAATAGAAATCGTGGCCCAAGCGTAATAAACTCATATATTTCGTCCCACTTATGATAAGATATGCATGATCGCCTTCTATTTCAAGTACATTTGTACAAAAGTAGAAAAAATTCTGAACTATTTTGGGGATTTTTTTTTAAATGAAACTGGATTGGAGATGTATATTCTACCTTTTTTTTTGAGAAAAAAAACCAAACTGTAAACTATGTAATTAAGATGGAGGAACTAGCTTACTTGAACATATTCGACTTCAAAGAAATCAGAACTAGTGCCGCTGGCGAGTTTTTTAAACGCCTTTTTGTCAAGTATAATGTCCGAGGGGCAATTTATACATTCACCGACAAAGGTGACAACAATGTTAGAATTACCATTCACTAATTTAAACTTTTTGTTACAAAGCGTGTCGCCCTGGCCATCGAATTTGTTAATAGCTCCATCATAGTTGGCAACATGTCCAGGAGTTGGAACATCAACATTGTTGCATCCGTAAGCTGTAGCAAAGGAAGGAAATATATATATTAGTCACTGATAAACATTGACTTTGAATAAACTATTGCATTAATGCCGGGGTACAGTATCTAAAAAGTTGAACACTCGATCCATTTCTACCCTTGAAAAAAGAAAAGATCCTTTACATATAGGCATATAATTAAGACGTACTGATTTGGTCGACGTTGGTTCCAGAAACGGTTGCTTTCTCTGCTTTTGCTGCTAAAACTAGCAGGGCCATAAGGATGGCAAGGAACAGAATTATATTCATCTTTAAAGGCGCCATCAATCTGCTGCCTATTGATGATCGAATATCTTTAAGAGTGTGAGATAGCTAGATGTGGATGGTATGAAACATTTTGATAGATAGTCCCTTTTTTTATAGTCGGTCTTCTTCGATGGCATCTATTATTCTCCAAATACAACATTAATTTTTAGATAAAATCAATGAGTAGAAACAATCTCGTCTTATTTTCAACCGACAAATTAAGATAGCTACATGTTTGTACAGTCAGCCCTTTGGATATTTCAAGATTATTTCGATACACCCAATAACCGGCTTTATGTCCAGAGTCCTGGCTCCACTCCTATCAAGAGTTCACACTCCCAGGCTCTCTTCTCTCATATATCATATACATACATATATGATATATATATTAATCAACTAAATCCAAATAATACACAATGAAACACATGTCAAAAGATGGGTGATCGATCCGATCTATCTGTGTGTCACGTGTAAACCTTATATAACAATCGTATCATACAAAAGAACAAATATCAAAAAGATTTAAAACATCAGAATGCGCGTAATTGAGGCGCAACATGCATTTAATAGCATAACTTATCTGATTCAGAAATGAATGGGAGGTGGAACAATAACATGAACGTACACAAAATTTAACCATGTCTAAGTGGCGGTGGTCAGGCCGCTAATTCGGCAGAGCTGAATTTCAGAAATTCCTATTTCCTGTTACTGATATATATGCCCACCGCTATTATACTTTGTTGCCTCTATCTGACATCTCGATTCAAGCACCGAAAAGAGAGAAGAAAGAATTCTGTATCACAAGAACATAACGACATATGGTGTTGCTTCTCTTTCTGGTATAATGATATTATAGAGTCCTGGTCTTCACTAGAATATCTAATAATTCTTTTTAATGAACAAGATAAATATAAAATGCCATGTATAAGATACAACATGCCCAAATAGGAAAATCTTGTAGAATTTATTGAAATGAACAAGAAAACAACATATGAAACTAAAGAAAACAACACGAATTTTATTAACTGCACGAATTTTATTAACTGGGAGCTAGTTTACAACAGTGAACTATGGAAAAGAAAACCGCAGCATTTTCATAGAGTTTCTAGTGTTACAACTTGTAATCTACCTCCTCATACCAATCAGGTATTAATAGGAGTGTCTTGGGCTATAGGATACAATGATAACCGCCTGTAACTGCCTCAACAACTTGTTAACTAACTTTCGACTTGAGTGTTTGATGAAATGTCTACAAGAGCACTTGAACACCTCTAAACACTTGTAGATATATCTTCAATACCCCCCTCAAGCTGGATCTGAGAGACAGCTTGCACTTGAACACCTCTAAACTCTTGTAGATGCTGGCTTGAACACAGAATAGGTTCCCAATTTAGACAACATGTAACTGAAAATGGGAGTGTCCAAAGGTTTTGTAAGAATGTCTGCTAATTTATTTGTTGTTCTGACAGGCATTAGTTTCTGAAAGCCTGCTTGAACTTTTGCCCTTGTGATGTGGTAATCAAGTTCAAGGTGTTTGGTTCTCTCGTGGAAAATAGGACTCTTTACTATATGTATGGCACTTGCATTGTCACAAAACAGTAACATAGGCAAAGAGACAGGTATCTGTAGGTCTTTTAGGATGTATACTAGCCATTGCAACTCACAAGTGGCATTAGCCATTGCTCTATATTCTGTTTCAGAGGAGCTTTTTAGCTATGGTGCTTTGTTTCTTGGACTTCCAAGAAATTGGTGATGTCCCTAGGAACATGATGTAGCCTGAGATGGAATTCCTTGAATCTTCACATCCTGCCCAGTCTGAGTCTGTGTATCCTTTCAGAATGAGGTCATTATTAGCTTCAAATAGAATGCCCTGGCCAGGATTGTTTTTTAAGTATCTTAAGACTCTGTGTGCAGCCTCAATATGGATGATTGTAGGATGGGATAAAAACTGACTTAACTGTTGCACAACATATGCTATGTCAGGTCTAGTGAAGGATAAGTAGATCAGTTTCCCAACAATTGTTCTGTACAGAGTGTTATCAGCTAGTAGTTCAGAATCACCAGCAGTCAACTTCTGTTTGGAATGCATTGGTGTAGTAACTGGTTTGGCCTCTAGGAAGCCATATTCTTGTAGTAAGTTCATGATGTATTTCCTTCGATTAATATATATGCCCTTTTCTGATCTGGCCACTTCAATACCTAAGAAATATCTTAGATCCCCAATGTCCTTGATCTGAAATTTCTTGTGTAGAATCTGGTTGACTGCAACAAGTTCGTTGCTTTGACATGCAGCCCTTCCACCATTACTCCACCCAACTCATCATTATTCCTATACTCAGTTTTAGTATTCCATATACAACCTTAGCTGTTTTATTTTCTTTCTTTTAAAGGCTTTGTGCCCTTCTTAGGAATTTTTAAATATTACTTTGCCCTTTCGACTAATTATTTACATTTAACACTCTTTTTAATAAATGTTAATCTTTCTATGCCATTGACAAAAACTTCCCTATTTTTTTTTTTTTTTTTTTTGAGGGAAAAACTTGCCCTATTTTATTTGTAAGACATACTAAGGAAACATAGAAAAAAGAAAGAAAAAAGATTAGTCACAACAACAAAGATAGGTGATATTGGATGTAGAAAAAGTTTAAAGAGTAACTCTATCCCTTTTCTTTAACAACAATCAAACATTAGAAATACAGAAATAGAAAGCTTCTAGAATTAAAGACAACAAAGACTTGTTTTGAAGACTTACAATACCAAAACAGGACGATCTGTAAACTTTATTTCCACAATAGCAAATCAGAATAAAAAGACAAACAGAAAAACAAACAAAAACAAGAAAATAGAATCCCAACAGGCAACAGCGTAGATTCAACTTCATCGAACTAAGAGCTTGCAGCTTCATCGAACATGCATGAGGATCTAATTCTCACAGCTGAAAAAAAAAATGTAAAGGAAAGCACACAAATTCAGTAATAAGTTTTTGATGCTATTGATCCAAATTAAGTGGTTAAATAGAAATCGTGGCCCAAGCGTAATAAACTCATATATTTCGTCCCACTTAGGATAAGATATGCATGATCGCCTTCTATTTCAAGTACATTTGTACAAAAGTAGAAAAAATTTTGAACTATTTTGGGGAATTTTTTTGAAATGAAACTGGATTGGAGATGTAAATTCTACCTTTTTTTTGAGAAAAAAAACCAAACTGTAAACTATGTAATTAAGATGGAGGAACTAGCTTACTTGAACATATTCGACTTCAAAGAAATCAGAACTAGTGCCGCTGGCGAGTTTTTTAAACGCCTTTTTGTCAAGTATAATGTCCGAGGGGCAATTTATACATTCACCGACAAAGGTGACAACAATGTTAGAATTACCATTCACTAATTTAAACTTTTTGTTACAAAGCGTGTCGCCCAGGCCATCGAATTTGTTAACAGCTCCATCATAGTTGGCAACATGTCCCGGAGTTGGAACATCAACATTGTTGCATCCGTAAGCTGTAGCAAAGGAAGGAAATATACATATTAGTCACTGATAAACATTGACTTTGAATAAACTATTGCATTAATGCGCCGGGGTACAGTATATAAAAAGTTGAATACTCAATCCATTTCTAGCCTTGAAAAAAGCAAAGATCCTTTACATATATAGATTTGACATAATTAACATATAGGCATAAAATTAACTAAGACATACTGATTTGGTCGACGTTGGTTCCAGAAACGGTTGCTTTCTCCGCTTTTGCTGCTATAACTAGGAGGCCCATAAGGATGGCTAGCAACAAAAGCATATTCATCTTTAAAAGCGCCATCGATCTGCTGCCTATTGATGATCGAATATCTTTAACAGTGTGAGATAGCTAGCTAGATGTGGATGGTATGAAACATTTTGATAGATGGTCCCTTTTTTATAGTTGGTCTTCTTCGATGTCATCTATTATTCCCCAAACACAACTATTACTTTTAATTAAAATCAATGAGTAGAAAAACTCTTGTCTTATTTTCAAGCGACAAATTAAGCTAGCTACAAATTTGTACAGTCAGCCCTTTGGATATTTCAAGATTATTTCGATACGCCCAATAACCGGCTTTATGTCCCGAGTCCTGGATCCACTCCTATCAAGAGTTCACACTCCCAGCCTCTCTTCTCTCTCATATATATATATATATATATATATATATATTAATCAACTAAATCCAAGTAATACACAATGAAACACATGTCAAAAGATGGGTGTAATAGCGATGTATATATTAATGGCCGTTGTTACACTCATACATATACACTCGGAAACTCTCTGATCAGTCGGCATCTTCGCCGCACTTGCACAGTATGAGCAGCACCTCCTACAGCCGCTGCAATTCCCGGCACAGCAGCAGCCTTCCACCTTCTGCTCCGACAGCCGGCAGGGCTCCCTCATCGCAGCAACAATAGCCAGAATTAGGACACCCCTCCTCTCCGCTGCAATGTCCACCCTCTGTGCACAGCCACAACAATTATAAGCACAACCGCAGCAATATCCACGGCGGACAGCCGATCCCTCCACTGAATTGTTAGCTAAATTTCGCATGGATCGTGCTAATTCGGTCACCACTCCTCTGCCGGCTGATATTTCTAGGCTCATCGCTAAGTCCGCACGCCTCGCTGCGATCCTCTCGATGATCGCATGGTTATTGGCGCCCTTGATGTTTTGATTTTTACTCGACTGGATATTTCCTTTGTTGTAAATAAGTTGTCTCAGTTTATGCATGCCCCTACGGATGTACATTGGGATCATGCCAAGCGTACACTGCGGTATTTAGCTGGGACATTGGATCTTGGTTTTCAGCTATATCGTGACTCTCCTATGGTTCTTCATGCTTTTTCCGATGCAGACTGGGGTGGTAATAGAGATGATTATTCGTACACTGGAGCTTATATTGTTTATATCGGGCGCAACGCTATCTCATGGAGCTCTAAGAAGCATGCTACAGTTGCTAGGTCCTCTACTGAGGCTGAATATCGTTCGGTGGCCTCAACTACTGCGGAGCTTAATTGGGTTACTTTCTTCTTCGTGATCTTGGTTTTCCTTCCCAAAGAAGTTCGGTCATCTCATCAGTGACAACCTGGGCACCACGCAATTTTGTGCTAATCCTGTGTTTCACTCTCGTATGAAGCACGTTGCGATAGACTATCATTTCATTCGTGATCAGGTACAACGTGGCTTCTTGCGTGTTGCTCATGTTAATACTCAAGATCGACTTGTCGATCGTCTCGACCAAGTCTTTGCCTCACGGTTTTTCAACAACAACGAAGCAAGTTAGGTCTCCTCCTCGTCCAACTTGAGGGGTGGTAATAGAGATGTATATATATATATATATATATATATATATATATATATATATATATATATATATATATATATATATATATATATATATAGGGTTTGTAATTATTATTGTATCTACCGATTATACCCCTAGCTTAGCCTACATAAACAAGTGTACATCATTCGTTTCAAAGTGTGAATAAAATCATTTACTTTATAATTCTATCAGGGTGATCGATCCGATCTATCTGTGTGTCACGTGTAAACCTTATATAACAATCGTATAATACAAAAGAACAAATATCAAAAAGATATAAAACATCAGAATGTGCGTAATTGAGGCGCAACATGCATTTAATAGCATAACTTATCTGATTCAGAAATGAACGGGAGGTGGAACAATAACATGAACGTACCCATAATTTAACCATGTCGAAGTGGCGGTGGTCAGGCCGCTAATTCGGCAGAGCCGAATTTCAGAAATTCCTATTTCCTGTTACTGATATATATGTCCACCGTTATTATACTTTGTTGTCTCCGTCAGACATCTCGATTCAAGCACTGAAAAGAGAGAAGAAAGAATTCTATATGCACAAGAATTAACATACCGACATAGGATGTTGCTTCATGCTTCTCTTTCTGGTATAATGATATTTAAGAGTCCTGGCCTTCATTGGAATATGTAATAATTCTTTTTAATGAACAAGATAAATATAAAATACCATGTATAAGATACAACATGCCCAAATAGGCAAATCTGTACAACCAATCTACAGAAACGACATGACCAAAAAGGCAAATATTTCCCCGTGGCGGATACATATATTTTTTCCAGTGGGGTCACCGGACGGTAAAACTACACTTTTATTCAAAAATTTGTTTCAGTGGGGTCATCGAAACTTAAAACTACATGTTTTAACAACAAAATGACATTTTTTAACAACAAAACTACATCATTTAAATACTAAAAAAAATTCTCCGGATCTCAGTGGAGTCACGTGACCCCACATGAGTATACATAGATCCGCCAGTGATATGTCCGACCAATACGCGCACTTACCAAATTTTGCATAATTTGTTTCATCTTTCGGGCATTGCAGAACCAAACTGAGATTTTTGGTATGCTCTTCTTCGAGAAAATACATTTTCAGGTCGTTTTAACACCCTTTATTTCATTTCAGGTCGGGTCAAATCTGACATTTTTTTTATGGAGAATTAGTGATAAGGACCTTTTGGAATATTTTCGAGTAACATGACAACCTAATAGTTTTTATAGGAAGAATGACAATTTCAATAATTTTTATAGTCTGAACGAAAAAAAAAAAAAAAAAAAAAAAAAATTCGAACGCGCGTACCTGGGGCTGCTCCAGGTTTTTTTTTTTTTTCCCGATTTTTAAACGCTCATATCTTTTGATCTAGAGATTCAAATGCGATAAAAATTTCATTGAATTTTTTATTTTTTGATGCTTTTCGTTTTGAGACTTGGTTCTACATAATTACATCGTTTTTCGTGAGATTCACTGTCTAAATTCAATCAGTGGATCTCCCTAGTGAATCCCGAAAATCAGTGAATATCGACATTGAATTTCATACATAGTGAATTTAATTTCGACAGCGGATTTTCTGAAATCACATCGGAATATGTTGAATGTGGTATCAAAATAAAGAGCATGAAAATTAAAAAATTTGGTGAAAGAATTGTCAAATTTGAAGTTATAGATTGAGAGATATGAGTATTTAAAAAATATAGATTTTTATCCAGAAGGACAAAATTATCAAAAAATCGGGATAGAAGGACACTGTAATTTAATCAGGACAAAAGTAACAATTATGAAGTAACAAATATGAAGTAACAAATGTGGAATAAAGTAAATATGAAGAACAATTGTAAACACAAAGTAACATTAACACGTGAAGAATAATTGTAAAGTAACAATTGTGATTTTTGTCTTTTATAATCATGAAAATATTATTTTGTCTTCCGCATCTATTTGTTAATTTTTTTTCATCAGAAATTTCTCCCCTAAAAATATGGACAAGAGTTTTTCTTTTGTGGAGGAAATGGTGCCTGAATAATAAAAAAATAAATAAAATAGTTTTGTCCTAAATGCAAGGTTTCAAAAAATTATCATTCTGCTTAATTGATGAAATGTTTGTGTCCTTCTCCCCATTTCCCTTTTTTTTAAGTCTCCTGTTGAAAAATTCAACTTCGCCCTGTTGAAAATTCAACGGGCTGAAGTTGAATTTTTCAACGGAAGACTTAAAAAAAATATCATGTCTGACCCGAACTGAAATGAAATAAAAAGTGTTAAAAAGAACTGAAAATGTATTTTCTCCTCTTCTTCTTCCCGTAATAGACAAGAATGTCGTTAATGGGGACTACAACAAACTTATCCATATAGTTGGGTATTGTTTTTTTAGTGGCTTCTGTGAAAATAATGGGTCCAATCTTTTTATAAGTGAAATAAAATTTGGACTTTAATCTAATATTGATTACAACTTAGAATAAGGTTGTATGCTTATCTTTCTTACATACAAATATACATGAAATTTTTGAGCTTTTAGTTAAGGGTATTGTTGTCTTTTTGTAAATAAGTGATTTTGGTTAACAGATTAGTAAATTACCGACTAAGACATGTTTGACCATGATTGTGACTCTTTTAAATTTAAGGGATAATCAATAAGAGAATTTCGGTGGTCCGTTAATTAATGACGATCACCAAGAATTAGGATTTCGATTGGTATTAGATTGACACAAAATAATGACATTTCTTGTGAAGATGGTTACCCATAGGCAAAGAGTCTGAAATTCACTTTTTAATACTAAATAAATAAATATGACATGCAATTTTACCATTAATTTGATTATTAATTTTTCTCCTTTCTAACTTTTTGAAGAGACTTAACTTTTGATTCAGACCTCTAATCATTAAATAAATTTCACCATAAATCATATTTGTTTGTCCTCGATATCCCATATGATACTCTTTCGACGTAATTTTTGAAATCCGAAAAAACATTTTGGTCATTTGCGATTGTCACGACGTTTGTGGTAACACTTCATAGTGACACACTCACTGTAACACCTTTTATTAACAATACACGGTGACAATATTAACACCTTGCGTATACAGTAACACGTGTAATTCATAGTGACACCCTCGCAATGGCTTACAATGACTCACAAGAACACCTTGTACTAACAATACACAGTGACATTAACAAATTACATGTGCGATAACACTCTTACGGTGAAACACTAACAATAATACATTTTACTAACAATACACAATGACAGTAACACCCTCATATTTTTGTAGTAACACCCTCACAGTGACAATACCACCAATTGCACAGTAACACCGCCATACGCTAGCACAAATATCACAGTAACATCTTATGTACTCACAGTGACATAACCACAAATTTCACAATAACACCACCACACATTTCCACGGAGACGCTACCTTGGATTTCACAATAACACATTATGTACTGACACTGACAAAACCATTGATTTCACACTAACACCACCACACATTCCACAGGGCACTGATGAGAGTTAGACATACTATGCTCCGGTCTACATTTAGATCCCCATTACACCATTTTTGGCTCGTTTTGGGTATGTTTAGACCAATTATAGGGTATTATCACACTACACATTCACTTAGAGGTACACCATCATATAGACGGGAAACCTTGACATTTTCTGGTGATTTTGACCCTATTCGAGCCTTATCTATCTCATGGAATTTTGCTTCATATGTTGGTTCCCGCTTGTGATGCAGAATATAGGTGCCTCAAGAACCCGGAGGATATGACAGTGGACTTAGAAAGGCGATCGAAGCTCGGGAATGGAAGAAATGGAGCAAAGTGAAGAAAATGGAAGTTTGTAGTGTTTGGCACGCGCATGAATGATACTTTGACACAAATTTCTCATATTTCATTTGTAAGACATATTAAAGAAAATGGAAGGAAAAAAGTCACAACCACAAGATAGATGATATTGGATGTAGAAAAAAAGTTTAAAGAGTAACTCTATCCTTTTTCTTTAACAACAATCAAACATCGGAAATACAGAAACATAAATCTTCTCAAATTAAACACAACAAAGACATGCGTAGAAGGCTTACAATACCCGCAATATCAAACTGAGACTGTTGAGCATAATATTATCAAGTAGTTTATTATTTATAATAATTTGTATTTTACCGTTTTAGGCCTCTTATCTTTCTGCCTATAAATACTTGATGTAACACTCATTATGAATACAATACAATACAATTACAATTTACAAATCACTACATGGTATCAGAGCCTCTCTGAGATCCTCACAAAAAAAAAACACAAAACTAAACCCTAAGCCGCCGCCGCATCCCCTTTCCTCTTCGGCGCCATGTCTGACGGAGACGATAGCTCCACCACCGCCACTACTGCTACCTCAGACGCAGCCGGCCTAACTACGCCGTCGTTCACCCCCTCTTCTGCTATTCGTATCACCCGTCTTACCCGTCACAATTACAATCTCTGGCGTGCTCAGATAGTCCCCTACCTTAAAGGCCAGGGTGTCTTCGGTTTTGTCGATGGCTCTCTTCCACCGCCGCCATCCACCATCATCACCGGCACTGGTGCCGCTGCCACAACGTCTGCCAATCCTGAATTCACGGCCTGGACAAAGACTGACAATTTAATACTCTCCTTGATCACCTCCTCCCTCTCCGATGATATTCTAATGCAAGTATACACGGCAACCACCTCGGCCGCAATCTGATCGCCTTCCACCGCGTTTGCATCCCGTGAGCGGTCGAAGCTTGTCCATCTGCAGCGACACTCTCGCCTCCACACGCAAGGAAGAAAACTCGGCTGCCGATTATTTCTTCAAAATCAAAAATCTCGCTGATCAACTGTCTCTCGCCGGTCATCCTCTCTCCGAAGACGACGTTATTGCCTATCTCCTTGCAGGCTTGGGCCCTGAATTTGATTCTCTCGTCACCATGCTCTCGGTTCAGCCTTCTCTTTCGTTGGATGATGTTTATTCTCAGCTGCTTACAACCGAGGCACGAATTCAGCACCACCGCCCCACTGTTATTGCCGCTGCACCTTCATCTTCCAGCTCCGGTGGCTCCGCCTCCACTCCTTATGCTGGCTATGTCTCTGGTAATACCCGTCCTGCTTCTTCTACTAATAACTATAGAAATAATAATTATAATAATTCTGGGCATGCTCGCATTGGTGATAATTATGGCAATACTGGTTCTGGTAATTATGGAAATAATCGAGGCCGGGGGCGTGGTGGTCGTGGCAATGGACAGCCCCGTCCTCCTCCACCGTCCCCCTTCCCCTCTACTGACTCCTTGCCCAAGTGTCAAATTTGTGCTAAGACAGGTCACACAGCTCAGACTTGCTACTGGCGTTATTCTGAATCTCGGGGTTCGGCACCACGGCCTCCTGCACCTCGTGCTCCACAAGCTTATGCCGCTTTCCCACATCCCCAGCAGTATCCTACTCCACAGCCTGATTGGATTCCTGATACTGGTGCAACTCATCACATGACGAATAACTTTGGCAATCTCAATCTTCATTCCGAACCGTATGACGGCACTGACCAAATACATGTTGGAGATGGCTCAGGTTTACCTATTACTCATTCTGGTTCTTCTTCTATTGTTTCCCCACCCCACACTTATCACCTATCCAATATACTTGTCTCCCCATCACTCACTAAAAATCTACTCTCTGTTCAAAAAATTTCCACTGACAATTCTGTTTTCTTCGAGTTTCATGACACCTTTTTTGTTGTGAAGGACTACTCGGGTCACATCCTTCTTAGAGGCGTTGTCAAAGATGGACTCTATCACTTCATCCTCAACCCGGCCGGTCTCCTCGCACAAGCTCTCATCGCCGCCCCACCACTCCTCCACCACTTGGCATCGTCGTCTTGGCCATTGCTCCTTCCAAAGGCTCCAACAAGTCTTTAAGCGTCTTTCTTTTAATGTTCCAAATAAGGCACCTGCTACTGTGTGTGCCCCCTGTCAACTGGCCAAAAGCCATCGTTTTCCTCTTTATACTTCGGATTTTACTTCTAGTGCACCATTGGATTTGATTTTTACTGATGTTTGGGGTCCTTGTACTGAATTATCTACTTATGGTTCGCGTTATTATGTTAGTTTTCTTGATGATTTTACAAAATATTTGTGGCTTTTTCCGATAAAATTAAAATCTGACGTTGAAAAGATTTTTCCCGACTTCCTCAAATTCATTGAACGCCTTTTCTCCACTAAACTCAAAGCCCTACAATCCGATTGGGGGGGTGAATATCGCCACCTCTCTCACACCCTCACTACCTTAGGCATTCAGCATCGCCGCTCGTGCCCACACACACATGAACAAGTCGGTGCCATCGAACACCGTCACCGTCAAATTGTTGAAGTTGGTCTTTCCCTACTCGCCCAATCTAATCTTCCTCCCTTATCGGGAAGATGCCTTTATCAACGCCACCTACCTCATAAATCGCCTTCCTCTAAAGCTCTTGACTATAAAACCCCTTATGAAATGGTCTACCATCGTCCTCCCCCGATTACTCTTTTCTCCAGCGTGTTTGGTCGTGGCTTGCTGCGGCCATATCTGCGTCCTTATAACCACCACAAAATCGACTATCGCTTACCACCTGCATCTTCTTCTTAGGTTACTCTCCAAACCATCATGGCTATAAATGTCTTGACCTTGCCACCGGTCGCCTCTATATTGCTCGCCACGTCATCTTTGATGAATCTCTCTTCCCTACACATCAACCTCTCGCCCCATTGCCTCTCCTCCTCTTACAATGATCTACCCCACCTCCTAATCACCCCTCCTCCTATGTCCGCTTCTCCCACTTCGCCACCCGCACCCCACTCACCTCCTTCACCACACTCTCCCCACCGAGCCGTCCCCACACCCCCTCGGCCGAACCCTCCTCTCTGGCCTACCCACGGCCTTGCTTCCTGCACCTCCCAATCCCAACCGCATGCTCACCCCGCACCCAAACCAATAAACTTAAACCGGTCCAAATGCCTGACTACATTCGTTATCCTTTATCTCGGGCACTTCTTGCCACCACTACCTCTTTAGACCTTTCCTCCTATCATGATGCCTCTAAACATGAAATTTGGCGTCATGCGACGCGGATGAGATTGATGCCCTGTTGAAAAATCACACTTGGGATCTTGTGCCGTCACCACCCTCATATGAATATTGTTGGTAATAAGTGGGTTTACCGTACCAAACACCTTGCGATGGTCGCCTCGGCGTCCACAAGGCACGTTTAGTTGCTAAAGGGTTTCATCAAGCGAGGCGTGGATTATCATGAGACCTTCACCTCGTTGTTAAACCGTTTACCATACGTCGCCTCTTCGTCTCTTGCGCCTCTCGGGTTGGTCTCGCGGCGAGTTGATATACTGAAATGCCTTTTGCATGGTCATCTCTCCGAGCCTGTCTACATGCAACAACCACGTGGCTTTGTCCACCCCGACTTCCCAGTTACGCCTGCCGCTTAAAGCGCAGTCTGTATGGCCTCAAACAGGCTCCTCGGGCTTGGTTTTCTCGGTTCACTGCGGCGCTCACCCAGTTTGGCTTTACAGGCTCTAAGGCCGACCCCTCCCTATACATTTACTCTCGTGCTGGTGCTCGAGTTTATGTCCTTATTTACGTTGATGACATTATTATTACTGGTTCTTCCCCCTCCCTTATTGAGCAGGTTATTCAGTTTCTGGCCACGCAGTTTCCGGTGAAAGATCTTGGTGCCTTGTCTTACTTTCTTGGCATTGAAGTTCTTCCCACCGCCGACGGACTCTTTCTTACTCAGCGTAAGTATATCCTACATAGATTTACAACGCGTGCATCCATGGATAAGGCTAAGCCTTGTCAGACTCCTATGAGTGCCTCTACTCACTTGATTTGGGATGATGGTCCTCCATGCTCTGATCCTGCGCTCTACCGCACTATTGTGGGTGGTCTTCAGTACCTTGCTTTTACTCGCCCCGACATTGCCTTCGCCGTTCATAAGGTCAGTAAATACATGCATGCCCCTACCGATGCGCATTGGACTGCGGTCAAACGTATCTTACGCTATTTGAAGAACACGATTTCTGAGGGACTGTTTTTCTCTCGTACTTCTCCTATTACCATCCGGGCTTACTCTGATTCTGATTGGGCGGCTGACTCCGATAACCGTCGCTCAGTTGGTGCTTATTGTGTCTTCTTGGGGTCGAATCTCATCAGTTGGCGTACCAAGCAACATTTGACTGTCTCCAAGAGTAGCACTGAGGCTGAATACAAGACCTTGTCCAATACTGCTGCTGAGATTCAATGGCTTTGCAGCTTGCTCACTGAAATGGAAGTTCCTTTATCGTCTACTCCGACTCTTTGGTGTGACAACATCGGTGCTACTTATCTTGCCCACAATCCGGTGTTTCATGCCCGCACGAAACATATCGAGATTGACTTCCACCATGTTCGCGAACTTGTTGCGTCTAATCGCCTTGCTATTTCCTTCATTACTTCGAAGGAACAACTTGCGGATGTTTTAACCAAACCGTTGGGGTCACCGTTGTTCCATTCCATGAAGACCAATCTCCGTGTTCATCCTCTTCCCACGGGATTGCGGGGGCGTGTTGAGCATAATATTATCAAGTAGTTTATTATTTATAATAATTTGTATTTTACCGTTTTAGGCCTCTTATCTTTCTGCCTATAAATACTTGATGTAACACTCATTATGAATACAATACAATACAATTACAATTTACAAATCACTACAGAGACCGCAATATCAAACTGAGAATAAAATGACAAACAGAAATACAAACAAAAACAAGAAAATAGATTCTTCCAACAGCGTAGATTCAACTTCATCGAACCAAGAGCTTGCAGCATCATCGAACATGCATGAGGATTTAACTCTCACAGTCACAGCTGAGAAAGAAATATAAAGGAAAACAGAGAAATTCATTAAAAAGTATTTGAAGCTATTGATCCTAAGTGCTTAAATAGAAGTCGTGGCCCAAGCATTTCGTCCCACTTAGGATAAGAAATGAATGTTTGCCTTCTATTTCAGGTACATCATGGGTACAAAAGTAGAATAAATTCTGAACTAATCTGGGGGGAAAAATAGAAATGAAACTGGAATGGAGATGTAAATTCTCTCTGTTTAAAAAAAAAATGTAAACTATGTAATTAAGATGGAGGAACTAGCTTACTTGAACATATTCGACTTCAAAGACATCAGAACCAGTGTCCCCGGCGAGTTTTTTAAAAGCTTTTTTGTCAAGTATAATGTCGGAGGGGCAATTTATACATTCACCACAAAGGTGACAACAATGTTAGAATTACCATTCACTAATTTAAATCTGTTCCCACAATCCGTGTCGCCAGGGGCGGACGCAGGATCCCGGGTAAGGGGGGGCGATACTATGGGCGAGTGTAAATTTTTAGGGAGGGGGGGGGCAAAAAAAATACACAACATACATAATAGTGTGTTTTCCGGATCTAAGGGGGGGCGCTTGACCCCCCTCCCTCCTTCTTAAATCCGCCCCTGCGTGTCGCCTTTGAATACTCTTATCTCCATTATAGTTTGCAACTATTCCTGGAGTTGGATCATTAACCTCGTTGCATCCGTAAGCCGAAACACATGAAAATTAGTCACTGATAAACGTTTCACATTTTGAATAACTTTTGAACTCTATCGATTATAGTTATAACTTATTCTCAATATCAATAAGTGTCCATTGATATACTAATTACATAAAGACTAACCCTCCATAGACTATCCGTAATGAAGCGGGAAGGTTTCCGTAAACCTTCTTCATTACGTATTATCATTATTTACCGTTAACCCACTAGTGATCAATAAGTTCATAACAAATATGAACTCCGTGGATCGATCAGTTTCTAGGATTAACAAATAAGGGGATTGTCTTTCTACTTCCCAAATAAAGGAATGGATTCCGTATCTGTGAGACACACACTCCCTACTCATTCCGAATAGTGCTGACGTGAAAGCGATTCAGACCGCGCCTCTTAGAAATCCTTAACGAACACATAAACCCTATCTTGAAACTAGCAGGAGTCTGAAACCACTTCAGGATTAAGGTTAATCCATATATGATCATCTTGTGATTTAATAAGATTTATCAATCACATAATTACATGACAAATACAGATTCAATTGGTCCAGTCCTATATGACTACATCATATATAAATGCCCCACTTAGATAGCCAATATCGACGGTCCGGATAAGACGGTCACGTCATAACGTGTTTTGGCCACATTAACGGTTGTTTAATCAATAGACCCCATACTTTGATTAAGTTCACCACGGACTAAAAGTTCAAGTATATCACCATAAACTTAATCCTCACGTGTGATTGCTACATATGATACAACTTGGGGTTTTCAATGGTGTATTACTTATAAGCACAAATCAAATAATAATATGTGTATAAATATGTCATTTATTAATTATAAAAAGAATTACATAAATTGTCTTTCGGGCACTACATCCAACATATATTTTCTCCAGACACAATGAGCGTACTTAAATCATTATCTATGTTAATGATGTTATTATTAATGGTACATCTTTTATTCTTATTCAGCAGGTCATTGATTATCTTAGCACGTATTTTCTTGTCAGAGAGCTTGGATCACTATCTTATTTTCTCGGTTTGAAGGCTCTCCCCACCATGGATGGATTATATCTCAGTCAGCTAATGTATATCCTGCAATCATTAAAAAAGGCAGGGATGGACAAATCCAAGCCATGTCACACTCCTATGGCTGCCAATACTCGTCTCCAAAAAGCCACCGGCCTTTTCTTTTCGGATGCATAATTATATCGCACTATTGTTGGCAGACTTCAATATCTCATTGTACTTGCTTTGACATAGCATTTGTTGTCCATAGTGTTAGTAAATACATGTACTCTCCCATAAAGGATCATCGGTCGGCTGTCAAGCACGTTCTTCGCTATCTCAAATACACTATCTTTCACTGTCTATTTATATCCCGCACCTTTTCATTTGAATGCATGAATCTGCGAATGGATATGACACCCTTTCATTTATGAGTACCTCATTTAGTAGTATACTTAAAAGTTGAAAATTAGTTTTAAATTCTCTTTATTGATATTTATTAGGTTCAAATCCACATATTAGAAAAAAGTTACAATAAGAACAAAATTAATACTCTTGGTATAATTTACCCTTTACACTATGCGTCAGAAAAAACAAACCCGGAAATGAGCTATGCGGCCCGTATTCACCATTTTTGACGATTTTGAGCTTCTTTCTCTACCCTCCATCATTTTCTCACCACTTTCTCTTTCCTTTTTCCTCATTCTTCCTGCCCATTCTTCACCAACGACTAACCTTCCAGTACTCTTCCTGCCTCATTATATTGTGGGGTTTTTAGGTTTTTGTTTATTGGGTTGAACTAATTGTGTAGGCGGCCAATAGCAATTTTATCAATTCAACTTCTGTTTTTTTGAGCTTTTGTCTTGTTACATTGATTATTCGGATCCGTTGTTGTTGCAACCTCGAATCCATGAAATCTATATCGCCATGACAATCTGCTCATGAATTTCTGGATCAAACCAATCTTCTCGAGAAATTGTTTGATGTAAAGCATTTTATTCTTTTTTATCTTTTATTTTCATCCATTATATGCAAAGTTACCTTTTTTTAATTTAGTTTCTTAGATTTTCAATGTAGTTCAAGTGACGGGTTTGTTTCTTTACTTGGAAAGAAACTTTGATTACTGCTTAAGGCATAAGAAGTTTGGCTTGAATCAACTCGAGAGGACATGGCATCACGGATTGAGTTCCTATCCAAATTTAAATTTCATTTTGGTTGTTGGATCACTTTCTATTACTTCGTGAATACATTAGGTTCGCAACATGGCTTCAGATCATGGTTTTTATGGTCAGAGACATATAGTGGTGAAGCATAATGCGATTTTGGGATATATCCTTACAAATTTGATCATTATGGTAATGTCACTATGAATGAAATGTGTTGCTTATGAGATGTTATAGTAAATTTATGAGGTGTTACTATAGATTTGTGAGACTGCTATTGCAAAAAGTTGTGAGATGTTACTACAGTTGGTGAGGGTGTTACTACAAATGTTGTGAGAGTCATGTTACTGTAAATTTGAGGAGTGTTACTCCGGAATTGTGAGGTGTTACTGCAAAAGCTTTAAGGTGTTACTGTGAAATTTTTGAAAATTGTGGCAGTGTCACTGTGAAACTAAGATGTTGCTTGTGATGTGTTACTACGAATTGTGAGGGTGTTATTGCAAGATTCAGAGGTGTAGCCGTAATTTGTGTTGTGTTGCTGCATGTTGTGAGGGTGTGAGGCGTTATTGCAAATTATGAAGGGTGTTACTGTAAACTTTGAGATGTCACTGCAAAATCCTGTCACGGTGTTACTGCAATTGGGTGTTACAGTCACTTTGTATTGTTATTGTGATGATGTTACAAGAAACAAAGCAAAATACATATTAGTAGTATAATATATAAATAATCTTGATGTTCTCCTTATAAGAAGCTTGCTAGTGAAAGTTTCTTGGCAGTTTTCTCCTTGTTGTTCTGCGTCGTTGCTATGGTATTGGTGTTCTCCCTTTTGCTTTGTTCTGTGTCGTTGCATTGGTACGGAATACTCAATTTTAGTGTTAAGGTTGATTTTATACGATTTATTCCGTTATATTTTATAATGATTTCCTCCATATTTGTATAATTTGCATAGAAAATGAGCGTTTAATTGGTTTATTGAGCAAGTGAGGTTTTAAGTGGTTTATTCGCAAAATTAGTTGAATTATGCGTTTTATTGTTGATTTCATGTTTATTTGGATATTATTACATTTTGCGATGTTTTTTATGTCATGTAGATGCATATTCTCGACCCAAAGAATGATCAAATGAAGATCAAGTTCGAATTATATGATAGAGAGGAGATAAAGTTGGAATTTGATAAAGGATAGAGAAGGAAGGAAAGGATAAATATGAAGAAATCAAGTTGTTGATCCAGCTGAACTGGCGTCCAAGTCCCGTCCAGGGTGGACGGGCGTCTGAAGAATGGACTGGCGTCCAGGAGAAGAAAGTTGATTCAGAGAGTTTGAACGCTGAGTGGACGGGCGTCTGAAGCAAGTCCAAGGTATCTTGGACGGGCGTCCTTCGACCGACTTACAGCAGCCGACTTTATTTTCTATAAATACCAGCGCTATTTTCAACCCTAGAGATATATTATTACACAGCCGCATTGTGAAAACCCTAGTTTCAAGCCAAGTAACCTCGGCCGGCTGAGCCTTGGTGCTTGGCCGGCTGAGGGTGGTCGTTTCTTTTCCGTTTTATGCCGTTTTGCTTTTCTTTGTGCTGGATGATTTGGAGGCTAGACGATTTGTTCAAGTTATTTAAATTCGTTTCATCAGGTTCTTTCTTTTCAATCTTAAGTTTGTTTTGTGATTTTTGATTAAAGTTGTTATCTTTTCTATATGCTTATTGTTTATGCTCGATATCGAGAGATGTATTGCTTATTGATGTTTACCGTATGACGAGAGTCGGTGTAAACCTTAGATCACCATAGGAAAGATTGGATTTTTAATCTAAACATAACGAGAGTTGATAGGTTGAGTATCTAGGTTGCTAGATTGAGAGATCTTACACCTTGGTTTGAGAGCGTCAATCTTATATATCGAGAGATGAGAGATTGATAGGCGAATTATCTACGAGAGTAGAAATTCATACCTTTGATAGGTGAACCACAATTTTAGTTGACTCATCACAAGACAACTTTAGAGAGGAAATTAAGGGTTGCGGGATCGGTGGATAATTACTTGTTCGATTGTTTAATCACCATGATCATCGTTGTTTAAATTCATAGTTGTTTATTGTTTTCTTTTTAGTTTATATTTTAGATTTATGTTCGCAATTATCGTTTCCTGGCTTTGGACTGACAATCCTCTGTCCAGTTTTCTTTTCGTTTTTAGTTTTAGGTTTAGAAATAATTGGTATCAATCTTAGGAAAATTAATGAACTAGATACCCCGATTCCCTGTGATCGACTCCGGTATTAATCGCTATACTACGATCCCTACACTTGGGGAATACCGGATTTATAAATTTATTACTTGTTTATTTTGCTTAGATAAAATCCGAGACATTTAGTATTCCGCATTGTTGTTATATTTTCTTTTCTTGGGCTTTGTGCCCCTCTTATTTAAATATTTTTTTGAGTGGTTGTGCCCCTCTTATGAATTTTAAATATTCCTTTGCCCTTTCGACTAATTATGCACATTTATCACCCTTTTTAAGCCAATATGTTGTTTTATGAGCCCAGTTGCACATAAGTTTGATTAATTTACTAAAATACCCTGAATGTATGGTTTTATATTATACCCCCGGTCACAAACCGCCATGAAGCTAACACTTACATCTTAGGGCAAAATTCTGTGTTTAATGTTTTTGCAGGACCAAAATAAATTATATTTAATTAGCCTATCACTTAAATTGATTTAAGGACCGGACCAGATTATTTTTTTCCTAATCCTTTTTTAGTCCGGCCCAGCTCACCTTTTACCCTCTGACTCGGCCCAATGACCCAACCTCTTCTATATTCATTAGACCCAACCCTATTAAAATAAAAAAACCCTCCTAACCCTAATTACTTTTTCTCCCCTCTTCATCTTCCAGAAAAATCTGGCCCCTATTCTCCACATTCAATGAACATGATTTCCAAATCTGCTCCTTCAATAGCCTTTCTAGAAAATCTGCCATCCGTTTCTCTATCCTGTCGATTTGCTGTTGATTCGAACCACCATGTGCAGAAAACCGATTTAGAAAGGTTCGTTTCCAGAAAATCGGCTATTTCGAGCAACCACGTGATGAATCCCTGTTTTGGAAGGCTTGAAAATAAGAGCTGGCACCTTTACTGCAGAATCGTGAGGATTTGAAGCATTTAATCACTGATTCTGCTCGAAGAAACAAATGGTCATTATGAAGGCTTCGAGTTGTTTAAAGGTCGTATCTTTTCCTTCTTTATGTTAATATCTTCTATTATTACTCTGATTTGAGCCGATTCTCTGCCCTGATTTTGTGCTTATGTTATGAAAGGTCTGATTTTTCATTCGATTTGATGACTGTTACGAGTCATAAACGTCCGATTCGCTGAATTGGCAGTCAATCTCAAATCAAGGTTGTATCTTTTCACTTAATAGTTAATATCGTCTTTATTGTTTTCTGATTTGATCTTGATACTGCCTTGACCTTTCCTTTTGTGTTGATCTTGCAGCATATGAATTCAAGAAACACGTGTTAAAAGTGTAAGCTGCTTTCATAGTCGTTAAAGGATGAACCTGTCCCTTTTCCAGTAGAAGATTCAGAGTTGGATGAACCTGTCCCTTTACCTGCTGAAATCTGTGATGTTTGCAAACTTGACTGAAAATCTGCATTTTGTGTAATACCTTGTAATAGGATCTGTATCTCAGTTTATCTTTTCTTTTTTGCCACAGTTTGGACCTGCTGATCATTTGTGATCAGTTCCAATACTGACCTTGACAGTCAGATAAGAGGTGCAACTCAAATCTAACCTCGATTCGATCTTTGGCCGATTGATCGATCCTAGTCCGGTCCCTACTTGTTATGCTCACTGAAACCTTTGTAAATCAGGTTGTATTTAAGTGCTGATAAACTTCAAAGTTATTTGTGTTTATCATCACTAAAGTACATCATCATTTTCATCATCTTTTTGTATCCTGTTGAACTCAGTTAGATCAGTCTCAACTGTAATTTATTTTCCATCATCTGCTTTCAGTTGTAAATCCTTCAAACTGCTCAATAACTCAGTTTGATAATTTATATTTGAAATTTTATTCAACAACTTGTATTATACTTATATCTCGAGCCTGTTTGAGTTGTGATTTAGAAATAACATTGCTAGACTGCTTAAAATAACTCAACTTGCTTACATTCGAATTTGTGTGCAAGTTTTTCTTTATAACTATTGATCACTTAGGTGTTATACACAATCGAATAATATTTTAATTTAAGCTTCCAAAATTAAATATTAGTAATTGTGTGAATCTAATTGCTCCAACTTGTTTGCCATATTGATAATTCGAAAAAGTGGTATAAATTACCAACACTCTATTCATCCCCCCTTCTAGAGTGCTTTATTGCGCATTGTCGATCCAACAAATAAGCCATGCCCAGCGGGAAGTGTTGTGGTCCTTAAACCTAGGCCCTGTTCGAGCCTCAATTGATGACAAAAGTAAGTGTGCGTGAATGTGTATATTTCATATCCATCAAAACAAAACAAAAAAACACCCTTTCCCATAACACCATCAGAAATACCAAAATAGAAATCATCTCAAATTAAAGACAAAAAAGACGTGTTTTGAAGGTTTACAGTACCAAACCAAGACGATCGATCATCAAAGTTTATTTCCACGGCATTAATTTGAGAATAAAAAGAAAAACCGGAAAACATACAATTACAAACGAGAAAATAGATTCTTCCAATCGCGTAGATGCAACTTCATCGAACCAACAGCTTGCAACTTCTTGAGCTTGCATGAGGATCTAATTCTCAGAGCTGAAAAGAATAAATAAAGGAAAACATAGACATACATTAATAAGTTTTTGAAGCTACTGATCCTAAGTGCTTAATTCGAAGTGGTGGCCCAATTATAATTCGTCCCACACCCCCACTTGGGATAAGAAATGAATGTTTGCCTTCTATTTCAGGTACATTTGAGTACACAAAAGTAGCATAAATTCTGAACTAATCAGGAAAAAAATAATTGACATGAAACTGGAATGTAAGGATGAAGGAACTACATTACCCGAGTATATTCGACTTCAAAGACACCAGAATCATTGTCTCCGGCGAGTTGTCCAAACGCATCGTTGGAAAGTATAACGTTGGAGGCGCAATTTGAACATTCACCAATAAAGGTGACCTGAATGTTTGAATTACCATTCACTAATTTAAACTTAACATTACAATCCGTGTCGCTGAAGCCACTAAAATCTCTATCAAAGTTTGCAACTATTCCCGGAGTTGGATCATCAACATTGTTGCATCCGTAAGCTGTAGCAAAGGAAGGAAAATTAGTGACCGATAAACATTGACTTTGAATAACTCGATCTTGCGTACGTACACCAATTCAAGTAAGCCATGGATCAAAATTAACACAATAGGTAAAAAGTTGAATAATCCATTCCTACCGTACCCCTGAAAAATCTTTTGCAATGATACCAATCACGTGTCCATAATCATGTGAGAAAGAATTATTGATACTGTGACTCTCTTAAGAAATACAAAAACATAGAATGTATAGACATGCACACAAAGTTTGATCAGACACGTAACTACATGTGTTTTGAAAAAGCAAAGACCTTTACATATATAATTTTGACATAACATTAGATATATAAGTAAGACATACTGATTTTATTGTCAGTTCCAGAAACGGTTGCTGTGTCCGCTTTTGCTGCCAAAACTAGCAGGCCCAAAAAGATGGTTAGGAACAGAACCATGTTCATCTTTAAAGCCATCAATCTGTTTGATAAGTACCCTTTTTCTTTTTCCTTGCCTACAGATGAATAACTTTAATTAATTTGGGAGATAGATGTAATTGCTATGAAACATTTGGATAGTCCCGGCCCTTTTTTATAGTCTTCTTCGATTGACGGAATCTATTATTCTCCAAACACAACATTTTAATTAAAATCTAATAGAAGAAAAAGTCTTGTCTTATTTTGAAGCGACAATGCTAGCTACATGTTTGTACAGTCACCCCTTTTGATTTTTTATCCTAAAAACTATCACCAAACAAATCTTTGATATCTTCTTTTCAAGATTATTTCGATACGCCAATGACCGGCTTTACATATATAAGGAATCTGAGATTCCTCTTTCTTATATTATACATATATTTTACCTTTCTAAATCCAAATGATACACAATGAAACCATGTCAAAAGACTGGTGATCTGATCTCTGTGCCACAATATATATCTAGAAGCAAAGTATCATCCTTCAATAAATTCCCAGTCAAAGTTCCTGCAAAATTTTACGTCATGCCTTACGTGATATTTCTGTTAGTATCCCTTAAGACCATGTATGTTCACCGAGTCAATTAGCTAAAAGTCATTGTCACACTTTACCTTTTTCTGATTTACTTCGCATGCACATTTGGATTTAGATTACTCTGATGTTTGGGATCCGTGTATTGAACCTCTATTTATGGATCACGTTATTACATAAGTTTTCTCAATGATTTTACAAAATTTATGTGGCTTTATCCCTTAAGTAATAATCCGATGTTGAACAAGTTATTCTCACTTTTAAAACGATGATTGAGCGTCAAATTAATAGCACAATTAAATCAATCCAAACTGATTGGGGTGGTGAATAAAGTCACCTCTAGCTCCCAATCTCTTACTACTCTGGGAATTCATCACCGACGCTCTTGTTCTCATACTCATGAACAAATGGGGGATATAGAATGTCATATCGTCAAATAGTTGATGTTGTCACCTTTCTTCAGGAACAAATGGGGGATATAGAATGTCATCATCGTCAAATAGTTGAAGTTGTCCTTGCTCTTCTAGCTTAATCCAACCTTCCTCTTCAATGTTAGGAAGATGCCTTTGTCACTGCTACTTACTGGATTAGTCGACTCCCCAATAAATTTATGAACAATAAAACCTCTTATGAAAGGGTCACTCTCCCGATTATACCTCTCTCCATGATTTTGGCTATGCTTATTGGCCTCATCTTTACCCCTACAACAATAACAAAATGGATTTCCGCTCCAAACCCTGCATCTCTCTAGGCTACAACCTCTCCCATCATGGTAACAAGTGTCTCGATCAATCCACGGGCCGTACCTACATCTCCCGCCATGAGTTCTTTGATGAAACTCTTTTCCATAACACACCATCTACTATCACCCTCAATAACTCCAACATTCATGTTCCCCTCCTAGCCGCCAACACTCATCCTCTTTCTAGTCCTCCAACTTGTGTCAACCGAACAGTCTCCTCCATATTTTGCTCCACCTTCACCTACGCATAGTTCTATCATATCCATATCTCCCATATCCTCTGCCTCCTCTCGATACTCCTCATCTTCTGAATCTCCCCCGCAACCTTGCCACATGATTACTAGGTCCAAAACCAACACTCTACAGCCTATCCATGCATCACCCTGACTTTATCCACCACTCCCTACGTAAAGCACTTCTCATTTCCTCACACACCATTGAACCTACTACCTATACGGGAGCCTACAAACACCAAATCCAGAGTGATGCTATGAGAGAAGAAATCAATGCTTTGCTGACAATTATACATGAGCACGCTCCATTCCGCACTAATATGAATATTGTAGGCAATAAATGGGTTTAAGGGTTAAGCGTCATGCATATGGACAGGTTGAGTGCAAAAAAGTGCGTCTTGTTGCAAATCAAACATACGGGATTGACTTTCACGACACTTTCAACCCAGTTGCCCATCACTATACATCTTCATCTATCTCTTGCCACCTCTAAGCGGTGGCCCATTTGACAGGTTAATATTCAGAATTCCTTCCTTAATTGTCATTTGATTGAGACAGACTGTATGCAGCAACCTCAGAGTTTCACTCATCCAGACTTTCCACATCATGTTTGTCGCTCGAAGCGCAGTCAATATGATTTACATCAGGCACCACGGGCCTGGTTCTAACAATTCATTGATGCTCTCTCGCGGTTCGGTTTCACTGCTTTTAAGGCAGATACATCAGCTGGATATACAGAAACCCAAATCAGGATCCGAAACACGGGAAAAACTGAATCGAGAGATTTTCTCGCTGCTTGCAAATTCGAGCACACTTTTTCCCCTTTTTTAAATCGTCATATCTGATTCACAGCACCGATCGAGACACTCGAACATACACAACGGAAGCATCGAATCGAAATTCATTTACGATTTTACCACGATATGAAACACATAATTATTTAATCTAATCTACAATAAGGTATAAAGATTTACCCAACCGAAGAGAAGCCGTGATCTTTCGAGTTGTATCTCCAAGCGACGACTGGGGGACGTCTCGATCAATCCACGGGCTGTATCTACATCTCCCGCCGTGAGTTCTTTGATGAAACTCTTTTCCATAACACACCATCTACTATCACTCTCAATAACTCCAACATTCATGTTCCCTGTTGGACGTAATATCACCGGACGGATCTAGATCCGCCGGATTACGCAGCGGAATAAACAAGAGGATCACGATCATATAAAATTAAAATACATAATTTGAGATCTACCTACAAGAAGGTGAGATCTACTTACCAATCAAAAGCGAGATCCAAAAGATTGATGAAGTCGAGATCCAATTTGAAATGCCACGATCTTCCGATGTGTATCTCTAAGCAACAACCGGTGGATGTTTATCCTTGATGCTTGACCTCCTTGATATGCTACCCGGAAAATCCCGAAGATTTTCCCAACTCTAAACCCTAAGCTTTGGCCGAATTCCTTAGCTTATTTTGTGTGTGTGTATGCGTATTATGTGTTCTAGAAAAGGCCTAGGAAAACTCTCTTTATATAGGAGAGAAATCATTGTCCTCCAAGGATTTAATAATTAATCATAATAATCATTTTCCATAAAAGATACTCGATCCTAGAATAAATCTAGAATATTTAAGGATCAATCTAATTATTTTCCTTAACTAATTATTTAACAAATAAAAAATTAATCACATGTCTTATAATTATCAAGAAAACTAATTCCTTAATAATTACCAAGACACAAAACACCCATATCAACCATAAAATTAGGGTTTCACACGCCACACTCAATTATGAGCCGAGTCCACGAAAAATGTCTTTTCCATGTATTTAATTATTTAGCCCAATAAATAATAAATCGCACATCAATTAAATAGTCCAACTACTTAATTATCATTGAGGCCCAACGTCAAGAAACATATGCATGTTAGGAGCCACATCGGGGACCATGGACCTATAACCAGTAGCTACAATAAATTAAATAAAATTATTCATCGAACAGAACAATTCTTATTCAATCTATTAATTCTGGGATTACGCCACCATAAACCCGAAACTGAACTCTATCGATTATGTATATATACTTACACTCTAATCATTGAGTAAAAGCATCCATTGATATAATCATTTCATACGGATAAATCCTCCATAGACTGTTCGTTTTGGTTCGGGATATTTCCGTAAACCCTTCTCAAAACATCTTATTCTTTTAATTTATCATTAACCCCCTAGTGATCAATTAGTTCATAACTAATATAATATGAACTGGGCCCATCGATCAGTTTCTAGGATTAACAAATAAGGGAACTGTCTGTCTACTTCCCGCAGGAAGGAATGAATTCCATATCTGTGAAGTCACGGACTACTCACTCATTCCAGAATAGAGCCAACGAGAAGTGTTCAGATCACATGTATCCAAGTGATCCTTAACTAACACATCAAACCCTACTTTGAACCAAGCAGTAAACTGTGATCACATAAGGATTGAGATTAATCCATATATGATCATCTTGTGATTCGATAAGATTTCTCGATCACGGAATTATATCGAGAATTCAAATCAAATCGGTTCAGTCCTATATGATAGACATCATATATAAATGCTCCACTAAGTACCCTATACCGACGGTCCGGATAAGACGGTCACACCGTTAAGTGTTCTGGGAGGATTATTGGTATATTAATCATGAGACACATACTCTGATTAAATTCACCATGGACTAACTAGTTTTAATCATATCATCACTAACTCAATCCTCGTGTGTATGTCATACACTGAGTTATGTGATTACATACCGATATACTTAGAGTTTTCAGTAGTGTATAATTGTGGAAATATTACTCAGCAGACTCAGTCTGCTGAGGCTTCAGCAGGGTGCTCAGCAGATTGCTGAGCCTTAGGATTTCGTGCATAATATTTTGTACACCTTATTTAATTGTAAAATTAATTGTAAAAGACATATTAATTGTGAGTCATATAAACAATTAATATGTCAAACTCTAGTTTACTTTATGTCATAGACATAACTTTTACTTTTTACTTTTGCATGCTTGCCGCCCACATCTACATACTCAAGTGGCCGCCCAAGCTAGCTAGCTAGTCTCTCTATCTCAATTGTATCTATTTATACATCTTTTTACTCAATGAATAAACTAAGTTGAAGTTTACTCTTGTGTTTATCACATTCTCAAACTCTCTTCATGGTATCGAGCCTTACATGAGTTCTAAAAATCCACCAAAAACTCGTTTTCTTTTCGAAAAATGTCAACATTATCTCGATGTTTCATCTTCTTGATGAGACTCACAATTTGCCTCAAGCAGACTGGGATAACTGAACACTCTTCTTTTACAAATCATAAACTTGATGGTAACAATTACTTGCTATGGTCAAGGTCTATGAAAATGTATATCTCCGGCCAGGGCAAGATGGGATATCATGTCGTTTCCAAACTCGCTTCTGCTGGCCCGACCCCAAGTTTGAAGCATGGGACACAGAAAATAACCAAGTCATGACCATCCTCACGAGGTCTATGACAAAAGAGATCGATGAGAACTTCATGATGTATGACATCGCTAAGGAAATGCAGGACAATGCCAGAGACCTTTACTCAAAAAGGACAATACATCTCAAGTCTATGAACTCAAGCTCAGATTCAAAATTGCGAGACAAGGGATATGTCTCAGTAACTCAATACTTTAATCAACTATCTAAGGCATGGCAACACCTAGATATGTTGAAACTCACCCTGGAATGATGTTAAAGATGCCGCACTCTTTAAAGACATTATCGAGAAAAGAGAGTATTCAAATTCCTTCTCGGATCGAATCCTATTCTTGATGATGTCGAGGTAGAATTCTTGCTACTAAACCTCTTCCAAATCTCAAATCCATGTTTGCTGAGGTCAAACATGAGGAAAGCAGGAGGAAAGTGATGTCGCCAACCCCTCGCCGACAACCTACTCGAAAGTGCCACCTGTTGTTGATCGGGAACCTCGCTGAGGCTATCGAGGCTTACGAGAAGCTCTTGATAAAATCGGGAAGCGTGTCGTGACCACCGCAAACGCAATAATCATACCAAGGACACTTGCTGAAGCTACATGGCAAGCCTAACTCCTCCAAGACCTCCGGACCGCCAAGGAAAGTCGAGCGGATACACGTAAGTGAGGAAGAAGATGACAACATGTTGAATGCTCACTTGTCGCATTCAAAGCCTTCCTAACTCAACAAAAGGAGGTAGTCACTCTACCGACATAGCCTCTCATGCCAAGACAGTAAATTCTACTCATCTATTAGTAATGAAACTGGATTGTTGACTCTGGGGCCTCATCCCATATGATCGGTAATAAAAATCTCATTACTCAACTTAAGCCATGTCCCCAAATTCACAATATTAAGATCATTGATGGATCTATCTCTAGTGCAAAAGGTTTTGGTCGGTGTCACGACTTACTAATAAGATATGCTCGCAGAATGTCCTATTTGTTCCAAGATTAGATTGCAATCTCATATCTCACAAGAAACTTACTAAAGATTTGAACTCGATCGTTGTTTTTAATGAGAATCGCACACATTCCAGATCATTCCTCAAAGGCGTTGATTGGGACTGCTAAACCTTGCTCGTGTCTGTTTGTGGTCAACCTCGCCAAGACAAGAAGATCAAGATCGAATCGCCTCGAACTGCACTCAAAACCTAGACAATATCATGTTATGGCATTATAGACTAGGACATCCCGATTTTAGTTATTTAAAGTCTATAGATCCCGAATTGTTTAAAGGTTGTAATTTGAATGATCTTCAATGTGATATTTGTCGGTTTGCTAAACTCACCAAATCTGTGTATGCAAAATTACCTTACTTACCATCCACACCGCTCACCTTAATTCACAAAGTGGCGTATGGGGACCTCAAGAGTAAAAAGCATAACAGAAAGAGGTGGTTTGTTACCTTCATAGATGACCACACCGTAACCACTTGGTTATTTTTAATGAAGGATAAGTCCTAAGTTGGACCCATCTTTCAAGAATTTTACAACATGGTCTCCACTCGGTTTGACACTCGAGATCAAAATCTTGAAGACCCGACAATGCTCTTGAATATTATGAGTCTCATCTCGGTAATTTCTTGATGGATAAAGGGATTGTCCATATCAAGAGTTGTGTTGAAACCCCTCAAAGAAATGGGGTTCTTTGAGAGAAAGAACAGCATCCGCTTGAAATGGCTAGGTCTATTATGTTTACCACAAATGTTCCAAAATATATGTGGGGTGAAGCCATATTGACTTCCACATACTTAATCAATGCACTTCCCAAAGGGTACTAGGCTTCAAAACTCCTATCAAAACCCTACCGACACACACTCCGCCCCATCTTATTTCCCGCTTACCTCCAAAAATCTTTGGTTGTACTGTGTTTATCTATATCCATGCTCAACACAGAAGCAAAACTTGATCCCAAAGCTCACAAGTGCATATTCCTAGGATATGCAAAGGACAGGAAAGGTTACAAGTGCTACTCTCCTTCTGAAAAAAGATTTTACAATTCTATGGATGTAAATTTTTTTGAAAGGACTCCCTACTACAGCAAGTCCACTGAGGCAGTCACTGATGGAAACCTGATAGAAATTGACCTAAACCCCTTCCTTCAGCAAACTCTTAACCTCAAAGAACCTATGATCCTCACAGATCGAACCCCAAGACCTCTACCGACTCTCAAGACTCATCGATCCTCAAAGAACCAACCGACTCGAGCCTGTGACGACCCGAGCCCGCCGACACACAAAGCAATCTGCAGATCCGGCAGCTTCACTGACATTGATGATAGACCTATTGCTCTAAGGAAAGGGAAAAGATCATGCACCGATCATTTTATTCATACTTATTTATCTTATGATCGCTTGTCTCTGTCTTTGCCATGTTTACACAGACTGGACTCTCACTCTATCCCTAGAAATATTCAGAGGCCCTTCAAAATGATAAGTGGAAGGTCAGCTTGTTAAAACTGAGATGATTTGCTCTCTGGATAATCATACTTGGGACCTCACAACTCTTCCCAAAGGCAAGAAGACAGTTAGGCTGAGATGGTTATTCACTATCAAATACAATCTTGATGGTACAATTGACAAGTACAAAGCCGATTGGTAGCAAGGGGATTCACTCAAACTTATGGTATTGACTATAAGGAAACTTTTGCCCAGTGGGCAAAACTCAACACCGCTCGTGGTTCTCGATCTCTCTAGTTTGTCCAACTGGATCGGCCTCTACACCAATTGGATATCAAAAATGCTTTTCTCAATGGTGATCTCACCGAGGAAGTCTATATGAATGTACCTCCTGGTTTTGTCAATCCCACACTCAGGGCAAGGTATGCAAACTCGGAAATCTCTATATGGCTCAAGCAATCCCCAAGAGCCTGGTTTGGGAAACTTACTACCGTGGTTAAAGTCTGCTGGATATCATCAATGCAACTCGATCACACCATGTTTGTCAAGACAACCAACCGAGGAGGTCCATTCTAATTGTTTATGTGGATGATATCATCCTTACTCGGGAAGACTCTCTGAGATCCAAAACTTGAAGACTCTACTTGGCAAAGGTGTTCCAAGTTAAAGATCCGGCTACCTCAAGTATTTTCTTGGTATGGAAGTAGCTAGAAACACCAATGGCATTTCGGTCTCCCAAAGAAAGTATGTCCTGGACCTCTATGAAGGAAATGGGCATCTTTGGGATGCAAACTCGTTGTATCTCAGTAGACCCAGGTCATACCCTCATCGCATGGTGACATTGTTTGTCGAGAAAGAACAATATCAAAGGCTTGTAGGCAAACTCATATACCTTTCTCACACAAGACCTGATATTGCCTATAAAGTCGATCCTGGTCACTCAATTCATGCATTGCCCTATTGAGCAACATTGGGATGCAGAGTGAATAGGATAATTGAGGTATTTAAAATCCACTCTGCCAAGGCCTGCACTTCACCAAGTCTACTTGATAGATCAATCAAGGTCTACACCGATGTCTTGATTGGGCCGGATGTCACATTGATGGAGGTCTACCACAAAGCTATTGCTCATATATATGGGAACCAGTTTACTTGGAGGAGCAAGAAATAACCTCTCGTGGTCAAGAAGCGATCTTGGTTCGAACTAAGGGCACTTGTACTTGGCATTTGTGAAGCTCTATGGCTAAAAAGTGTTGGCCTGAACTTTCAAGAATCAGACGAAGAACCTATCACACTCTGTTGTGATAATAATTCACCCTTATGCATGGCGGCAAGATCCATCCATCATGATAAAACCAAGCATGTGGACATTGACAGACACTTTCTCGAAGGAGCGATTGATGCCAGGATTATTCAACTCCAAATATGTTCCTCACAGATCGAATCGCTTGATATTCTTACCAAGGCTATTCCACCTCTTATGTTCAAATAGACTAAGTAGCAAACTCGGCCGCATCAACATATACACCCCATTTGAGAGGGGGTGTGGAAATATTACTCAAATGACTCGATCTGCTTTGAGGCTTCACAGGTGCTCAAAGCAGATTGCTGAGCCTTAGGATTTCGTGCATAATATTTTGTACACCTTATTTAATTGTAAAATTAATTGTAAAAGACATATTAATTGTGAGTCATATAAACAATTAATATGTCAAACTCTAGTTTACTTTATGTCATAGACATAACTTTTACTTTTACTTTTGCATGCTTGCCGCCCACATCTACATACTCAAGTGGCCGCCAAGCTAGCTAGCTAGTCTCTATCTCAATTGTATCTATTTATACATCTTTTTACTCAATGAATAAACTAAGTTGAAGTTTACTCTTGTGTTTATCACATTCTCAAACTCTCTTCAATAATATAAGCATAAATGCAAATAATAAAATGAATATATAATTCTGTCATTTATTTAAATAAAACAATTACAAAATGTACACGATTTCCAAATCTGCTCCTTCAATGGCCTTTCTAGAAAATCTGCCATCCGTTTCTCTATCCTGTCGATTTGATGTTGATTCGAACCACCATGTGCAGAAACCGATTTAGGAAGGTTCATTTCCAGAAAATCGGCTATTTCGAGCAACCACGTGATGAATCCCTGTTTTGGAAGGCTTGAAATTAAGAGCTGGCACCCTTACTACAGAATCGTGAGGATTCAAAGCATTTAATCACTGATTCTGCTTGAAGAAACACATGTTCATTGTGAAGGCTTCGAGTTGTTTAAAGGTCATATCTTTTCCTTCTTTATGATAATATCTTCTATTATTACTCTGATTTGAGCCGATTCTCTGCCCTGATTTTGTGCTTAGGTGTCGATTGTAGGTCTGAGTATGAAAGGTCTGATTTTTCATTCGATTTGATGAATGTTACAAGTATTAAACGTCCGATTCGCTGAATTGGCAGTCAATCTCAAATCAAGGTCGTATCTTTTCACTTAATAGTTAATATCGTCTCTGTTATTTTCTGATTTGATCTTCATACTGCCTTGACCTTTCCTTTTGTGTTGATCTTGCAGCGTATGAATTCAAGAAACACGTGTTAAAAGTGTAAGCTGCTTTCATAGTCGTTAAAGGATGAACCTATCCCTTTTCCAGTACAAGATTCAGAGGTGGATTGATGTGTTGCCATTTTGAACAAGAACTGGTAGTTCTCTCCCTTCTGTTTCAACCCCGGTTTGGTGAATCTCAACCCAAACCGCTCAGGTAAATTGGCTTGAACCTACACTGTGGACTAGTACATTTTACCTAGGGTTCTTTAACCCAATGATGGTCTGGTTTGAGTCATATGTTGAGGGCCTTGGTCCAGTGATGCCCAAAACATATCACCCTAATCTAGTCTAGATTAAACCGAGTCTACTTGGTCCAAGGTTGTCAAAATGTTTAAACCAAACCGTTTTTCAAAAGCTATTTTAACCCTATATATAGACCTCACACCCCTTAAGTTTTTTTTTCATCAGTTTTACAACTTAAGCAAACACCACACTTTCTCCTTCTCAAAAAAAATTTCTAAGTCATTTTTGCAAGAAGAAGTCTGTGGTCTGGATTCCTTATCACTTGCCTGAAGTGATAGTGAATCAGTTGGAATCTTGTTGGAGTGTGTATAGCTTGAGGGCTGGCAAAGCTATACACAGGACACAGGATCAATTCCTCTGTTTGTCTGCATTGTGTCTTTTTAAAGAGGTAAATCAATTTAGAAAACTCTTTTAAACATTACTTTTGTTTAAACTGGTCTGTGGTCTGCTAGTTTGATTTGAAGTACCCCTGTGATAAGATCATTGATGTTGAATGACCTAAGTCTGGAGATTGCCTAAGTGAGGATCTGTTAAATTCGGGCATTGTCTTTAAGTTATCTCTGATCTTGTGTCATTCAGGAATTCATATTAAGTCTTGCAGTATCTGTGTTTTTGTGTGTGTCTCAATTAGCCAAACTTGAGTAGTATCTATAATTGAGTCTGTCAAACACTGAACCTGAATAAGTCAGTTTCTGAGATCAGGAATTGATACTTGAAAGCTTGAACTAGCAAAAAGGCCCTGAGAGGATTTTGGCATGTAGCTCATATTTCAGTATCAATCTGATCTTGTGTAATCATGTTTTTCAGATTGAGTGTTTATCCATTGCTGTAGAGTCTGTGCAAGTCTTGCCTCAGTACTCATCTTGCTGTACATCAGAATATCAGGATCTGTACTTATTGTGTAAGTGCACACATCCTTGAGAATAAGGCATTACAGACTGATACTCTGTTTCTTTGCAAGTCTGAATCTGTGCATCACTTGGCACTGTCTAGTTTGTCTTTACCCCATATAAACTGTTGGGAAGTTCATCATGTAGTTCCTTGGGATCTACTAGTTGGATTTCTGCCCCTTTGCTGTGTCGATCTGCTGTCCTTGCTAAACCTGCTGTACATTTGCTACCTGCTGAAATCTGTGCTGTTTGCAAACTTGACTGAAAATCTGCATTTTGTGTAATACCTTGTAATAGGATCTGTATCTCAGTTTATCTTTTCTTTTTTGCCATAGTTTGGACCTGCTGATCATTTGTGATCAGTTCCAATACTGACCTTGACAGTCAGATCAGAGGTGCAACTCAATTCGACCCTCGCCTGATCTTTGGCCCGATTGATCGATCTAGTCTGGTCCCTACTTGTTGTGCTCACTGAAACCTTTGTAAATCAGGTTGTATTTAAATGCTGATAAACTTCAAAGTTATTTGTGTTTATCATCACTAAAGTGCATCATCATTTTCATCATCTTTTTGTATCCTGTTGAACTCATCTTGCTGTACATCAGAATATCAGGATCTGTACTTATTGTGTAAGTGCACACATCCTTGAGAATAAGGCATTACAGACTGATACTTTGTTTCTTTGCAAGTCTGAATCTGTGCATCACTTGGCACTGTCTAGTTTGTCTTTACCCCATATAAACTGTTGGGAAGTTCATCATGTAGTTCATTGTGATCTACTAGTTGGATTTCTACCCCTTTGTTGTGCCGATCTGCTGTCCTTGCTAAACCTGCTGCACATTTGCTACCTGCTGAAATCTGTGCTGTTTGCAAACTTGACTGAAAATCTGCATTTTGTGTAATACCTTGTAATAGGATCTGTATCTCAGTTTATCTTTTCTTTTTTGCCACAGTTTGGACCTGCTGATCATTTGTGATCAGTTCCAATACTGACCTTGACAGTCAGATAAGAGGTGCAACTCAAATCTAACCTCGATTCGATCTTTGGCCGATTGATCGATCTAGTCCGGTCCCTACTTGTTGTGCTCACTGAAACCTTTGTAAATCATGTTGTATTTAAGTGCTGATAAACTTCAAAGTTATTTGTGTTTATCATCACTAAAGTACATCATCATTTTCATCATCTTTTTGTATCCTGTTGAACTCAGTTAGATCAGTCTCAACTGTAATTTATTTTCCATCACTGTTTCAGGTTGTAAATCCTTCAAACCTGTTCAATAACTCAGTTTGATAATTTATATTTGAAATTTTATTCAACAACTTGTATTATACTTATATCTGAGCCTGTTTGAGTTGTGATTTAGAAATAACATTGCTAGACTGTTTAAAATAACTCAACCTGTTTACATTCGAATTTGTGTGCAAGTTTTTCTTTATAACTATTGATCACTTAGGTGTTATACACAATCGAATAATATTTTAATTTAAGCTTCCAAAATTAAATATTAGTAATTGTGTGAATCTAATTGCTCCAACTTGTTTGCCATATTGATAATTCGAAAAAGTGGTATAAATTACCAACACTCTATTCATCCCCCCTTCTAGAGTGCTTTATTGCGCATTGTCGATCCAACAAATAAGCCATGCCCAGCGGGAAGTGTTGTGGTCCTTAAACCGGAGGTTCCGGGTTCGAGTCTCAGTGGGGACAAAAGTAAGTGTGCGTGAATGTGTATATTTCATATCCGTCAAAACAAAACAAAAAAACACCCTTTCTCATAACACCATCAGAAATACCAAAATAGAAATCATCTCGAATTAAAGACAAAAAAGACGTGTTTTGAAGGTTTACAGTACCAAACCAAGACGATCGATCATCAAAGTTTATTTCCACGGCATTAATTTGAGAATAAAAAGAAAAACCGGAAAACATACAATTACAAACGAGAAAATAGATTCTTCCAATCGCGTAGATGCAACTTCATCGAACCAACAGCTTGCAACTTCTTGAGCTTGCATGAGGATCTAATTCTCAGAGCTGAAAAGAATAAATAAAGGAAAACATAGACATACATTAATAAGTTTTTGAAGCTACTGATCCTAAGTGCTTAATTCGAAGTGGTGGCCCAATTATAATTCGTCCCACACCCCCACTTGGGATAAGAAATGAATGTTTGCCTTCTATTTCAGGTACATTTGAGTACACAAAAGTAGCATAAATTCTGAACTAATCAGGAAAAAAATAATTGACATGAAACTGGAATGTAAGGATGAAGGAACTACATTACCCGAGTATATTCGACTTCAAAGACACCAGAATCATTGTCTCCGGTGAGTTGTCCAAACGCATCGTTGGAAAGTATAACGTTGGAGGCGCAATTTGAACATTCACCAATAAAGGTGACCTGAATGTTTGAATTACCATTCACTAATTTAAACTTAACATTACAATCCGTGTCGCTGAAGCCACTAAAATCTCTATCAAAGTTTGCAACTATTCCCGGAGTTGGATCATCAACATTGTTGCATCCGTAAGCTGTAGCAAAGGAAGGAAAATTAGTGACCGATAAACATTGACTTTGAATAACTCGATCTTGCGTACGTACACCAATTCAAGTAAGCCATGGATCAAAATTAACACAATAGGTAAAAAGTTGAATAATCCATTCCTACCGTACCCCTGAAAAATCTTTTGCAATGATACCAATCACGTGTCCATAATCATGTGAGAAAGAATTATTGATACTGTGACTCTCTTAAGAAATACAAAAACATAGAATGTATAGACATGCACACAAAGTTTGATCAGACACGTAACTACATGTGTTTTGAAAAAGCAAAGACCTTTACATATATAATTTTGACATAACATTAGATATATAAGTAAGACATACTGATTTTATTGTCAGTTCCAGAAACGGTTGCTGTGTCCGCTTTTGCTGCCAAAACTAGCAGGCCCAAAAAGATGGTTAGGAACAGAACCATGTTCATCTTTAAAGCCATCAATCTGTTTGATAAGTACCCTTTTTCTTTTTCCTTGCCTACAGATGAATAACTTTAATTAATTTGGGAGATAGATGTAATTGCTATGAAACATTTGGATAGTCCCGGCCCTTTTTTATAGTCTTCTTCGATTGACGGAATCTATTATTCTCCAAACACAACATTTTAATTAAAATCTAATAGAAGAAAAAGTCTTGTCTTATTTTGAAGCGACAATGCTAGCTACATGTTTGTACAGTCACCCCTTTTGATTTTTTATCCTAAAAACTATCACCAAACAAATCTTTGATATCTTCTTTTCAAGATTATTTCGATACGCCAATGACCGGCTTTACATATATAAGGAATCTGAGATTCCTCTTTCTTATATTATACATATATTTTACCTTTCTAAATCCAAATGATACACAATGAAACCATGTCAAAAGACTGGTGATCTGATCTCTGTGCCACAATATATATCTAGAAGCAAAGTATCATCCTTCAATAAATTCCCAGTCAAAGTTCCTGCAAAATTTTATGTCATGCCTTACGTGATATTTCTGTTAGTATCCCTTAAGACCATGTATGTTCACCGAGTCAATTAGCTAAAAGTCATTGTCACACTTTACCTTTTTCTGATTTACTTCGCATGCACATTTGGATTTAGATTACTCTGATGTTTGGGATCCGTGTATTGAACCTCTATTTATGGATCACGTTATTACATAAGTTTTCTCAATGATTTTACAAAATTTATGTGGCTTTATCCCTTAAGTAATAATCCGATGTTGAACAAGTTATTCTCACTTTTAAAACGATGATTGAGCGTCAAATTAATAGCACAATTAAATCAATCCAAACTGATTGGGGTGGTGAATAAAGTCACCTCTAGCTCCCAATCTCTTACTACTCTGGGAATTCATCACCGACGCTCTTGTTCTCATACTCATGAACAAATGGGGGATATAGAATGTCATATCGTCAAATAGTTGATGTTGTCCTGCTCTTCTAGGAACAAATGGGGGATATAGAATGTCATCATCGTCAAATAGTTGAAGTTGTCCTTGCTCTTCTAGCTTAATCCAACCTTCCTCTTCAATGTTAGGAAGATGCCTTTGTCACTGCTACTTACTGGATTAGTCGACTCCCCAATAAATTTATGAACAATAAAACCTCTTATGAAAGGGTCACTCTCCCGATTATACCTCTCTCCATGATTTTGGCTATGCTTATTGGCCTCATCTTTACCCCTACAACAATAACAAAATGGATTTCCGCTCCAAACCCTGCATCTCTCTAGGCTACAACCTCTCCCATCATGGTAACAAGTGTCTCGATCAATCCACGGGCCGTACCTACATCTCCCGCCATGAGTTCTTTGATGAAACTCTTTTCCATAACACACCATCTACTATCACCCTCAATAACTCCAACATTCATGTTCCCCTCCTAGCCGCCAACACTCATCCTCTTTCTAGTCCTCCAACTTGTGTCAACCGAATAGTCTCCTCCATATTTTGCTCCACCTTCACCTACGCATAGTTCTATCATATCCATATCTCCCATATCCTCTGCCTCCTCTCGATACTCCTCATCTTCTGAATCTCCCCCGCAACCTTGCCACATGATTACTAGGTCCAAAACCAACACTCTACAGCCTATCCATGCATCACCCTGACTTTATCCACCACTCCCTACGTAAAGCACTTCTCATTTCCTCACACACCATTGAACCTACTACCTATACGGGAGCCTACAAACACCAAATCCAGAGTGATGCTATGAGAGAAGAAATCAATGCTTTGCTGACAATTATACATGAGCACGTTCCATTCCGCACTAATATGAATATTGTAGGCAATAAATGGGTTTAAGGGTTAAGCGTCATGCATATGGACAGGTTGAGTGCAAAAAAGTGCGTCTTGTTGCAAATCAAACATACGGGATTGACTTTCACGACACTTTCAACCCAGTTGCCCATCACTATACATCTTCATCTATCTCTTGCCACCTCTAAGCGGTGGCCCATTTGACAGGTTAATATTCAGAATTCCTTCCTTAATTGTCATTTGATTGAGACAGACTGTATGCAGCAACCTCAGAGTTTCACTCATCCAGACTTTCCACATCATGTTTGTCGCTCGAAGCGCAGTCAATATGATTTACATCAGGCACCACGGGCCTGGTTCTAACAATTCATTGATGCTCTCTCGCGGTTCGGTTTCACTGCTTTTAAGGCAGATACATCAGCTGGATATACAGAAACCCAAATCAGGATCCGAAACACGGGAAAAACTGAATCGAGAGATTTTCTCTGCTTGCAAATTCGAGCACACTTTTTCCCCTTTTTTAAATCGTCATATCTGATTCACAGCACCGATCGAGACACTCGAACATACACAACGGAAGCATCGAATCGAAATTCATTTACGATTTTACCACGATATGAAACACATAATTATTTAATCTAATCTACAATAAGGTATAAAGATTTACCCAACCGAAGAGAAGCCGTGATCTTTCGAGTTGTATCTCCAAGCGACGACTGGGGGACGTCGATCCTGCATTCGAACCTCCTCGAATATGCTCCAAGAAAGACTCCACGTTTTTCTTCTTCCTAATGGCTAAGGCAAGAAACTATTTTTCTCCATTATTCTTTCAAATGAGGCGAATGAATTTCTTGTCAAATGTGTTCGGAGGATATCTCTTTAGATAGGAAAATAACCATAAAAAGAGAGTTATCCTTTTCACAATACAATTATCTTTTTCCATAAGAAAAAGATATTTTCCATAAATAAGAGATAATCATCATAAATGAGAAGATCAATCTTATTTATCCATTAATTATTTAACAAATAAACAATTAATTGCACATGTGATATAATTTAGGAAAATTTAATTTCCCATTTTTTCCCACATGTGGCGCCATTTTGTGCCGTGGAATAATAGAAAACGTCTTTTATATTTTATATATTATTTACTGAATAAATAATATTTCGCATATTCATTAAATAGACCAATTTTTTAATTTATTCTTGAGGTTCCATAATACGAGAATTCACTCGCGTGTTAGGAGCCAACTCGGGGAGCATGGACCTATCCCCAGTAGCTACAATAAATTGAATAAAATATTCATCGAACATAACATTTCTATTCAACTTATTAATTCCGGAAATACGTCACCATAAATTCGAAACTGAACTCTATCGATTATCGATATAACTTATTATCAATATGTCGAATCAATAAGTGTCCATTGATATAACCATTAAATACATACTAACTCTCCATAGACTATCCGTAATGAAGCGGGAATGTTTCCGTAAACCTTCTTCATTACATATTATCCTTATTTACCATTAACCCACTAGTGATCAATCAGTTCATACCCAATATGAACTCCGCGGATCGATCAGTTTCTAGGATTAACAAATAAGGAAATTGTCTTTCTACTTCCCACATAAAGGAATGGATTCCGTATCTGTGAGACACACACTCCCTACTCATTCCAAATAGTGCTGACGTGAAAGCGATTCGGACCGCGCCTCTTCGAAATCCTTAACGAACACATAAAACCCTATCTTGAAACTAGCAGGAGTCTGAAACCACTTCAGGATTAAAGCTAATCCATTTATGATCATCTTGTGATTTAATAAGATTTCTCAATCACAGAATTACATGAGAAATACAGATTCAATTGGTCCAGTCCTATATGACAACATCATATATAAATGCCCAACTTTGATATCCAATATCGACGGTCCGGATAAGACGGTCACGTCATAACGTGTTTTGGCCACATTAACGGTGGTTTAATCAATAGACCACATACTTTGATTAAGTTCACCACGGACTAATAGTTCAAGTATATCACCATAAACTTAATCCTCACGTGTGATGGCTACATATGATACAAGTTGGGATTTTCAATGGTGTATTACTTATAAGCACAAAGCAAATAATAAGATGTGTATATATATGTCATTTATTAATTATAAAAACTATTATATAAATTGTCTTTCGGGCACTACATCCAACATATATTTTCTCCAGACATATGAGCGTACTTAAATCATTATCTATGTTAATGATGTTATTATTAATGGTACATCTTTTATTCTTATTGGCAGGTCATTGATTATCTTAGCATGTATTTTCTTGTCAGAGAGCTTGGATCACTATCTTATTTTCTCTTTTTGAAGGCTCTCCCCACCATGGATGGATTATATCTCAGTCAGCTAATGTATATAAAGGCAGGGATGGACAAATCCAAGCCATGTCACACTCCTATGGCTGCCAATACTCATCTCCAAAAAGCCACCAGCCCTTTCTTTTCGGATGCATCTTTATATCGCACTATTGTTGGCAGGCTTCAATATCTCATTGTACTTGCTCTGACATAGCATTTGTTGTCCATAGTGTTAGTAAATACATGTACTCTCCCATAAAGGATCATCGGTCGGCTGTCAAGCACGTTCTTCGCTATCTCATACACACTATCTTTCACTGTCTATTTATATCCCGCACATTTTCATTCGAATGCATGAATCTGTGAACGGAGATGACACCCTTTCATTTATGAGTACCTCATTTAGTAGTATACTTAAAAATTGAAAATTAGTTTTAAATTCACTTTATTGATATTTGATAAGGGAAAAATTCACCGTTATTTTCATAATATTTTACCCCACTTCTGATACCATTTTGAGCATTTATGTATCAAATCAAGTCATTAATTCCTTAGATTTATCTAGATACGTAATTAGTAAGTATTATATAAAATATCATATTTTTTATCGTGTTTTTATAAGTTTTTGTACCGATTTTAGTAAATCGGAATGTTGTGTCAAATTTACGTGGGTATTTGTGGTATTTTATTGCAGATGTATAAGCCAAGACCCCGAGAATCGACATTTTGAAGTATAATCATATCTCTGAAAGGATTTAGAGAGTGTCACGAGCTTAAATGGTCAATCGAATTGCTTAAATGATTAAGTGGTCAATCGAAGTGGTCAAGTGGCTCAGTGGTTAGTGGTACCACTAACGAATTATATCTTCGACAAATAAATGGCTCATTAAAACGGCATTTTCTGAAGAAGTGTCCTTAATGAAAGTTGTAGATCTTTGAAAGAGCTTTCCAACGCATTTTGAATCACGTCAATCGGACTTCTACAACTCAAGTATCATTAAGTCAAGTGGTCAAGTGGCTAATCGATTCGATTTAGTGGTAATCGAGAAATATCTTCGACAAACGAATGGCTCATCAAAACGACATTTTCTGAAGAAGAGTCATTCATGAAAGTTGTAGATTTTTCCAAGAGCTTTCCGATGCTTCTTGAATCATGTTGTTTGGAGATCCAGAACTCGAGATATGAATTTTAGAAGTTTTATTCCAAAATATATAATTTATATCCGAAAATTGGAAATTAAGGGGAGATGAATGTAATGATTACACCGGATCGATCCGGCCCTTTCCCGGATCGATCCGGCCTTAACTAATTTGCCTATTTATAGGCGCATCTCAACAGAAAAGAAGCTGCCCCTGCTTTTCGGCCAATTTTCTTTCTTCTTGTTCTTATTTTATTTTTGTTGTAGTATATATATATATATATCTATCTAATTTATTTTCATTTTTCTTGTTTTGTTTTCTTTGTAGTATCAATATATATATATATATATATATATATATATATATATATATATATATACTAGGGGCGTTACATGCTTTGCACGGTGTTGCCCCTACTTGGTTGTTACGTTGGGTGCGAAATGTGCTATTTGAGGCTACGGATCTTTGTTTTTGTTCATGTTCAGGAGGGAGGAAGTAGTTGTTATTGTTGTGATAAAAAAGAATTGTATGAATTAAAGAAAAGAGGCATAATATAGGTTGTTTAATGTGTGAATAAATGAAATGAGTGGGAATGAAAATGAAGGTGTTTATTGGTTGTTTAAAGCTGTAATCATGTACAGACAATAACTACATCAATGCCGTATGAAATGGAGGAGAAATACAAACAGTTAATAAACACTTTACCTGCAGGTACTTGAACAAGCTCTTTTTCTGGCCCTATGGCACGTTGATAAAATGTAAACTGAATTATATTCTGCAAACTGAATTTTATAAAACCAAAATAAATTGTCCTTCCAGTTATACTCAAACTTGCATCAAAATTTATTTTCCGTTCTGATTGAATGGCTTTATATTCTATAGCCCAATTGGAATAACAAATCCTGTAAATACTTCCATTAGAAATACATTGTGCTTTTCAAAATTCTTCTCTCAAGTCTCAACTATCTGCACACAGATGACCAGAAGAAGATTTTGAGAAACTTAACTTATTCATGAACTGCATTCTAAACAGAAGAGTGTAGTATGTATTATTTTAGTCCTAAATTCCCAATCATTATCCAAGGTAATTATGGATGTGTACTACTGACTTGGCCTAATGTAAATCATTATCATCTATACTGTCTTAGAAATGTCTCAGTGACAATATATAAATCTTCAACCAAGGAACAAAAGTTAATTTCTCTCTCCTGGAAATCACATTCAGCTCAGTAAAATAGGTAAAAGCAAAGTGTTCCCAAAATGCAGAATTATTTATATTCTTGCGCTGCAAAAGAGCATCTGAATAAGAATCGATACCTAAATAATGTATGGGAAATTCCTCACAGGCTCCCGGAATCAATCCAGTTGACATTGCTAGCTGAATAGCCCAATACAAGGTAAGAGGCTGGAAAAGAAGAAAGGAAGGTCAGGGTAAGGTAAGCATCATTACTGCAAAATTGATAAATGAAATGCTGGCATAATGCTTGCAGTGCTTGACAAACAACCAGAGCATTTTATGCATGATACCTACAAGTACAAATCATACCCAATGAAGAAGAAATGCAGCAGGAGAATCAAGCGGGATGTTTCTCCATTCATAGTAATCAGCCCAACACGTTAATTTCTTCAGCATGGGAGACCAAGACCCTGAGTGTTTAACCCCACATACAAGTTAAAACCTTGTAACAATACACGTGTGGTATTGCAATAATACTAACCAATTATTACACCAAAAAAAGGGGTGGATAGTACCTCTACAAGGACTGAAAGAACTTGACAAGACTCAATTTCTCATTCCATTATCTTTACTTAATATTTTCTTCATGTAATATTAAGAAGCACAATCAGAATCCCAGACAAACTGATGCTTGATCCACCGTGCTCAACCACTTTTTTCCTTAAACAATACCCAAATACTTAAAATAAAATAATTATAAAAATAAAGTACCTGCTGCAAAACATAACATACCGTCCAAATTCGATACCGCAGAGAGTTGATCGCTTATTTCCTAAAGGGAAAAAATACTAAGACTGCGTAACCTGAAAAAAAAAACAATTAAAAGAAAAGGGCTCGTAGATTACAGAAGTAGTAGCATCATGGGAAACCATACGAAGCAGCTGAAGCAGTCATACAAAGCAGCCGTGAAGCCATAGAAACGCAGAAGAGCCGCAGAAATCAATTTAAAAATAAACACAGCAGAAGAAGATGAATACCTCATGGTGAATGCTTTGCTGCAAAGAACAACCGAAACCGAGTTCCTGAAATAAACAACTCGCACACACTCCCTTCCCAAAAAAGATCAATACACCAAGCACTACAAGACAGGAAAGGGGGAACACATGGAAAAAAACCTGATACCTTATAAATTGCTCATATGTATTTACAGAAAGTACATACCTAATTTAAGGTTTTAGATGATCAAGTTTGTAGGAGTATATCTATACTTAAACAAAGAAACAATTATTCAAAAGGGATGCTCCTTAATTCAGTTTTGGAAGAGCCCATCAGAGAGAGAGACATGGCACTCACAAGATGCTAATTTGTGGTAATACATCCACTCTGCAGCCTATAATATTGGGGTCAAAATTCATATCGTTTCTCGAAACTGGGTTACCCACCCAAAAACCAATATGTTGTATGCTTTTACAAACTGTGAAATAAGCAAACCTTCAAAATGCACAGCCAAGGTGTATATACAACCTCTTATATATACTACCATAGACCATTAAGAGTTCCAGTCATAAAGGAGGGGGCTGTGGATCAATGACACCTACAGGGGTGCAGTTAGTGATTCGTGATCGCTATGTAACATATTCTTGTTTGAAGCTGCATTTTACCTATTGACTTAATTTTGTTTCATTTACATGTTTCCACATACCAAAAATATAAAAGTGCTTAATTATCAAGCTCAAGATAATGTTCATAACTAAACAACAAAAAGAAATAAGCAAACTTTTCTTGCTTGTTGTTCTTTTGATCTTGTATGTATCTGGTTTGTATTTCACCATAAGTTTTCTGTCGGCTGAAATTTGATTGTTTTTAAACAGATAATATTGTTATAGATATGGCCACACACCTTAAATCATGTTCTATCATACACTAATCTTTCTTCTTAATACCAGGGATTCATTAGAACCGCAATGACAACACAGAGCAAATCAGATCCTAAGTGCAAAAAGAAAGCATGCACCATGATACTCTTCTAAAGATAATGCCCAACACATTCTATTTACTTTGTTTCAAAACTCATTGGCACGTTTATGCTGCGAAACTGGATGCAACAGGTAACCACAGACAGTAAAACTGAACCTTTGAGGCTGACATAAGTATTGAAGAAAGAATTAAATTTCTTATAAAGCATAAACCAACTAATTATAGTGTCACTACAATATCCAAATTCAAGAAAAACAAGCAAGACTGGATGAGCTTCTACAGAATTAAATCGTTACCTATTTACACGATGTGGAGAAGGAACATAACCTGCAGACAACAATCAGTGAGCAATGAGGTTTCAGAAACAGAGACAAATGGAATCTTATATCATTAGCTAAAAGAAAGAATCTTTATTGAAAAATAAAAATAAAAAAGCCACACTAATTGGCTCACAGTTTCACGCAAAGCAGATGGATTGCTTGTTCCGAGAGCTGTCTGGAAATGTTCGTTTGTTACAGCCATTGAATTCAAAATCTCACCATGAATAGAATCATAAGAAGAAGGTAGCACAACAACATGAAATACACACCGCAATGATAATAAGGCAACAAACCTACAAAATTCCAGATAACAACCTTGTAAGATGAAAAGAAAATCAATTTACAGATGAAAAGAAAATCAATTTACAGCAACAATCGCATACATGCAAAGCCACAGGAAGCAGCCGGAGAAGAGAGGCTCTTACCACACTCTGATGATGAAAGCAACGGCGACGCAATTCTAAAAATCTCCATGACCGACTAACAAGATTGGTATCTATACCCACCCAAAATTCCAGTCGGTGCGTAATTAATAGTGGAAAGTCGGACGTGGAAGGACAACAGTGGAGCAAGAGCCGGTGCGAAGAAGACAGAAGTTTCGTCGTTCGTCATCTACCTATTTAGCAAATTTATGGCAACAAACCTACAAAATTCCAGATAACAACCTTGTAAGATGAAAAGAAAATCAATTTACAGATGAAAAGAAAATCAATTTACAAAGAACAATCGCATACATGCAAAGCCACAGGAAGCAGCCGGAGAAGAGAGGCTCTTACCACACTCTGATGATGAAAGCAACGGCGACGCAATTCTAAAAAGCTCCATGACCGACTAACAAGATTGGTATCTATACCCACCCAAAATTCCAGTCGGTGCGTAATTAGTAGTGGAAAGTCGGACGTGGAAGGAGAACAGTGGAGCAAGAGCCGGTGCGAAGAAGACAGAAGTTTCAAATGTTAGTCATCTACCTATTTAGCAAATTTATAAGGTACAACAAGGTAGATATATATATATATATATATATATATATATATATCTATATTAGTATCTATATTTATGTATCTATATATATATCTATAGATCTATAGACATATATATTTATATATATACTTATATACTTATATATATGTATCAAAAATAATAATACCGTAGTATCGTTGTAATGCTTAGATAGTTATCGAAAGATCGTTGTTGTTACAGTCGTAACTATTTCCGGAGAATACGGTCTCCGAATCAACAGTTGAAATCTGAAATGATTTCAAGCAATCATACGATGATGAGAGGCTAAAGCACGTTGGAACAAGCTTTGTGAAACCGATTCTTAGCAACATCTTGATTTCGAATTTGGATTATCTTGTAAGTTTTAATAAAAATTGTATCTTTTCTATGTTTTGATTGTTGTTATGCAATTTATATCGAGAGATGATTGATGTTTGATGTTTAACGTTTAACAAGAGTCGTTGTTAAACTAGATCACCATAGGAAAGTTTGGATCTTTAACCTATATATAACGAGAGTTGTTAGGTTGATATCTAGATTGCGAAATTGAAATAATTTCACACCTTTGTTATGAAAGCGTTAATCTTTAAAAATCGAAAGATAAGAGATTAATAGACGAATTTCTAAGATATTAGAAATTCATACCCACGATAGGTGAATCACAATTTTTGTTAAATCACCACAAGATAATCTGGAGTAGAAATTGAGGGTTGCTGGAATCGGTGGATCACTGCTTGTTCGTTGTTAAATTACTTGAAAGAAAAATCGTTTGTGCTGTTTTGCTTCGTTTTCATCGTAGTAACCGTAGTAAGTTTATTTTAGTTTTAGTTATAAAATAGGAACAACTTAGTTAGTTCGGTTCGTAATTATCTTTCCTGGCTTTAGATCTTTGATCTTCTGTCCAGTTTATTTTTGTTGTTTCCGTTTTTAGTTTTGTTTTGTGTAAATTTTAGTATTAATAATAGTTGTGACAAGGTTAGAAAAATTATTAAGAACTAGATAAACCTCGATTCCCTGTGGACTCGACTCCGGTTTTAATCGCTATACTACGATCCCTGCACTTGGGTAAACCGGATATATTTTATTACTTGTTATATTTTGCTTTGCATAAAATCCGAGACAATATTTATTAGGTTCAAATCCACACATTAGAAAAAAGTTACTATAAGAACAAAATTAATACTTGGTATATTTCACCCTTTACACTACGCGTCAGAAAAAACAAACCAGGAAAAGAGATATGCGGCCTGTATTCACCATTTTTGACGATTTTGAGCTTCTTCCTCTACCCTCCATCATTTTCTCACCACTTTCCCTTTCCCTTTTCCTCATTCTTCCTGCCCATTCTTCACCAACGACTAACCTTGCTCTCTTCCTGCCTCATTATATTGCGGGGTTTTTATGTTTTTGTTTATTGGGTTGAACTGATTGTGTAGGCGTCCAATAGCAATTTTATCAATTCAACTTCTGTTTCTTTGAGCTTTTGTTCTTGTTACATTGATTATTCGGATCCGTTGTTGTTGCAACCTCGAATCCATGAAATCTATATCGCCATGATAATCCGCTCCTGAATTTTCTGGATCAAACCATCTTCTCGAGAAATTGTTTGATGTAAAGCATTTTATTCTTTTTTATCTTTTATTTTCATCCGTTATATGCAAAGTTACCTTTTTTTTAATTTAGTTTCTTAGATTTTCAATGTAGTTCAAGTGACGGGTTTGTTTCTTTTCTTGGAGAGAAACTTTGATTAATGCTTAAGGCATAAGAAGTTTGGCTTGAATCAACTCGAGAGGACATGGCATCACGGATTGAGTTCCTATCCAAATTTAAATTTCATTTTGGTGGATGGATCACTTTCTATTACTTCGTGAATACATTAGGCTCGCAACATGGCTTCAGATCGTGGTTTTTATGGTCAGAGACATATAGTGGTGAAGCATAATGCGATTTTGGGATATATCCATACAATTTGATCATTATGGTAATTTCACTATGAAAGCAATGTGTTGCTTATGAGATGTTACAGTAAATTTATGAGGTGTTACTGTAGATTTGTGAGACTGCTATTGCAAAAAAGTTGTGATATGTTACTGCAGTTGGTGAGGGTGTTACAACAAATGTTGTGAGAGTGTTACTGTAAATTTGGGGAGTGTTACTCCGGAATTGTGAGGTGTTACTGCCAATGCTTTAAGGTGTTACTGTGAAATTTCTGAAAATTGTGGCAGTGTCAGTGTGAAACTAAGATGTTTCTTGTGATGTGTTACTACAAATTGTGAGGGTGTTATTGCAAGATTCAGAGGTGTAGCCGTAATTTGTGTTGTGTTGCTGCATGTTGTGAGGGTGTGAGGCGTTATTGCAAATTGTGAAGGGTGTTACTGTGAACTTTGAGATGTCACTGCAAAATCCTGTCACGGTGTTACTGCAATTGTGTGTTACAGTCACTTTGTATTGTTATTGTGATGGTGTTACAAGAAACAAAGTAAAATACATATTAGTAGTATAATATATAAATAATCTTGATGTTCTCCTTATAAGAAGCTTGCTAGTGAAAGTTCCTTGGCAGTATTCTCCTTGTTGTTCTGCGTCGTTGCTATGGTATTGGTGTTCTCCTTTTTGCTTTGTTTTGTGTCGTTGCATTGGTACGGAATACTCAATTTTAGTATTCCGCATTGTTGTTATATTTTCTTTTCTTGGGCTTTGTGCCCCTCTTATTTAAATATTTTTGGTTGTGCCCCTCTTATAAATTTTAAATATTCCTTTTCCCTTTCGACTAATTATGCACATTTATCACCCTTTTTAAGCCAATAAGCCATGCCCAACGGGAAGTCTTGTGGTCTTAAACCTATTCTCCTGATCGAGTCTCGCGGGGGATAAAGTAAGTTAATGCGTGAATGTGTATATTTCATATCCGTCAAAACAAAACAAAAAAACACCCTTTCTCATAACACCATCAGAAATACCAAAATAGAAATCATCTCGAATTAAAGACAAAAAAGACGTGTTTTGAAGGTTTACAGTACCAAACCAAGACGATCGATCATCAAAGTTTATTTCCACGGCATTAATTTGAGAATAAAAAGAAAAACCGGAAAACATACAATTACAAACGAGAAAATAGATTCTTCCAATCGCGTAGATGCAACTTCATCGAACCAACAGCTTGCAACTTCTTGAGCTTGCATGAGGATCTAATTCTCAGAGCTGAAAAGAATAAATAAAGGAAAACATAGACATATACATTAATAAGTTTTTGAAGCTACTGATCCTAAGTGCTTAATTCGAAGTGGTGGCCCAATTATAATTCGTCCCACACCCCCACTTGGGATAAGAAATGAATGTTTGCCTTCTATTTCAGGTACATTTGAGTACACAAAAGTAGCATAAATTCTGAACTAATCAGGAAAAAAATAATTGACATGAAACTGGAATGTAAGGATGAAGGAACTACATTACCCGAGTATATTCGACTTCAAAGACACCAGAATCATTGTCGCCGGCAAGTTGTCCAAACGCATCGTTGGAAAGTATAACGTTGGAGGTGCAATTTGAACATGCACCAATAAAGGTGACCCGAATGTCAGAATTACCATTCACTGATTTAAACTTAACATTACAATCCGTGTCGCTGAAGCCACTAAAATCTCTATCAAAGTTTGCAACTATTCCCGGAGTTGGATCATCCACATTATTGCATCCGTAAGCTGAAGCAAAGGAAGGAAAATCAGTGACCGATAAACATTCACTTTAAATAACTCGATCTTGCATGCGTACACCAATTCAAGTTATTAAGCCATGGATCAAAATTAACACAATAGGTAAAAAGTTGAATAATCCATTCCTACCGTACCCCTGAAAAATCTTTTGCAATGATACCAATCACGTGTCCATAATCATGTGAGAAAGAGTTATTGATACTATGACTCTCTTAAGAAATACAAAAACATAGGATGTATAGACATGCACACAAAGTTTGATCAGACACGTAACTACATGTGTTTTGAAAAAGCAAAGACCTTTACATATATAATTTTGACATAACATTAGATATATAAGTAAGACGTACTGATTTTATCGTCAGTTCCAGAAACGGTTGTTGTGTCCGATTTTGCTGCCAAAACTAGCAGGCCCAAAAAGATGGTTAGGAACAGAACCATGTTCATCTTTAAAGCCATCAATCTGTTATAAGTACCCTTTTTCTTTTTCCTTGCCTACAGATGAATAACTTTAATTAATTTGGGAGATAGATGTAAATGCTATGAAACATTTTGATAGTCCCGGCCCTTTTTTATAGTCTTCTTCGATTGACGGCATCTATTACTTGATCATCTATTTTCAATTCCCCAATGCTGTTTCCTTGTAATCTTTCATTTTTCAGTTTCCCACCAAAATCATAATTCAAAACTGCCAAGAACATATTGAATGTTCTTCAGCTTTCTGCATTTGATCTTTATCATTTGATTATGTTCTTGTTTCTTTTAGTTGTTAATTCGAAATTCAACATGTTGTATAATTATGAGCTCTTAAACTAATTTTAGGGTTATGTACTTAGGTTCCACTAACCCAGCTGTCAATTTTTATTTTTATTTTTTGTTGCTAGAAAGACCCAAGATGACCCAAAAACCTTTAGTTAGTGGCTGGGATGTCTTGTGTTATGCTCTAGTATAGTTGTATACCGGAATCTTGGGTTTGGCTTCTACTGTGAGGCTACTTTGTACTCTGTCACTGCCTTTTTTATCCACTCTCTTTTTGCATCTCTTAATAAAATTTTGATGTTCAAAATAAATAAATGAATTTACCGTATACATGGGAGCAAACATCTCTCTCAAAAACTTAAGCTGATGGAAGGATAGATAATTAACATTTTATATATTCAACATAACTCGAGTTAGTAAATAATTAATATTTCACTTAGTTTAATCAGGGCAGATAGTCAAGTTAGATATTAGAAGAAATCCCCCATAACCAGAGTTTACCCGCGGTACTTAAACCATAAATGATAGAATAACTAAATAAGTCAAATTTTTTTGTTTGGACGACAGATGTGAACCCAAATTACTAAATTTGTTATGACTCGGCAATATTTTTTATAGAAGTATTTTTTTTCAGGGGATAGTATATATTTTTTTTCCCATTGAGACATACTACATGAATTTATGACTAAGGGTCCTCAGGAAAATGGTCTAGTGGTAAATAATTTGATTGTCTTAAAATTGTAATTGGGCCTTGAAGCTGGAGTGTGAAGGTTCGAACTCTGTAAATGGATGACTTCTTTAAGCTGTTTGGTATAATAGCAAATATATAACTCTAAGCAACTTAGTTACGTGATTAATATATCCATTCATCCCGTGGAATAGGGAGAGTGGGACCTTGGTTTAACCATTATGAATTTTTGGGTAAGGAAGCTAATCCGAGTCAAGCCACTTAGTTACAAACGAATGCATGGTCGGTGAGTGTGTTTTTTTTTTTTTTTTGGAACATCAATTGATATTATTATTAAGGGGTCTAGCAAGACGCTAGAAGTCCAAGATTGCCAATTACAAACGTTCGCTTGATCTTAAGAAACAAGCCGACCAAGCCAGAACCGAAGTGAAACAAAATGAAAAAATAACGCGAATCACCTACACTGAGAACTAAACTATCTTAAAAGAGAAATGATTAGTCTTCCAAGTTGTCCAATCGATACTAATATTAATTTTTCTAACGGTGATCCAAACGAAACTTCTATTTTGAATTTCCCCAAACAACATGTCCTCATTGAGATCTTTTGAGTTAAACACAATTTGACTCATTGAGATCTTTTGAGTGTTAGTTGTTGAAGTTTCTCCAAACACCAAGAATACTATTTTGGCTTTTTTCCACTGTTGTGTTTTACATATTATGAATTGATGTGCATTTACCACATGAACTTGAGTATATAAATAGTTGAGAAACTATAGTATTTTCGTTTGTTTTAGTATGTTTCGTAAGTGGAATGAAGGAAACTGTTTTTTTTTTTTTTTTTTCTAAACCAATTTACGATATTTGTCCTTAGCTTTCCATGTGAAAGTCACATTTTCCATTAGTATCGATAGAGGATAGAGGGTAATACAATAAAACAATTTCTGAAATTGGTCAATGGACCTTTATTTTTGGAATACCATCCATATCTAAAGAAATTTAATAGATAATCCAAAATTAGAAATAAATATATAAGTCTTAATCAATGCATTTGTATGTCGAATCTTATAAGCGAAATACTATGACCAGTCAACCACAATGACATAACCAACAATACAACATATACATCATTGATTATTACATATGATATTTTGATTGTGATTGTAGCATTGCTCATGTTAGAACACCTCCATATTATTTTTCTTTCAGGACACCTTCATATTATTTTTCTTTTTAAAATATGGGTATTGTGTTTTTTTGGTCAAATAACAAATCTTTTACTATTGTTTCACACTAATTTTATGGTGGTCTTTAATAACTAATTAATACTTGTTTACAAATCAAACATTATATAAATAAATAAAAAAGGATGAAAAGTAAAATTTGGGGTAAGTTGGATATTTTAGGAAATAAAGATCGTTTTAATAGGGGAAAATTAGAGATCATTTTATCTTAAATTCCAATTATAATGACGTATCTCAAAAACAAAACTATCAAGTTATAGTTTTTGTATGACAATGCTAGGCAGTTAGGAGTAATAGTGGGACCCATATCTAGGCAGTTAGAGTAATAGTAAATACACAAATTTTACTATGGTCCAGGACCAAATCCTACTTAGTGTGCTCAATCAATAGGAATTCAACTTCCACCAATAAAATCCTACCTGTAAAACTTTCCACCAATGTATCCCTTTAAAAGTGTTGACTTGATGGTCCAAAAACTTGCACCTGGACCACCATAAAATTACTGTAGTAAATAAGGTACGTTGTTATTCACTTGTTCCTACAAATTCAGCCCTCCTCCTCCCCAAATCACCACAACTTCTCCCCTTTGTTTCAAAAATACAGTAACTAGCTATAATTTTCTCATTGAGTTTGCCTAAGAAAATGGTTAGAGGAAAGGGTAAGCAAAATTGATATGGAACAAGACAAGAATGAAAACAACCTTTTGGTGACATTTTCAAGAAGGCATGCAAGGCTTTTCAAGAATGCCGACCAACTGTCCGCCCTCACCGGAGCTAATCTTGCCGTTGTTGTTTTCTCTTCTTGTGGCAAAGTGTTCTCGTTCGGCTGCCCCGATGTCGATTCAGTTATCAGCAAGTATAAAGCCCAGATGCTAGAAAATCTTACTGAGGAAGATAAAGATGACAAGCTTCACCAACATGATAATCTGGATTGTCTAAACTCTAAGCCACCTCGATCGAGCAGTCACTTTATGTTGAAAAGAAGCGTGGGGAAATGCAGGAACAGATGAATATGATGGAGGGCTTAGAGCATAACTTGTGGAGAACTCCCATTAAAGAGATGAGCTTAGAACAACTCGAAAAGTGGAAATGGAGGATATACAAATGAGGGTTTTAAATGATCATTTGGAGCTCATGCAAGAGGAGACTATGCCCCGAATTCCTAATGAAATTACATCCACACATGATTCTCTCGCGGTTGAGGTTTTACCAAACAACTTTGTGTCTCTCAACTGTGGTTTTGGAAAAGGAGGCACAAGTGGTAGTGTTCCTGTTCCACCAAACAACTTTGTGTCTTTCGAGAGTGGTATTGAAACCGGAGGCATTGGTTCAAGTCATGGTAGCGTTCCCCTGTGATGAGATTCAACTTTGCTATAATTTCGTGTGTATTTAGCCCTCAATTTTTAGCATATGTGGTGTAATTTTGGGGTAGTTAAGTGTTTTTATAGGCACGTTTCACCATGAGTTGAATCACGAGACGATAAGACGTTTACGTCGAAAATCTTGATATTTTTGGGTGATTTGTGTGTGTTTTATTGGTGTTTGTCATGCTTGGGTATGTGGTTTATTTTTATTACAGGTATGGCGTGATAAAGGCGCGACGAGGATCGCAACGATACGAAAATCGAAGCAAAACGGAATTCGCATGAAGAAATTACGCAAGATTCAAATTCAGGTGCTCGAATAAAAATAATAATTTTAATAAAATACCGTGCGAAAAACAGCAAGTATCACACCTAGGGTATGATACAAACTGTTTTTGTTCCACTCTTTATTATTAAAAAGACGGAGAAATCTGATTATTGATGGGGACACTTTATGAAAGTGGGGCCATGTCTCAACCAATAGAAAATTTTGGAGGAGAGGGGTCCACGTCTCAAAGTCAAAGTTTTCTAACATTTACCCGGCCCTTATATTTTATTCGGTGGTCTTAATCCACTAATTCCACAGATTCATTACATCATTTACACCACACATTTAATGGGGACGTATTTCTCTCTCCAATCTGGCGACAGTGATCATCCATTAACATCATCCATAACTTTTTTGTGTAGTGGGCATAAGATTTTCCTATTTTATTTTCCAGAGCAGAGGACGGGGACGTCGGCGAGAGTTATAAAAAAAAAAGTCGCTTGCGCCAAATTTCAACACACGCTTTTACATTTTTTATTTTTTTATTTCTTCTTCCTGCCGCCGTTCCTATTGATTAGAACATAATTATTTTATTTCTTTTGCTGCAAATTTCCCAAGAATAACAACATCAATTTATTTATTTTATTCCGCAATTTGAGACACAACGGGGTCGACGATTCTGGTGGATTCTTCTGATTCTTTTGGTAAATTTTATTCAATCTTTTATCATGTTTATTATTAATTTTCTTCATAAATTTCTGCACTTTTATTATTACCATGAGTAAATTTCCAGATTTGTGTAATCGAATTATGTGAAATGAAAAAAACCTAAGGGGATGAGATAGGGAATTGTGTAGTGCATAATTGAATGTTTTAATGATTAATCCATGTCCTAAAACTTATTTTAATATCTTTGAATTAGTTTGATCACCTAGTTCACTGTCACACACATCAAACTTATAAATGTATTTTGCGGTGAGATGTCGGATAAGGGGTTTTAGGATCGTTGCGTAGATTCGGCCTAGTTGTTAGGTCCGAACCCAATATAGAGGTTTGTCATCGTTGTTCGAGCGACTCTAGAGCTTAATCATGTTAGGTTAATCGGTTTTCTAAAGGGAGAATTAATTAACTTCACATTGGGTGGTTAGATCGAGTTGTTCAGTCTAATCGCTAGAATTAGGAGTTGGCACCCGTGGATGTCGTTAAACTACATTGGATAGGTAGGTCGGTTAAGACACGCTCCCTGTTAAGTCCTTCCTTAGGGGTAAAAGTAGCTCGTGGGATCATAGTTCGACTATACCCTTTAATACTTAGAAGTAAACTCGTTAGTATAATCTTTACTTTTACACTAGTATAATATCTCTCCACCACTATTTTGACCTGAAGTAAGTTCTAAGTCGACTTTGGTACTTAGACATTACTCCCTGTGGATTCGACTTTGACAACACTATACTACCGTTGACCCGATACTCTGTCGGTTAAAGTTAGCGGTTAGTTATTTTGCTATCACCCTGCCACCAAATAACTTTGTGTCTTTCGGCAGTGGTATTGAAACCGGAGGTATCGATTCAAGTGGTAGTGCTCTTCTATCGCCAAACAATTTTGTGTCTTTCGGCACTAGTACTGGAATCGGAAGCATCGGTTCAAGTGGTAGTGTTCCTCTTCCACAAGACAACTTTGTGTCTTTTGGCAGTGTTAACCGGAGGCATCGGTTCAAGTGATAGTGTTCCTCTGCCACCATACAACTTTGGGTCTTTTGACAGTGGTATTGAAACCGAGGCATCGGTTCAAGTGGTAGTGCTCCTCTGCCACCACACAACTTTGTGTCTTTCGACAATGGTATTGGAACTGGAGGCATTGGTTCGAGTGGTAATGTTCTTCTATCAGCGTACAAATTTTTGTCTTTTGATAGTGGTATTAGAACCGGAGGCATCGGTTCAAGTGGTCGTGTTCCTCAGCCACCAGAAAACTTTCAGTCTTTTGACAGTGGTATTGGAACCGGAGGCATCGGTTCAAGTGGTAGAGTTCCTCTGCCACCAGACAACTTTGTGTATTTTGACAGTGGTTTTGGAACCGAAGGCATCGGTTCAAGTGGTAGTGTTCTAATGCCTCTTTCTGTAGATGGTTCATGGGGTTTTCCACTATCCTTCCTGTAATGGTGACTTAAACTATGATGCTGAGTTTGGTCTGCTGAGTGTGATACTCAGCAGAGCATGAAGGTGTCTGTTGAATCTGGTGTTCTACTGAAGGAGGTCAGCAGACTGATCATCTGCTGAGTTGGTTCCCGGCTTTACTTGAGGAACACGTCTGCATGGTTTTCCGCTTTTGATGAAGTTACTTCTAGGGTATTTCAGTCATTATTTGGTTTGGCTATTTAGTCGGTTAGGGTTGGATTCTCAAGGCTATAAATACCGTCTGTACTAATAGTAAATTGTAACTTTCTCGTGATAATAAAATATCCTCGTTTGTCCGTGGAGTAGTCGACACATTGCCGGAAACAACGTTAAATCTGTGTTCTTCTTGTTTCTGTGTTTGTTTACTTGTTAATTGTTTATCTTTACTCACAATCACCATCACTTCTTGATCAATCCGTCATAACAAACTGGTATCAGAGAGTCCAGGTTCATCAAGAAATTTGTTTATATGTTTTAAGCAATGTAGATTGGCATCAAGGTCATAATTGACGCTAGAATTTAGGATCTACGCAAGCTTTTCTTGTGAGAAAGATGTCTGCTTTAAACGTCAAGATTGACAAGTTTACAGGAAGAAACGGTTTTAGTCTGTGGCGAATCAAGATGCGTACTTTGTTGAAACAACAGGGATTATATGGTCCCTTGTCTAAATCAACAGAAGGAAATGCTGCTGAAAGAGCCAGTCTGGAGGAGAAAGTGTTGAGAATGTGTTCTAAACCCAATCGGGTCGGATCGGATCCGGACGTGTCGGGTCATTTACAGTCTATTTAGTTCATGTAATAACTTTATTATGATTAATAAAAGCACTTTTGTTATTATATATTTTGTTTGTCTTTATGAACCAATTATGTTAGTGAATATAGAGTAACGTTTTTAGTATTAAACTGTGATATAGAACCATGATGGTGATTATGGTTGATGAGATCTCTAATCATTTTAATAAGTTTGATACTTAAATGTCTCTAGTCGTATGTACTGTCAATCAGGACATTGATAGTATGATTAGACTAGCACGTATTGGATGTATTCTATCTTATTGAAAATAGGTATAGATCTTGTCTATCGAAGTGTAGAGACGCTTGGACTGTATGTGGACGTATACTAGAGAATGTGTATGTTATACTGTCCCACTTACATTAAATGTCACAGTATGTGACAATGTGTAATTATCCTGAGACCGGAATCTTCATGGCATCGCGGTGTGGATTGTCATGCTTTGACACTGTTGAGGTTTCCCCTAGCCACGGGGCGATCATACGATAGTGCTCGGGCGTGATATTGAAGCATGCGTAGGATACATGTCTAGTACTCTCTTGAACCACAACTCTTTGGTGTGATAATATTTGTGCCACATTTCTTGCCCATAACTCGGTTTTTCACGCTAGCACAAAGCATATCGAGATTGATTTTTGTTAGATATTTTTTTCTTAAATTAAATATTTTTGTTATCGATTGCATTCAGGTTACCGTAAAAAAACGGGTTCGACCTGTGAAAGCCGACTTCATGCATTTGTGAAGTGATACAATCGAATTCATGCATCTGTGAAGTGATTCAATCGAATTCATGTATTTGTGAATTGATGCAATCAAATTCATGCATCTGTGAAATGGTGTACCTCTTCATCCGAATGCTTGAATCTGCGAACGGAGATGGCCTTTACTCTTTCATTTATGAGTACCTCATTTCGTGTATGGGTACTTTTGGCCTGTAAAAGGCACCAACATGCAAACGAAGTTACCTGAGTCGTCAGCAAGTTTACTTTGACGGGCTTTGCACTATTATATACTCCACCCAGGTCACCATTATTCCTTTACACAATTTTAGTATTCCGTACGACCAATGATTACCTCATTTCGTGTATGGGTACTTTTGGCCTGTAAAAGGCACCAATATGCGCACACCAAAAGACAACTAACTTGACAGCTCAGCCTATTACATCAGCATCCCAAAATGACATCATAATTAATTTAAAACCGAATAAAAAAACATAAATAACTTAATTAATAGAAACATTCTTCGATTAATCGAGTTCCCAGCGATCTTCGCGATTTCCGGCAGGAAGGGAGGAGGGGATGATTTCCGCGGGGAAGGGAGGTGGGGCTTCGATTTGTAGCGGGGAAGGGAGGTTGGGAGATTTCCGGCCGGGGAAGGGGTGATTGGGAGATTTCCGGCGGAAAAGGAGGAAAGATTGGTTTCCGGTGGGGGAAGGAGGAAAAATTAAGGTTATTTTAAAAATGAGAAAGGAAAAATTGTATTTAGAAAAAACATTAGAGACTAGATTGTAATAAGTTGAAATTTTATTATTTTGTGGTGCCACAATAGCAATTTGGTGGTGTGTTGAAGTAAATGAAAAATAATAAATTAAAGGGTGCCGATAGTATTTTAGTAGTGCTGAGAAAGTTCGCGCCACTCATTTATGAAGTGGCTTAAACAGTATGAAATTTCTAAAAGCTCCTATAATACGGGACAGAGGGGGTACTTGAATTTCACAAAAATAAAATAATAATATATGCTCTCAAATGAAAGAAAATGAAAAAACATAAATATCAAGTATATTCATTTAGTAACAAAAAAAAGATTACCATATTCACAATATCATTAGATATTTTCCATTAATTTTCTTACCATACCATATTGTGCATATATGAAATAGTGTGTCAGAAGCCTTAAGGTATTACGTCTTTGTATAGACCACACAGTAATGGTCAATAATATCATAATTAACGGTATCATACAATATCAATACGTACAAAGCTAACCGACATGTTATTACTGCATATGGACCCACATATAGGCACCTTTCACAAGTCCAACACCCACATGTCATTTCATATGGCCCTCAGGAAAGGGCAACGGTCTAAGAATGTTGAGCATTTGACGCCGAAGGCGTATCATAATAAACTCAGGAAATAATGCAATAGATAAAACACGATAAAGAGATAAACTCAAATATAATATAATTAATCATCAAAGTGGTCTCAAATAAGTCCACAAGCCAGTTTTTATATAGCTGCAAGCATAAAAATAAAACATACTAAATAAAAAGCCAATCACGACTTAATGACGGCGTTATTGTGGTGTAAATAAAGTATTCTGATAACGGATATTTTTAGGTTATACCAGGTGGAGGATCAAGATTAATTCAACTCACACCAACACATTTCTAGTGTATGTGTGAGTGGGAATAAAAAGTAATCATGACCATCTTCTTGGTATAACTCAAAATAACTTAGACTGTATAATTTTTCTCCGATTAAAACATGTGTTGCTATCAGTTTAAGTATGCATTCATTATTTTAACTAATGAGAATAAAAAAAAAAAAATCAATAATATAAATCATATTAAGTCTCGGATGCCATCAGTCTCCCCAGGTTAAAAAAAAGCCTCGTCCTCGAGTTTCCTAAATTAAGTGATATCATCTTCACTCGATCAAATGGTAAACCAACCAATTCGGGATGTAATTCAGATCCACTGCACTCCCATAATCCACGGACAATTCGCATTTCAAAGCATCTACAACAAATTCTTCATCATTTAAATCATCCCGTTTGATTCCCTCTTTTGGCTTATCTATTAGCTTAATAGATAAGCTCTAAATAATAATAATTGTTGTTGTTCAAAAAAAAAAAAAAAAAAATCATCCCGTTTGATATTGTCCAATGAATCATCTTCACAATTTTCAACCTCTTTAATTTCCACCATAACACCAGTAACATCATTAGCTCAATCATCATGATCAAATTGCAAAAATTCATTATCAGAAACTTCAAAAGTATATTTTCCATAAATATCTTTTCTGCAATTGGTCATATTCGGCGTGTCATCATCAATGGAATAATCGTCTCAATATTAGTTAATCTCATATCTTCAAATCATCATAAGTTGGATAATCATCGTAAATTGGAGCAGAATCATAAATTTGATCTTCCATTAAAATTTCATCTTAAACAAAATCTTCGACATCATTAAAGAAGGGTAGGTTATCGTTGCCACCAAAATCATGAAAGAATACGGGTTCCTTTTCAATGACAATATCATCAATCATGAAAGAATACGGGTTCCTTTTATTTGTAAGAGACATATGAAAGAAAATATAAAGAAACAATAAAATAAAATTAAAAAACTAGTCACAACCATAAGATAGATGATATTGGAGGTAGAAAACAATAATCAAATAGTAACTCTATCCTTTTTTTCTTTAACAACAATCAAACTTTTATTTTTTTGAAGCAACAATCAAACATTAGAAATACAAACATAGAAACCTTCTCGAATTAAAAACAACAAAGAAGTGTTTTGAAGGCTTACGGTACCAAACCAGGACGATCGATCAGCAACGTTTAATTCCACAATATTAAATTGAGAATAAAAAAAACAAACAATTAAAAACGAGAAATTAGATTCTTCCAACAGCGTAGATGCAACTTCATGGAACCAAGAGCTTGCAACTCCATCGAACATCAGGATCTTATTCTCACAGCTGAAAAAAATATATATAAAGGAAAGCACAGAAATTCATTAATAAGTATTTGAAGCTGTTGATCCTAAGTGCTTAAATAGAAGTCGTGGCCCGCGTAGAAATGAATTTTTTGCCTTCTATTTCAACTACATTTGACTACAAAAGTAGATAAAATTTTGAACTAATCAGGGAAACAAAAATAATAATAATAATTGAAATGAAACTGGAAGGGAGATGCAAATTCTCCCTTTTTAAAATATACATATACATATATATACTATATTGTAAACTATGTAATTAAGATGGAAAAACTAGCTTACCCGAATATATTCGACTTGAAAGATATCAGAATCACTGTCGCCGGTGAGTTGTTCAAACGCATCGTTGGAAAGTATAATGTTGGAGGGACAATTTATACATTCGCCAACAAAGGTGACCACGATTTTAGAATCACCGTTTACCAATTTAAACTTTTTGTTACAATCCGTGTAAATCGAAGTCACTGTTATCTCCATTAAAGTTTGCAACTATTCCTGAGTTGGAACATCAACATTGTTGCATCCGTAAGCTGTAGCAAATGAAGGAAAATTAGTGATCAATAAACATGGTCTTTAAATTTACTCGATCTTGCGTACGTACACCAATTTAATTAGGCCATGGATCAAAATTAACACAATATGAATGACCAAAAAACGTAAATTTGGTATTATGTCTCCTTTCGTCTGTGGAATGACCGAAACACGTAAATTTGATGTCTTTTTTTCCCTTTTGTTTGTTATTATTGTATTATCGTCGTTAATGGCTATCGCTTGTGTTTGTTTTCCTAAGAGATACTATGACTCTCTCAAGCAATACAAAAACATAGGATAGACATGCACACAGAGTTTGATCAGAGACGTAACACCAACAACCAACGGGATTTTTTCGATCTCGCCACCACTTTACTGTTCATTTTGTGGATATACCACCCAAAAAAAAAAAACAATTTTGGGACGCGATTTTCTCCCATTTTTTTTCACAAATGTGCACGATCTTAAGGTCCTCAAATCCCCTATTGGGGTTCCCCTTCCCAATTAGGGTTTAGTTTGGTTCCAAAAACACCTAAAACGCAAAAATGGGAGTGGTATATCGACAATGGAGTGGTATTTTCTGAAATTGGGCTTCTCAAGAGTGGTAGATCAACAAAGCTCCCGTAACAACATGTGTTTTGGAAAGACATAAAACTAGATAGATATATATATATATAGCAAGGTAAGACGTACTGATATCATCGTCGGTTTCAGAAACGGTTGCTGTGTCTGCTTTTGCTGCTAAAACTAGCAGGCCCATAAGGATGGCTAGGAACAGAACCATGTTCATCTTTAAAGCCATCGATTTGCTTATTAATTTCTTCTTTTTCCTTTCCTATTGAATAATTTAGTGAGATAGATGCGGATGCTATGAAACATTTGGATAGTCCTGGCCCTTTTTTATAGTCGCCTTCGATTGATGGCATCTATATATTATTCTCCAAACACAACATTTTAATTAAAATCTAACCGAAGAAAGAGTCTTGTCTTATTTCGAAGCGACAATGCCTAGCTACAAGTTTGTACAGTCACCCCTTTTGATATTTTATCCTAAAAATATCACCAAAAAAAGATCTTTGATATCTTCTTTTTCAAGATTATTTCGATACGCCAATGACCGGCTTTGGGTTTATATCTGAGGCATTGTCGAGAGTCCTGACTCCACTCCTATCAAGAATCTACACTCCCATCCTCTCTTCTCTTATATATATAATAATAATAATATTTTACTCAACTCAATCCAAATGATACACAATGAAACACATGTCAAAAGACGGGTGATTTGATCTATCTATGTGTCACAATATATATATATCAAGAAATTAACTATCATCAATGTCATTTGTTGCATCATATATATTCGTTCGCACGCGTGCATGTCACTGATGAAATTCACGTTTAAGTCTTACATGATAATCGTATCATACAAAGACCATAAATCAAAAAGAATTAACACATTCAATCACAACTCACATTTGTCGAAACATACATTTAATAACATAACTTATCAGACGCAGAACTGAACGGGTGGAGTACTATAACGCACCCAAAATTTAACCATGTCGAAGTGGCGGTGGTCGGGCCATTAGTTCGGTAGAGCCGAATTTAGAAATTACAGATATATCTATGATGACGGTCAAAATATACCCGTAAAAGTCATCAACGTTGACCTTAAATCGAGACTAATAATATATATTTTGTGATAAATCGCATGTTTATATGTATTATTTAATGTTATGTGATTTATAAAATATAATTTGGTATTTATCCATTTTTATTGGTATTTATCTGTTTTATTTATAAATCGGTATTTATCCGTTTTTATTATATTTATCCGTTTTATTTAAATATGATTTATTTTGGGATAAATATCTATTTTGTAGATTGAGATAAATTTTGGAGGATAAATACAAATGGAAGAATTAAATCTCAAGATAAATCAAAGTAAATTCAAGATAGAGATCGGATAAGCATGAAAAGAGGAGTAAGAAGAGTTGGCGCCAACCATAGGGACGATAAGAGGAGGGCGCATTTTGCCTTTCTTTTGGAGATCGGCCGGGAGTTATCTCTTATTTGTTTTGACATTTTGATGTATATCTCTTAATTAGCTTGATCCCTATAAATAAAGGCATACAATACACGCCTTTTACACACTCTACACGACCATATACACTTTTCATTTATAATAAAATTCTCGATTTTCTTAGAAGCGCTTTTATGCAAGTTACGCAATAATGTAAGTTCTTGTATTTATTTGTTCTTAGTTCTTTGTAATTAAGCCCCAATTATTGTTTATTGTTTGAGGTTGTTCGTTCTTCACCGAACGATGTAGATCTAAGATACGATATGAGGCGTTAGGGATTCCTTGTCTATAGGGATCCACACGCCCGGATCTGTTATCCGGTGACCTATAGATGATTTTGGTATGATCGACAACCGTGTTTTTAGTAGATCTATATAATTGCTTTATGAGTCTCTATTTTATCCGTTACGTATGTAGAAATGCTAAGATTTAGTTGTTCGCCGCGTCAATCTAGCCACGTCTTTATGGTGTGATTGTCCACCTAGAATTTCTTATCTTAGTAGGTATGGCTACTGCCTACGTCGCTCGTCTGCTTTTAATTAGCGTATGATTAGTAAATACCAATATAGGGCTCTAGGTCGGCTCATGAATTGATCTTCCGGGACTTTCAAATGAGATCTAGATCTGCTTACAGTATTTGGGAATTGTCGACACCTAGTTATCGTAAATCGTAGATTAACATGAGACCGTCCAGTGATTGTTAATGGGACGAGACCGATGCGATCGCTTAGGAATGCCGCTGAACAAAGGAATGTTGCCTAGGTGAGAATACGGTTAATATCGGCATCCCTAGTTTTGTAAGCGTCACGAGTCATATGAGATGGAGGCCGGCGCGAAATCACGTGATGTAGCATAGTGATCTCTGATGGCCTACCGGAGCTAGATCTAGTTTAAGGGATGACTCCGTAGCCAATATAAAAGAAATACGAATCGGATTAATATTTGTCGAGTCTAGCTTAATTATATAGAATCTCTAGATCCAAACGATAACATGGTAATTGGGGAGGTTAATTACGTGTCTTTATATGTGTTGTGTCGAGTCGTGTCCTTTACTTCTCTTGTCTTTTGTTGGTCGTAGACCGCCTTTATGTGCTCGGCATGAATGATTAATTGTTTGTGTATAAAATGACCCACAAATTGGTTCCCTGTGAGATCGACCTTGATTCGCTGTAGCTATACTACGATGGACTTAGTCCTCTTGCTAGTATTGGTTTTGGTGGTCAAGTATTTTAATTTCACTTGATCTACGTCATCAATCTACCACACCAAAACAACAAAATGATAATCCAAACATTTCATAAAAAATCAAAATACCACATACTCCTTCCATCCCCAATATGGGTCTTTGGCATTTTGATTTTTTTCTTCATATTATAAGGCTTTCTAAAATCTCAATACAATAATTAATGCATTGTTTCCACTTTTACATTAAACAATACAATATTATAGGTTACCCTCATAAAACAATACAATATTTTGTTCAAACTGATAAAAAGTAAGGTGGCTTCTATCGGCATCACGATTACTTTCGGCACCATATAAATTACTTTCAACACCACAAAAAATGACACAATTACTACCTACACCACAATTTTTAAAAAATACAATTCAGTTCTTTGCTAATAAAAATGGACCAATTTATCCTTTATCTATTACAATAATCATCATCAACACCATCCATCTCCACCACCATTTTCATCATCTCTTCCACCACCATCTTCATCATCTCTTTCTCCCTCCTCCTTCCACCTCCCACCTTCCAAAATCAAACACCTCCCACCCTCATCTCCCTCTTACACACCAAAACCACCACATTTTGCTCCCTTTAATTTCATCTTCAAAAAGAAAAATAATGTCGTCCCCACCACCAACACCCTTAACACCGGCAACCATCACCCACCACCCAAAACATCAATTTTCGCCATTTTTTCAGGCCTACAATGCCATTAACACCGATTGTTTTTTTCAGACCACCAAATCGCTGTTTTATTCAGATCTGTGAAGTTTCTGTTAAAAAAATCAAAGAGAGGGGGAGCCGCGATTTGCAGCAGGGAGCGGAGGTGGGCTGCGATTTGCAGCGGGGAAGGGGAGGTAGGGAGATTTGCGGTGGAGAAGGGAGGTGGGGCTGCGATTTGCAGCGGAGAAGGGGGATGGTGCTTGTGAGGAACAAAGGGTATTGAAGAAGAAAATCAAGAGAAAAGACAGGGAAAAACTGAGGAGATTATATTGAAGAAAGAAGTTTAGAGCAAGATTACACAAATTAGCAAAATTCTCGACAAAAAGGCTGTCCACACAACACCCCTTCCTATATGCGCACACCAAAAGACAACTAACTTGACAGCTCAGCCAATTACATCAGCATCCCAAAATGACATCATAATTAATTTAAAACCGAATAAAAAACATAAATAACTTAATTAATAAAAACATTCTTCGATTAACTGAGTTCCTGACAAACTCCTTCCCCTTGAGAAAAGCCTTATCCTCAAGGCTGATTGAAGGCCTTGAAAGCTGGAAACTTGGTCATAACTAGAGGTGTTAAACGAACCGAACGTTCGTGAACAAGGCTCGAACTCGGCTCGTTTAAGCTCGTTCGAGCTCGTTCATTTATGTTATCGAGCCGAGCTCAAAGCGAGTTCTCTCCTGCTCGTTTAGTAAGCGAAACGAACACGAGCATGTTCTGAGCGCTCGTTAGTGTTAAATGAACATATATTATATATAATATAAATAATAAATATATAAATATATAAAACAAATATCAAATATCTATTGAGCGAGCTATTGAGCAGGCCGAGCTATTGAGCGAGCCCCTAAAAACATTTGCTATTGAACGAGGCCAAGCTCGAGTTCGAGCTGTTCATGAGCTTGATCTCGAGCTCGAGCTCGAGCTCAAACATTTTCCTTTCTTATCGAGCCGAGCTCGAACAGGCTTTTAGGCTCGTTTGTCTTAACGAGCCGAGCCGAGCCGAGCATGCTCGATTATAAACGAGCTCGAGCTTGAACATCAGGTGCTCGGCTCGGCTCGGCTCGTTTACAGCACTAGTCATAACATCCTTAGCATCTTCCCAGGTGGCTTGATCTTCGTCCAAATTCATCCATTGAACCTTCCACTGTTCTAATCTCTAATACCTTCTCCGGATAGATTACTATTTGCCCATCTTGATTGTGGTAGGGTTCTTGACTAGGTGTGATATGGGCTCCAATACATCTTTTCAGGACGTAAAACTTGAAAGACTGGATGGATCTTAGATGAATCTAGCAATAACAGCCTGTAAGCAACTAGCCCTACCCTTTCAATGATTTCATAGGGGCCAAAATACTTAGCAGATAATTTAAGATTCCTCCTAAGGGCCAAAGATGTCTCATGCATGTAAGGTTGTAAATTCAAAAGACTTTGTCTACCACAGCATACTCCTTATCCTTCCTCTTTTTATCAGCATAATGCTTCATTCTAGATTGTGCCAATTTTAATTGCTCTCTAGCTGTTTGGTAAGTGACTGTTTAGCTTTCAAAAACTCATCCACTGAGGAAAACTGTTCTGTGGCAAAGCTGCCCAATGGAAGTGGATGGTTGGTAACCATATAATTCTTCAAAGGGTGTCAACTGAAGAGAGGTATGGAAACTGGTATTGTACAAGAACTCAGCCAAAGACAACCATGATCTCCAACTCTTGAAGCTTCAAAAACACATGCACCTTAAGTACATTTCCACACACTGATTCACCATTTCTGTTTGCCCATCTGTTTGGGGGTGATAAGAGCTGTTGAGAGACACCTTGACCCCTGCCCTCTTAAGTAGATACTGCCAAAATTCAGAGGTGAACACCTTATCTCTATCACTTACTATCTCCATAGGCAGCCCATGTAGTTTGTAAACATGTTCAAAAAAAGCCTCTGCCAAAATTTCAGATGTGTACCATTGCTGCAAAGGAATGAAATGGCCATATTTAGTGAGCCTGTCCACAACTACTAATATCACTTCATTCCCCTCAGATTTTGGTAGGCCCTCCACAAAATCCATTTTGATTTGGTTCCATGCCTTCTCAGGTACTGGTAATGGTTGCAACAGGCCATGAGGGAGTTCATGTCTATCCTTGCATTGCTGGCAAATAATGCATTCACTAACTACTTTCTTTACATCCTCCTTCAAACTTGGCCAGTAAAACAGGTTCTGTATTCTTCTGTAGCATGCCCTCACCCCAGAATGGCCCCCGATGGGACCAGAGAGCAGCTGATGTAAAATCACTTTCATGACCTCTCCATGAGATCCAACACAAATCCTCCCTTCAAATTTCAGCAAACCCTGCTGCCAAGTATACCCGGGGCTGATGCAGGATCGATAATTAAGGCCCTCGGTTTATCCTGAGCCCAACTGTCAAGTTCATAACTGCTTTCTATATATTGAATCCAATCTGGTACTACTGTGGATATGGACATGCTTGATGACTCTTCATGGCGCTGTCTTGATTGAGCATCATCTATAACATTTTCCTTCCCTTTCTTATACTCAATTTTGAAGTCCAAACCTAAAAGTCTTGTAATCCCCTTTTGTTGTAAGGATGTAGTGGCCCTTTGTTCCAAAAGGTATTTTAGGCTTTGTTGATCTGTCCTAATGGTAAAAGCATTACCTTGTACATAGTATTTCCATCTGGAGACAGACATAATCACTGGAAGTAGCTCTTTTTCATAAATGGACAGCCCTAGCTCCTTGCTATTGAAGGCCCTGCTCAAATAGGATACTGGCCTCCATTTCTAAAGCAGCACTGCCCTTAATCCAGTATTGCAAGCATCAGTTTCTATGCAAAAAGGGGTGTCAAAGTCCGGTAATATCAGTACTGGTGACTACCACATGGCAGATTTAAGCTCTTGGAAAGCATGTTCAGCATCATCATTTCATCCGAATTGATCTTTTTTAAGCAACTCAGTGAGGGGCTTAGCAAGGATACCATAAATTTCACAAATCTTCTGTAAAATCCTGTCAGGCCCAAGAATGCCCTAAGATTAGTTATATTAGCAGGTCTAGGCCAAGCCTCCATGGCTCTAATTTTGAGTGGATCGGCCTTAACCACCCCATATTCTACGATGTGACCTGGGTATTCAATGCTATTTCTCCCAAAAAAACATTTGCTGAACTTGGCACATAATTTTTCCTTTCTAAGGAGCTCCAAAACCGTTCTTAGATGTTGTTTATGAGTTTCTCTGTCAGGACTATATATTAATATGTCATCAAATAACACTAGGACGAACTTCCTCAGGAATGGGCGCAACAATTCATTCATACACCTCTGAAATATTGCAGGAGAATTGGTCAGGCCAAAAGGCATGACTCTGAATCCAAAGTGCCCATGATGAGTCACAAAAGCAGTTTTGGAAATATCCGACTCCTTCATCCGGATTTGGTGAAAGCCAGATCTAAGATCAATTTTAATGAAATATCTCGCTTGCCCTAACTCATCTAGGAGCTCATCAATGACTGGTATTGGATAATTATCCTTAATTGTGGGGTCATTGAGCCTCTTATAATCAACACATAGCCTCCACGTATTATCTTTCTTCCTCACCAACAGAATGGGTGATGCATAAGGACTGATACTTGGCCTGATAATCTGCTGCTCCAACATACTTTCGATCTGTTTTTCAACCTCAATTTTTTTGTTGATAGGGATATCTGTATGGTTTAAGTTCAAAGGGTTCAGTTCCTTCCTTAAGAATGATGGAGTGCTCCCAATTCCTCTTTGGAGGTAATGAGTTGGGGGGATCAAAAATATCCTTGTACTCCTGCACAACCTCCATGAAGTCTGGTTGAATCTCAATCCTATTAGAAGGTTCTTCAGACTGTATAATGCATAGGCACCCAAAAAGACCACATGAACGTGACATCAAGCCCTTTCTCAGTTTAGTAGCACTAAAGAATTTTAGTTGTGCTTGCTCACTGTGGCTTTTTAGAACTATTTTCTCTCTATCTTTGTGAAATGACATCTCCATATTTTGAAAATCAAACGTCATGGGACTGTGGTTCCTCATCCAATCTACCCCCAAAACCATCTCACAGCCTCCTAGTTTGAGTAGCCTGACATCATGAACAAATTTATGTCCCTGTAATAACCAAGGGAGGCTAGGACACCTGCTATTGCTCACCATTTTACTACCATCCGCTTACACGATTCTTGTCGCCATAGGGGCAGTTCAACCAAACATTGTAGTTCCTTGGCTATATAGCTATTCAAAAATGTGTGAGATGCCCCACTGTCAATCAAGATGTTAATTGGCCTCTTCTTTAGTAACCCTTGTATTCTTATGGTACTGCGTGACACTTGTCTAGAAAGTGTATAGAAGGATAGTTGTGTTAATTCATTGGTGACCTCATTTGTATCCATGTCACAACCAGTTAGCACTGAAGTAGGGTCTGCAGCTGGTTCTGAAACAATCTCACCATTTATTTCTTCCTTATCTGCTAAAAGGAAGTTGATCTGCTTCATTTTGCACTGGTGCCCTTCAAAATACTTCTCATTGCACTTGAAACACAAGCCCTTATTTCTCCTTTCTTGAATTTCAGCAGGTGTAATTGACCTTTGATTTGAAGCAGTAAGTTTTGGAACCACAACATGTTGTTTCACCTTATCCATATGTTTAGGAGGGATGGGGGAAATCTGGATTCACCCCAAGTCTTACCAGCATTTTTAGACCGGTGATCCATGGAATTAAGCACAGATTCTTGTGCCGTAGCTGCCTTCAGTGCCTCTGTCAAGGAATTTGGGTGCATCAGTCTTACCATATTCTTAATGTCATCCTTGAGACCCCCTCCAAAACAGTTGATGAAGTACTGCTCGGATAAGTCTGGATCAAAAGTACTAACCACATTCTCATAGATTCAAACTTCTTCACATAATCGTTCACAGAACCAGTTTGATTTAACCTATGGAACTCATCAACAATTGCTTCTATGGGCTCTTCATCAAAATCGATCACATACTTCATCCTTAATAAATTCCCAAGACATAGAACGGGTGGGATTACTAAATTTCCAGCCACCAAACCACAAATCTGCTTCACCCCATAGATGCAATTCAACTAACCTCATCTTCATATCATCAGAAATACCATGAATAATAAAGTACTGTTCACATTTTTGAATCCACTCTCTGGGTCCAATTCCATCGAAAGTGGGGAAATCTAGTTTGGAAAATTTCAAGGTTTACGTGCACGAGATTTGTTCGATCTGGATCTGCAGGGTTGCCTCATTGGTTTGAGAGAGGATTCTTGTCTTGATGATGGTTCCTCCGATTCAGCATGGTACCTAGATTGCTGCGTCTGCTTGAGCATAACGTACATCGAAGCTAGTTGGGTCCTGAACTTGTCGAATCTGGTGTTGATGTTATCATGAAAAGCTCTCATTTCTTCATTGTGTTGTTCCTTCTTTCTCCATCTATCTTCGTCGGCCATGGATACTGAGCTTCTAGGGTGAAATTAATGGTGGGATCGTGGTGTCTGTGATACCAATTGTGAGGAACAAAGGGTACCGAAGAAGAAAATCAACAGAAAACATAGGGAAAAACTGAGGAGATTATATTGAAGAAAGAAGTTCAGAGCAAGATTACACAAATTAGCGAAATTCTCGACAAAAAGGTTGTCCACACAGCACCCATTCCTATATGCGCACACCAAAAGACAACTAACTTGACAGCTCAGCCTATTACATCAGCATCCCAAAATGACATCATAATTAATTTAAAACCGAATAAAAAAACATAAATAACTTAATTAATAGAAACATTCTTCGATTAAGCGAGTTCCTCGATCTTTGCGATTTCCGGCGAGGAAGGGAGGTGGGATGATTTCCGGCGGGGAAGGGAGGTGGGGCTTCGATTTGTAGCGAGGAAGGGAGGTTGGGAGATTTCCGGCGGGGAAGGGGTGATTGGGAGATTTCCGGCGGAAAAGGAGGAAAGATTGGTTTCCGGTGGGGGAAGGAGGAAAAATTAAGGTTATTTTAAAAATGAGAAAGGAAAAATTGTATTTAGAAAAAACATTAGAGACTAGATTGTAATAAGTTGAAATTTTATTATTTTGTGGTGCCACAATAGCAATTTGGTGGTGTGTTGAAGTAAATGAAAAATAATAAATTAAAGGGTGCCGATAGTATTTTAAATTAGTGCGAAAAAAAGCCGCCACTCATTTATGAAGTGGCTTAAAGCTGTGTGAAATTTCTAAAAGCTCCTATAATACGGGACGGAGGGGTACTTGAATTTCACAAAAATAAAATAATAATATATGCTCTCAAATGAAAGAAAATGAAAAAACATAAATATCAAGTATATTCATTTAGTAACAAAAAAAAGATTACCATATTCACAATATCATTAGATATTTTCCATTAATTTTCTTACCATACCATATTGTGCATATATGAAATAGTGTGTCAGAAGCCTTAAGGTATTACGTCTTTGTATAGACCACAAGTGATGGTCAATAATATCATAATTAACGGTATCATACAATATCAATACGTACAAAGCTAACCGACATGTTATTACTGCACATGGACCCACATATAGGCACCTTTCACAAGTCCAACACCCACATGTCATTTCATATGGCCCTCAGGAAAGGGCAACGGTCTAAGAATGTTGAGCATTTGACGCCGAAGGCGTATCATAATAAACTCAGGAAATAATGCAATAGATAAAACACGATAAAGAGAGATAAACTCTGAAATATAATATAATTAATCATCAAAGTGGTCTCAAATAAGTCCACAAGCCAGTTTTTATATAGCTGCAAGCATAAAAATAAAACATACTAAATAAAAAGCCAATCACGACTTAATGACGGCGTTATTGTGGTGTAAATAAAGTATTCTGATAACGGATATTTTTAGGTTATACTGGTGGAGGAGGATCAAGATTAATTCAACTCACACCAACACATTTCTAGTGTATGTGTGAGTGGGAATAAAAAGTAATCATGACCATCTTCTTGGTATAACCTGAAAATAACTGTTGCACCATAATTTTTCTCCTGATTAAAACATGTGTTGCTATCAGTTTAAGTATGCATTCATTATTTTAACTAATGAGAATAAAAAAAAAATCAATAATATAAATCATATTAAGTCTCGGATGCCATCAGTCTCCCCAGGTTAAAAAAAAGCCTCGTCCTCGAGTTTCCTAAATTAAGTGATATCATCTTCACTCGATCAAATGGTAAACCAACCAATTCAGGATGTAATTCAGGATCCACTGCACTCCCATAATCCACGGACAATTCGCATTTCAGCATCTACAACAAATTCTTCATCATTTAAATCATCCCGTTTGATTCCCTCTTTTGGCTTATCTATTAGCTTAATAGATAAGCTCTAAATAATAATAATTGTTGTTGTTCAAAAAAAAAAAAATCATCCCGTTTGATATTGTCCAATGAATCATCTTCACAATTTTCAACCTCTTTAATTTCCACCATAACACCAGTAACATCATTAGCTCAATCATCATGATCAAATTGCAAAAATTCATTATCAGAAACTTCAAAAGTATATTTTCCATAAATATCTTTTTCTGCAATTGGTCATATTCGGCGTGTCATCATCAATGGAATAATCGTCTCCAATATTAGTTAATCTCATATCTTCAAATCATCATAAGTTGGATAATCATCGTAAATTGGAGCAGAATCATAAATTTGATCTTCCATTAAAATTTCATCTTAAACAAAATCTTCGACATCATTAAAGAAGGGTAGGTTATCGTTGCCACCAAAATCATGAAAGAATACGGGTTCCTTTTCAATGACAATATCATCAATCATGAAAGAATACGGGTTCCTTTTATTTGTAAGAGACATATGAAAGAAAATATAAAGAAACAATAAAATAAAATTAAAAAACTAGTCACAACCATAAGATAGATGATATTGGAGGTAGAAAACAATAATCAAATAGTAACTCTATCCTTTTTTTCTTTAACAACAATCAAACTTTTATTTTTTTGAAGCAACAATCAAACATTAGAAATACAAACATAGAAACCTTCTCGAATTAAAAACAACAAAGAAGTGTTTTGAAGGCTTACGGTACCAAACCAGGACGATCGATCAGCAACGTTTAATTCCACAATATTAAATATTAAATTGAGAATAAAAAAAACAAACAATTAAAAACGAGAAATTAGATTCTTCCAACAGCGTAGATGCAACTTCATGGAACCAAGAGCTTGCAACTCCATCGAACATCAGGATCTTATTCTCACAGCTGAAAAAAATATATATAAAGGAAAGCACAGAAATTCATTAATAAGTATTTGAAGCTGTTGATCCTAAGTGCTTAAATAGAAGTCGTGGCCCGCGTAGAAATGAATTTTTTGCCTTCTATTTCAACTACATTTGACTACAAAAGTAGATAAAATTTTGAACTAATCAGGGAAACAAAAAAATAATAATAATAATTGAAATGAAACTGGAAGGGAGATGCAAATTCTCCCTTTTTAAAATATACATATACATATATATACTATATTGTAAACTATGTAATTAAGATGGAAAAACTAGCTTACCCGAATATATTCGACTTGAAAGATATCAGAATCACTGTCGCCGGTGAGTTGTTCAAACGCATCGTTGGAAAGTATAATGTTGGAGGGACAATTTATACATTCGCCAACAAAGGTGACCACGATTTTAGAATCACCGTTTACCAATTTAAACTTTTTGTTACAATCCGTGTCGTCGAAGTCACTGTTATCTCCATTAAAGTTTGCAACTATTCCCTGAGTTGGAACATCAACATTGTTGCATCCGTAAGCTGTAGCAAATGAAGGAAAATTAGTGATCAATAAACATGGTCTTTAAATTTACTCGATCTTGCGTACGTACACCAATTTAATTAGGCCATGGATCAAAATTAACACAATATGAATGACCAAAAAACGTAAATTTGGTATTATGTCTCCTTTCGTCTGTGGAATGACCGAAACACGTAAATTTGATGTCTTTTTTTCCCTTTTGTTTGTTATTATTGTATTATCGTCGTTAATGGCTATCGCTTGTGTTTGTTTTCCTAAGAGATACTATGACTCTCTCAAGCAATACAAAAACATAGGATAGACATGCACACAGAGTTTGATCAGAGACGTAACACCAACAACCAACGGGGATTATTTCTGATCTGCCACCACTTTCTGGTTCATTTTGTGGATATACCACCCAAGGCAAAAAAAAAAACAATTTTGGGACGCGATTTTCTCCCATTTTTTTTCACAAATGTGCACGATCTTAAGGTCCTCAAATCCCCTATTGGGGTTCCCCTTCCCAATTAGGGTTTAGTTTGGTTCCAAAAACACCTAAAACGCAAAAATGGGAGTGGTATATCGACAATGGAGTGGTATTTTCTGAAATTGGGCTTCTCAAGAGTGGTAGATCAACAAAGCTCCCGTAACAACATGTGTTTTGGAAAGACATAAAACTAGATAGATATATATATATATATATATATATATATATATAGCAAGGTAAGACGTACTGATATCATCGTCGGTTTCAGAAACGGTTGCTGTGTCTGCTTTTGCTGCTAAAACTAGCAGGCCCATAAGGATGGCTAGGAACAGAACCATGTTCATCTTTAAAGCCATCGATTTGCTTATTAATTTCTTCTTTTTCCTTTCCTATTGAATAATTTAGTGAGATAGATGCGGATGCTATGAAACATTTGGATAGTCCCGGCCCTTTTTTATAGTCGCCTTCGATTGATGGCATCTATATATTATTCTCCAAACACAACATTTTAATTAAAATCTAACCGAAGAAAGAGTCTTGTCTTATTTCGAAGCGACAATGCTAGCTACAAGTTTGTACGGTCACCCCTTTTGATATTTTATCCTAAAAAATATCACCAAAAAAAGATCTTTGATATCTTCTTTTTCAAGATTATTTCGATACGCCAATGACCGGCTTTGGGTTTATATCTGAGGCATTGTCGAGAGTCCTGACTCCACTCCTATCAAGAATCTACACTCCCATCCTCTCTTCTCTTATATATATAATAATAATAATATTTTACTCAACTCAATCCAAATGATACACAATGAAACACATGTCAAAAGACGGGTGATTTGATCTATCTATGTGTCACAATATATATATATCAAGAAATTAACTATCATCAATGTCATTTGTTGCATCATATATATTCGTTCGGCACGTGCACATGTCACTGATGAAATTCACGTTTAAGTCTTACATGATAATTGTATCATACAAAGACCATAAATCAAAAAGAATTAACACATTCAATCACAACTCACATTTGTCGAAACATACATTTAATAACATAACTTATCAGACGCAGAACTGAACGGGTGGAGTACTATAACGCACCCAAAATTTAACCATGTCGAAGTGGCGGTGGTCGGGCCATTAGTTCGGTAGAGCCGAATTTAGAAATTACAGATATATCTATGATGACGGTCAAAATATACCCGTAAAAGTCATCAACGTTGACCTTAAATCGAGACTAATAATATATATTTTGTGATAAATCGCATGTTTATATGTATTATTTAATGTTATGTGATTTATAAAATATAATTTGGTATTTATCCATTTTTTATTGGTATTTATCTGTTTTTATTTATAAATCGGTATTTATCCGTTTTTATTATATTTATCCGTTTTATTTAAATATGATTTATTTTGGGATAAATATCTATTTTGTAGATTGAGATAAATTTTGGAGGATAAATACAAATGGAAGAATTAAATCTCAAGATAAATCAAAGGAAATTCAAGATAGAGATCGGATAAGCATGAAAAGAGGAGTAAGAAGAGTTGGCGCCAACCATAGGGACGCATAAGAGGAGGGGCGCATTTTGCCTTTCTTTTGGAGATCGGCCGGGAGTTATCTCTTATTTGTTTTGACATTTTGATGTATATCTCTTAATTAACTTGAACCCCTATAAATAAAGGCATACAATACACGCCTTTTACACACTCTACACGACCATATACACTTTTCAGTTTATAATAAAATTCTCAGTTTTTCTTAGAGCAGTTTTTATGCAAGTTCTGCAATAATGTAAGTTCTTGTATTTATTTGTTCTTAGTTCTTTGTAATTAAGCCCCCAATTATTGTTTATTGTTTGAGGTTGTTCGTTCTTCACCGAACGATGTAGATCTAAGGATACGATATGAGGCAGTGGGGATTCCTTGTCTATAAGGATCCACACGCCCGGATCTCATTATCCGGTGACCTATAGATGACTTTGGTATGATCGACAACCGTGTTTTTAGTAGATCTATATAATTGCTTTATGAGTCTCTATTTTATCCGTTACGTATGTAGAAACGCTAAGATTTAGTTGTTCGCCGCGTCAATCTAGCCACGTCTTTATGGTGTGATTGTCCACCTAGAATTTCTTATCTTAGTAGGTATGGCTACGGCTACGTCGTTCGTCTGTTTTAATTAGCGTATGATTAGTAAATACCAATATAGGGCTCCTAGGTCGGCTCATGAATTGATCTTCCGGGACTTTCAATGAGATCTAGATCTCATTACAGATTTGGGAATTGTCGACACCTAGTTATACGTAAATCTTAGATTAACATGAGACCGTCCAGGTGATTGTTAATGGGATGAGACCGATGCGATCGCTTAGGAAGTACGCGCTTGAACAAAGGAATGTTGCTTAGTGAGAATACGGTTAATATCGGCATCCCTAGTTTTGTAAGCGTCACGAGTCATATGAGATGGAGGCCGGCGAAAAGCGAAATCACGTGATGTAGCATAGTGATCTGGATGGCCTACCCGGAGCTAGATCTAGTTTAGGGGATGACTCCCGTAGCCAATATAAAAGAAATACGAATCGGATTAATAGTTGTCGAGTCTAGCTTAATTATATAGAATCTCTAGATCCAAACGATAACATGGTAATTGGGGAGGTTAATTACGTGTCTTTATATGTGTTGTGTCGAGTCGTGTCCTTTACTTCTCTTGTCTTTTGTTGGTCGTAGACCGCCTTTATGTGCTCGGCATGAATGATTAATTGTTTGTATATAGAATGACCCACAAATTGGTTCCCTGTGGGATCGACCTTGATTCGCTGTAGCTATACTACGATGGACCTAGTCCTCTTGCTAGTATTGGTTTTAGTGGTCAAGTATTTTAATTTCACTTGATCTACGTCATCAATCTACCACACCAAAACAACAAAATGATAATCCAAACATTTCATAAAAAAATCAAAATACCACATACTCCTTCCATCCCCTAATATGGGGTCTTTGGCATTTTGATTTTTTTTCTTCATATTATAAGGCTTTCTAAAATCTCAATACAATAATTAATGCATTGTTTCCATTTTTACATTAAACAATACAATATTATAGGTTACCCTCATAAAACAATACAATATTTTGTCTCAAACTGATAAAAAGTAAGGTGGCTTCTATCGGCATCACGATTACTTTCGGCACCATATAAATTACTTTCAACACCACAAAAAATGACACAATTACTACCTACACCACAATTTTTAAAAAATACAATTCAGTTCTTTGCTAATAAAAATGGACCAATTTATCCTTTATCTATTACAATAATCATCATCAACACCATCCATCTCCACCACCATTTTCATCATCTCTTCCACCACCATCTTCATCATCTCTTTCTCCCTCCTCCTTCCACCTCCCACCTTCCAAAATCAAACACCTCCCACCCTCATCTCCCTCTTACACACCAAAACCACCACATTTTGCTCCCTTTAATTTCATCTTCAAAAAGAAAAATAATGTCGTCCCCACCACCAACACCCTTAACACCGGCAACCATCACCCACCACCCAAAACATCAATTTTCACCATTTTTTCAGGCCTACAATGCCATTAACACCGATTGTTTTTTTCAGACCACCAAATCATTGTTTTTCGGATCTGTGAAGTTTCATTAAAAAAATCAAAGAGAGAGCCGCGATTTGCAAAGCAGAGGAGCGGAGGTGGGCTGCGATTTGCAAATGGGAAGGGAGGTGGGGAGATTTGCGTGAGAAGGAGGTGGGGCTGCGATTTGCTGTGGAGAAGGGGATGGTGCTTGTGAGGAACAAAGTGCTTGAAGAAGAAAATCAAGAGAAAACACAGGAAAAAAGCGAGAGATTATATTGAAGAAAGAAGTTTAGAGCAAGATTACACAAATTAGCAAAATTCTCGACAAAAAGGCTGTCCACACAACACCCCTTCCTATATGCGCACACCAAAAGACAACTAACTTGATGACTCAAATGATTACATCAAGATCCCAAAATGACATCATAATTAATTTAAAGCCGAATAAAAAACATAAATAACTTAATTAATAAAAACATTCTTCGATTAACTGAGTTCCTGACAAACTCCTTCCCCTTGTGAAAAGCCTTATCCTCAAGGCTGATTGAAGGCCTTGAAAGCTGGAAACTTGCTCATAACTAGAGGTGTTAAACGAACCGAACGTTCGTGAACAAGGCTCGTTCGAGCTCGTTCATTTATGTTATCGAGCCGAGCTCGAACAGGTTCTCCTGCTCGTTTAGTAAACGAACGAACACGAGCCTGTTCCTGAACGCTCGTTAGTGTTCGTGAACATATATTATATATAATATAAATAATAAATATATAAATATATAAAACAAATATCAAATATCTATTGAACGAGCTATTGAACGAGCCGAGCTATTGAACGAGCCCCTAAAAAAATTGCTATTGAACGAGCCGAGCTCGAGTTCGAGCCTGTTCACGAGCTTGATCTCGAGATCGAGCTCGAGCTCGAACATTTTCCTTTCTTATCGAGCCGAGCTCGAACAGGCTTTTAGGCTCGTTTGTCTTAACGAGCCGAGCCGAGCATGCTCGATTATAAACGAGCTCGAGCTTGAACATCAGGTACTCGGCTCGGCTCGGCTCGTTTACAGCACTAGTCATAACATCCTTAGCATCTTCCCAGGTGGCTTGATCTTCGTCCAAATTCATCCATTGAACCTTCCACTGTTCTAATCTCTAATACCTTCTCCGGATAGATTACTATTTGCCCATCTTCAGTTGTGACTGGGGTTGCTGACTAGGTGTGATATGGGCTCCAATACATCTTTTCAGGACAGAAACTTGAAAGACTGGATGGATCTTAGATGAATCTGGCAATAACAGCCTGTAAGCAACTTGCCCTACCCTTTTCAATGATTTCATAGGGCCAAAATACTTAGCAGATAATTTAAGATTCCTCCTAAGGCCAAAGATGTCATGTCTGTAAGGTTGTAAATTCAAAAAGACTTTGTCTACCACAGCATACTCCTTATCCTTCCTCTTTTTATCAGCATAATGCTTCATTCTAGATTGTGCCAATTTTAATTGCTCTCTAGCTATTTGGTAAGTGACTATTTAGCTTTCAAAAACTCATCCACTGAGGAAAACTGTTCTGTGGCAAAGCTGCCCAATGGAAGTGGATGGTTGGTAACCATATAATTCTTCAAAGGGTGTCAACTGAAGAGAGGTATGGAAACTGGTATTGTACAAGAACTCAGCCAAAGACAACCATGATCTCCAACTCTTAGGCTTCTGAAAACACATGCACCTTAAGTACATTTCCACACACTGATTCACCATTTCTGTTTGCCCATCTGTTTGGGGGTGATAAGAGCTGTTGAGAGACACCTTGACTCCTGCCCTCTTAAGTAGATACTGCCAAAATTCAGAGGTGAACACCTTATCTCTATCACTTACTATCTCCATAGGCAGCCCATGTAGTTTGTAAACATGTTCAAAAAAAGCCTCTGCCAAAATTTCAGATGTGTACCATTGCTGCAAAGGAATGAAATGACCATATTTAGTGAGCCTGTCCACAACTACTAATATCACTTCATTCCCCTCAGATTTTGGTAGGCCCTCCACAAAATCCATTTTGATTTGGTTCCATGCCTTCTCAGGTACTGGTAATGGTTGCAACAGGCCATGAGGGAGTTCATGTCTATCCTTGCATTGCTGTCAAATAATGCATTCACTAACTACTTTCTTTACATCCTCCTTCAAACTTGGCCAGTAAAACAGGTTCTGTATTCTTCTGTAGCATGCCTGTCCCGGATTTTATCAATATAAAACAACAAGTAATAAACCGGTTAACCTCAAGTGCAAGGATCGTAGTGTGGAGGCTAATGCCGGGTCGATCTTACGGGAACTCGATTAATGTGAATCCTAGTTTTTGCTTTAAACTAACTATTGTCACGAATCTAACTCTAACGAACATCTAACCAAAACAAATATGCGAAAAAAGTAACTAGACAGAGGATTGCTCCAATGCTAGGCAAGACCAAAAGCGATAAAAACTAAACTAAAGTGCAGAAAAGTAAAACTAAAGCTAAGCAATTCAAGTTTAAAGGATTAAAATCAATTTATAACGAACGAACAAGCAATCGATCCACCTATCCTATCAACATTCAATTCTAATTCGGATTATTTCGTGATCTCTACTCAAGTCGTGATTCACCTAATCGAAGGCATAAACTCCTACTCTCGTAGACGAGTTCGTTTCCTAATCTTTTATCTTTCGATGTTAAAGACTACGTCTTTCTAACCTAGGCGTGAAATCTTTCAATTTCTAATCTAGAAAATCAATCTAACAACTTTCGTTTTGATTAGATTAAAGGTCTAAACTTTTATCATGGTGATCTAACATTAACATGACTCTCATCAAGTTAAAACAATCATAAAAGCAACGATCTTTCGATGTAATTGCAATACATAATGATAAACAATGATAAAAGAAACAACTTCAAGTAGAAACTCACGAATTAATCACGAAACAAAATCGAATTGTTGAATTGGGCGGCTTTCACAACGCTTGTTCAAAGAGGATTAGCCTCTTAGCATCCTTTGAAAGCTTGAAATTGATGAAATAAAGAACATAAATCTAACTATCTAATCTAGATGTTTTATTGCATAAAAGCGGAAAATAAAGGAGTAAAACGCAGCCAAGCTGCTCCCTAGGGTTTAGGGATCGAATTGTTATTTAGGGTTTGAGAAAACGCCGCTTATATAGAGTTTTGAGGCGGTTTGGCTAAGTCGGCAAACGGACGCCCGTCTGCTTCAATGGGCGCCGTCCAGATTTCTTGGACGCTAGGTGAACGCTCGTTCGTAACGCGCTTGAACTCTCTCGAATGTAAAATACGATTACGGACGCCGATTCACTTTTCTGACGCCCGTCCACTACTCAGCTCTAGTATTTTGCTCATAACTTCACTTCTAGGGCTCCGAATGAGGTGATTCAACATGCGTTGGAAAGCTATTTCAATCCTCTACAACTTTCATCAAGACAACTTCCCTGAAAGTGCCTACAAGTGTGGACAAAATCCCCATGAAGTGCCTGGTTCCGGTTTCTTCAATGATTCTTCACTTAAACATCTTTCAACTCTTCCATCTTCATGTGATCATCGTTTAAGCTCCTTACTCATCATGAAAACGTATCTAACAACATGATAGAAACATGAAAAATGTAACATCATACGAATAAACATAAAACACCGATAAAATCACGTAAATATCTCGATTTTGCATTTAAACACATTTAAAACTCGTTTGCTCAACAAATCTAATAAGCACTTACTTTTCTATGCAATTTATCGATTATGGGAGAAATCGTTACTTAAATATAACGGTATAAATCACATAAAATCACCCTTAACAACTCCCCACACTTAAACCTTGCTCGTCCCGAGCAAAACAAAACAAAATCAAGCTCGAGATAGTATAGACATCTCAACAAATATAACATATATTCAATAACTTAGAAGTTCACCATCGTGTGTGTGCATAGCCATAGAAAACTTCCACTAAATCCAAACTTGAGGAACTCAAAGTAAAACTAGCTAATACCCCTCGTAGACTAGCAATAAATGACACTCATAAGATGCACCCTACAAACGTGACATATCCCGAAAAGAATGATCGAATATATCTA